>OU975474.1:5494474-6694474 GCA_918857605.2 Philereme vetulata | reverse complement strand
TCGCAAAGGCGCCGCTGATTTACGTTAAAAATTGATTGGAAATGGATGATTACTGGATTAATATTCAAGTTACCGGTATTAAACCCACCTCTAAAATCAGTTAATACAATTCCGGATGTATGTTTTAAATTAATGTCGTATATAATAAAACAGGTTTTATAAATATTAATTTACAAATAAAAAAAGTTACACAACAATTTTACCTCAAATTAAAAATGTTATTCGGCTAAATAAGTAAGATGTTAGAGGCTGCTGATGGTAAGGATGATAGTAGATCTTAATAGTTGATAGTGTTGTCCATATTTTAATGAGATAAACAGTTTTTTATATCATATGTGCCATGACCTAGCTAGTTTGCCATAATACAACACCTCTTATATAAATAGGTAAGTTAAGTATGCTGGACTTTTCACACAGCGCTATCTAACCCCAAACTAAGCTGAGCTTGTACTTTGGGAATCAGATGACTGATAGAACAATTTTATACTATTTTTTTAATAATATTATATAGAAAACGACTAGACAAAGAACAAATATCCTATTTTTTTAAAAAACCAAAAACTTTCAAAGTTATTGAGATGGTTTTAAAAATTTAGAATTTTCCGTAATTTTCCGATAACGATATAAAAATAAAATGCTGTTAAATATCCTTGTGATAACGGAAACATTTTTATTACAGCGGGAATTGAACCCGCAACCTGCATCACAACTGACTATTCGCCCACTGCGCCACGGAATTAATAAAATGAATGAAAATTCTTTATTATACCTTACAAACTAGACACAATAGATAAAAAAAAAAAAAAGCATATAAATGTAAGCATAATGGGCAGTCTTATCGCTTAACAAAGCGAACTCCTCCAGACAATCTTTGGATGAAGACGGAGTTCGGTCATAAATAATAAACTATCGTTTTTTTCAAAATAGAATAACTTACACAGCGATTCTCTGTTAATCTGAAAAACAGGCAATCCAATTAGCGGACTTTGACAGGGAAACACTAAAACTGCTAAATATGTTTGTCGATGGTACAGAAAAATAGCATAGCACTGATAGAAAAAAAATGTTTTGTATGTTTTTATATGATTCTCGTTGTACAACACTTTCCACCACATTTCTACGAGTGAAATGTACCTACAGTTCTCTACTCCACTTACCTTTTTTCGTCAGTTCCGGCGTTACGTAATTCAGTAACATTTGTTTGGATTAGCGCTTCATCTATTTCGGTACATTGGAAGGTAAAACTTTTTAAAGGCTTAAATTGCAGTAATAAATCACGGTAAATCAAGCTGCCTTTTGATAAATTTTATCGAATAAAAGGATAGAACAAACCAATATTTAGTGGCCGTTATTAATAAAACTTAAGAACGTGTGCTGACAAAGTGCACATAAAATTATGTTTAACAAGCTAAGTGCATAAAAAACTATATAAATTCTAGATTCACAACGTGAAATAGGTATAATTAACAATTTTGTCAAAAGACTTTTAGAGGCGTTTTAGCGTGTCGGGTCAGTGGATTATTCGATGTTTAAAATACCTAGACTGTGTGTAGCGATATTTTGTTATTTATGAATTTATGTTAATAAAGGTCTTGGAAAACAAACAAGTGGCCGATAACCAACAAAAGTACATAAAAGATAAACAACCGATATCATCATCATCATATCAGCCGTAGGACGTCCACTGCTGGACAAAGGCCTCCCTCATTGTTCTCCAGGAACTGCGGTTGGAAGCGGCCTGTATCCAACGCCGACCTGCGGTTCTTACCAAGTCGTCTGCCCATCTTGTAGGTGGATGTCCTACGCTGCGCCTGCCGGTCCGTGGCCTCTATTCGAGAACTTTCCGGCCCCATCGGCCATCTGCTCTGCGCGCTATACGGCCTGCCCATTGCCACTTCAACGTGCTAATCCTTCGGACTATGTCGGTGACTTCAGTTCTCCGATACTCTCCGATATATCTTATCTAAATAGAACATCCATTAGCAATAATTGGGTTAGTTTAGTGGTTTCAGATGCCATATTAGCCTATCATATAATTTACTACAGACACATTATGTACATTAATTTTATACAATAACAACATTAGTAAAATTATTTTATTATGCCGTAAAACGCCAATTTGCCTTCTGGTTTACAAGCCAATCACCACCAAAATTACATTATCGGAAAAGCTAGTTGGGGACTTGTGGTAATAGAACGACCCTATTAAAATGTTCCCCGGACACTATTTTGCTGCTAATAACGCTGCTTTAAGGATACTAAACAGGGTCGTTTGAATCGTGGTACTTGATGGCCCAAGAGCTAGCACTGGATTTCTTGTCATATACCTAAAACACTTGACGACGCGGAGCAAGACAAAAAAGTTTACATGTAATAAGAGTTCATGTATATGGTTTTTTGTTTAGGGTAGAAATTGCAGTTATTCTGAATTGCAGACTGTTGCCTATGTTTGTGTTCTTAAAGCTAAACGAATACCAAATTTCAGCACTGTGGGGTCACTGGTGTACCCTGTGAATTTCGTCAAGGTTCAGTTTTTATTATGACTACTAACTTAAAAACTACAAAAATTTAACTTAAAATAAAAACAAGGTCGTAATGTACTCATAAAGACCTATCATTAGACGTGCCATTTCATTTTTTTTGCTTCTCTTGAACCCCTATATCTCAACAATCCCCCAGATTTTTAGCTCATTTCACACCAGAATTGTGCCATAACTACCTACCTATATACCAAATTTGACGATGATCGGATCAACGCTTCGAAAGTTATTCTCGGCCAAATAAACATACATACATAGATACAACGCCGATTTGCCCAATTTATTATTATTACTAATACGGGATGTAGTACTCGTTGATCGATGGTAGGTACCTAGCTGCTAGGTAGATGGTCACTGGCTCGACAACAAGCGATGAGTACAGACGGACACGGCTACACTCGCCCGCGACTTCCGTGACACTCCCGCGCCGTCTTACTCCCCGCAAGCCCGAGACCGTGTTGTTTCCGTTTAAATCTTGTATTGTTGATATTTTGTCTCGGTTTTGTCTTTTAAAGAAAAACTCTGCCGGTGTTTTCTCTGTCACAGAGTGTGGTGTTGAGTTGTACATCATTAAACACTTTCTTTTTAACCTCGTCATTCTAACTGGCTTACTTTAAGCCTTTTTAGGATATGCCGATTCTGCCTTTCTACTTCGCCATTTTGCTGTGGCCAGTATGGTACAGAGTTAAAGTGTTTAATATTGCACTTCTGGCAAAGGGTCTTAAATTTTCGCTTAAAAACTGCCACCCATTATCTGCCGTGATTGAATTTGGATAGGTATCCAAATTCAATCACGGCAGATAATGGGTGGCAGTTTTTAAGCGAAAATTTAAGATAAAAATTCTTAAATAAATATTTAGCCGGCTAGGTAGCCGGCTAAATATTTATTTAAGAATTTTATTATTTGCGCACTTGTTATTTTGTGATTTTGACTTCTTTGTATCAACCTTAGTCGCCAATCATTACAAGCAGGTAGTCATCGTTAGGTAAAGGTCCTCACAAATCCATAGCAAGATCTAGCCATTGTGCAGTAGAGATATCTCTGTGCTTCATAGGTACCGGTAAGTTTGCTAGCCCAACCAATGTGCAACCTTTTTGCAACCTTTGCAAATTTTTACTAATCCTTCTGCATCCTTATCTATTCTTGGCCACCAAACTTTTGATATTAGTCTACTTTTAAGTGCCACGATTCCTTGGTGACTCTCATGTGCTGCATCCAACACCTTTTTCCTCAGTGCGCGAGGTATCACGAGTCTGCTCCCACGTAACAACACATTGCTGTAAAAGCCTAAGTCATTCTCGAAAATTTTATATCCCTTGGCTAATTCGTCCCAATCCTCATCGTATTGTTACGAGCTGAGGGTTCGGGACAAAACAACCAAAATGAATCCAACCAAAATAACACTTTTATTCAACTGGAAACGATAAATACACAAACTTAATCACAAGTAATTACAATGCACTAATTCACAACACTATCGCACAATAAACCACTAAAACTCACCGAAATGCTCGCACGCATAGCCAAATCCAGACTGAATCTCTCAATACGTGCACATAGTTTGGATTTTAGACCGAATAACACCTCTAATGACTTATGGTTGGTACTCAGGTCGAAATAATTTCCAAATAAAAAAACATTGAAGTGTTCTATGGCCCAGACTAAAGTCAAAGATTCGCAGTCTGGCTATATCTGCGCTCGCACTCTGTTAGCGTCCTATTTCCGTCAATTTTCCGAGGTCTTTTGTCATCAATCTGCACCATTACAGCTCCCAATTCCACATGACTTGCATCCGCGATTACGTGAGTTCTATCTTTTACGTCATAGTAACCCAGAGTGTTTATTTTTTATTAGTGCTTTCTTAAGGTGTTTGAGTGCATCCTTTTGATCACTGGTTCGGTATTTTCTGGAATAACTCTGGTGCGGAAGAGATGCCAAACATTTAAACTTTGGAAAAGGCTGATTTCTAATTTGATCAATCCCAAGTCCCAGATTTAAAACACCCAAGCGTAACGCCGTATCCTTACCTAGGTTTTACCACACTACCGTTATGTGGAACACTTCATCAATTCCCAATTAAATAGAGGTGCTTGTTAGTAACAATGTCCCCAGCTAAGTGGGTACCGTAACACGTTATCAATTGTACCAATATTGCCAGTTTAGTGGGTAGCACTAAATTTCTCATTTTTTTTTGGAATGCTTTATTATCTCATAAGAATTTAGAATTAACTAACTGAGATAAACTGATACTAAATATACTTACATTTATTAATTTTACAAAACGTTATGAAGGTATTAATTTTACCAATCTTCTCAGTTTAGTGGGTAGCTGCGTTTCCAATTTAATGGAGGTATTTTATACCAATGATCCCAGTTTAGTGGGTTCCTACTTAAACTTTTGTCAACCTTTAGTAAATTTCTCAATTCAATGAAGGTATTACTTTATTCAATCTTCTCAGTTTAGTGGGTAGCTGCGTTTCCAATTTAATGGAGGTATTTTATACCGATGATCCCAGTTTAGTGGATTCCTTCTTAAACTTTTGTCAACCTTTAGTAAATTTCTTAATTCAATGAAGGTATTACTTTATTTAATCTTCCCAGTTTAGAAGTAGCTGCGTTTCCAATTTAATGGAGGTATTTTATACCAATGATCCCAGTTTAGTGGGTTCCTTCTTAAAATTTTGTAATCATTTAGTAATTTTCTCAATTCAATGAAGGTATTACTTTAACCAATGATCCCAGTTTAGTGGGGTCCGTCTTAAACTATTGTCAACCTTTAGTAAATTTTCCAATTTAATGAAGGTATTACTATAACCAATGATCCCAGTTGAGTGGGTTCCGTCTTATACTTTTGTCAACCTTTAGTAAATTTGTCAATTCCATGAAGGTATTACTATAACCAATGATCCCAGTTTAGTGGGTTCCGTCTTAAACTTTTGTCAACCTTTAGTAAATTTGTCAATTAAATGAAGGTATTACTATAACTAATGATCCCAGTTTAGTGGGTTCCGTCTTAAACTTTTGTCAACTTTTAGTAAATTTGTCAATTAAATGAAGGTATTACTATAACCAATGATCCCAGTTTAGTGGGTTTCTTCTTAAACTTTTGTCAACCTTTAGTAAATTTTTCAATTCAATGAGGGTATTACTATAACCAATGATCCCAGTTTAGTGGGTTCCTTCTTAAACTTTTGTCGACCTTTAGTAAATTTTTCAATTCAATGAAGGTATTACTATTACCAATGATCCCAGTTTAGTGGGTTCCTTCTTAAACTTTTGTCAACCTTTAGTAAATTTTTTAATTCAATGAAGGTATTACTATAACCAATGATCCCAGTTTAGTGGGTTCCGTCTTTAACTTTTGTCAACCTTTAGTAAATTTTTCAATTCAATGAAGGTATTACTATAACCAATGATCCCAGTTTAGTGGGTTCCGTCTTAAACTTTTGTCAACCTTTAGTAAATTTTTCAATTCAATGAAGGTATTACTATAACCAATGATCCCAGTTTAGTGGGTTCCGTCTTAAACTTTTGTCAACCTTTAGTAAATTTTTCAATTCAATGAAGGTATTACTATAACCAATGATCCCAGTTTAGTGGGTTCCGTCTTAAACTTTTGTCAACCTTTAGTAAATTTTTCAATTCAATGAAGGTATTACTATAACCAATGATCCCAGTTTAGTGGGTTCCGTCTTAAACTTTTGTCAACCTTTAGTAAATTTTTCAATTCAATGAAGTTATTACTATAACCAATGATCCCAGTTTAGTGGGTTCCTTCTTAAACTTTTGTCAACTTTTTATTAACTGACCTATTTCTAACCAACATTTTTTTCCTAACTATTTACTACTACTAACATGAACTATAAATCTAATTACCCTGCTAGTAATAGACTTTAGTTTTATTTATTCTAATAGGTAGGTTCTATTAGATTCCTAGTCCTGGTCAACGTAGTCAATGTAAATGAGTACCCAAGTATGAAATATCAACGAGAAAGATAACTAACCGTTTAGTTATTTACATCTACATTAGTACTTACATCGCTCCGGTTCCAAATAAAAATATGCCTGTATTAATGCAAACAATCATTAATGATAAAAATATGTCATACTTACTGTTTTGTCTGCTACTTCAGGTATACTTCGTTAACTTGTTTACGTCCAACTACAGATGGTTGAGTCATTAGAACCGCCTCGCTCAGCTCTATTGCTCGGACCGCAATTACATTAGTTATTTAAACCTTATTTGTATGAGACGAGGATCTTAACTTGCCGTGACACAGTTTACAACTAGCGCGGGAAGTAATGGGTTTTAGTACGTAATGCAAATCTACCCGCAATAAATCGTATGTTTATTAATTAAAAACTTAGCACATATGTACAACTGTTTTTTTAAGGTCTGGCAAATACAAATTATTATATTCTTATTCTATAATCAGACGAGCGTCCAGACAATAACATTGTCGTACTTGCTTAGATACATCTAACTAATATAATGTTTTCATTCTCGTACCGCAAGGTAGGTGGTAATAATAACATTGATCATACTTGCTTAGAAACAACTAACTAATATAATGTTTTCATTCTCGTACCGCAAGGTAGGTGATAATAATAACATTGATCATACTTGCTTAGAAACAACTAACTAATATAATGTTTTCATTCTCGTACCGCAAGGTAGGTGATAATAATAACATTGATCATACTTGCTTAGAAACAACTAACTAATATAATGTTTTCATTCTCGTACCGCAAGGTAGGTGATAATAATAACATTGATCATACTTGCTTAGAAACAACTAACTAATATAATGTTTTCATTCTCGTACCGCAAGGTAGGTGATAATAATAACATTGATCATACTTGCTTAGAAACAACTAACTAATATAATGTTTTCATTCTCGTACCGCAAGGTAGGTGATCATAATAACATTGATCATACTTGCTTAGAAACAACTAACTAATATAATGTTTTCATTCTCGTACCGCAAGGTAGGTGATAATAATAACATTGATCATACTTGCTTAGAAACAACTAACTAATATAATGTTTTCATTCTCGTACCGCAAGGTAGGTGATAATAATAACATTGATCATACTTGCTTAGAAACAACTAACTAATATAATGTTTTCATTCTCGTACCGCAAGGTAGGTGATAATAATAACATTGATCATACTTGCTTAGAAACAACTAACTAATATAATGTTTTCATTATCGTACCGCAAGGTAGGTGGTAATAATAACATTGATCATACTTGCTTAGAAACAACTAACTAATATGATGTTTTCATTCTCGTACCGCAAGGTAGGTGTTATTATCACCTCTCTTTATTTTTTAAAGTTATTTTACTGGCCTTTTATCCTGTCACCACATGTAGTACTCGTTGATCGATGGTAGGTACCTAGCTGCTAGGTAGATGGTCACAGGCTCCACAACAAGCGATGAGTACAGACGGACACGGCTACACTCGCCCGCGGCTCCTGTGACACTCCCGCGCCGTCTTACTCCCCGCAAGCCCGAGACCGTGTTGTATCAGATAAATATCTAATACAAACACTACACGGGATTTATCACATACCTTTTTATCGGTGTTTCAACCGCCAATGTTTTGGTTCAATTTTTTAACCTTCATTAGTGTGAAAGCATTTATAATAATGCTTGAAATGAACACCAAAGATTTCTGAGTAAATAAGTTTTTCTTTCAAGTTCTGTATCTAAGTTTCTCTCAGGTAAATTTGACTTCCTCACAAAGTTGACGTGTCTCAGGCTGTCAAACTATATTTTTGTATACCTCTTAGGCATAATTGACATGCTGCGGAACGTAAAGGAAACTAAGTTTGTATACAAATCCCTGTAATTCCTGACGGACCAACCTGTTTTTAAGACGTATAGTACACCATATTTTTTTATACATTTTATACATTTTTTTATTAGCTTGGTATGTATCTATGGATGTATGTATATAACAGAATCTTTGAACATGATTTTCAACTACTTCAAAACGTCGAATCGAATTGAAATTTTGCATACTTAGCCAATAGCATAATCCAATAAAAAAATTATATTAAAAAAGTTGGTTAAGGTGTAAACTTGTGAGCTGAATCAAAACTACTTTCTCTTATCTAACGGAGTTGAAATTTGACATGTTGGTTATGTTTCAATAACAATGCTTTATTATGGTAAGCATGGTCTAATTCTACACCCTGGCTTGGCTCCAGATGAAATAACTAATAGGTATCAATGAGATCTGTATTTCTGATGACAGCTGTCAAAATTCAAATAGCCGTATCTCGGAAACTAGATGTTCTAGGTTAGCAGTGCCTTGGGACTAATGCTAGTTATCAATAAGATCTGTATTTCTGTTGACAGTTGTCAAACTTCAAACAGCCGTATCCCGGAAACTAGACGTTCTAGGGTAGCAGTGTCTTGGGAAAAATGGTAGGTATCAATGAGATCTGCATTTTTGATGATAGCTGTCAAACTTCAAATAGCTGTATCTCTGAAACAAACTATAAAAATAATTAAATAAAAAAAATGCTTTCGTAGTTAGCTGAACTTAAAAATAGAAAATAAATATCAGTTTAAAAAAAACACGCTTTTGAGGATAATTGAACTACAAAATAGAAAATTATTTTTATAATTTTCAAAATGATTACCTTTACCAATATTTGTCAATAAAATATTTATAAAAATTGACATCAAGCATGTTTATAATGTTTATTATGCTATATAGAATTACGTTACTCCAATTTGCTTCTATTCCGTTCCATGGCAATGTAAATTGAGCCTAAATGATAGTTTTTTATAATTTTAGATATAAAGTTGCAAAAAATTTTAATTTTCCTTTTATTGAGTCGACCGATTACTTCTCTCTATAAGTGCCATCTTGTCGTCCAATTAAGCTTAGATTTTTATATAATGGACATCTGAATAAATTCCTACTTATTTGCTTTATCATTTTATCATGTTTTCTTCTTGTAGTATGTTACTTTATTAATATGTTTAGTTTGCTTAGTAGTATGTTCCATTGTAGTATTATTTTAATTTATAAATCCATAATAAATAATATAAATAGTTACTTTTAAACTACTTGCTCTTGTGCTAAGTTTACTCTGAGCTATCTGAAGCTGCTTTTAGTAGAAGAAATGCCTTTTTTCAAACGACCGTATTTAGATAGCCACGGGTTAATCGACTTGCCAAAGCCCGGGTCTTTTGGTCGTTTTCAACCTGCGATATAACAAAGAAAATGGCAGTTTAAGTATAACATTGTCTGTGTCAGTATTTAGTTTTGGTTTTTCTATATTTTTTGCTTTAACTAAAGTTTATCAGTTGTTCTCTAATGTAGTAAACAAATGAATATCTATGTTTATGTATATATAGTATGTTATCACTATAAGTTTTTTAACTATATCATACTGTAAACAGCAATAATAAATATCAATGTTTTGAATTAAGTAAAGATATCTTACCTCTATCAAAACCTAACCAACCAATAATTGTTTACAATACTATAAAATACAGAAGAAACAGTTGAACCACCTAAAGACGGTTGCAAACGATCTATAGATAGATCAAATGCTGCAGATCACTACCAGGTGGTTCCCAAAACTCTGGCTGCAATAATGGCATTTTTCGGCTAAATCATACATTTTTTTTTATCTCAATATGTTACGTTCACTTGTATGTTAGATAAAATAAATTATATTTTTAGAGATTCTTTATTGTCAAAAAACACCAAAATTGTTTAAACTCTTTGTTGTTCGTCTATAAAATTGATTTTCGAAGTTAGTTCTTTAGTTGACTGAAAAGTAGGTAATTTTATCCAAATTCATCTTTGAAGCAGACTTATCTGAAAAACACACGATATAAAATAAAATCATTTAGTTTTTAACACCATCACAGAAAACTTAAAACGCGATGTACAAGTATTTATAACTTTTTTCTTTTATACGTGATATAACGTTTTAATTAACTGTACACAAACCCAACTTTACACGTACTTAAGTGCATTTTAACTATCCTGTTGCGTAAACTATCGTACTGTAGTCCGAACGACAACCTAAGTTGTAAATCATTATTTAAAACAAGTCAGTGCATATTTTATTCCACCATAGAATTAGAATTAGCTGTATATCTTTGAAGTAAAACTTCTTTACGTACGTGATAAAAAGGGTCTACTAATAGTTTCACTATGACCCATCTAGAAATACAAGTCAATAGCCAAAGTAGCATTGTGCTGGACTCGCAATTCTACTTTTACAGCTACTGTGCCTTGAACTATACACAACCTAATGGGGATTTGTTAAATTAAATAAAAAATATACACAAAATAAACACAAAATACTGCAGCAATGTGTATTCATTCATTACATACTATAAATAGGTAATAAAGTAAAACAAAAGGCTGACGATAATGAAAAGTATCTAGATTCTATTCCAAAATTATCTACATAAAATAAGCTGGATGGGCGACAGTGTAACTGATATAGTTTAATAATTATACGGTCTATTACAATAATCTAAATACACGGTAGCTCACCCAAGCCAATCAGGTAACACATAAAAATACAATTACAAGTTTATAAAGAAAGATATTACAGCATTAGAAAATTGGTTGGTACTTAACTTATTCTCGAGCCAGGAATACAAAAGTGCCCATAAGGCATTTACATTGCTATTTATACCCCCCAAAAGTCGTAAAAAGTCACGACATCTTTAGCCAATCACAAGCATTGGTTGTTTACATCATAATATCTTTTTATATTGGCTATAACAACAATATACATATAATGAACTTAAAGTATAGTATTTTTATTTATAGTGTTATCCGAACACATGCGGAAAATTCCAAGATTCCAAGTCCCGTCTAAGCTTGAGATTTTTGAGATGATTTTAAAAAATCTTGGAATTTTCCGCATATGTTCGGATAACACTATAAATAAAAATACTATTTGAAATAAGCAACGCGACATCTCTTGTCAATGTACTGAACTGAAACGTTCGGCATTGAGCAGGTACAAAGAACTATATAAGTTTTCCTGTAGATGGAGCTAACGGCGCTTTAGTCGTAATTCGAATGATCTCACTAATTTCGACCTAGACGTGAACTGCCTTGTAGCACAGATGGTAGTGCATGGCTTGAGATTTTTGAGATGATTTTAATAAATCTTGGAACTTAAATTATGTTAAAACTTAATTAATGACTATTACAAGTCCTAACAATCACAAAATCGTATTATTAGGGCACAAATTTCTACTTTTTGGGCGCCACCAATCACAGCATTACTCTCATGTCGTTAATTTTAATAAAATCTAATTTAGTAGAACATTTTTAAAAATTGGTTAATAAATTACACAATCTTGCATTATTTGAAAATCGTATTCCTAACATATGACAACACATCAATGATACATATCAAACCTGATAAATAATAATTTTAAAACTTACATCTTAGGAACAGATATAATCCAAACGTAAACACGACTTAAAATATCAATAATATTAATACAATAGTTCATTGTTCTAATGTACCATCATAACATTATCAGCTAAACCTTAATTACAGGTCATCGTATTATAAATATAGCCATTGACCAAACGTTTCGTTCGGAAACATGTTTATCATAATTTCGTTCTTAAAATCTCCAATACATCGAATCATTGATTTGACATTGACATTTGAAACTTGAAGACAATTAAAATTGAAGTTTAAAACAGGAACTTAATGTAAATAAACAAAATAGTGCAGTGTTATTGTTAATCTAATGCTTTTTATAATGCAACTTGTCACACGCTTGACTTGGGGAGTAAGCTGGTGAATGCGTGACGAGAGCGTTACCAAAAGTGTGATCGGGCAAGGTGAACGGAAGTTGAAAGGGAGATCAACACTAACATGTTTCGAAAATTTATATCAAGCTATGCTTATTTATAGGTACAAAATGCTTATTTTTGTTAACACTACAGTGCACGCGCCCCTTTATTTTACATGGGTGCTCGCGTGCTCTACCATAGTAGAAAACAATATATCTGATATTTGAAAAATGGGTAGTTTTAAAATGATAAAACTAAATAATATGTGTCAACTATTTATTAATTATTGCAAAAAATCACATTTTTAATAGAATACACAATAATTAGGAACAATTTACGATATCAAAAAGATAATCAACATTTTTGGCATGGTTGTTGAGATCAGCTCAAAAAAAATATCTAATAAGCGATGACTATATTATTGGTCACTATCCTCGCATTTGATACAGATCACAACTTGGTGATCACGACAAATCCACCTAGCACATCGCTTATACCACTTTACTTACATTCAGTTTTATTACGCCAATACTCGCATGTACTACAATGGTAGAAGCCGAACTTAGACACCTAATTACGAGAACATGCGCTTACGCTGCCAGTGGGCGCTGTACCAATCCGTTCCGCGATTTTGTCGACGAGGCTTAACTAGTAGCGCAGGCAATCAGGTGTAAGAACGAATGAATAGTGATAAAATAAGTAAGTGCATTCTACTATAGCAGAGCGCGCGTGCACTCTAGTGTTAAGCCGTTCTCATGAGAGAACGGAACAATACCCCTATTACCTTAAGCAATAATATTCTAATTTCAGTGACCTATTATTAAAGCGTTTTGCATATAAATTGCGATACACACATTAAACGAACAACGTTTAGCTATATGGAAGTAATACACACCAAGTTCGAGGTTTGCGGTGAAACTTACCGAACTAATGGTTTTATTATGAAGCATGTATCTGTATCAGGTTTACAGTTCATGTTCTTTGATACTTTATTAAATTTGCGTTGTAATAAATCGAAGCAAGTTGCATTGTGGGTTAAAACAACTAAATACTAAGTGCAATGAATAACTTTTCATAATACTAGCGGTTCACCCCGAACTAAGATCTCGCGATTCTCCCATAAAACCAAAAAAATACTATTCGTAAGCTTTGACTGTCAAAATAGTGCTCCGAAATAAAACAACTTGACCTACAGTTTCATTCAAATTACAGGCAACGGGACTTCATGTATTTTGGTTCCCTTTTTTGGAGCATATATTTCAGTTATTCTGTATTTCAGACTTTTGCCTATATTTGTCACTAAAGCTACACGTATAGCAAATTTCAGCACTGCAGGGTCCCTGTGAATTTCGTCAAAATTCGGTTTTTATTACGGCTAATAACACAAAAAACGCAAAAATTAAACAAAAAATAAAAACGGGATAGTAATGTACTAATGAAGACCTTTCCTTTGACGTCTCGTTTGACCTAATAGTCTCATTTTCGTTTTATTTTGACACCCCTTGTACCCTGATATCTCAACAACTCTCTCATACTTTTAGCTCATTTAGTTACACCAGAATTGTGGCATCACTTAGGTATATATCAAATTTTACTATGATCGGATCAACGCTTTATAAGTTATCCTTGGACGAAAAAAAACATACATACATACATCCATACTTACATACATACATACAAAGCCGATTAGTCCAAGTTGATTTGTATATCTCACTTTGTTCTATCAATTAATGTGGATTTTAAAGGAAAAAGTTGTAGCTTGGTTTCGAATTAGCTGTGTTCCTGAACATTGGGCCATCCTACACGTAGTTTTATCGTTTGAGAAACGTTGTTCTATACGGTTTGACTAAATTCTGCAATAAAATATAACTCGTGCGAGTCGCACCGAGGGTTCCGTATCAATTACTACACTACAAATTATCAATTTTCGGATTTTTCCTTTACTTGTGCTGTGATATCTTGCTTTTTGTCAAATTTCATGATTCTAGGCCTAGGGGAATACCCTATAGGTTTTGATTTATTTGCGAGCAAAATATGCGGCAAACATGGCCGTATTTTTTGATTGCTTTGACTAAGAAGCTTGATTTTTTACAGCTCCAAGGGACCGATTTTTAATAATTATTATAAATACGGGATTTATCGCGTACTGTCTTATCGGTGTTTCGACTGACAATGTTTCGGTTCAATTCGTGAACCTTCATCAGGGTGAGTGCGATCCGCTCCGAATAGCGTCTCTCGAAGGTTCACGAATTGAACCGAAACATTACGACGCCGTTTTTATTTTTGGTTTATTCCTTGCAGTTTTTGTGTTATTAGCCATAATAAAAAACCGGTCAAGTGAGAGTCGGACTCGCGCATGAATGGTTCAGTACCATTATCTATAAAAACGGCAAAAAAATTACGTTTCTTGTATGGGAGCCCCCATTAAGTATATATCTGTTTTATTTTAATTTACTTATTTATTTTTAAATTGAATATTCAATTAAATATTCCGTGAATATTTCAAGCGTGTGCCTGTTGCCGTTATCAATATCGAGCTAAAACGAGAAAAAAATCACATTTGTTGTATGGGAGACCTACTTAATTTTTTTTCTGTTTTTAGTATTTGTTGTTATATCGCCAACATAAATACATCATCTATGAAAATTTCAACTGCTGACAGACGGACAGACAGACATATAGATAACGGAGCCTTAGTAATAGGGTGCCGTTTTACCCTTTGGGTACAGAACCCTAATATAACTGAATTTTGACGAAATTCACAGGATATGTAGTTGATATTATTTTTACTTGATACGCGTTCCTGAGAAAAAGGATCTTGACAGACGAACATACAGACAGACAACGAAGTGATCTTATATGGGTCCCGAACAAGGGTTCCTTTTTTCCTTTTGAAGTACGGAATCATAAAATTCGTAACAGAAATATTTCACGTCATTATAGGTAGAGGACATTAGGTGAAAAATAGAGACTGACAATATATAAATAAATAAATATTGCTGGACATTTCACACAGCGCTATCTAGCCCCAAACTAAACAGAGCTTTTACTATGGGAACCAAATAACTAATATAATACATACATACTTTTTTTATAAATACATACTTATAATATATAGGGAAACAACCAGACCCGGAACAAATATCTATAGATCATGCAAACATTTGTTCCGCGGCGGGAATCGAACCCGTTACCTCCTGCGTCTCAGTCAGCTATTCGCCCACTGCATCACGGAGGTCGTCAAAATGGGTAAGACTTACTCAAAACCGTGTTGGATAGCACAAACTTAGGGAGGTTTATTAGTGATTATAGTCAGACTTTTGATATTTTGATGGAAAAATATTATTAAAGGTAATACTTAGCTTTGTATCTTAGTTGACTATAATATCCCTTATCAAGATTAATATTCAAATTAGTATTCTCTAAACAGTTATGTACCTAAATTTTAAATCAAACTTGAAAATTTTAAGTGGACTTAGAAGTCGCAGTCTGGGTAGAAAGACCTTCATAATTGGTAGTCGGTCGGTAAAGTAGAAGCACATTATATATAAACGATTTGTGCAGTAAAAGCAGGTTGGATGAAAACCCATTTTTGCTCTCAAAGCGCAAGCGTCTTGCTCGAATTTCAAGGTTGAAAAATTTGTTTTCTTTGTGAACTAGAATCCGTAGAATTATTAATCGAGCGAAACTTGGACAAATCGGCGTATGTATGTACCTACGAATGCGTGTCCGAGGATAACTTTCGAAACGTTGGTCGGATCATCGTGAAATTTAATACATAGGTAGGTAGTGATGGCACAACTTTGGTGTGACTAAATGAGCTAAAAATGTTGTGGAGTTGTTGATGTATTGGGGTTCAAAAGGGGGGTATTAAAAAATAAGGCTAACTAATCAAATGAAACGTCAAATGAATTGTATTTATTAGTACATATAGACACCGTTTTTATTTTTTGTAAAATTTTTAAAGTTTTTGAGTAATTAGTCATAATAAAGACTGAAGTTTGACAAAATTCACAGGGTACACCAGTAACCCCACAGTGATGAAATTTGGTATGCGTGTAGCTTTAGTAACACAAATATAGGCATAAGTCTGAAATCCAAAATAACTGCAATTTAAACCCCAAAAAAGAATATCCAAATTACATGAACTCCCGTTACCTGAAATTTGAATGAAACTCATTGGTTGTCAAGCATATTGGTTTTTCACTATTTTATTAGTCAAAGATTAAGGCCGGCTTGCACAACGATCCCTAAAAGTATTTAGCGACTAAACATGTTTAAATTTTACATATTTGTTTGATTTGACATCTCCTTAAATCATATTTAGCCACTAAATACGTTTAGGCATCGTTGCGGGAGTAGCTCTAAGAATATTTTCTTTTGTGTTTTGGGAGACTCGCGAGATCTCTGTTCAGGGCGAACCACAAGTTTATATAAAAAGAAAGTCGAGAGGCCCCGTAAGGTAAGTATTCGCTGCAAACGCCAAGCATGGTTAGAATTTGTCATTTATCTCGAGTGACCCTACTGCTTGTCATACTAATATTCCGAGGGAGCTATAGAAAATTTGAAACTGGTGCAGAGGCGAGCGCGTGTTGGGATCACAAATTTGTATTCCAAGCTCACAATAAAGTTCATTTAAATATAAATGCGACAAGACCTTTACGCCGGTAAGCGCTGTAACTCGAATGAACTTAGCCGTAATTTTTTATGATCATCCCAAAATATTTCGGACGGTTTTAAAGGCTTATTTCATTATAATGATATTGCTTAAACAAATGTATTTTTCTTTTTAACTTTAGCAATGAACTCATTATATAATCATAAAATTAAGTTTTTAATTTAACGTCCATTTTGTACCAAGTTCTACGTGTTTTAATTAAAAAGAGTAGTTTTGTAATAGTATTCATTGGTTAATAAAAGCTTATATTTCTATTTTATAAACGATACTCAAGTGTACAGAATCCTTGAAAGTTTGCGCACTATTCACGTGGATGGACGTTATTCTAGTGCTATCTTTAGCGCGCTATAACTTTATCAGAAGTCAACTTAATGCTAGTCCAATAAGGTTTCAACAGTGAAACAAGGAACTGCAATATATTATGTACAACGTCGACACGGCAATAAATCCTGGTGCGATTTAAAATTTCATACGACGTCTTCCATGGACGTCAAGATAGGTCCCACGTTACAGGAACCGCGTAGGTGGACTAACGATAATTATATAGTGGTACTCTAAGATAGCAAAGGCTTTGTTGACTACATAGTCATGATGGGCTAATTGTGAAGTTTTAGCATCATCATCATCATCAACCTGTAACAGTCCACTGCTGGACGTAGGTCTCTCAGTGTGCGCCATTGAACCTGATCCTTAGCTCTTCTTATCCAATCCTTGCCAGCCACAGCGCGCAAATCGTCACTCCATCTAGCCTGAGGGCATCCTGCATTTCGCTTGTCTAGACGTGGTCTCCACTCCAAATCAAGTACGCCCCAACGGTTATCGGTTCTGCGGCAGACGGGCCCACTGCCACTTTAGCTTGCTGACCCTCTGAGCTATATCAATCACTTTGGTTCTCTGTCGGATAACCTCGTTTTGTAATCCGGTCGGTCACACTTGCAAACACCGCATAGCACAATACGCTAAAAACCGATTTACGATGTCGAAATCGATGCTTAAGTCGAACTTACTCGTACAATTTATCACACCGACCAATCAAAAGTTCGAGACCGTGATGAAAAAATTAAAGAAACTAGAAGAAAAAATCGACAAACTCGAGGCAAAAAAGCATCTATAATCCAACATTGAGGGTAGTAGTCGCAGCTCCCCGGCAACCTTGCAGAAGCGGCCCACGCACACATCGACAACTCCTACCATAGTCGCCAAACAGAACCGCGCCCCGCACCCGCCGCAGCCTGCGCCTGCGCCGAGCGCCACCGCTTCACTCGTCCCAGTGTCACCCATCAGTCAGCGGGCAGCCGCGCCCAGTCCATCGACACTGCATAGTAAGCTGAATTATGAACGTACTTTGTACCAACAATTTAATATAGGAATAATCCTCTAAATTAAAACGGCTACCTATTCTTTTGGGTAGCAGGTGTCTTAACGTCTATTTGATTTAGACGCATTATACCTTTGTTTACTGTTGGTTATTATAATCTATGGTTTGGTTGGAGTCACATCGTGTGTTATTTTGTTGTTGTGGAATTTTATGTTGTTGTATTTTATTGTGTTCTACAGTGTTTAAACTCCTTTTCGAGTGTATTTGGATATTATGGGAGGGAAATCCCTAAGAAAATGTGAAGTTTGTGGCATTAGGCGTGTCAGAAAAAGATATTCTGGCATATTTTTAGCCCGATTTCCACTTGAACCGGCCAGGTTAAACTTACTGTATTTCAATACCAATTCACGAGTACTTTAGCTTGTATTTGTTAGTTGTTTTACTCATATTTGTAGTGGATATCATGTAAATACTAATTAAATACGTAAACTGAACTATTTTCACAAAATTCATACTTTGCGCAAATACAAATAGTGATGTGATGTGAACAATTTATCGATAAACTTTTTTGTTATAGGTGCCGTTTATGGGTAAAGTTGACAGGAAATGAGGACTTGGCGTACTTACCTATTCAAATACTAAACGAAAATAAATTCATAAGTGGCAATCATTTTACAAAAACTGCTTTTAATAGAAAGAGAAATAGATTGAAAAGGAATGCCATACCATCTTTGCCAAATTCTAAATGAATAAACAATAAAATTAGAAGAACAGTCTGCTAATGTTTTGAAAATTGCTCAACTGCGAAGTGCTGCTAAGTAATGTACGTGTTCTTAACTTTGATAATATTTGTGCTATATTTATTAGTAGTGTAAATCTCATAAAATATCTCTTTTTCAGGTCCCGAGTCAATCGACTGTATTTTATAGCTTGAAAAACCAGTACCTAACGTTGTTTCAAATGTAAAACTTGACTAGAATGGTACAGTCAGCATCAGAAGTATGATAGCGGCTAGGATGGTCAAATAATATATACTGTGAGCAACTGTCAAATTTTGCGTCAAAATAATTTACATACTTCTGATGCTGACTGCACATACAGGTTATATTATGTTCAATAAATAACTGATTTTTATGGCGTATATTTATTTTCGTACGACCAGCACTAAAGTGAAAAGTAGGTAGGTGCAACTACGAAAATCGAATATTTATCGATATCGATGGAAAAGCATGATTCGTATTTGTCAAGCCCTAATAACGAATTGGCTTTTACAGTGTTGGTATTACTTTTATGTTGCCAGGTTGGTACAAAGTACGTTCATAACTCCGTTCAGTGGCTTGTAAAAAAGTGCCGACTCTTATAACGTAGTGATTATATCCTCTTTGGTCGCGCCCGTGGTCACTCCACTGCGCAGGCCCCCGCCGGCTAGACCACTCGCACCTGCTTTCTCGAGATCGTATGCAAATAAACCCCAGAAAATGGCGACGAAGACGAATGGAACACCGTAAGTTATAAAAACAAACGGCCGCCTCGACGGCGCGAAGTTATCACTAGTAAAGGATCGACCGATAACGACTTACAAATCGTTGAGCGAGTGAAAAAAATTCACGCTTGTTTTTTCAAGTCCGACACAACGCCGCAATCGATCATAGCCTATATGAATAAAAAGAGCCCGAACAGTAAATATTACGTAGACAAACTGAAACTGTCACACACTTATTACTCATCGTTCACAATTACCGTCCCATGCAGTCAATTTGAGTTTTTCCCATCAGCCGAAAACTGGCTCCAAGGCACAGAGATAAGTGAGTGGTTTCGGCTCGGCGACGGACGCGCGAGAGGCATGTCCACCAAGGCAGCATCTCGGCGCAAGCACAGCTTCGGCGCCACTGCCCGGCCCCGGGACAACTCTGCTGCCGTTAGCCCGCTCCGCGCCGCTTCCCCCCCAGCGGCCCCAGCCGGCCTCGGGAACAGCACGCGCTAAGAGCCACCTTACCGTCTGCCACCAGAACATTAGATGTCTACCTAATAAGACTAGGAGGTTGGAAGTACTCTTGACAAAGGATCTGTCCTGCGATGTGGTAGTGATAACGGAACATTGGTTGACAAACCACGAACAAGCGTCTGTTACACTTAATAATTTTGACCTAATATCTAGTTATTGCAGACCTAAAATTCCTCATGGTGGAAGTTGTATATGTATTCGCACCGGCACAAAGGTGACTAATAAACAGGATTTTTGTGATTTATCACAAGAACAGGTATTTGACGTGTGTGCCGTGCAGCTTGTTGTAGAAAATATACTTGTAGTAGAAATATATCATTCTAATCAAACTGACGACTACGTATACTTAAAATTATTCGAGAACCTCCTTTGAAAGATATGCTGTAAAGCCGCTATTATAATGGGAGATGTTAATATAAATTTTCTAAAAAATACAAGAGCTAAAAAAGAGTTAGTAGATATTTTATCTAGACATAATTTTGTCCAGCTTGTCGATACAGCCACTAGGACAGACGGAGACACCTCCACTCTACTCGACCACGTATACACGAACCTCTCCGCGGAGCGCATCGTGAGCTGCGCCGGCGTCGCCACGCACCTCAGCGACCATGACGCTCAGTGTCTCCGCGTGTCCCGCGCCCCGGCCGCCCCGCCACAGTATGTTGCAAGACGTTCTATAACTGCTGCTAACAAATTAAATTTTGGTAGCGCTCTCGAATCGATTGACTGGGCCTCGGTGGTGGAGCGGTCGGATAACTGTCACGCACTCGCTAAGACTCTAATGGCGATTGTTGTTAATAAGTTTGAAATCTGTTTCCCTGTCAAAAAACAACCCTTCATCCCTAGACACAATAGCTGGGTAGATAGCGATGTTCACAATTTAAAAAATCTAATTTTCAATTTAATGAACCTCAAAAAAAAGTTTCCCAGCAATACTGACTTTATAGAAGTTACCGACCAATACACAAACAAATTTAATTTGCTAATTAAAAGAAAACGCGACAACTTCTACTCCAAAATAATTCATAACCACCCGAATAAGGCAAAGAGTATGTGGAGCGTCATAAATACCGAACTCGGACGGGGAATCCGCGAAAGAATCGATTATACCGACCTCGTGAAAGACTCTGCCGGGGCGCCCTACAGCACAAAACAGCAGCTGCTTAACGAACTTAACCTCGAATTAACGACAGCCGCCAGCAAGTGCGGCGCCCCGTCGGCCGACATCACGAGTGCCTGTACGAGTCTGAGCGCGAACGCAACAACACGCGACTCCTCACTGCGATTTACATTTTTCACCGTGGACGAGATTGGAAAAAAAGTGAAGCTACACATAGCTCCGAAAAATAGCAAGATTTATGCGTCGAACCTGCTCCGTACCGTCGTGATATCGCTTGAACGCGTTGTTGCCTACCTTTTCAACGCCTGCATCCGCGAGGGGGTGTATCCTGAAACTCTTAAACGGGTTAAAATATCTCCATTATATAAAGGTAAAGGTAAAAAGTCGGAAATGAAGTCCTACCGACCTATATCACTGGTACCCGCAATTAGTAAGATATTTGAGGTGGGACTCAATAAAAGACTCTTATCCTTTATAGGAGACGGCAACTTAATGTCTGACAGGCAGTACGCATACAGGGCCGGGCGTGCAACAACAGACCTGGTGCGAGAAGTATTGTGGCGCGTGCTGAGCGCGCGCGAGGCGGGCCAGCACGTCGCTTTGCTGTGCTGTGATCTCTCGCGCGCGTTCGACACTGCTGATCACAACCTGATCGCCAACAAACTCCAATTCTATGGCATACGCGGCCCGGCGCTGTCCTTGCAGACTTCTTTTTATCGCACCGTACTCAAACAGTGGTTGGCAATTTAGGGCGTTTACGGTCAGTAGAGCTGGAGAACACTATGGGGGTACCGCAGGGTTCCTGCCTCTCGAACACATTGTTCAGCCTACTGCTCAACGACCTACCCGAGTCCGTGAGCGACGCGCAAGTGTACATGTACGCAGACGACGTGGCGGCCATTGTGACTGCGCCGCCAACAGTCGAACAAGCGCTCAGGTTGAACAATGTAGTTCGAAGGCTCGAACATTGGTTTAAATCAAACGGTTTAGCCCTCAATAGTGAAAATACCTGCTTCATGACCTTTCGCCTCAATGGCACAACATCGCCACCTTGTACCGTGATTGCCGGGAACACCACACTACGGATGGTCGACAGTACAAAACTTTTAGGGTTCTTCATTGACAGCGGACTCACTTGGGAAGCACATATAGAGGAGTTCTGCTCCAAGTTAGGTCGTACCTGTTTTGCACTGCGACGGCTCGCTAACACCGCGTCTCGTAGCGTAGTACTGTCGTGTTACTTTGCGACCGTTCACAGCTTTCTCACCTACGGTGTGGAGCTGTGGGCGCGAGCCGCGGATGTCCAGCGGGTTTTGGTCATTCACAAGCGGGCCGTGCGCGCGATCGTCGGCGTGGATGACGATGTGTCGTGTAGAGACTTGTTTAAAGAGATGAATATAATGCCTCTCCCCTGTGAACTTATAGAGGGCTACTTGGTAAGTAGCCCTCTTCACTCATATCAACATCGATGAGTTCCAGAGGTGAGGTGTGAACACCGGGTGCGCTCTGCGCAGTAACAAGCTCGCTCATGTCCTCGTCACGCCCGCGCACAAGCTGTGCAAGTCGGAGAGGTCCGTATATATAATGGGTCCCTCGGTCTACAACAGGCTGCCAGACAGACAAGATTAAAAGGGATACAACTTCGACCATAATGTTTAAAAATAGATTAGAAAAATGGCTCTTAGAGAGTTCCTTTTACTCTGTAGATGAGTTCTACACATTGCCTATTATATAATTTTTGATAAAATGAATTTATTATACAATTAATAAATTATATTTATATTAGATATTTTAATAATGCTAAATATTCAATTTATTCCTGACCTATATAACTTTTTTGTGTTTTTGACTTTTAACTTGGCATTATAAATAAAGAATTGTTTTGTACTGTATCCTTCAGAGACATTCCGAGCATAGCCCTTTCCATAGCTCGCTGAGCGACTTTCAGTTTGTGGACCAGTCCCACCGTAAGTGTCCACATTTCGGCTGCGTAGGTCATCACGGGTAGGACGCACTGGTTAAATACTTTTGTTTTTAGGCATTGTGGGGTGGGTGACGAAAAGACCTGACGAAGTGATTTTTTATATTCACTTCAAATTAACACAGTCTACATCGAGAATGTTCGTTTTAAGGGGCCGTCTATAACCTACGTGGGGATAATTTGGCTGGGTCAAGTATAACGTATCATGGTTACATGCATAACCCTGTACTCGTACATGACTAATAATTATTAAGATTTAAAACCTTAAACATGTTCAAGCCTAGACGGGACTTCAACCCCTAATCTTCCTCTTGATATGAGGATGCCCTACCAATTGTGTGTCAGGCTCTTGTCACATCAGGGTCGAAATTAATGAGTAGATTCAGATTACGACTAAAGCGCCGTTAGCTTATAGCCTGTGAGGTAATGCAGTTGTTATAGGCACTGCCTAGTAAGCTAGGACGCGGGCTGGTGCCGTCATCGCAAGTTATAAAAAAACCTTTAAACGTCAATAGCAGCTCTGGTATACCTAAACTATACAATTTTTATAATTTTTTTTATTAGGCGATAACCTTATCTATAAAATAAAATAGCATTGGATTACTCTATTGAGTCAATTTCCATACAAAATTCATGGTTGCAGCTTTTATCGTGTAAGTTACAAGTCCTATAAATCTTAGAAACTTTCCTAACGGCATCCAAGTAAAGTTTTTGATGATGTTTTGTGGTTGTTTTTAATTGTTTTTCACTGCTTTAAGTACGAACACTTTATTTTGTAGGTAATATTTTGCAGGTAAATTAGTATGGAAAAGTAGCGTTGGTATTTTGCTACTGTTAGACTTGCTTAGTCTCACCTTCAACGCGAAATTTGGCTATTTGTACAAACTATGCAAATTAAGGGCATTTCTATGAAATAACAATATTTGTTCTTCTTCTTTTCGATATTCTATGTTTTTCATTAATAAATACATAACTAAATATTGCTGGATATATCACACAGCGCTATCTAGTCCCAAACTAAGCAAAGCTTGTACTATGGAAACCACATAACTGATATAATACTTCATCATATCAGCCGTAGAACGTCCACTGCTGGATAAAGGCCTCCCTCATTGATCTCCAGAAACTGCGGTTGGAAGCGGCCTGCATCCAACGCCGACCTGCGGTTCTTACCAAGTCGTCTGCCCGTTTTGTAGGTGGACGTCTTACGCTGCGCTTGCCGGTCCGTGGCCTCCATTCGAGAACTTTCTGGCCCCATCGGCCATCTGTTCTGCGCGCTATATGGCCTACCCATTGCCACTACAACGTGCTAATCCGTCAGGCTATGTCGGTGACTTGAGTTCTCCTACGTATCTCCTCATTTCTGATTCGATCTCGTAGAGAAACCCCGAGCATAGCCCTCTCCATACCTCGTTGAGCGACTCTGAGCTTATTCATAAGGCCAATAGTGAAGGACCACGTCTCGGTTCCATTTGTCATCACTGGTACACTCCATATGATGAATTCTTTTTTCCAGAAGCCGCCTCACAGAAAATTAACCTGGATGAGTCGAAACCGTTCCACGAGAAATGAGATTGATTTCATCTTGACCAACAAGAAACGAATATTCAATGATGTCTCTGTGATTCACAGGGTGAAAACCGGCAGTGATCACCGAATTGTTAGAGCCACATTGAATATGAGCGGTAAACTTGAAAGGTCTCGTTTGATGAAGTCTACGCTTTGACCCACTCGCGCACATATCCAAAACCTCGAGAGCTTTCAACTCGAACTTGCAAATCACTTTGACTGTCTAGAAGTAGATGCATCAGTGGACGAGATCAATAACAGGTTCGTAGAAACCGTCCATACGGTGGGGTCCCAGTTCTTTAAGACCCCTCGTACCAATAGAACTCAGAAACTATCTGAGCTGATAAATCTGAGAAACTCCCTTAACCTCATGGCTGAACGACGTTCTTTGCGACTGCAGTCTCCCGATGGTGCTCAGTCACATAGGCAGCTCAATAGAAAAAATTTGGAAATCCTTGCAGCACGATATTTGTACTTTTAATACATCTCGTATTAAAGATACGATAGAGCGGAATAAAGGCTCGAAAGTGTTCGCGAGAGATACTTCTATTGGGCAGAGCCGCATGACGAAGCTAATGAGGGAAGATGCCAGCATAACGTCAAGTAAAGCTGAAGTGTTAAGGGAAGTCGAAAGGCTCTACAATTCGGTCACTAAACCTGTTTGCAGTGCGGCCAACGACTCAAAAGCCAAACTGACCCGACATTATTCCGAAGATATTCCGGACATCAGTCTGTATGAGATCAGGATGGCCTTGAAGCAGCTTAAGAACGACAAGGTACCAGGTGAGGACGGAATCACTTGAGAGCTTCTGAAAGCGGGTGGATCACTGGTACTAAAAGTCCTTCAGAAGCTCTTTAATTCCGCCTTGCTTGAAAGTACCACGCCAAAAGCATGGAACGAGAGCATGGTGGTTCTGTTCTTCAAGAAATTTGACAACACCTTGCTTAAGAATTACAGACCCATCTCGCTTTTGAGCCATGTTTATAAGCTGTTTTCAAGGGTCATCGCGAACGCAGGTTTGATGACTTCCAGCTTCCTGAACAAGCCGGATTCCCTAAAGGCTATACCATAGACCACATACATATGCTGCGGCAAGTCATACAGAAGACCGAAGAGTATAACTTGCCGCTATGTCTCGCATTTGTGGACTATGAGAAAGCCTTCGATTCGATCGGAACATGGGCAGTGATTCAGTCTCTCCAACGATGCCGTATTGACTATCGGTACATCAAAGTGTTGAAATGTTCGTATAAAAACGCCACTATGTCAATCCGAGTACAAAAACAGAGCTCGAAGGCGATTCCCTTAAAAAGAGGCATAAGACAGGGAGATGTCATCTCTCCAAAACTGTTTACGACCGCTTTGGAAGATGTCTTCAAGCTTTTGGAATGGATAGGACTGGGCATCAATATTAACGGCGAATACATCCCTCACCTTCGGTTTGCCGACGATATTGTGGTCATGGCAAAGTCGATGGAAGAGCTCATCACGATGCTCGAAGGCCTCAATCGAGTCTCACAACTGGTAGGGCTTAAAATTAACATGGACAAGACAAAAATTATGTCGAATGTCCATGTCGTGCCTGCCCCAGTTATGGTTGAGAACTCGGCTCTTGAAGTTGTCGACGCGTATGTATACCTAAGACAAACAGTCCAATTAGGTAGGTCCAACTTCGAGAAAGAGGTCAATCGTCGAATCAAACTCGGATGGGCAGCGTTTGGGAAACTTTGCAACGTCTTTTCGTCCAACATACCTCAGTGCCTTGAGACGAAAGTCTTCAATCAGTGTGTGTTACCAGCAATGACTTATAATACTTATTTACCGTTTTTTATAATTTATAAAAAAACATCCAACCCGGAATCTGTAAATCATGCAAATATTTGTTCCGCGGCGGGAATCAATCCCGCTACCTCCTGCGTCTCAGCCGGTTATTCGCCCACTACGCCACGGAGATCATCATTATAAAGTAAAATCATATTTGTACCCTACGAATTAGCCGTTTCTGTTGAAAATTGTTTTAGGTAGAAAACCCAAGCACCGGAACATAAATAGAAGAAATCGTAGTTATAATTTAAAAAGTTGTTTGATATTGAAGTTAGGATCACCTTCAGTCAGATAAACATACTAATTATCGAAGCACCCCACTTTCTACTCCTTATTTTATATTTGTTTTATGAAATTAATTCGATATAAGTACAAAATAAAAATAATGTAACTGCAGCTGGGCGTATCACTTTTGATAAATTAATTACTTTCCTAAACGTTTCTTGTTGAATTAAATTAATAAAAGCTTTCCTGTAATGTATTTCCTTCATTGCTTCAGTCCTCTTATTTGAGACTGTATCGGCAAACATATTAAGTCAAGTGACAGCTGGAACTGAGTTTAATTTCGGTTTAGAACTCGAACTTTTTAATCTGTTAAACTGTGACTGTTAACTTTGGGTCTTCTGAAAGAGAAGTCTAGCTTAATGAGTAAACTTCGTCTAGATTTTAATAAAATTGCAGTTCATAGGGTTCTACGTCGTAATTAGTCGTAATTATCGTAATTAGATGTCAAATGATAATGTTAAAAATTGGTCTATCGAGCTTGAAATATACCTCACAATTGTTATATAAATTTACGATAAATTTTTGTCGCATTACGACTTATAGAGGCAACAATATCACCTTTTAATTACGTCAAACGTTAACAAACTGGTCTTGGCCTTGATAAGGACTCAAAAAGAATTTACTCGGTTATTATAACGGCTACGATTATTATTCTACAGGTTTACCAAGAAGCAAATTAATTGATCTCAGCAGATACATATCATTTTGTTTAGATGGCGAAACAAAACTACGCGTATACAGAGTGTTTGGTAATATACTGACGATATTAAAGTGACGGTTTCTCAAAACATAAAAAAGACGTCTCGAAACAACTACTAGTTATATTATCAAATTTTAAAGAAAATCGACTAAGTTTAGGTGATTAATTCTATCTAAAACTTACTGCCTACTCTTGCAATCGACATCCAAAAATGAAGGCCAATTTGATATCTCTTTTGGAAATCGCTGACCCAAAAGGTAAGAAAAGGACAACAAGAGATATGTCGAGACGTCACCTATACAGTATCTGTTGTTAGATGGCAAAGATTGTGCAATAGCACAACATAAGTTTAATAAAGTGTTTGTTTTTACATGCCAAAATAAATTTCACATTTTATGGTCAACATTTCATACATTTATTTATTATGCTTCTCAAATTATCTTCTTAAATTATCTTGGACATATTCTATCGTTTGGTAAAGAGCATTAGCAGAAGGAGATCTCTAAACGTATCCAATTGGGATGGGATGCATTCGGCAAGTTAGACGACATCCTTAGGTCGCCTAAATTTCCACAGTGTCTGAAGACCCGCTTATTCAACCAATGTGTTCTGCCCACCATGACCTACGGTGCAGAGACGTGGACGCTCACGCAGGTGGATGTGTACAGGTTAAGAGTTGAACAAAGGACCATGGACCATGCTTGGCATCAGACTGTTAGGCCGAGTACCAAACGTCGAGATCCGTAGACGAACGAAGGTTCATGACGTTGGGATTCGAGTTATGGAGCTCAAATGGTCTTGGGCGGGACTCTTGGCTAGACGTGGTGATGGCAGATGGAGCAGGATAGTGACTAAATGGTGGCCGAGAAGCGGATAAAGAAGGGTAGGACGATCAGCAGCAAGATGGGTGGACGGTATCGTAAAGGTCGTGGGCCGTCAGTGGATGAGACTAGCGCAGGATCATGGTGGATGGCACAAACTTGGGGAGGCCTATAACCAACAATGGGTAAAGTCAGGCTGTGGATGATGATGATGATGATGATGCTTCTCAACTCAATTCCATTTATTTTTGTACGTATATTGTCAGACACCATATATATTAAGTACTGCTTAAATTCGCATTTCTAGACTCTCATTACAGTAATCACTTTTAGCGTTTGATTGTGTATTGAATTTATCAAGAGCGCTTTGCGAAAAGCCCTAATGATGTAAATGTAGGTTATTGTGAATATTCACAATACGTATTATTTTATAATTCATTGTTTGTGAATATTTTTTAGAAACATCACAAATAAACCTCCAAGCAACATTTTAGCCGAGCGCGTTGTTAGTAAGACCAGTATACATTATGCTGCCGACTGATGACTGTTATGATAATCACGAAGAGCTTATGCAATCTCAGTCTCTGGTTAGCGTGTTATTGAGCACATCTAGCCGCTGGCTAGTGTAGTTGCAAGACCACGCTGTTGGTCTGAACTACATGGGTCAGAAGCTCTAACGCGCCCACATATGATCGCCACCATTTTACTTGTTTTTCAGTAGTCGACAACTGTCATTGGGTGTGCGCAAGCGCAATCATAAGGCCGTTGCCGTAGTTTGTGACGAAGCATTCAATGTCAAGATTATGCTGAGTTTATATGTTAAGTACATATCTCAGTTTACCTTTAAGTTCTTCTAATTATACATTTTTAAAATACTATTGGTTCGCCCCGAACTGAGATCTCGCGAGTCACCCAAAACACAAAAAAAAATATTCTTGGGCCGACTCGCTACGATGTCTATACGTATTTAGTGGCTAAATATGATTTAAGGAGTTGTCAAATCTTATAAATACGTACCAATTTAAACATGTTTAGTTGCAAAATAAGTTAAGGGTTCATTGTGCAAGCCGGCGTTAATATTTGACTAATAAAATAGTGCCACGAAAAGCGAACCAAATTACTTGACCTACAGTTTTATTCAAACTACAGGTAACGGGAGTTCATGTTTTTGGTTATAATTTTTTGGTGTACAAATTGCAGTTATTCTAACTTTCAGACTTTGTCTATATTTGTGTTACTAAAGCTACACACATACCAAATTTCAGCACTGTGTGGTCACTGGTATACTCTGTGAATTTTGTCAAAGTTCAGTTTTTATTATGGCTAATAACTAAAAATAAAAATAGGTACAAAATGAACACACAAAGACCTTTTTATTAGATATGCCACTTGACCGTATAGTCTCATTTTATTATGTTACCCTAATATCTCAACAACCCCCCCACATATTTAGTTCACTTAGTCAAAAATTGTGCCATTGCTACCTACCTTCATACCTTACCTTCGCCTTCTTTGCTAATACCAAATTTCACGATGATCGAATAAACGCTTCGAAAGTTATCCTCGGACAAACAAACATATGTACATACATACATACATACATACCTACATACAACGCCGATTTGCCTAAGTTGATTTAGAGATCTCCCTTCGCTCGATCAATTAAATAAACCAGGATTATGTTCTCTAAACTTAAAAATCTAAACAAATGACCAATTACCGAAGCGGGAAAAGAGGTCATTTGTCACAAAATAAAAAATAAGAGAGCTGTGCCCGCCCGTCAGTCCATCTGTCTGTGAACCTACATCAAAAACCCGACTGACACATCGTATTTATAACGCCTGTCTACTGCAACAGAGGAATGAAAGAAACCCGGCCCACAGCCTAAACAATTAAGAAACGATATTTTATCATGAAAAGCCACACCCAGAGCTCAGGGAAAGCCATTAACGGGTTGTGGAAGATTTTGACCGAGTATAGATTGCGTCTGCAAAGTGAACTCTGTTCAGGAAATTTGACCCCTTTCGGATTAACAAAGAAAATGAACCTTTCTTTAATCTACATTTTAAAATTAGATCACTTGTGGAACCTAAAAAGAAAAAAAAATATATACAACTGCTGACAAAATCTTCGTGAAAGTAACTTTTCATATAATTTTATTTTTATATTCTATTCTTATTTTTTTCCTCCTTCTTAATTGCATAGATATTCCACTGTAAGTAAGCTCCTAATTGCGCTATGTATACTTAATCCATAATAAATGAAGTTTGGAAGTTTTCCTTTCAACTGCATTGCGAGTTCGGATGAAACGAAAACATTTGCTAATTAAACAACACGTGAATTATAAAAGATATTTTTATTATAGTTAGTTTCTAATTATTCACCATGTACGAGTATGTGTTTCTGTGTGCAGTGGGAATTTTCCCGTTTACCTTGTATTATAAATTTGTGTATCGCATATCATGCTCCCAATTAATTACGATGCCCACCGATGACCTTTCGCACAAAGTTCATGAATTGAGCAAACAGGTTTTTAATTAAAACATCGTTAGCTTTAATTTATTACAGAGCAAACTCTGCTTTCGCAGGTAGAGCTCATTGGTTTAAGTAAATATTATTGGTTAGTAACGGGTGAAGTGTAAAATGTTTTTGTGTTTCCATTCTTTCCAACATTTCAATTCTGAACATTTTTCAAGTTAAAACTTCTTTAGGCGCGTTGAGCGTTTTTTGAGATGGGAAAAAAATATTGAATTTGCGACACTGCTACCGACACCTGTCACTGACTACTGACACTGACTGTTACTGACACCTCTGTATGTAATATCTGTAGTGCAGTCTGCTTTTATTCAAGTTTTCACTTCTGTCGGCACTCCCGGAGTGCCACATTTTTGTCTTCCTTTAGCTGTGTTTTTTCATTTTATATTGAATGAAACTGTGGAATTGGAAAAATGTAGAGTTTTGTTATTGAATAAAAATAATCTTATAATACAAGATTTTCAAAGTCTATTGATCCTCAGTTGAAAATTCAGAGTATGCTCAGACCAATATTTTTTACAGTCTTTCGCATCCACCTTTCTTTTTCGTGACTAAAATATCAAGAGTCTGAATACTACGAAAACACGTTTGAGCTTCACAAAACTGGGAATAAAGACTCAGCATGTTTTTCTTCAAATAAAATGAGGCAGTTATTCGTGATTGTGCAAAATGTGTATAAATTTGTTAAGTGTCGTGCACAAAAAACTCTATGAAATGTTGAAATACTTAAATATCTGTAAAGAAAAAACAACAATAACAGTAAACCTAAGATCAATATATTTAATTTTTAGGATTTATTTCATATGTTTCTTTATACTTTCCTTTTATATATAAGTTAAACTGTCATTACGCAAAAAGGCACTAGTTACTTCTCATAATTGTGTTAACCAATGAAGTCCTTTGAACGTAACCTTTTTCTGTATCCTTATCTTACAGATAAAGAAACAAAGAATAAACTCTCATTAACTTCCGTTATTCAGTCCCAGAGTCAACGAAACTCAACAATTGTGAGTACTGAACTGAGTACGAAACTGGAGATACGTGAGTATCGCATTTTATAGGGCGATTTAATTTTAATAAGCCTCCTAAGTGGCAACTTACATTATCAAGTCTTACTCAGCTGCCTCGCCTTTCATTGTCCCAGACATTTTCTCGAAAATAATGCTTATTTGTAAAAATGGCAAGGGAAAATATTGTGGACTTTCACAATCGTATTTGTTCTATCTTGGAATTGCTTATATTGTAACTGACATTCACATATGTAAGTAAAACACTTTTCTAGGCATGAATCGTAACTGTCACAGAATATTGACGATAATGAGCATAGATAAAAAAATAAATGACGATGAAAGGAAGGAAGAGTACAAAATAATTACGATTGTCAGGTCTCAAGTTCACCAATCCTCCATTCAGCCTAACATAAAACTTGGCAACTTGCTGTTTCGCATTTCGTATTTGGTCTTAAATGCGACAGCATCAATCTTTTGTGTTTTTACTCGGACAAATTGATTAATGGTGACAGAGCGACGCTTTGCTTACAAAGATCTGTCTTTTTTGCTAGACTGTTCCATTACATTTAACTTTTTTGGTAACATGTTGTTACATTGTAACATGTTGTCTGGTTACTCGTTGCTTATCAAATTCTGACTTTATTTACCACTAAATGACCAATCTGCAACTTTGCACGCGTAGCGCGATAACATTACCCTCCTTCTGCGTAGTTGGGTAAAAAGTAGCCTATGTCACCCGGGATAGTGTAGCTTCCCAATAGTGAATTTTTTTTTTAAATCGGTCCAGTAGTTTCGGTGCCTATTCATTACAAACATACAAACACACGAAAATACAAATCTTTCCTCTTTATAATATTAGTATAGATTCGAAGAAATGGGTTGATAGCGCTTGATATTCATTTTTTAGATTATCCGAAATAACCCAAGCAATAGTTGAGTTATAGATACCTACATAGATAACTCTTTATTGAACCACACAAACAGGAATAATACGAAAATAAGTACAAGGCTAGAATAAAATAAGGCAATACAATGAGCGGCCTTATCGCTGAAAGTGATCGCTTCCAGGTAACCTTTGGATTGATCGAAATTTACGAAGATACGGGGAGTGGTGTACTTTAGAGGATACATTTACACATATATTATTAGGTAATAACAAAAAAATATATATGATGTTGTTTTAATCCTAATCTATACTATCTATAGTAATATTATAAAGAGATTTGTTTGTTTGTATTGAATAGGCTTCAAAACTACTATACCGATTTAAAAAATCCTTTCACTGTTGGGAAGCTACACTATTCCCGGGTGACATAGGCTACTTTTTACCCAACTGCGCAGAAGGAGAGTAATGTTTTTATTGAAAAATTACGCACGTGAAGCTGCGGATTGGTCAGTTAGTTCTTAATATACTTATAAAATAGACGAATATATAGGTATATGCTTATAGCAAACTATACTAACAGATAAAATACTTATGTATATAGTAAAAAAATAACGCTAGGAAGATGACATCGTCAGGTAATGTTGTTTCACCTTCAACTTGAAGGTGTATAAGGAGGATGACCGTCTTATTTCTTCAGGCAGAGCATTCCACAGCCAAAAAGCCTGGACAGTAAAAGAAGCGCTGTAAAAGGAAGGAAGGTTTTCTGATGACCTGAATTTACAACATAATGATTCAAAATACATACAAATTGAAAACCCGTTTCCACGATCAAATCACATTATTTGTAAATGCCTGACGAGTAAGGCAAACGACCATGCCCCTTGAAGAGTTGCAGATTTCATAGTTTTTAACGTATCATTTTTATTTATATACGCTGACGGGAAATATTATGTATGGATTTACATGTCTCATGGCACCACATCCGACGTATGAATATATTTAAATAAATTCGCATAGGCCTTTCCCGACGCTTTGTCGAGTAATTTCCTAACGAGCCATGAAAAAATAGACACTGGTTGAATTTTACGAAGCTTTTGTAATACCTTGATTTTAGACATTTTTGTATGCGAAATACCGGCGATGGGTTTGTTATCTGTATGTAGAAATTCTAGTACCTTTGCAAAGATTATGCACGTATTTGAGAAGCCTTTGACTGTCATCTAGTGGAAATTTTTATAGTTTTTACTTATTGGTTAAAAGCGTATTCGTATATTTTTTCTTGCTTTATTAATCTATAACGCTACACTATTAATAAAAATGCTTAAGTTTGGATGTTTGTTTGTTACTTAATCACGCCGTAACGGCTGAACCGATTTCGATGAAATTTGGTATAAACGTAGATTATAACCTGGATCACCATATAGGCTACCATTTATCCCATAGTTCAGTTCCCATGGTATAAAAAATAGTATTTTAAAGATTATATATGTATATTGTATTTTGCACCCCAGAAAAACGCGAGCGAAGCTGCTGGCAATAACTAGTACATTATTAAGTGAAAATAAATCTTTGAAACTCTTCTGAAGTTTATTTCGCGCACGGAGGAGTGTGAGATCTGGCATATTTAAAGTTTATGGAGAAGGAAGGGAAAGCAAAAATACAAAAAATATTCGACCGAATCTCGACCACTGCTCGACCACTGGCAACTAGTTTATAAATATGAATAGGCTAACACAAATAGCTAAGTGTGACTTTGGCAAAACGTTCCCTGGAAAAAGTAAAAAGGCTACTTGCTAGCCGGTTTTTTGTATAGTTTTATTTTATGAGAAGTTGTAGTATCAAACAGCTTTTATCCGTAAAGTATTTGATAAAAGTATTTATTTGGAAATAAAGGCAAGTTAAAGCAGCTATACTTATGTCACAGCAGAAAAAATAATAAAGATAATTAAATACCATTTTAAATATAAAATTTGCGAATGTAATATTAATAAATTAGTTAACTAGGTTTCTTGCAATGATCTCGGCCTGTGAATAGAACCTCCTAATTTTGAGTAGGATTCATCATAACTGCGTCTTTCAGTTTATGATCGCTACTCAAGAATTTTAATCCCCAAGCAGTATAGTTTTGTTATCAACCGACAAGCCTATTTTAAAGGCGTGAATTAATCTTACAGTTATCGCCATTCGCGCTGGATGCTATAATCTTGTTTTGTGTTGACTCGTTAAACTGCAATAGCACTACGCTAAATTGAATCTGAAAGTTGTTGTTGCTTTGGACTGAAGAATAGTGTCGCCTTCCTCGTAAGCATTTACTATTAAGACGGGGTTATATGAGTTACAATGATGCGGCTCAGATGCCGAGCAAACTTGTCTGGTTAAGAGTATTTTCAGTCCAAGACGGATGCAGGTACAAGTTTGGGTTGTGTGCAAAGTTTACCACACACAACTCGTTTTTAGATGCTGCTTGCATAACATAAAAAAACAATAATTTAATTACATCACATTAATTAATGACACATGCGGACTGGATCTGCTTGCACCCACACAGATAAAAGAAGATTGAATAATTGATAGAAAATTCTTTATTGCTCTTATAATAATAGGTCTTTGAAATTGCCGTTCTTCAGTACTGGTCATTTCAAATAGAAAAAAAGTTTGAAATGGCTTTGTATTCTAAATTAAAATTAATTTTGTTATAAAAACATGACATTCTTTTTACAAACTCAGTCTTTTGTTTATTGATTAGCGTTGTATTTTCATTACATTTGAATATTAATCGTCATAATGGATACTTTTAAAATTCGCGTAATTATGGAATATGAGTTCCGTCGTGGCACCAACGCGACACAAACGGCACGTAACAGCCAAAACGTTTACGGAGAGAACTGTACAAACGAACGCACAACCCGTTATTGATTTTCCCGGTTCTAAATGTTGACTTGAAAAATGAATCCCGTGGTCGTCCGGAGACTTTGGTCAACAATTATGAATTAAAGGCGATTGTGGAAGCTGACGAAACTCAATCTACAGCTGAACTAGCAGCAGCTTCTGATGTTAGCATCAAAACAATTTTGATCCATTTGCGACAAATAGGCAAGGTAAAGAAACTTGATAGATGAGAGCCCCACGAACTTAACGATCGCCAGCGCAACGTACGCATCAGATCTGCCTCGCGCTGCTTAATAGGCAAAGAAATGAAGGAATTTTGAACCGAATTTTTACATGCAATGAAAAATGGATTCTGTTCGACAATCGAAAGCGCTCAACAAGTTGGTTAGATCTTGGTTCAGCACCAAAGCAATGCCCTAAAATAAAAATGACCCCTAAAAAGATGATGGTCACTGTTTAGTGGTCTAGTGCAGGTGTGATTCACCACAGTTTTTTACAAAACGGCATGAGCATTACTGCAGATGTGTACTGTGAAGTACTGGAGAAAATGATGGAAAAACTTGCACATCAGCAACCAGATTTGGTCAATCGGTCGTTCCCACTGCTCTTTCACGACAACGCGCGACCCTATCCTGTACAACACACAGTCTCCAAGCTGCAAGAGCTGGGGTTGAAAGCTCTCCCTCATCCGCAATACTCACCAGACCTTGCACCTACCGACTATTACTTTTTCCAAAATTTAGACAACTTTTTAGTGGGTAAGAAATTCAATTCCCGAGAGGCAATACAAAATGCCTTTGAAGAGTTTGTTGCCTCCCGTCCAGCTGATTTTTACAAGAAGGGCATCAATAAACTGCCAATGCGTTGGCAAAGATGCGTCAATTGCATGGGTGATTACTTTGAATAACAGAAATAAAAAAGTTTTAAAAAATAAGTACTTTCGCTTATTCCATACAAAACGGCAATTTCATAGGTAAAGACCTAATACTAGTACATAGGCGAAATTAAGAAGATAACCACGATTAGAAATTAAGTCTTACATATATTTTACATTTTTTTATATATTTTTTTTATACATTATTGGCTTGCGTTTGACCACGATCTCGCCTGATGGTAAGCGATGATGCAGTCTACTATCAGGAAACAAAGACTCTGGCAAAGCGTTCCACTCTTTGGCGGTGCGCATAATAAAGGTCGAAGAGAACCGCTTTGTGCGAAAGGGAGGTATACCTACCATATAGCGGTGGCGCACCGCAGAGCGTCTGGTTGTCCATCGATAGAATGGAGATGGTGGATTAGGTTAAAAAGTTCCGCCGCATACTCCCCGAAATGTACTAGATAAAAAACCGAGAGGCTAGCAATCTTTCGTCGATGCTCCAGGCTGAGGAGCCTTGCATCAACTAGCTCATCGTTGCCTATGAGCTTCTTGGCTCTTCTTTCAATTGATTCCAGAGCTTCAAGTTGGAATCATATTTTACCAAGGCTGTATAATAAACACCTAGAACAAACCTACAAACAAACCAGAATAGCATTGATATCAGTAGAGGCATTCTGTAAACAAATCTCGAACCTCGAAAGCTGAATCCGCGGTGAGATTCAATTTTTGTATTCAGTAAAACTCGATAACGTCGGTGGCGCCTCACTCCCAAACGTGGTAGTGAAATGAACTAATATGAGCGAGATTATGACATTACGTCTATACGAATGGCGCGTAGTTGGCATTCTGTAAAGTAATTCCCCAGTCATCTCGATGCGTGATACTCGAATCAACTTGTCAAATAAAAAGTAACAAAGGAGCGATCGAATTGAACTCATGTATTCTTTCGTGAAATAAATACTCCTATATTAATACGTATTATTAAAGTTCTGTAATTGTAATTTATAATGTCTCGGTTATTTATGAATTTGTTGGAAAAAGCCTATGCAATAGATAATCATACCAGTCGACGCCAGGCTAAAGAATTACGAAGAGTTAGTGTTTAACAGGAACAAGGACTACCTATGTAGCATTATACCGACTATCAGAGGAGTTGATTGATAGCTTATTTTTGGAAATCCAGTCGGTTACCCAAATGACACCCCATTTTTATCCCAAAGTAACAGATAAATGAAATAAAAGGTGTGTGGTAATCCAGGTTATAATCTACGTATATACCAAATTTCATCGAAATCGGTTCAGCCGTTACGACGTAATTGAGTAACAAACAAATAAATAAATAAACATCCAAACTTTCACATTTATAATATAGTGTAATGTCGTTTTGATTGCCCTATTCAGAAGCACTGGTTGGGGATCATTACAGGCAATTCAAATCATGTAGGTACATAATTAATAAGTACATGTTGTAACATATAAATTGAGATAATAAGATTAAAATGAAACTAGGTTAAGCTTCTAAATACATATAATAAGAGAACTAGTGAGTCGGTAGAGCGAGTAGGTACTTAGTTATTATTTCTTATACATGTGACAAGATAAACAGAGGTTATATCAAAAATGACTTGGTTCAAGGGTGTAACTGTTACTTAGATTAAGGCTTAAGGCTAGAGATTACAATTTTACAGAATTTAGACTTTAGATTTACAGATTATTGATAGAATATAATGTAGCGAGGGTAGTACAGCCCGACGCTGGCTTGGAGAGCTCAGAATTTCACGGTTCAGGGCCTACAGAATGTTCACAGAATGTTTGAACACAGCCGTTCAGTTAAATTAGAGAATTGGGCGCCATCTAACGTTAGCGTCAGAAAAATAAAGAATAAAGTTAGAAGGGGCTCACCCCGGATTAGATATTGGATTAGAGGCACCTGGTGGTATTTTCGCCGAACGTCTGGAGTTTGCTTCGGAGTGATGAGGCGGGCTACGAGCTGCGCAGGCGTGGTCTTTTTTGTCTCCCGAGGTAGGAACCAGGTCGTCTGTAGAACAGGCTCGTGGCGGTCGACTTGTGAAACAGTGTTTCAGCTACGCGGCGACTGAGAATACACCACGCTTCTCGTTGGCTCCAGTGAATTAACTTCGACAGGCGTCAGGTGTAAAGGTCCACAGTAATTGGAGAGACCGTCAAGGACTTCGCGAACTTGTAATTGACCCGAATTATCACGTTTAAAAGGGCGAGGAAGTATTGTCCAAAGTAATAACTTTTGTAGCTTGCAGATTAGAAGTTTTTTAGTTGAATCCAGGTAGATAAAAGAGAGCAATTACAGACGAAACTGGCTTTATATACCCGATAAAAATCTACCGGCCTAACAAAATTAAAACATCGAGTAATGTTCTAGAAATAGATGATGTAATATCCACTTCGTGATACCATCACGAAATATTTTGACACATCTTGTGTCATTCTCGGCAAAGACAAACTTTTACATTCAGTCATAGACCTTAATGAATTTTGTAACTTTATGTTTAAGATTTTATTTATATTTTGTTTTTAATACGAGAAAGATTATTTAATTTTGCAAAATAAAGCTGATATGAATAAGTAGATTATCCATCCATGAATGTAAGTGTTGATTTCTACAAGGAGTATGCAATGCCATCTGCGGTAGACTTGGCGAACTGCGTTGATAGATGCTTGTATTTGATGTTTGAAAATCGAGTGTTTGGACAGTGAGTTTGCCGCCATACCGCTAGATGTCGTGGCATATGGTGTAATAGTCGTATTTAAAAAGATGTGTCTGTGTCTGGTGAAATGAAGGATGTAACGCGACAATGAGAATTGTCACGTTACAATGTTTTTAATTTTATATGAATTTTATACAAGTAACTGTTCCAATTTAATGATATGTTCCTATTCTATTTTATTTTAAGGTTTATGTTTATTTGTGACTATTATTATTTTTCATTTGTATGGACACTGTCTGAAATAAAATATTATGCTATTCTATTCTTTATTAAATAAAAAACAAAAAATTATATAAACAAAGCCATTAATTTCTATTCACTTCATTTTTAATAATTTTTAATCGCTCCCCAATACCTAGACAGGTCATAAGTATTGTCACACAGTAAAAACTTTTCTGTTAGAATGCTGGCCACAAAAAAGTTTATTGAATTCGAATTTCGAATTGTTCATGAAAATAAAAATGTATACTTTTTAGAATTTTACTCATTTTTATATATGGAGTGGACGCTTAAAAAAGACCGTGTTGCAGTTATTGCGTTGCATCGTTGCGGTTACGCGCCAATTCAAATTTTTGAAATACTGAAAAATTTTAATATAACCAAAAGATTCGTTTATCGCACCATCAAACGATACAATGAAGACTCTAGTGTAGATGTTAGGTCAATAAGTGGTCGCCCTCGGTCTGTTTAGACTCCAGCAGTGATAAAAGCTGTGAAGGCGCGAATTCATAAAAATCCCAAACGTAAGCAGAAACTGTTGGCCCTTGAGATGGGGTTAAGCAGAACCACGTCGAAAAGGGTGTTAAATGAAGACTTAGGGCTTCAGGCATATCAAAGAAAAACAGGACATCGTTTGAATGCTCGTCTAATGGACTTGAGACTGAAGAGATGCCGCACTTTGTTGAAGCGGTACGCGGAAAAAAAAAACGGGAAATTCTTTTATTGGATGAAAAAATTTTTACCGTAGAAGAGAGCTACAACAAACAAAATGATAAGGTGTACGCACACAGTAGTTAAGAAGCGAGCAACCGTATTCCGCGTGTCCTACGAGGTCATTTTCCATCCTCGCTCATGGTATGGTTGGGAGTTTCTTATTGGGGCTTAACAGAGGTACATTTTGTGAGAAAGGTGTAAAAACGAATGCAGTTGTGTATCAAAATACAGTCCTGACGAACTTTGTGGAACCTGTTTCTCATGCTATGTTCAATAACAGGCTCTGGGTGTTCCAACAAGATTCGGCGCCAGCTCATAGAGCGAAGAGCACACAAGACTGGCTGGCAGCGCGTGAAATCGACTTCATCCGGCACGAAGACTGGCCCTCCTCCAGTCCAGATTTGAATCCGTTAGATTACAACATATGGCAACACTTGGAGAAAACGGCGTGCTCAAAGCCTCATCCCAATTTGGAGTCACTTAAGACATCCTTGATTTAGGCAGCCGCCGATATTGACATGGACCTCGTTCGTGCTGCGATAGACGACTGGCCGCGCTGATTGAAGGCCTATATTCAAAATCACGGGGGTCATTTTGAATAAACTTTAGTGTCATAGGAATCTATGTTTTGTTAAGTTCATTTTGGTATATAAATGGTTACATAATGAATAAACTTGTTTCAATTATTTTATATTAAACATGTGACAAAATTTATGACCTGACTAGGTACAGTATAGCGCCTGAGCGATGGCACTATTTGTCACGGTCTCTCGCTCCATCCTGCCTTGCAGCATTCTCAGTTAGTCCCCAGAAGATCGGTGTTTCGGCGATCTAGCTGTAGCCGCTGCTCTTTTACTCTCGGAAACCGGTCTGAGATACTGGCCAACTAAAATCGGCGCTGTGATGGTGGCGTGTCTGCTGATAATAACGTCCCTCTACGGCGACGTGGACCTGTAACAATTTTTTTTAAATTTTATTTAACACAAGTTTCCGCCCCGGCTTCGGTCGTGTGGTTTATCAATGAAAACATTACCCTCCTTCTGAGCAGTCGGGTAAAAAGTAGCATTTGTTATAATCCTGGTCATAATCTCTCTATAAGTATACAAAATTTCAACGAAATTAGTTCAACCATTTAGTCATGGAAACGTAACAAACAGACAGACAATGTAACTTCCGAACTTATAATAATAGTATATGGATGGATATAGTATGGATTGGTCCATACTGGACTCCCGCAATTAATTAAAACACTTTGGCATTAAGTCACTCTTTTAAAAAAAATTTACATATTTAGTTTTGAACAAAAAATAAAAATTATGATAATTACTTGTTGTGCGAAGTGGCCGCTGGCTCGCAGATAGAGAGTCATGAGTATGTTGGTACTGTGGGGTAGAAGACTTCCGTATGGGATAAACACCATGCCTGACAGGCATAGTTTGGTCAGGGGTTTCAGTCACAATTGGTGGAGTCCTAGCTGGTAAAGCTAATCCTGACACAGTTTGTCTGGACACCTAGAAACATTGTAGTTATTAATATTCATGTTATCATAAAAAGTGATTATAGTAATTTGCAATAACATTGGAATAGGATATTTACATCTGGCATATAACCTTGCCTCGTTGATGGATAAGATGTGCCAGGAATGCAGTTAGGGTCAGCCGTTGTGTTCTAAAACAGAAATACATGTTCTGACATGATTATTGTTGTTGATAGACATAGAATGTACCTATCATATTTTGTGTCGTACTTACTTCATTTTTTCTGTAATAAAGTCACTGAATTAGAGACAATCCTATTACTCGTACGCGATAACTTGGGACCTGCTAGGAATGCGACTCCCCGACCCGGCTTCCCCTGCACTTCCCCGATGGCGCCCGTATTGAACCGTTCGCATCACTATTTTTTACTAGGGTTTTTAGTCTCGTACTGGCCTACGTCACGTAACGACGCGCTCTGGAATTCTTTTAGTTTTCGTTTGTGTCATTGTTTTGTTGTTGTAGTTTTTGTTGTTATAGTAAATGTTGTAAATTTATCGGATACCTCTTCGTCAAGTGATTATAGTGAGACTGAGGACGAAGAACAACCTCTAGAAGGCATAAATCCACTAAGTAGTGACGAAGATGAGATAATGTAAATAATAGATAAAATAAATGTATAAACTTAAACATTGTATTTTTATTTTATTCAAATAGTGTAAAAAAGATTAGATAAAAAGCAGCGTCCTCCCTGAGTAACATAATAAATTAGGTTAAAAAAACAAAGACGAAGCCGCGGGCGGCTGCTTGTTATGTTCGCTTTTTTGCGGGCGGTACAAACACGCCAATATGACGTCACCGCGCTCAGGTCCTAACTTATCGCGCACGGGTAATATCTTTAAATCCAAAGAAAGCAGTAAGCTACGCACTTGTAAACAATAAATAAACAGCGTCAAACAAACGCGGCGTCAGTCTGACCATAGATAAAAATAAAAGGCAAATGGGTCATAGGCTATAAAGACAAAACAAGATGTTTCAATGTTTATTAAAAACACTTATAGGCAACAAATAATGAAGACATTGATATTTTAAAGACGTATCATATTGAAAAATCATGATTATTTCTGTTTTCTTGAGTAAAAAATTAAAATAAGTTTACTCGATTTAAGATTGTTATTGTAACGCGTAGATCCTTAGCTCCTTTCAAAACTCATCACACTTCATTTGTGTGCCGAAACTTATACAGAATGCCGATTCAAGGTGTAGTGGGTATTTATTCGAAGGGAGATTTTATCACTCGGGGAATTCGAGTTGATGTTTTGATTTATACAGAATGCCTCTACAGCTCCCGCTGTAACAATTGTTTTGCCTTGATAGGGTTTTTGAGGTGGTCCTTTCACTCCAACACCAGGTTGAACCACTGGCTCAAACGTAATTTTTGAACAGTGTGGTGTGTACACAAGGTTTAATACACGTGCTGTCAACAGATCCCTTTTTAGCAATGTTGTGTCAAGCTTGATATCTTGCTTAAGACACTGGTCAATGCCTCTTGTCACGTCACGCTCGCACCACTTCTAAAAGCATGAGCTTCCCCTGTGTGAACAGGGCTTAGTATCCGCTCTTACAGAGTGGAAGTAAATCTGTTGACGCAATTGTTGTCTTTGTATACAAACTGGAATATTTTAAAGGACCAAATAGAAGTTGCTGTGTATAAAATCAAGCTAGAGATACTGTAAAGCTAAACAATCCGTGCTCGGGTACCGTTGACCCACTTTTGATCTTCGTTCCGTATATTTTTTTATGTTTACTTCCTCTGTGTGTTCTAATTCATCAAGACAAGTTATTGTTATTATTGTTGTCTTTGTATACAAACTGGAATGTTTTAAAGGACCAAATAGAAGTTGCTGTGTATAAAATCAAGCTAGAGATACTGTAAAGCTAAACAATCCGTGCTCGGGTACCGTTGACCCACTTTTGATCTTCGTTCCGTATATTTTTTTATGTTTACTTCCTCTGTGTGTTCTAATTCATCAAGACAAGTGATTGTTATTATTGTTGTATTTGTATACAAACTGGAATGTTTTAAAGGACCAAATAGAAGTTGCTGTGTATAAAATCAAGCTAGAGATACTGTAAAGCTAAACAATCCGTGCTCGGGTACCGTTGACCCACTTTTGATCTTCGTTCCGTATATTTTTTTATGTATACTTCCTCTGTGTGTTCTAATTCATCAAGACAAGTGATTGTTATTATTGTTGTCTTTGTATACAAACTGGAATGTTTTAAAGGACCAAATAGAAGTTGCTGTGTATAAAATCAAGCTAGAGATACTGTAAAGCTAAACAATCCGTGCTCGGGTACCGTTGACCCACTTTTGATCTTCGTTCCGTATATTTTTTTATGTATACTTCCTCTGTGTGTTCTAATTCATCAAGACAAGTGATTGTTATTATTGTTGTCTTTGTATACAAACTGGAATGTTTTAAAAGACCAAATAGAAGTTCCTGTGTATAAAATCAAGCTAGAGATACTGTAAAGCTAAACAATCCGTGCTCGGGTACCGTTGACCCACTTTTGATCTTCGTTCCGTATATTTTTTTATGTATACTTCCTCTGTGTGTTCTAATTCATCAAGACAAGTGATTGTTATTATTGTTGTCTTTGTATACAAACTGGAATGTTTTAAAAGACCAAATAGAAGTTCCTGTGTATAAAATCAAGCTAGAGATACTGTAAAGCTAAACAATCCGTGCTCGGGTACCGTTGACCCACTTTTGATCATCGTTCCGTATATTTTTTTATGTATACTTCCTCTGTGTGTTCTAATTCATCAAGACAAGTGATTGTTATTATTGTTGTCTTTGTATACAAACTGGAATGTTTTAAAAGACCAAATAGAAGTTCCTGTGTATAAAATCAAGCTAGAGATACTGTAAAGCTAAACAATCCGTGCTCGGGTACCGTTGACCCACTTTTGATCTTCGTTCCGTATATTTTTTTATGTATACTTCCTCTGTGTGTTCTAATTCATCAAGACAAGTGATTGTTATTATTGTTGTCTTTGTATACAAACTGGAATGTTTTAAAAGACCAAATAGAAGTTCCTGTGTATAAAATCAAGCTAGAGATACTGTAAAGCTAAACAATCCGTGCTCGGGTACCGTTGACCCACTTTTGATCTTCGTTCCGTATATTTTTTTATGTATACTTCCTCTGTGTGTTCTAATTCATCAAGACAAGTGATTCTTATTATTGTTGTCTTTGTATACAAACTGGAATGTTTTAAAAGACCAAATAGAAGTTCCTGTGTATAAAATCAAGCTAGAGATACTGTAAAGCTAAACAATCCGTGCTCGGGTACCGTTGACCCACTTTTGATCTTCGTTCCGTATATTTTTTTATGTATACTTCCTCTGTGTGTTCTAATTTATCAAGACAAGTGATTGTTATTTAAAAAAAAGTTATGCTGTATATTTAATCAAAAACATTCTGATTTAATTTAACTTTAATGCATCATCCGAAACTTAATAGAGATGTACTGGCTGCTTATTTGGAGCCATAGTTTGTAATCAGAATGGTTTACAACGTTTGAGTTGATTTCACACACATGAAATGGAACCGTAACAGAACATGCTTACCCGTTGAACTCTGTGACTGACACAGTACAGTCAGGATTTTTAATACCTGTCATGTATAAAGGTGGATCAGCAGAAATAAAACCGGCCAAGTGCGAGTCGGACTCGCGCACGAAGGGTTCCGTACCATTATCTATAAAAACAGCAAAAATAGCACAATTTTGTTTTTTACCTTATTTGAGATTGGTGCCGATTGAGCTAGTCCTCTAAATTGTATAAGCGCTCATACAACTCAGAGGACTATCATATTTGACTATCTCAACTATGTATGTATAGGGACACCCTTTAATTTTCAACATTTTTATTTTTGGAGTTTTTCCTTTATTTCGGCTGTAAGACCTTGCTTTTGGCCAAATTTCATGATTCTAGGTCAACGGGAACTACCATATAGGTTTTCGACCCAAAACCTATAGGGTACTTCCGGTTGACCTAGAATTGTCAATTTTGTTTAAAAGCAAAGTCTTACAGCACAAGTAAAGGGAAAATTCTGTAAAATAAAAAAAGTTGAAAATTAAGGTAAATTTTGGTACTTACAAGTTTTCGCAAAAATATAAATTTGCCCATATCTTTTTATCGTGTTGACTCAGGTCTTTGATGTTATACACCTCGGTATCTCCGTATCTGATAAGTATACATTTCAACTAGCTAGATCCAGCCGTTCCTGAGAAAATCGGTGGTGAAACACTGACACGCGGACAAGAGAGTTATCTTATAAGGGTTTCTTTTTTACTTTTTGATGTACGGAACCCTAAAAAGTATAAAGTTTTGGGCACGTCAAGCCCATAACTTCGCTAAAGTATTCTCTATTTTAGAAAATCTCTAGAGAATAAATGTAGAGACATAAAATGAGCATCGTTCTCACCGCAACGTAAGTTCCTACAACTTTAGGCACTCAAGCTTTGGTTCAATACACACAATAAACTTTTATCACACATAAGAAGTTATGGAATGAGGACTGGAAACTAACGACCCGATTTCGGGTAACACAAGTGGAAATACTCGGTGACTAGAAGGCCTATTTCTGGATCAAGGATGGCACTCTAAATCTAAGGCTTAGAGGCTTTCGAGTACCATCCATGAGAATTTCAGGATAAGATTTGCTTGTAATCTATTCTGAGGTTGAATAGATAAAATTGTAATGTACAGATGAAAGAGATGCACTTTTGTGTTAATCTTTCGTTTGTTATAAAATTATTGGTAGATTATTTATTTTTAGTAAAATTAACAATATAGAAAAAAAATATAAGTTTAACTAGGTGGATGATTATAGAGCATAATGCATTCATGTAGACAACTATAAGATAACTTTTATTAAAACATAGCCGGAATACAGCATTCAAAAACACGTCTCAATAATAAGTAATGAGCTATTGGCCAACCCTGGATTGGCATGTTATAACTGGATCTGACAGCTCTACGTACCCTCCAAAGTATATACGAGCTGGAAACGCCATAAGCAGTCAACCATCCAATGTTACTGTAGAACATTGCCTTACTTAGTTGATCGGTAATGACCGACAAGTGACGCTCGTGTTTCGCCAATCATGAATTACATTGGAACTATCACTGGTCCTACAGAATTTATTCATGAGATAACTTCAGAAGATACGATGCGGCCCGTAAATCGCAAATGAAACTGTAAATTCTTATGAAGAATTCTTCCTAGTTGAAACTAGGTCACTGGACTCTTATTGCGGAGTGCGAATTTTTCGCGCAAGTGTGGAGTTGATCATAGTTTAGGTGAAGAACTTTCTAAGAATGAGAGTTGAATGTATAAGATAATGTAACTAGTACCTCGAGCCGCACTGAGTCGAGCCGTCATCTCGTGAGTCTCAAACAAATCTCAAACATCTTCATTACACGTTTTTTGAGTTGAAATTGCAGTTTGGTTTTCATACTTTTCCCTATATTTGTGTCACTTAAGCTACACACATACCAAATTTCAGCACTGTGAGGTCACTGGTGTACCCTGTGAATATCGTTAAAGTTCAGTTTTTTTTGGCTAATAACTCAAAAACTACAAGGCTCAATAAAAAAACCGGCCAAGTTCGAGTCGAACTCGTACATGAAGGTTTCCGTACAATTATCTATAAAAATAACAGAGAAATTAAAATCTAAACGTTGGGATAGCAAATAAAAAGGTTAATACGTGATTAATACCCATTTAATATTTGTAACTATGTACAGTGATTACGCAAGATGAAAAATACTAAAGAAATTGGTATGTACATATTAAGCTTCGTAACTTGTACCCTCGTTATATTATTTTAGTTAATTTTCGGCCGGGTTACTTTATGTATTTCACTTTTAAATTACTTAAAAAAAGGCGATTCTCAATTGATCGTTATCTTTTTTTATTTATATTTCTCGATTACTGGAAGACGCCTGGACCGATTCGAGACTCTTTTTTTGTTTAAAAGGGCAACCCTCAAATTTTACAGGTACGCAATTCGGTTTTACGTTTGTTATTGTTAAAAAATTACTTGTCTATAAAAAAAAACTATTGAAGTATTTGCGTCTGGTACTGATGATTTCATGTTGCTGAGCTGATGATGGAAAATATAACTCCTTAACTATTAGGAGTTAGTGGATATTTCTTTAAATATTATAGGCTCGTATAGACCGCTACTTGTGTTCCTTTGAGTTTTTCTGGTGAGCTGATGATGGAAGGTATAATTCCTTGTTTATTTGAAAGGATGTACATTTAAATTGATCAAATAGATATTTCATCAAAAACGGTTAAGCAGTTTGGTCTTTGCTGATATCTGAAATCTATATCTATACCATCTTCTATACTAATATTATAAAGAGGAAAGATTTGTTTTTTTGTGTGTATGTTTGTAATGAATAAACTCAAAAACAGCTTTTCCAATTTCAAAAATTGTTTCACCATTGGAAATTTACATTCACCTTGAGTGACATAGGCTATTTTTATTGCTAGAAAAGATTAGGAATTCTTAATAAAACTTAAGTATCGTAACCCAAGGTGTAATAAAAGTGCCCTAAAACGTGTTTCGTCGCATGCGCTGCGGAAACTATTAATGATAGAACAAAAGTATGTTGTACTATATTGAAGAACATATCAATATCTACAAAAAACTTCGTTATATAATAAAACAGAAAGATTTGTTTGTTTGTTTGTTTTGAATAGGCCCCGAAACTACTTGACCGATTAAAAACTTCTTTCACTGTTGTAACTTTTTAACAAATATATAATCGACTAGCTGAAAAATCCGCAGCTTTGCACGCGTAGTTTTTCATTAAAAACATTACCCTCCTTCTGCGCTAGTGTAGCGATAGTGTAGCTTCGCTATCTTTTATATATTTGTTAAAAAGTTACATAGAAAACAAACAGCACTTAGCGACTACCTAAATAAATGGCGACAAACGTTGAATTAACATTTCGGTAGACATAAAGATTAAAGTACTGTTATTTGATTGATCTTCTGAAGTAACAAACAATAAATTGAATAATGCTGGAAATTTCACACAACGTTATCTAGCCCCAAACTAAGCTAAGCTAGCATTATGGTAACCCGTTTTTGTAAATAATTATAATGGATAGAGAATCACTTAGACTCGGAAACGAAAACGAGTGTCTGTACAAATATTTGTTCCAAGGTGGATATCGAACCCGTAACCCTCGGCGTCTCCGCCAGCTATTCGCCCACTGCATCTCAGAAGTCGTCAAAATATTCGAAAATAGTGTGACTAAAGCCACGGGTAAAAGCGAGTAGTAACTTAGGTATCTCGTTCCCGCAACCGCGAGTCATGGTTGTAAGTGCTATTGACCTACATTATGCTAGAGGTCATTAGCAAATCAGGTGAAATGGCGTCGCTGAACAGAGTTTCTAAATGAATCCGGTGACTGAAGTAGTTTACATTTAATAAGTTTTATAGAAGTATAAAGATTACAGCAGACAGAATACGCTAGAAATAATAAAACAATTTGTTTTGTTGATTACACCTGTTCCGGTACAATAAAGTGAACAATAATGTATTCCTTTTTTAAAATTAAAATTCTCGGCTAATTTTATTCGGCAGACATTGGTAATAGAACTATATTTTTCATGTTTTGTTTTCAGCATCGGAGGCATTACTTTTTTTTCTCTAACCTATTTCGTCCCACTGCTGGGCAAACGTCTCCTCAAGTCCCTTCCAAGCATCCCTATCAGTGGACATGTCCTACCATCCTCTTTGGAAGGTGTCGAAATCGTCCCGCCAACGCTTTTTCGCAGGTATGATTAACAAACAATAAAACTTTATAGCAAGAAGGTTCGTCAAGTATTTTAAACACTGCTCTTCAAGGCTTTACTCCTTCAAAATAAATGCCTCCAAAGCAACAATATAGTTGTATCAAAACACGTAAATTAGGTCACTGTAAGTTTTTATGCCAAAACTGCACCCTAATTAGTCAGAAAGCTTTATGTTTTTCAGATACGATATTAAATGACACCCTTGACGGGCGAAAACAACTGGTAGCTCATTTTTTAGCTAGAATAACAACGTATTGTACATATATGTATGAAACTAAAGTTAGTACCTAACGGCTTTTAAAGTGCACTTAGTTTAGTAACATGTTCAAACTGGACACCGATTAATATCATATTTTTAGAAACTATCATTGGTAGGTTATGAAAACTATTTTTTCGTACCACTTGCTCAAAAAAGTGACATTCTATGCCACAAAAAGCAAACATAGCAATAGTCATTTTTAATCTGTTAAAAACAGGGAAAGAAAATTGTACTGAATTTCATTCATCCTCTAGGGGGAGAATGTGATTTAAATTTGGAATACTTACCGAAATTTATACTGAACTACATCTGTGTTTACACCATTGAGTTTGTATGTAAAGCATTATACATCTTTTTGAAAAAGGAATACGCATTTATTATGCAGTTATGATTATTTAATAAAATTACGAAAACCGACGAGGCCGTATGAGCTTGATGCCTTTGCTTTTCCGACAAAAAAATATTAGTCTAGGAATTTGCCGCGTTTTTGTTTTCTTCAAATACAGAAACGTTAAGTTTATTTTAATTTATTTTTATAAATAAGTTAATGTTCTTAAAATACGTTACGATGTTAAATCAAATACTCAAATCAACTCATCAACAATAAATGTACCAAACAAAAATGTAACTCTCTCTATCAATAATTAGACCAATGTTTCGAATGTTAACTTTTACTTTTAATTGTCATTATTTTTAATAAATGCTTATCTCATATTATTATTTTGGTACGAAAAGTAGAGTATTTTCCTCGGTGATAAAGCTTTCTTAGTCTTGGGTGAACTTAAATCCCTCGCTACACTCAGGACTCGTCTTAAATCCCTCGCTTCGCTCGTGATTTAATTTTTTAATACCCTCGCTACGCACGGAAGCAAACCTCGAGTCCTTCGTTACGCTCGCGATTGAAATCGTCACCCGCGACAGAAGACACTGCTTTATCCCCTTGGTTAATAATCTACTAATATTATAAACGGGATATTGAAAATGGGTTCATGGTGTATGAAAATGCGCCATGCCGAAATATTGGAACACTCAAAAACTCGCAAATCATTGTGTATATCAGCAAATTACAAGACCCGTGCAAACAGAATGCGCGTGCGTAGCGTGAGCGTGCACGCAGCGGCGGCTGTAATATATTAAACTCTATGGAAGATGTTGGACCGCCTACCTGACGCCACGACACAGCTAATAAGGAATGTGTATTAATACGGAAGATGAATAAAAAAATCAGTTTTCCTGCCTACCTAATTCTAGGCATCTAGAAATCTAGAAGGTATAACTATTGCCAACAGCCTCTAGTACTACTGAATTGAGCGTGTAGTATTCGGTTTGTAAACTTACCTCGGTACCATGACGCTACACCGATTGCCAATTTGCTAGGCTTGTTCGCAATTGGTCTATGCTGGCCGACCATAAATAGATTAAGTAAAAATGTCGGCTTCTGTATGCCGTTTGTAAAGTATAAATTCTTAACTAACCTTTCAAAAAATATTCACAACCTCCTTTATACATCTTATTTAACCAACTACAAAAAAGAAGAGGTTCTCAACTCGTAGGTGTTATTGAAGTAAAACTTTATACGCACGCTTGACTTGGGAAATAAGCTGGCGAATGCGTTACGAATAGTGCGAACGGAAGTTGAGAGTGAGATATAAGTTAGTGAAGATAGAAAGAGAGAGAGAGTTACGTTTAGTATATTTTTAAACGTTAATGTGTGAGTGAGAGTTGTTTCTTTCCAGAATGAACATAGACTGATAGATCTACAGACGTGTGGACAATTTTGTAATTAAATAATTTTAATCATAATCATAATCATTTATTCTCATCATAATTATTCTTATTATTATCATCATCATTTATTCATTTATAAATAATATTTTGAGAAACAAGTTTTACTTCAGTGTAAATCACACTCTTTTTTTTAATGAATTTTATTTTACTATGCACGTCTAGGCATAACTTCTTTGTGTATGACCTGATTTAAATGATTATTTTTGTGTTGGGTTCAGTAGAGATCCAAGGCTCATTTATGTTTCACTAGCTGCCACCCGCGGCTTTGTACACCTCATTTCCATCCCATGGGAACTGTTTTAGGGGATGAAACCTATTCTAGCCTGTAACTTTTTTAGGTAATTTTCAACCTACGGTATAAATTTCAGCCAAGTTGGTTTAGTAGTTTTGGCGTTAAAGAGGATGAAACATCCATCCTAACATTCAAAATTTCACATTTATTAAATTACTAGCTTCCGCCTGCGGAATTAATTACTGCGCAGTAGCATGTGTTAATCCGGATTATACCCTGCGTACATACCAAATTTCATCGAAATCGGTTCAGCCGTTACGACGAGATTGAGTAACAATCAAACAAACAAACATCCAAACTTTCACATTTTTATTATTAGTGTGATTGGGATCAAATAATTTTGAAGGTACCAACCATTGAGGTAAAGAAAAGATTGCTTGAAGAAAAAAAAATGCTTTCATCCCAGTGTATGTAGTTTGGTTGGAATATTCTGTAAAAATGAAGTCGACGTTACACTAACCACTTTCTATTTTAGAGTTCCATTATCTGTTTGAGAAGTTCATTTTATATTTTTATATTACACTAGCTGACCCGCCAAACTTCGTAACACCTTGACATGCATATGACGCGGGCTGCCAAATGAACGTCACCGGTAGAAGTGTCAATCGGCAATCATTTGCTGAAATTTTCATTTACAAAATTTCTTTTGCATGAATTTTTCCGATATTTTAAGTTATTCTGCTATTTGGGGCGGAGACGAATCCAACAAATCAAAGGTCATCGAAATCTGTCTCAAATCATATCTAAAAATAAGATATTACTACCATTGCTTTAAAAGAGCGAAATTTTCTAAAACGAGTACAATCATATATATATATTTCTTTTTATACAATAAAGACTTGCGTTTGACCATCATCTCGTCTGACGGTAAGCGATGATGCAGTCTACGATGGTACACACTTCTCTGGAAGAAACCTATTCACTCGCGACTTAAAGATACCCAGGTTGTAGCTATCAGGAAACACAGGCTCTGGCAAGGCGTTCCACTCTTTGGCGGTGTGTTTAATAAAGGACGAAAAGAACAGCTTTGTGCGAATTTCTACCATATAGCGGTGGCGCACCGCAGAGCGCTTGTTTGTCCGATGATAGAATGGAGATGGTAGACATTTGCAATGTATGTACAAGTTACAGAAATAAACTATTTATTTTTAATAGTCACCATCAACATTATTACAGTTTGGGGCTAGAAAAGGGTCTGTGAAATCACCAGCATTATTCATGTTTTTATAACGAGCATTAATGACAGCATCGCCTTTCAGTGACGTCAAAAGTTTCGACGAGATTATAAGAATAAACGTACAGCTGGCACTTGAAACTTACCTAGGTATTTTATTTGTTCTATAAGTTTTATTTTATACTAAATTTTTCATTGAAATGGTAAACAAAATAACCAAACATCATAAACACAACAATTCCAATGAAACGGGCACGTAGTTACTAAGATGGTCATTAGAATACATTGTGTAATCAAGGAAATGGGCTCAATTGTACATGAAAGTGTAATTTTCTCACATGGCGTAATGTTATGTAAACGCATAAAGACTCACTTTTGCGATGGAAGTATTTGTAAGGGTGTTGATAGCAAATTTCAAGCACTTATGAGATGTGAATTTAAAAATATTTGTGTTCAAATATTCCAAATAAGTGGGAGTTAAAACCATTTCTAAGCTTAATTATTTAACTTTAAAATGAGATTACTTCTTTAGATTTAGCATAACAACTTAGCGGAACAATGCAGCCAGGGGCTTGTGGAAACTTCCGCCTGGTCTCTCTAGAGCAGGATTTCCCAATCTTTATTGCCTGGCGCTCCCTGGATTGTAAAAAATATTTTCGTGTTCCCCTTTTTTCCATTACTTCATTAAAAACATATAATTTATTTCCAAGACGTTTTTATCTCACGAAAATTAAACCACATATTTAGTTAATAAAATCTTTGTAGTGTTATATGATGAACAATAATGAGTTGGTAGATTTAAATGTCCGAACATGGCCCCCTTAGGATCTATTTACGCCCCATCGGTTGAGAAGTCCTGCTCTAGAGCTTATAGAGCATTTGAGCTATCTATATATCGGTCTTTAAACGATTCAACGGTTTTATTTGAATTTTCAATAGAGATATTCAAATAACTGTACATTATTTCTGTTAATAAATGTAATTTTAGAAACCTATATAATACATACATTTTATCAATTAAATCAAATCATAATATTTTTATTCCATAAAGATACATTGTTTGTACACTTAGAAAGGTCATAAGTTTTACAGAATATAATCATACATAGGTACAATATACAAAAATTCATATTAAAACATTTAAGGACAATTTAGCAAGTACATTAGTACAATCAGAAACACATGTCATGACAAAAAGTTATCAAGCAAAAGCTTCGTCAAGAGTAAAGTAGGACTTTTCCATCAACAACCTTCTAAATTTATTGCTGAAGTCCGCAGTGTCCGCGTTTCGTACATTATTTGTAAGTTTGTTGAACAATTTAATGCTTATGCATAAGTAACTGTTGCCTAGTTTGGCAAGTCCATGTAGAGGAATTGATATATTATTTTGATGTCTTGTTATATATCTGTGAGAGTCACCGTATTATATAAAATTATAAATATTTAATTTAACATACCTCAGGTTCTGGTATATATAGGGAGTTTGGTAATATATGCAAAAAAATGAAAGGGGTTGTTTAGATGAGCATAATAAATAAATTTGTGAAATGTTTACCAAAGAAATGTGAAATTTATTTTAGCATGTTAAAAAAAAACACTTTAATAAACTTATGTTGTGCTATTGCATAATGCTTGCCATCTAACCACAGACTGGTGACGTCTCGAGATATCTCTTGTTGTCCCTTTCTAACCCGAAACCCGCAGCCATTTCCGAAAGAGATATTAAGTATACATGCCTGCCTACGGTAGTAGGTACTAGCTTACCATAGATCTACGTTTTGAGTTATAAATAGGTAAGACGTAGCTACTAGGTAAAAAAATATCCCTACAGGTGCCTCTACATTCGCTTGTTCTTTCTTGGTCCAGAGTAGTACCTACAAGCGATCGGTGTCACTGACTCGAATTATGATAGGTCGGAAGACAGGTATTTTTGGCCTAAACTAGGTAGGTACCTACCTACATTAATTTAATTCGTCGTGTCACTCACTAGTTCTTTCTTGGTCACTGTGAGCTAGGTAGGTACCTACGTCAATGCAGTGATTAGGTTGAGATAGATAGGTATTAGAGCCCAGGTGGCGTTTCACAAATTCCTACCGCACACTCAGGCAGAGTGACCAAGACTAAATTAGATAGGGTAGACGTGATCTTTGCAATGACTAACTAAACTACAGAGAAAAACTTAATAATAAAAAACAGCTGAAGTAGTATTTTAAAAGATTTATTCAATTCAAAATGAAGTACCTAATCATTTTAGGTAAACTCGAGCTTTCCAACACACTTTTATTAGGCTGTCGACTGATAAATTAACGTGAAAAAGTAGTAGGTAGCTCTTACCTCAAATCGAGAGGTAAGTAGGAGGTGCCTTCACTTTATCAACGATAATTTGGCGTATTTAAAAGTTCATTAGCTACCTATGTACCTACAAAATATGTACAACACAGCTATCAGTTATTTACGACATTTAGTTGGTACCTATTTACAGAATGTACAGTTACACAGTAACTTACACTAGTTATCTACAGTTATTATCACAGATAGGTATAGCTACACTATTTTATTCACAAAAGTTGTTGCACGTACCTTCTTGATCTAGAGTCTAGGAAGAATAGCACGGCCAAAGCAATGCACACGAACTCGTGCCAACACTTGACTCTGTCACTTCGCACCACATTATTAGCGTTCACAATTCGCGTTCTAAGTCACTTTCTATTGTATGGCCATCGTTAGTCTATTGTATGGCCATAGTCCTTTACCCTACCCCACAAATAAAAGTCTAAGGGGGTTAAGTCCGGTGCGCGTGCGGGCTGTGCAACTGGCCCTCCGCGCCCAATCCATCGATTACCATAAGCACTGCCCAGGTATTTGCGCACTCGCCGATCGTAGTCCTTGTCGATCTTCCAAGGTCCGTGCTGCAGCAGACACAAACAAAACCGCATTCTGGTCTCGTAGTCAGGAGTCCAGAGCTCCTGCACTGGTGTAAAACTATACGGCTGCTGGCCTTTCTCCCTAAGACTTCACCCATAGGTAGCGCTATCATCGTACACGCGGGCCGTGTCACAAGTGCTCGCCAGCGGATCCTCTTCAAAAAATTTCAAGCGCGCTGAATAGCGAGGTGGCCTGCCCGCCTCAACATGGGGCTGGAACTCACTGTTCTCCCTGTGCCGCGGAACAGTCCGCGTGCCCTGTCGGATTCCGTGCCATATCTGATAAAAGTCCTGCGCTCTTGACAGGACCACTTTTCGTGTCACACATTGTCATGTTCAGGTAGTCCTGATTGGAGTACCTGTAGTTAAGTATCGCAATTTTTCTAAATCCGTCCGCACAATTAGAAATGAAATCAACTACTGATTCAAAATAATAATTAATTGCACGAACGCCGACACGTGCCAAAGGGCCCGCCTTCTTACACTAGGGCTGGGAAAACATTACAGGAAAGGTATCAATACCGGTTCTGACTTTCGGTGTTGGACGATCCGAAATTGGATTAGCTAGTTAGGATACACAGGTCGACCTAATAAAAGCTTGTTCAAAACATCGTAAATCAAAATCGAACTAGTTTTACAAAATACGCGTAGGTCAATCTGTCATACAATCTGTTAGTAGTAGTAGAACTCTCTGTGAAAGAGTTTGTCCGGGAAAGTACTACCACCATACCTATTTCTGCTGCCAAATAGTAAACTCGCATTTTTGTGTTCCGGTTTGAAGGGTAAGGGTATCGGTGAAATTACAGGCACATGAGACTTAACCCTTTCGACTCAGAACTGTGGAAACAATGTAGTGTAATTATTGATCGAGCCAAGCGAGATCTCTAAATCAACTTGGGCAAATCGGCGTTGTATGTATGTTTGTCCGAGGATAACTTTCGAAGCGTTTATCCGATTATCGTGTAATTTTATACATAGGTAGGTAGTGATGGCGCAATTTTGGTGGGACTAAATGAGCTAAAAACGTTGGGGTTTGTCGAGATATTGGGGTTCTAAATGAAACTATTAGGTCAAGTGGGACGTCAAATGAAATATTCATTGGTACATTTAGGCTCCGTTTTTATTTTTGGTAAAGTTTTTATAGTTTTTGAGTTACTAGCCATAATAAAAATTAAACTTTGACAAAATTCACAGGGCCCTATTCCATTGATTAATTCCATTGACCCTACAGTGCTGTAATTTGGTATGCGTGTAGCTTAAGTGACAAAAAAGGCAAAAGTTTGAAACCCAGAATAACTGCAATTTGTACCCCAAAAAAGAATAACCACATAACATGAACTCCCGTTACCTGTAATTTTAGTGAAACTGTAGGTCAAGTTAGTTGGTTTTTATTTTGTGACAATATTTTGATAGTCACGATGATCGGATCAACGCTTCGAAAGTTATACTCGGACAAACGAACATACAAACAAACAACGGCGATTTGCCTAAGTTGATTTAGAGATCTCGCTACACTCGATTAAAAAAAAAAGATTTTATTCAAATACAATCGATTCAAACATTTACGTTAATACCGGTTACCGGTGTAGCGGGGTATTCTAAGCCGTACATCCCTTCGCGCGGCATATCAAAAAGAACTCGAAAGAATAAGCCGTTAGTCAAAGGTGCCGCTAGATCCTTTGAGCTCGCCGGCCCCAATAGGTACTTTGTTTTGTAAACAGGGCTATGACCCAATGATACCTACTCATTAAATCACAGCTGTTATTGCCTTTGTTTGTTTTTAGTTTTAAATTTAGTAGGTATGTAATTTGCATGTTCTTTTTTGTGAATTAAACTTTATTCTTATTCTTCTCTTCTTCTTCGGCAGAAACCAGAATTGAAAAAAGACTCATCATTTTTGACAATGCACTAGATACCTATCTCTCAAAGAATTGGATAAAGTAAGACCTACCTAATTGGAATAATTTCAATAAGTTTACCGTGGCTAAAGTGGACAGTTTGCAGATAACCAATCCTGGGTCCACAATTTCTAGGCGTTTCCAGGCCAATGTCCACCTAAGCGCAGATTTGTAGAGATGAGAATACCATGGGAAAATAACTAATAGCATATCATAAAGCATATCGATATTCCGACATCTCTCCGCTCAGCTTTAGTGGAAACGGTCAAGCGGCATGTCTTATTTTCTACAGTGCATTCGCATCGAAGTTCTAAGCAGAGAGCGCTTAAAGAAAGGATATAAGTAGGAAATCTACGTTTTTGTGGATTAAGGCCTTTATGCCTTTGGATGTCGACTGCAAGCTTAGGCAGTAAGTTTTATATCGAATTAATCACCTAAACTTAGTCGATTTTCTTTAAAATTTGTATATATAACTAGTAGTTTTTTTTCCGAGAAGTCTTTTTTTATGTTTTGAGAAAACGTCCCTTGAATATCGTCAGTATATTACCAAACACCCTGTATATTCTCCAACCATTGTCATTATTTTTAGGTGACGAAATTTATCTCTACAAGATTCTATGATTTTCATTTGAAAAAGGAATGTTCTGATCTTTTTTGAAGTATAAAAATTCTAGAGGATTGTGAGGCATTTACCCAAGCAAGAATACCGTATGTTATGATTAAGTGAAAATATGCATGATAAACACTGCTGATCTAATGTCACTTAGCTGTCTAATCGTTTTAATTGCATAAACAGCTGATCTCAGTCTTCCAACGAGAGTGCCAATATGTTTAATCCAAATTAATTTACTGTCAATATTTATGCCTAAAAATTTAATAGTGTCAATATTATTAATAAAATGTTTATCCGTTATTTCTTTTGTATGTCCTCATTAAGTCCAGTACCTAAAAAGAATCTTACAATGTTAGTTTTATCTACATTTGGTAATAAGCATTAAACCATTTCCAGCAGCTGTATATAGCAGCTATCAAAGTCAAAGTCAAAAGTCAAACTCTTTTATTCATTAAAATCACAAGAATCACTTTGAAACGTCAATTTTACTGTCTGTCCCTTCGCGACCAAGCCAGGAAAGAAAGGCAAGGAAACAAGGCTGGTTGTTTTTTTTAATGATCCTTTTAGAATACATTACAATACAGGTAATAAATTATGTCTAAATTGTAACATTTTGAACAAATGGGAGCAATTTTAATCCCAAGCTTCTCTATCATCTAAATAATCCGATATTTTGTAGTAGACTTTCTTATAAAGATTTATTTTAATTGCGTTTTTAAATTTGTTAATTGTCATTTTTTGTACATCACTTGGGAGTTTGTTATAAAAGCGAACACCTTGCCCTTTAAACTATTTACTAACTTTATGAAGTCTACAAGGAGCAACAGCGAGTTTATTTCTAGTATTAAAATTATGATTATCGCTATTTTTCTTAAACAAATTAATATTTTTGAGAACATACATCAGATTTTCATAGATGTATTGACAAGGGAATGTCTTAATATTTTTCTTTAAACTTATTGAGCAATGATTATCTGGGGCCCATATTATAAATTGCACGAACAGCCCTCTTTTGCAGCACAAAAACGGTGTTTATATCTGCAGCACTCACTCACAGCAGTATGCCGTATGACATAATGCTGTGGAAGTAGCTAAAGTAAACTAGTCTAGCTGTGTCAACGTCTGTAAAAAGACGGATCTTTTTGACTGCGTATGCCGCAGAACTAAGTCTCTTCGACAACTTATCAATGTGAGGGCCCCATTGAAGCTTATTATCTAGGGTTATACCTAAGAATACGGCAGTGTCCACAAGAGCCAACTCCTCGTCTTTGATTTTTATATCTGCTTTAACTTGTGTAACATTAGGTAGTGTAAATTTTATACACTTTGTTTTATTTTCATTTAGAAGTAAATTGTTGAAATTGAATCATTTTACGACCTTAGAGATTGCATTGTTTACATCGTTAAAATCGGTTTATCGTCGCTTTAATTAAAATAAAATTGACGTGTCATCTGCAAACAATACAACCTCATGATCGTCCCTTACAAGATGGGGAAGATCATTAATATATACTTAAAAAAAATGGTCCCAGAATTGATCCCTGTGCTACACTCATTTTAAACAGAGACTCCGGAGAACGCTTCCCATTCACGTCAACTCTTTGCACTCTGCCACTTAAATAATAAGTGAGAAGGTCTAGAGCAACGTTCCTAATGCCATAATGGTGTAGTTTCCTGATCAATGTGTCATGGTCTACGCAATCAAATGACTTGGACAAATCACAAAAAACTCCTAAAGCGTCATGAGACTTCTCCCAGGCATCAAATACGTGCGATATTAACTCAATACCAGCATAAGTGGGTGAGCGATCCCTGGTAAATCCGAATTGTTTATGATGCAGTAAGTTATGAGAATTAAAATGTCTAAGCAGTTGATTTAAAATTAGTTTTTCAAATATTTTACTAAATGTCGAAAGTACTGAGATTGGTCTTAAATTACCAGGATCAGAACTAGTGCCTGATTTGAAAATTGAGCTAGGAGTTACTTTACTGTGTTTCATTAAATCAGAGAATACACCACAGTCAATACACTCGTTGAATATTAAAGCTAGTTCGGGAGCAATTATGTTAATCAATGTTTTCACGACGCTTACAGAGATACCCCAGAGGTTCGTGGTTTTCTTTACATTTATCAGTTTGAAAGCTTTTATGATGTCATCACTATTTACATAATCAAATTTGAATTGTGTTTTGCATTCCGGCAAGTTTTCTTTTAACAATGACTCTGCGACTATGGGATTGGAGTTTAAGGATGTTGTGGTAGAGACTGGAATATCGGCAAAAAAGTCTTCTAACGCATTAGCTACATCACCATCCTGATTGATCGTGGCATTGCCAATTTTCAAATTAAACTTATTGTTCTTAGTTGTGACTCTTCCAGTCTCACTGTTGATTTTTTTCCAAGTGGCTTTTACTTTGTGTTGAATATTTTTGATTTAAGAACTCAAATGACGCGCTTTTGCTTCACCAATGCTTTATTTAAAGTTATGGATCTGACATACAGCTTGGAAGCGGGTGAGGCAGGGCACACTGGCTCCGGATTCTCAGCGCGCTGACTATCACATATTTAATTGGCCACCATTGAACCATAACGCTCTTTGTTGCTATATATTGCACTGGGCGAATAGCCGGCTGAGACGCAGGAGGTTGCGGGTTCGATTCACACTGCGGAACAAATGTTTGCATGATCTACTTGTTCCGAGTCTGGGTATTTTTCTATGTATTATAAGTATGTATTTACAAAAAAAAGGATATAAGTATTCTATCAGGTATCTGGTTCCCATAGTACAAGCTTGGCTTAGTTTTGGGCTAGATTGCGTTTTGTGAAATGTCCAGCATTATTTATTTATTTATATGATGATTTAGGTAACTCATGCATAGCCAGTAAGTACTCTCTTATTGCTTCCTGAGACTTCTCATAGCGACTAGTAATGGAGCCCAAGGACTCCTCAACGCTGGCAAGTTCTGACTGAAGCTGCTGTGTGTCAGTTTCATACTTTATTTTATTATTTTCTAATTTAATTGTACACATTTGCAACTCATCTAGTATTTCTACTTTTTGTCTCTTATTTTTAATGTTACTTACTAGAAATTTTTGATTTTTTATCATGTTTTTAGTTTTATTTATATATTTATTGATTTTAACATATTTTATAAGTTTATTTTTGCTTGTGTTATTCTTGTTACAAGCTGTAATACCCACTGAGTCATCATTTGTTAAGTCAATTGTTACAGTAGGAATATGTCAGCCTGCATCTAGAATTTCACCGGGTGCCCTATCAGCTGTTATTAATTCGTTGAATAGACTCTGAGTTTTTAGTGTGGCCAAGCATTGGGAAGCTTCTTCCAGGAGTGAGATATGTTTGTGAGCATCATATAACTCTTTCTCCAAGACAGATGTTTGCTTTAAGACCTGGTCATACTCCTTACCACACTGATCGAACCCTAAAATTATATTTTCTAGCCTATCCCGTTCTTCATTTACTAAAGTGTACTGTGTGAGCAATACAGACAACTCATGTTTTAACTTTTTATTGCTATCTAGCGCATCCAAGACCAATTTTTCATTCTCTTCTCTTTCTAACGACAGCTGAGAACCTTTGGTAGCCTTCAATTCCAGCAAAGTCCGGTGAAGTTTGGACTCATCCAGGCGTGAGAGGGTTTTACAGTGAGTGAGCGGTCATGATTATTATTAAATTAACTTGGTTCTTCAAAATGAAAAATCAACCAACGCGAAAATACCAAAGAGATGCAATCACAAATTGAGGTTGTAAAATTTGAAATCTTGTGTATTTACGTGTTTTGTGTATACTTATTTGATGGGAAATGGTATTCCAACGTTTGTTATCCACACAAAACCAGCAACAAACACTTCAAAACCGACAATACAATGATTAAATTCAAACTTTGTACCCGAAAAATCTTTCGTCAATTTTAGTTTATTTCCACAATGTATGCTACTAATAACATTTGTACACGTTATTTATATTATTTTAAGGCGATGAAATCGAAAAAGGCTACGTAAAAACGCTGAATTATAATAAAAGCAATCAAATTAAAATTGGGACATTAACAACTGCTGTTATTCTTAGGGTGTCCACAAGCGGAAAACTATATATATATATATATATATATGTATATGTAAAAACAAATTAGATATTAACATTAAAAACTGCTGTTATTAATGTCCCAATTTTAATTTGATTGATATATATATATATATACTATATAGCAGCTATGTGCAATATGTACACGGAAATTTAGGTACTAGAGTGGAAAAGTTCGCGGCCGACATATAAATAACTTAAATATTTTAATTATACTACCCTCATTTTGTTCGTATATTCATAAGTAAATACTGTGTATACAGTTAGTGGTTTTCACGGTAGAGCTAGTTTAGTAAGACCACGTGCAGCGTTTTTGAAATATGGAGACTATTGAACAACGTGCGGTCATCAAATAATTGTGTAAAAAAGTTTATCACCCAAAACAGATCCATGATGACTTGAACATACCTTTAGGGGAATTTGTCCCGTCATACACAATAGTGAAAAAATGGGGCTACAAAATTTAAACGTGGTCGAGAGAGCATCGAAGAAGACAATCGCCCTGGCCGACCTACGAATAGAATAAAATATAATAGAATAAAAATATTTGCAACATTACAGTTTACTTAGAAAATAAGAATGAGGTATATAACAACTAAACAATCTACAATGCAACACAAGTTGCAAAAGGGACTCTAACTCAGCGTAATGCGGGTTGTAATACGAGTATAACAACCCGCGCTGGTCTTCCGTTAGGACGACATCTACGACAGAAGAAAACATCGGCAAAGTGTGATCTTATACCAAAAAACCGTAGATTGACTATCAGGAAGATTGCTGACAATAAAGGCATCTCGTATGAACGAACGCAATACATCATTGTCAATAAACTCGGGTATTCTAATGTTTCTGCTAAGTAGGGGACCCCCCACGTTGCCTTCATTTGAGCAGAAACTAATTCGACTAACAATTTCTTGCGACTGATTGAAGTTTTTGTGACTGATCCGCAAGATTTTCTTAACAAATGTGTGGCAATGGATAAAACAAGGGTACACCACTGTACCCCAGAAACAAACAACAGTTCAAACAGCGGAAAATACCTGGTGAACCGACACCAAAGAAAGCCAAGTCAATTCTTTTGGCTGGCAATGTGATGGCGTGTGGTTTTTGGGATGCTAAGAGTGTTATTATGGTGGACTATCTCCAGAAAGGCAAAACAATAGACTACAGCGTACTATTGCACCCTTTTGCGTCGTTTACGTGAAAAAATTGAAGTGATTCGCCCAGAATTACTGACAAATATAGTGTTGTTTCATCATGGCAACCCTCGCGTTCACACGTCTGTCGAAACCATTGCTCAAGTTCGTGATTGTAGATTTCAATTGCTGCCCTACCCGGCTTATTCTCGCGATTTAGCATTTGTTCTCAAATCAAAAAAAAAAACAACTCGGTGGTCAGAATTTTTTACAAATGAAGAGGTCAAAGACGCCCTAAACCTCTATTTTGAAGGCCCTGAGAAATCATCTTATAAAAAAGGTATAGAAGCTATCGAAACCAGACGGAAAAAGTGAATTAAGCTAGATGGAGATTACGTCGAAAAATATAAACATTTTTGCATGTGTTTAATTATGTTTTTTTGGCTGGGCCGCGAACTTTTTAATCGACCCTCGTATATCATATTCATTCATATATTCATATTCATTTATTCTGCTCACATCCACTAGATAGCTTAGATAGTAGGTAGCTTAGGAGAAAGTACATATACCCTGTAAGGGCATTGCAAGTTGGGTTTGCGCTTTTTAAAAAAGTACAACAATTAAACATAGAATTAAACATGTAAATTAAATATGTGTTAAAATTAAATATATCTACACTCAAGAGGTTTAAAATAACAGAAATCATCGGAGAGTCGTTGGATCCAGGCCGCACAAGATCTAGAATTACAAAGGGGAAGCCCGTGTTAAGCGGTGGATGTCCTAGGGCTGATTTGATGTTGATGATGATGATCTATCATAATGGAAGTGGATAATCTAATACGACACTATAGTGAAGTCACATCAATCGTAGCTACGAGTATGTCGTGTTTGAAACTGTAGTCAAAAGCGTAAACTAGTTTTCGTAGAAGGTCTGGCCACCCAGAGGAGTATTCTAACTAATCGCTGTGCAGAGGCAATTGAACCTTCCTCTTTACTCAGACTGGAATAGATGCATGGCTCTAGTGTTAATTTTTTTAGGTAGAGATGATTATTTCGACATCAATGTTGCCATATCACAAAATAATAATATTGCCAAGATGCTAAATAGTTAAATTTCGCTTAGAAGATTAGTAAGATATAAGATTTTTACTTACTTACAGAAATCGTGTTTTTATAAGTAATGCTGTAAGTCTGTACACATTAAGTAAGTTGGTCTTTTTCAAAATGATATCAGACACAGCAAGGAAGTTCAGTTTTAAATTAAAACAACTTGTAAAAATGTAGGTAATTTTTATCAACTATAAGGTATTTAAGAATGCACAATGGTTACAAAACAATAGAACATCGATACAATCGCATATAAAGGTTGCTCTAAAATATGTATGTTATCCCGAAAGAGGGCCATTGACCTCACTTATTGTTATACAACTTTTCGATGTTCAATGTTTTTCATTGAAGAATCACTTTGTAAAAATCGGCTCATTTTGCTAAAAGAACCGTTTATCAACCGTTAAATGTTGTGACCATAAGTCAAACATTACGTTTGTTTATGGTACAGCAGATCTTTCAGGATTAAATCACGGTAAACTAAAAAGTGACAAAGACGAGAAACATGACGAACATTTTATTTTATTTTCTATAAAAAAAAAGTTGCTAATTTTCATGGGCAGAATCACTCCCTTTCTGGATAACATCCAAATTTTGGAGCATTCGTTAGAATTTGAAACTAGATTTTCAAAGTTTTTTTTATTAACTTACAATATATGTTTGTCCGGGTGAAATCATGCAACTAAATTTTATACCCGTTCCCCTAAATCAATTGAGCTGAAATTTGGAATACATAAGTAACTTCGGTGACAATGCAATAATATGGTACCATGGAGGTGGTCTCATGATGGAGACGGAACAACGGCTAGACAACGGAACTTCTGAATCGATTATAAGTAGGCTACTTATAGTGTTTGCGCTCATTTGAATCTGTTTGCGGTTCCGATTATAAATTTTATTTGTTGAATTTTATTTAAAAGCTTGTTTTGAAAAAGTAATTTTTCAACAAAAAATTTATTATTTTCTGCTCATCGTTCATCGTTCTATCATTAATTCAACGTTCAGGCACTAACATTACGATCAAACAAATTATACTCTAGGCGCCTATTAGGTACCTTATAATTCTAGATTAGCTTATTCTAAGCTAAACGTTTTCAATTACTTGTACGATACTAAAACAGCCCTTGTGGTTTGTTTCTCGCTAAACTAATTTCACTAACGGCTGTCTTATGTCTATGGAGGGAGTAAACGTAATTATATTGCGGTGTGAATTGAGATAAGTATCATTGATTCCTTGAGGTTAGATTAAAGTGTCTGGTTTAATGAAGTTAGAGTTAATATAGCTTACTTTGTGGTCGTCTAGTGTGAGCATCGTGACTTGTACGGTTGAAAGGAACCAACTAACTAAAGGATCGCTTAAACTGTGGAGTTTATTGTTCTGCAGACTAAACTTAATATTAACTATCGGTTCGCCCCAAACTGAGATCTTGCGAGTCAGAGATTAAAACAAGACAATATTATTTGTAATCTTTGACTATCAAAATAGTGCATCGAAATGCATAACAAAATTATTTGACCTACAGTTTCATTCAAATTACAGGTAACGGGAATTCATGACATGTGATTACTTATTTTCGGGGTAAAAAATGCAGTTATTCTGAATTTTAGACTTTTGACTATATTTGTGTCACTTAAGCTACACGTATACTAAATTACAGTACTGTGGGGTCTGGTGTACCCTGTGAATTTTGTCATAATTTAGTTTTTATTGTGGTTATTAACTCAAAAACTATAATAAATTTATAAAAAATAAAAACAGGGTATAATGTATTAATCAAGACCTTTCATTTAACATCCCATTTGACCTAATACTCTCATTTTCATTTTTTACCCCTCTTGAACCACGATATCTCAATAACTTCCCCACATTTTTAGCTCATTTAGTCGCACTAAAGTTGTGCCATCACTATCTACCTATGTATAAAAGTTCACGACGATGGAATCAACGCTTCGAAAGTTATCCTCGGACAAACAAACATATATACATACAAAGGTAAATTGCGGTTTACGATTTGTGGCGTATTAAAAAAACTACTTACTCGATCTCGTTCAAACCAATTTTCGGTGGAAGTTTGTATAGTAATATACATTATATATTTTTTTTTATTTTTATCGTTCTATTATTTTAGAAGTTAAAGGGAAGGACACATTTTACCACTTTGGAATTGTCTCTCGCGCAAACTATTCGGTTTAGAAAAAAAAAAACCTCAATATCATTTTTGAAGACCTATCTATAGATACACCACACGTTTCGGTTTGATGGAAAAAAAAATGAGTTTCAGTTCTTAATATGGGAAACCCCCATAATTTATTGTTTTTTTTCTATTTTTGTGTGAAAATCTTAATGCGGTTTACAAAATACATCTACTTACCAAGTTTCAACAGTATAATTCTTATACTTTCGGAAAAAGTGGCTGTGACATGCAGACGGACAGACATACAGACAGATAGACATGACGATGCCATAAGGGTTCCGTTTTTTGCCATTTGGCTACGGAACCCTAAAAATGGCAAAAAAATTACATTTGTTGTATGGGAGCCCCCCTTAAATATTTGTTTTATTTTAATTTAAATATTTATTTTTAAAGAAAATATATAACTAAATATTCTGTGAATATTTTAGGCGTCTACCTGTTGCCGTTATCAATATCGAGCTAAAACGAGCAAAAAAATCACGTATGTTGTATGGGAGCCCCCCTTAAATATTTATTTAATTCTGTTTGTAGTATTGTTTGATAGCGGCAATAGAAATACATCATCTGTGAAAATTTCAACTGTGTAACTATCACGGTTCATGAGATACAGCCTGGTGACAGACGGACAGACAGACATACAGCGGAGCCTCAGTAATAGGGTGCCGTTTCACCCTTTGGGTACGGAACCTTAAAAATTAAAGAAATAGCAAATTTCTATAAATTACTTTAAATTTCTCAATTTTACCTAACTAATAAGTTGCTCAAAATGGTTTCCATTGACTACAATGCATAAGTTTACACGTCTCTCTAAAGACTGCATTTGATTTCATCATCATCATCATATCAGACGTAAACGTCCACTGCTGGACAAAGGCCTCCCTCATTGATCTCCAGGAACTCCGGTTGGAAGCGGCCTGCATCCAACGCCGACCTGCGGTTCTTACCAAGTCGTCTTCTCATCTTGTAGGTGGACGTCCTACGCTACGCTTGCCGGTCCGTGGCCTCCATTCGAGAACTTTCCGGCCCCATCGGCCATCTGTTCTGCGCGCTATATGGCCTGCCCATTGCCACTTCAACGTGCTAATCCGTCGGGCTATGTCGGTGACTTGAGTTCTCCTACGTATCTCCTCATTTCTGATAAGATTTATCCTCGATAAAATATCAAGCAATGAGCTTTGTAAGCTCTCAACTGTTTCGTAACGAGCTATGTAAAGTTCGTTCTTGAGGTAACCCATAGGAAATAATCAAGTAGTGTAAGGTCGGATGATTTCCCCAAAATGTTCGATAAGAATCTCTCTAACCACACGGCTGTTATGAGCTGGGGCCCCGTCTTGCTGGAAATACAGATCCCGTATTCTGTCTAGTGGCAAATTCTACATTTCTTCAAACACGTCGTTTAAAATTTCGACATACTTTGTAGCATTTAAAGTGCCGTTGTAAATTTATATGAAAAAAATCCTGCTTCCTGATTAAACGAAAATTTTATGAGGGGATATCCTGCACGTGTTCATTTGCTATTTCCTTTCATTTTTAGTAATACATTTCTTTGCACAAATTGATCTTTATCAGCAACAAAGTCAATGGGTTCAATAATACAGAATGCTGTTTTTTGTGATATGTAAAGATAAAAAAACTAAATATGCAGTTATTGTTTTCTTATAAATCGAGGGCATGACTCATTTCACGACTTTTATCTTACTCTCTTGGTTTCTGACTTGACCATCACCGTACTTATCAAAAAAACAACACCTTGTCATTTCTTTGATGATTAAAAAGCTGTCATGTTATATTTAAAGATGACCAATGATCTTGCTCCAATAGTTGTACAAAAATCAGACATTTTACATTTTTATTTGTTTTACTACCGAATGTCGAAGTAAATCTCTGTTGACGGTACAATCAGCCGCAAAAGTTAATTACCAATATAATATATAGGACGGATTCGCCCGCGGCCTTATCCCCGGGGCGCTTTTATGCAGTCCCTCGGGTATTTATTTACCCGGGTTATGGGATTGAGAAGGCCTTTTGTCGGGGTATTTGGGGTAAGTCCTTGTAAAATATGGCGTCGACCTGTTGAATAATGATGTGATCGATGGGTAAAGACTTTCAATATGTAATTTGAATATCCTTTTGTCGGATGCTTATGTTTCAAATGTAGATCGCCTTAGATTTATGCAATAGTATAAATCTAAGGTGATTCATACTTTTAGAATTATAAAAAATTTTAAATTATAATTTTAGTTGTTATTTTATCGATAAAAAAGGTTCACAGACTAGCGCAAGATCGTGGTAGATGGCACGCATATAGACAGTGAGGAATTAAAGTATGTGAGTATGTATTATCTTTCATCAAATTGTTTAGTTACACCAGTGTTTATTTACTCTCGGTACAATGTATAAATAGTAGATTTTTAAATGAGGGGATAAAGCATTGCCTTGAGTGATGGGCACTATATTGAATCCCGAACGCAACGAAGGATTATAGAGATAACGCACGAGCGGAGCGTGGGAGTTACTTGAATTCTGAGTGCAGAGAGGGATATAAGCACGTCTAAGATTCAGACAGCTTTATCGACGAGGAGAATACTCTACTTTTCCCAGTTTCTGCAAGACAATACAAACCAAATATAGGTTGGTGCATTATGTGCAGAGGTTAGTTCGATGTACGAATAATTCCTTATTTTGTGGGGTCTCTTTGATTCAAATTTTGATACAGATGAAGTTCCAAATTCAAATCACATTATGCCCGCGAAACCTGCTTTCAGTGAGGTTTACACGACATATAATTTGACATTATCGAGGAGGTGGTTCGAAAAAGTTTTTTGTAAGTTCTCTAAACAATTTTATTTCTAAGAATAACCAATTCTATAAATACTAATTTAATATTTAATTGTATAAATGTATCTGGAACAGTTTAAGTTTAGTAACCCGATAATAATATCTAGGTAGGTATACATAAAGGTATAATTTGTATTCCGATTAGAACTTCGGCAATTGACAAAATATGTCTGAAGCCTGTTCACATGTGCTAAATTGAGTAACTGCTTGAGTTATTCCCAATTCCAATTGAGAAACTTGATCCAGACTTGTAGATAGTTGTTGGTGACAGATAAACAGCAAGATGTACTTACAATTTAGTGTTTAGCTAGATTCTAGATTTTATAAATAAGATTTCATTTGTCTCATTCGAGTTTCTAATGTCAAAAGTTAAGACAAATAAATTAAGATAAAACGATTGTATTTAATGAAATCACAGAAAGCGTTATGGATAGTATTTTCAGCGGGGTAAAATTACATCTATTCGTCCAAAGACAATCTTTGGAGATAGTTAACCATCGGTCGCTATTCTAATCCAATCTATACTAATAAAAGATTTGTTTGTTTGTTAGTTGAATAGGCTCCGAAATTACTAGACCGATTTAAAAAAATATTTCACTGTTGGGAAGCTACACTAACCCAAAGTGACATAGGCTAATATTTATTCAACTGCGCAGAAGGAGGATAATGTTTTTATTGAAAAAACTACGCGTGCAAAGCTGCGGATTGGTCAGCTACTGGCTTATAAAGAGGTAAAATTAGTATGAAATGGATAATCTCCAGAACAATATAACCAATTTTAAAAATATTCACTGATAAAAAGCTACTCTCTTGCTTCTCACGGATGGTTATTAAAATAACATATAGTCTATGGGACTCAGGGAACTATCCCTGAGTATCCCTGGTATAAGAGCAAATGAGAAGCAAGAGTGGGCCGGAGCGAGCTCCCAGCAATCTTTATCAGGTCGTCTTTCTAGTGGGGGCTGTCCTACAACGGTCATAAAGATCACTGACCCGGTGGTAATTGGCAGTGGCAGTGGGTGGGGTACATAGCCCGCAAAACTGACGGCCGTTGGGGCAGAAAGGTTCTAGATTAGAGACCACGCACTAGAATATTAACATTTCAATTATAGAAATGTCTTAGTAGCATTATCTACATTTTACCTCAAACTATATAGTTTTGTAAGTATATCATAGGATAGTTATAGATAATGTACTAGTGGTTCGCTCCAAACTGATATCTCGCGAGTCTCTCAAAATATAAAAAAAAATATTCTTAGTGGCTAAATATAATTTAAGAAGTTGTCAAATGAGACAAACACGTAAAATTTAAACACGTTTAGTCAATAAATACGTTTAGGGGTCATTGTGCAAGCCGGCTTAAATCTTTGACTAATAAAAATAGTATCACGAAATGCCCAACCAAATAACTTGACCTAAAGTTTCATTCAAATTACAGGTAACGGGAGTTCATGTTCAATGGGTTTTTTGGGCTTAAAATTGCAGGAATTCAGAATTTCAGACTTTTCCCTGTATTTGTGTTACTATAGCTACACAGATACCAAATTTCAAGATTGTGTGGTCACTGGTGTAGCCTGTGAAAATGTACTTATTATTAAACATGCCATTTGTCCTGATAATTTCATTCTCGTTTGTTTTTTACCTCTTTTGAACCACAATATCTCACCAACCCCTAACATGTTTAGCTCATTTAGTCACACCAAAATTGTATCTTTGCTACTTACCTATATACCAAATTCACGATCACGATGATCGGATCAACGGTTCGAAAGTTATTCTCGGACAAATAAACATACATACATACATACAACGCCGATTTGCCTAAGTTGATTTAGAGATCTCGCTTCGCTGGATCAATAATATATAATAAGCCCATTTTTATTCAAACCCATTGTCAATTTGTCAGTAACGTTTTCGCGAATGCCGAATCTAAAGTACGCCTAAATCCCGGGTGGGGACGATATGCCTTCCCCCAGGCTTTGGAACTTTGGAAGATTTCTCTGTCGATTTAAGTGAATAGTTATGTAAATTAGATAATGGTTATGCAGTGCGTAGGCTCTAGAATAAATGTTTCCACTGCTTTCTAAACGTTATTTAAATTTAAATACTGAATAAAATGGTTTTCGGGACTGCCAATTTGTTGGTACAAGATTCGTACCCATTTACTAAACTGCCCTTATGATGACTCTAAAGAAAATAATCTGAATAATATATTAAAAATAATACATATTAACAAGACTAAAAAATTAAAGAAACGTCGTTCAATCATCTAAACGATCTATAGATAGCTCAACTGCTCCAGTTTGCTACCAGACGGAAGTGTCGCCAAGACACTGCATGTATTAAAATTAATTGATTAATTACATAGCCTTTTAAAAACAACTTTAACTACAAAGTTACATATCGTATTACCACTAGAAGTGAAAATAAATAAAGTTTGGAAACGCAGTCTCGCCGTCTACATACTTTTTACCACCGCGTATTTCGATCACCGTCCACGGTAGTGGTAAAAGTGTCCATAGATACTTAAGTAAAAATTTGTGTTGAAATAAAAAACACCTTTTTTGGTATCGGTTAACTAGAAATGATATAACAAAATACGTGTATTGAAGCGGATTACACCCAATCCCAGCTTTATTGTGTAACATGTTTCATTTATGCATCAAATGTACGCGTTTATGCATGCATGGGATTACTATTAGACTAAGAATGCACTGTTAGTTATAGTTACAACATCAGGTTCCAGCATATAGACCTTCGGTAGTTATAATTTTCTATGTGGTTTACTCATGATACATGGAACTCTAGAGCTCAGATCTATTTTTTTTTTATATTTTAGAGTTTACTGTTGGGTGTTATTATATTAAGGCCAGGTGCCAAAAAAAAGTAATGTTTATGTTTATCCCGAAACGTATTTAGCAATTAAACATGTTTAAATTTGACGAATTTGTTTGATTTGACAATTCCTTAAATAGTATTTAGCCACACACGTTTAGGCATCGTTGCACAACTCGCCCATAACATGTCGGCTCCTTATTTAACTGAATTAAAAAAAATCTTCTTTGGAATGAAAACCATCACACATCAGGTATGCTGGCTCCTCCTGGGATGGAGACGGAAGATCTTCACGGAGAGTGATAGTGGTAGGTACGTAGTATAACAATAAATAATGCTGGACATTTCGCAGAGCGCTGTCTAGCCCCAAACAAATCAAAGCTTGTAATACCCATGCTTTCAGCGATAAGGCTGCCCATTGTACTATAGTTAGTATTAATTAGTTTTTTTAAGTATATATGGTGTACAATAAAGCATTATTCTATTTTTTTATTCTAATCCTAAAACCAGAAAAATTATGGATTTTTATTTATAAATACAATCTTATAAATGTGAAACACCCAAACCCGTGACTAAACATAAACTTTTTTTTCATACTCATACTCATTTTTTCAAACCGTAGGAACACAATATAACACTTGGTTACGTCATTAATACTTAAATAATTGCATAGGCTTTTTGGTAGTAGTTTTGGGTACCTAGTAGCGCATTCCACCATAAATTTAGAGGTGCTAGAAACAGATAAGCATTTCATAATAGACAAACAACACAATAATAATATTAAACTTGTAGAAAACCCTGTAGAAACCACTCAACTCTCAAGTTTCCCCAAAAGGTAGGCCCACATGGTCCGAAGCAAAATGCAATAACACCGTTGCACCTGTCATTGTGTGCACGCATGACACTGAAGCTGAAATAAATAACACAACACAACAGAATACGAAAGACCAACTAAACAAGCTAATGCGTCTGCAAAATTTCTGCATTTGTTTAATTTTTGGACTCCGTAAATTTGATCACATCTCCGATATTCGTCTCAAGCTTAAGTGGTTACCTATTCATCTTCGCTGGAATGCTCATATCCTTTCCCTCTTGTACAATATCTTCCAAAACCTCTTAACCTCTTCCTACTTGAAGGAACGATTTGAGTTCCTTCACTGCTCTAATCCTCACTCGCTCCGATCGTCAGAAAATTTGATGCTGAATGTTGTATATATTAATTTAATGTAGAGTTTAGTGCTATAAGGTTTATCAGAAGGATTTAAAGATTGTTAATTAAATTAAACTGCAATATAAAGTTACTTTTTCTTCTATTTATACGATATAAGTTAATACAAGTTGTTCAAATGAGTACCGGGTTTTTACAATTTCGCTTGCCTCAGCATTGCTTGAACGCTACACTGAAAACCCCAGTTCATAGAACTAGATTATATAATGATTCCTTTACCATTCAAGCAAAACGTCTTTGGAACACATTACCGGTCTCAATATGGCAAGCTCCATCATTAGCCACATTTAAAACAAGAGTGAAAATATTTTTCATCCCCCTATCTTGGAAAGAGTATTTTGCTCTTCGATATCTGAGTGCAAAAGCCGTTTTTATCCGCTAGAGGATAAAGTAAATTGAATTAAGAACATCGTGTGCACTAAGTTTGTGAATTCAAAACATCATTAAACCTATTTACTTCTACCTTCATGATGCCGAATTTATATACAACCTTTTTTAATTTGTTAAAAACTCAGACTCGGAACCTTCTTGGTGTATTTTTTTTTGCATTTAGTCATTTCCTCGCTGAGGTAGGATGAAAACACAGAACATAAAAAAACAATAGAACTAGCATGATAACTTTTCACTATGAAAACCAGTGTAGCTAAACTAACACATGTAAAACTAGCACACTTAGAAATAAAAGTTATAATTGGTTGAAAGAGAACGTTCAAAAAGTCATAAAACCATAAAACTAATTTTACGGATATAAAACCTTAGCCACTAAGAGAACATGGTTTAAAATTCAATAAAATAAATAGTAATAAAAAATTAAAGTCTACTTACCAAAAGATGGCGCTTTAGGAAATATTTTTATTTTAGTCTCTATTAATTAGAAATTGCCGTGGGGCGCCGGCAATAGAATGTTGCCCCTCCGCTCTTGCCCTTGGATGTAGTAGGAGTCTGCTAAGGGATACTTCCGAAAGATGGGCAGCAGCGTCTTTTCGTGTTTTCAATACCTATACTGCGCTCACCAACCCGCCTGCCAAGCGTGGCGAGTATGGCAACAACCCCCTCATGATATTGCAACATAAAACCAGGCCCCGAGTCCCCGGCGGCCCCGCTAATCCTCGCTACGGTAGCAGTCACGGTAACGGCGGGGCCAGGGGTGCTATGATCCCCGGGAGACGATCGGCTACCAAACCCTACGACGACCACTGGCCCTGGTAACACACAACATCCGCACTTTGAGGACAGACGAAAAGATTGTTGAGCTGGAAGAAGAAATTAGTAGATTACACTGGGACATTTTGGGGTTATCAGAAGTCCGTAGAGAGGGCGAGGACACGATATCCCTTAAGTCTGGTAACATACTATACTACCGGGAGGGCGACCAACAGTCCCAACGTGGTGTTGGGTTTCTCGTTCACAAGTCACTCATCAACAACATTATCATCATCGACAGTGTGTCGAGCAGGGTCGCCTACCTGACACTCAGAATATCTAAGCGATATTCGCTGAAGGTCGTTCAGGTATATGCGCCGACCTCTTCACACCCAGATGAAGAAGTAGAGTCTATGTATGAGGACATCAGTAGAGCCATACATACGAACAAAACTCACTTTTTTGTTGTTATGGGGGACTTCAATGCAAAGCTAGGCATGAGAAGCGATGATGAGTTGAGAGTGGGGCAATTTGGATATAGGCAACGGAACCCCAGGGGACAGAGGCGGGCCGATTTTCTGGAGAAAGAAGGACTCTTTATGATGAATTCTTTTTTCCAGAAGCCGCCTCACAGGAAATGGACCTGGATGAGTCCCAACGGTTCCACGAGAAATGAGATTGATTTCATCTTGAACAACAAGAAACGGATATTTAATTATGTCTCTGTGATTCACAGGGTGAAAACCGGCAGTGATCACCGAATTGTTAGAGCCACATTGAATATGAACGTTAAACTTGAAAGGTCCCGTTTGATGAAATCTACGCTTCGACCCACTCGCGCACATATCCAAAACCTCGAGAGCTTTCAACTCGAACTTGCAAATCGCTTTGACTGTCTAGAAGTAGTTGCATCAGTGGACGAGATCAATAACAGGTTCGTAGAAACCGCCCATACGGTGGGGTCCCAGTTCTTTAAGACCCCCCGTACCAATAGACCTCATAAACTCTCTGATGACACCCTTAACCTCATGGCTGAACGACGTTCTTTACAACTGCAGTCTCCCGATGATGCTCAGTCACATAGGCAGATCAATAGAAAGATTTGGAAATCTTTGCGGCACGATATTCGTACCTTTAATACATATCGTATTAAAGATACGATAGAGCGGAATAAAGGCTCCAAAGTGTTCGCGAGAGATAATTATATTGGGCAGAGCCGCATGACGAAGCTGAAGAGGGAAGATGGCAGCATAACGTCAAGTAAAGCGGAAGTGTTAAGGGAAGTCGAAAGGTTCTATGGACGGCTCTACGATTCGGTCACTAAACCTGTTTGCAGTGCGGCCAACGACCCAAGAGCCAAACTGACCCGACATTATACCGAAGATATTCCCGACATCAGCCTGTATGAGATCAGGATAGCCTTGAAGCAGCTTAAGAATGACAAGGTGCCAGGTGAGGACGGAATCACTTCAGAGCTTCTGAAAGCGGGTGGATCACCGGTACTTAAAGTCCTTCAGAAGCTTTTTAATTTCGCCTTGGTTGAAGGTACGACGCCAAAAGTATGGAACAGGGGCGTGGTGGTTTTGTTCTTCAAGAAAGATGACAACACCTTGCTTAAGAATTACAGACCCATCTCGCTTTTGAGCCATGTTTATAAGCTGTTTTCGAGGGTCATCGCGAACCGTCTCGAACGCAGATTTGATGACTTCCAGCCTCCCGAACAAGCCGGGTTCCGTAAAGGCTACAGTACCATAGACCACATACATACGCTGTGGCAAGTCATACAGAAGACCGAAGAGTATAACTTGCCACTATGTCTCGCGTTTGTGGACTATGACGGTGGACTTGTGGCAGTGCTTGAGTCTCTCCAACGATGCCGTATTGACTATCGGTACATCGAAGTGTTGAAGTGTTTGTATAAAAACGCCACTATGTCAGTCCGAGTACATGAACAGAGCTCGAAGGCGATTCCCTTAAAAAGAGGCGTAAGACAGGGAGATGTCATCTCTCCGAAACTGTTTACGACCGCATTGGAAGATGCCTACAAGCTTCTGGAATGGAAAGGACTGGGCATCAATATTAATCGCGAAAACATCACTCACCTTCGGTTTGCCGACGATATTGTGGTCATGGCAAAGTCGATGGAAGAGCTCAGCACGATGCTCGAAGGCCTCAATCGAGTCTCCCAACGGGTAGGACTTAAAATGAACATGGACAAGACGAAAATCATGTCGAATGTCCATGTCGTCCCTGCCCCAGTTATGGTTGAGAACTCGGCCCTTGAAGTTGTCGACGCGTATGTATACCTAGGACAAACAGTCCAATTAGGTAGGTCCAACTTCGAGAAAGAGGTCAATCGTCGAATCCAACTCGGATGGGCAGCGTTTGGGAAACTTCGCAACGTCTTTTCGTCCAACATACCTCAGTGCCTTAAGACGAAAGTCTACAATCAGTGTGTGTTACCAGTGATGACATATGGAACCGAGACGTGGTCCTTCACTATTGGCCTTATGAATAAGCTCAGAGTCGCTCAACGAGCTATGGAGAGGGCTATGCTCGGGGTTTTTCTACGGGATCGAATCAGAAATGAGGAGATACGTAGGAGAACTCAAGTCACCGACATAGCCCGACGGATTACCACGTTGAAGTGGCAATGGGCAGGCCATATAGCGCGCAGAACAAATGGCCGATGGGGCCGAAAGGTTCTCGAGTGGAGGCCACGGACCGGCAAGCGCAGCGTAGGACGTCCACTCACAAGATGGGCAGACGACTTGGTAAGAACCGCAGGTCGGCGTTGGATGCAGGCCGCTTCCAACCGCAGTTCCTGAAGATCAATGAGGGAGGCCTTTGTCCAGCAGTGGACGTCCTACGGCTGATATGATGAATTAGAAATAAGACTGATAATGTAATGGATGTTACTTGATTACCCACAAAACAAAGCCACTCAACAACAGATGGCGCTGTGGCTAACGATTTTTGTTATAGTCTCTAACAGCAAAGAATAAGATTGATAATGCCATGGCTGTTACTCTCTAGTTCAAAATACTTTGCTACTGCTTTAGTGATGTACCTATTAGGATACAAGACGAATGTATCGATATCGATTATCACCTACCTACTATGGATAACGAATTATTTTAATAATTTTATAAATTTTCTTTCTGTTTGCACTGTTTATTCTTCTATTTATAAAGCGCGGGCGCAGTCGCACTGAGAACTATGGTGCCGACACCCGTTTACGTAATGCAGTTGATTGACTGAGTGATCTAAATGTCCTGCCATCCTATAACTGCTTGTTAGCAATATTTTTAGGGTCTTATGGTAAGTTTTGGCATTAAGCGCACTAATTAATTTTAATTATGTTACTTGTATATTTTTGTTTGTATGTATTATGCTAGTTGGCTTTTAATATAAGTTCTTGTTTATTTTTATATATTTGTCTGTGTTAGCAGACTTCCGTGTACTTACAAAGGTTCCAACGGAAGACCAGCGCTATGTCACCTTGATGTGACTTAGCAAAATGCTGAGTTGGAACCTTTTTGTGGCGGCTACTAATAGCTAATAGCAATGTTATCTTTTGTTGTAATGTATTTTGTTTTAGTGTTGTTAATTATTGTTATTAGTGGGTGGCATAATAAATTATATTTTCTTTCGTTCTTTCAAATAGGTACGTCAGGTTATAACATAGGTGGTCGAAATAAACAGCTTTTTTGTTCTTTCTTTCATAATCACAGGTTTCCAACTCATAAATACTTAAAAAAATATGATATTACTGGAATATTAATACTGAATACGAGGGGCACACTAAAAGTTTCCGGAATCAATAATACAAAATACTATTAATGGTCAAAAATGTATTTATTTTTTATTTTTCACAATATTCTCCCTTTGCGTCAATGCAATTTTTCATACAATTGAACCAATTTTGAAAACATTTGTGCCACTCCTCCGGTGGTGACGTCAGATACATTTTTTTCGTACTCTTCGACAGCCTCTTCTGGTGATGAAAACCGTTGATCGGGTAATTTTATATTTACATTTAATTCTTGATTTTTGGGAACAGAGAAAAGTCACACGGTGCCAGGTCAGGACTCTGTATGCTGGATGACTCATAATTTGTACGTGTTTTTTAAATTTTTTTTTTATGTCTGGCGCCTTGGGGAAACTGAAAACAGAAGTTGTTATAATATTTCACACCACAGGTCTAAAATGCATTCAAAAATCATCAATAAAACTACAAAAGGAATTAACACCCTAAAACTTATACACCTTTTAATAGGGGGTAACTAATTAAAGCTATCGATAACACATTCGTCAGTATATTGGGGTCACATCCCTAATTGAGTAGCGTAAGTTGAGGTTTAAGAGAAACGCGACCTTAAAGAGTATGATTCACAGTCTATTCTGTTTGACGATTTTGCATTTTTAACAAAACTAACAAAAGACAATAAAATAATACTTACCGGTGATAGGATATGCCCCCTTTTGTAAAATTTTTGGTTCGGCTATAATATTTACAATCCAAAACGGCACAATCTGGTATTTTTAAATTTTTTTGAAGTACGTTTACCCCACAGTAATTGAAACACGACTGAAGTGAGCGAAGCTTGTAGTGCGCGGAACTCCGCGTACTTGGTGTTACGCGGGCTCCGCCTACTTACGACTTCTATTGTTTTTTGTGTTCTGTGGATGAAAAGTACCGTGTTGCACTCGAGTGCAAAGATTTTTCACTTCGTGCTCTTTTGATTCTCTCACTAACGCTCAGGATTCTAATATTAGAATCCTTCGCTTGCTCAGTCATCAAAATGAGCACGCGGTTAACAAGCAATTTTGCAATCTTGTATAACAAATAACTATTATCGCTCAGAAACGTCATAGTATCGCTATATGCGAATAGACTCAATATGCGAAAACGTCTAAATGGTGATTAGCTATAAGTATAAACTAATTATTAAGTATTTTATCACTGTATGTTTTCCGAAAAAAAAAAAAATAAAATACTCAAAATAGATATGTTTGTTTATGTATATATACATATATAAATATATATTTTTATTTAATTTATTTGTTGTAGGTATATTTCATCATCATCATATCAGCCGTAGGACGTCCACTGCTGGACAAAGGCCACCCTCATTGATCTCCAGGAACTGCGGTTGGAAGCGGCCTGCATCCAACGCCGACCTGCGGTTCTTACCAAGTCGTCTGCCCATCTTGTGGGTGGACGTCCTACGCTGCGCTTGCCGGTCCGTGGCCTCCACTCGAGAACCTTTCGGCCCCATCGGCCATCTGTTCTGCGCGCTATATGGCCTGCCCATTGCCACTTCAACGTGCTAATCCGTCGGGCTATGTCGGTGACTTGAGTTCTCCTACGTATCTCCTCATTTCTGATTCGATCCCGTAGAGAAACCCCGAGCATAGCCCTCTCCATAGCTCGTTGAGCGACTCTGAGCTTATTCATAAGGCCAATAGTGAAGGACAACGTCTCGGTTCCATATGTCATCACTGGTAACACACACTGATTGTAGACTTTCGTCTTAAGGCACTGAGGTATGTTGGACGAAAAGACGTTGCGAAGTTTCCCAAACGCTGCCCATCCGAGTTGGATTCGACGATTGACCTCTTTCTCGAAGTTGGACCTACCTAATTGGACTGTTTGTCCTAGGTATACATACGCGTCGACAACTTCAAGAGCCGAGGTCTCAACCATAACTGGGGCAGGAACGACATGGACATTCGACATGATTTTCGTCTTGTCCATGTTCATTTTAAGTCCTACCCGTTGGGAGACTCGATTGAGGCCTTCGAGCATCGTGCTGAGCTCTTCCATCGACTTTGCCATGACCACAATATCGTCGGCAAACCGAAGGTGAGAGATGTATTCGCCGTTAATATTGATGCCCAGTCCTTTCCATTCCAGAAGCTTGAAGGCATCTTCCAATGCGGTCGTAAACAGTTTCGGAGAAATGACATCTCCCTGTCTTACGCCTCTTTTTAAGGGAATCGCCTTCGAGCTCTGTTCATTTACTCGGACTGACATAGTGGCGTTTTTATACAAACACTTCAACACTTCGATGTACCGATAGTCAATACGGTATCGTTGGAGAGACTCAAGCACTGCCCATGTTTCGATCGAATTGAAGGCTTTTTCATAGTTCACAAACGCGAGACATAGCGGCAAGTTATACTCTTCGGTCGCCTGTATGACTTGCCGCAGCGTATGTATGTGGTCTATGGTACTGTAGCCTTTATGGAACCCGGCTTGTTCGGAAGGCTGGAAGTCATCAAACCTGCGTTCGAGACGGTTCGCGATGACCCTCGAAAACAGCTTATAAACATGGCTCAAAAGCGAGATGGGTCTGTAATTCTTAAGCAAGGTGTTGTCACCTTTCTTGAAGAACAGAACCACCACGCTCCCGTTCCATGCTTTTGGCGTCGTACCTTCAAGCAAGGCGGAATTAAAGAGCTTCTGAAGGACTTTAAGTACCGATGATCCACCCGCTTTCAGAAGCTCTGAAGTCATTCCGTCTTCACCCGGCGCCTTGTCGTTCTTAAGCTGATTCAAGGCCATCCTGATCTCATATAGGCTAATGTCCGGAAGTTCTTTGGTATAATGTCGGTTCAGTTTGGCTCTTGGGTCGTTGGCCGCACTGCAAACAGGTTTAGTGACGGAATCGTAGAGCCGTCCATAGAACCTTTCGACTTCCCTTAACACTTCCGTTTTACTTGACGTTATGCTGCCATCTTCCCTCTTCAGCTTCGTCATGCGGCTCTGCCCAATAGAATTATCTCTCGCGAACACTTTGGAGCCTTTATTCCGCTCTATCGATCTTTAATACGAGATGTATTAAAGGTACGAATATCGTGCCGCAAGGATTTTCAGATCTTTCTATTGAGCTGCCTATGTGACTGAGCATCATCGGGAGACTGCAGTTGCAAAGAACGTCGTTCAGCCATGAGGTTAAGGGTGTCATCAGAGAGTTTCTGAGGTCTATTGGTACGAGGGGTCTTAAAGAACTGGGACCCCACCGTATGGACGGTTTCTACGAACCTGTTATTGATCTCGTCCACTGATGCATCTACTTCTAGACAGTGAAAGCGATTTGCAAGTTCGAGTTGAAAGCTCTCGAGGTTTTGGATATGTGCGCGAGTGGGTCGGAGCGTAGATTTCATCAAACGGGACCTTTCAAGTTTAACGTTCATATTCAATGTGGCTCTAACAATTCGGTGATCACTGCCGGTTTTCACCCTGTGAATCACAGAGACATCATTGAATATCCGTTTCTTGTTGGTCAAGATGAAATCAATCTCATTTCTCGTGGAACCGTTGGGACTCATCCAGGTCCATTTCCTGTGAGGCGGCTTCTGGAAAAAAAGAATTCATCATAAAGAGTCCTTCTTTCTCCAGAAAGTCGGCCAGCCTCTGTCCTCTGGGGTTCCGTTGCCCCGTAGGTATATTTACTTATGTATATTGTTGTATTCTATTGTAAGTGTTCAGCACTCTTCTAAAATTTAGTTTTTGTTTTGGTAATGTAGGTACACCCTCTTCCATTATTATAATGTTGGAACATTTCCTCTCCATCCAAAGGTTGTCTGGAAGAAATCGCTTCTAAGCGATAAGACCACCCATTGTACTTATTGCTTTGTGAATTTTTTTTTTTATGTCTTTTTTTTTTTATAGTGTACATTATAGTATTTTCATTTAATCATTCATTCAACACAATTCGTTAGGTTAATAAAGTACATGGCTTACTACGTTATGTACCGTATATAGATATTTGTTATGTACGTTATGTATATGAACAGTTTTAAAATCATATTTTGATACTAGAAAAGGCGGGGTAAATGCCTGCATGGTCCCAAGCAAAATGCATAAAACAGTTGCGCCTGTCATTGTGTGTTCACCTAATACCGGAGCTATATAGATTACACAATGCATTAGGCCTTGTACCGTAAATGCATGTCATTGACTTTCTAGAACAGATATTTATCAAATTTTTGTAATCAAGCAGATTACATATTAATAAAAAAATCAACAAAATGCTAGATCATTTTGTTTTCTATTTTTTTGATTCTATTTTTATTGAAAGGATAATTCTAAATTCTATGATTAACTTGAGTACTTTATTCGGCATATCGAATGCCTTGAGGCGTATACCAAGATCGATCACTAGTTCCTTCCTTCTACCAACGTTTTTACAGTAATTTATTATAATATATTGTATCCCTCATGGAAACAGCTTAAATGAAAATAATAATGATAACATATTATTCTTTATGACTCAACGTGTGTTGTCTTCTACACGACGGATTCTAAGAACTTGTTTACTTTATGTTTGATATAAAACCATCTTTTGCAAAACAAGACAGAAGTGAGTTGTTCGATTGCTTAGTATATTTATTTGTAGAATTTTCCTTTGCAGGAAACTTAATATTATTTTGACTATTTAGAAGTAATGAAGGAAAATAATACGATTTACGATTTATAATGTACTAGCTGTTGCCAGCGGCTTTGCACGAGTGGTTTGCCAATAAAAAGTAGCCTATGTGTTAATCCAAGTTATGATCTACGTACATACCAAATTTCATTGCAATCGGTTCAGCCGTTCCGGCGTGAAAGAGTAACAAACATCCATGCATCCATACATACAAACTTTCGCGTTTATAATATTAGTAGGATAGGATAAGATACTAAACTTTTTTGGCTAAACTAAACTTTTTTGGCGGGTAGGTGTTATAAAAGAAACACCTCATAAAATTGTTCTCCTTTAATTTCGTAAAAACATATTATTATTGTTTAAAAACATTCATTATTTATGCTTAAAATCAAAGTATAAAGTACAATACCTGCCATCAAGTGTTATCTCCCTTAGCACCTTACAATAACCACACAAAAACACAACAAACAGTTATCACCCTCTGTTACACATCACTGCCACATTTCAAAATGGAGGAAATGCAAGCAATCAAAGGATCCATGGCTCAAATGCAGGCTCTCTTTGTTGAGCAGATGGCTGCCTATGAGGGTAAGCTGAAGCAGTCTGAAGCACCAGCATCAGTATCCAGCCTGTCATCAGAGTTCTCCACTTTCAAGTCTTTTGTTATGACTGCATTGCGAGCTCTCCAGGAACAAATCCAGGCCACCGCACAGGCAGTAGACCAGCTGGAGATGGTGAGTCGCCGTAAACATCTGCTCCTCCATGGGGTAACTCAGGAGAAGGACGAAGATACTGCTGTCACCGTGAAGAAAGTCATTGTTGAACGCCTTAAAATGTCTGGCTTTGGAACACAAGACATAAATCGTTGTCATAGGATGGGCCGTCTGACATCTGATCGGCCCAGACCCATTCTTGTGAAGTTGCGGGATGTGTCTGTTCGAGATAAGATTTGGTTTGCAAAGACCAATCTTAAAAACACGGGCATAACTCTTTCTGAATTTTTGACTCGATCGCGCCACGAAGTCTTCATGCAAGCTAGGCAACGCTTTGGACTCAGTAAGAGCTGGACACGCGAGGGCTACGTCTTCGTCATTGGGCCCGATGACACCAGGCGCCGTGTGAGCTGCATGGCTGATCTTGATAAAATATCAAGCGCTCAGATGGCAGGGCCCTCTCCCTCGGCGGCAGCTGCGAAACCAGCGACAGCAGCAACAGCCAAGGATTCTGCTGCGCCGAAATCGAGACGTGTAGTGACGACCAGGAAGTAGTCATGTTATGTGCCAAGCATTCAAGCAAAGTCCGCTCAAGAGGTAGTCTATTTTATGCAGGTAATCCAAATACCCAACCACTTTTTTTTTCCATTGTTTCATTACCCTAAAATTTTCACTTATTTTCGTTTTTTGTTGTGTTGGTTGAGCTGACTTTTTCATTTGTAAAACTTCTTGACACTCATTCATTGGCATTATTAGCTGTCACTGTCAAGTCTATGAAACACCACAGATTCATATTTTTTTTTTTTTTTTGTTCACCTTTATTCTTTGTGTGGTTACGACTTCAATGGCTATTCTCCAAACTTTACATTAATTTAGTATCGACTCTCGCTAAACTTGTAGTGTTTATGTGGATTTCTATACCAAGACACTTGGCAGGAACGCTTAATACATTTTGGCATAAAAGTAGTTTAGTTAATAAGTTTTAGTTAAGTATAAATTTTGTTGTTTATTAAGTTAAGTTTTTATTTTATGTCATCTTCAAGTGGTGATGAGAATTTTTTATCATTTTTGTCTTGTGCTAATGATGATGATTCAAGCAGCGACGACAGTTTTCGCAGTATTCCAACTCTTTTCCATACTCTTGAAACACAGTTTAGAGATGTCTCAAGAAATTTTAATGTCCTACACATTAACGCGCAGAGCATTCCGGCTCATTACCCAGATATGTTGGCGTCTTTTGATCTAATTAACATTCATGCTGTATTAGTCTCCGAGTCTTGGTTAAAACCCTGTTTGCCGACTACTTCATATTCGTTGCCAGGTTTTATTTTAATAAGAAATGACCGCTCAGATGGACGTGGTGGAGGCGTAGCTATATACTTACGCGCGCACATCCCCTACTCCGTGATTCACATGTCTCCACAACCACCATCTCCCGGCACAGGCGAACACCTCTTTGCTGAAGTTCATCTCTCTCGCACCAAAATTCTACTCGGGGTCTATTATAGCAATCACCTTCGTAACAACTATTTTCTGTCTCTTGAAAGGCTTCTCGAAGACCTTACTCCTTCTTATAACCACACCATTATTATGGGTGACTTTAACACTTGCCTCCTAAAGCAGGACTCTCGCTCTTTCTCACTTCAAAATCTCGCTAAGGCTAGCAACTTGACCATACTTCCTCTAACAGCTACTCACTTCTTTCCGGATTGTTCTCCTTCTCTTCTTGACTTAATTTTCGTATCTTCGCCAAACAATGTGGCTAAGCATGGTCAAACTTCGGCGGCTGCTTTCTCTTATCACGATCTGATCTACTTATCATACAAAGTTCGTCCGCCGAAAGCAAAGCCTAAAATCCACATGCAGCGTAACTTTGGTGGAATGAACCTTGAGAACGTTCGTGAGGATGCCCGAAATATTGATTGGTCAGAGGTCATGAGTGCTTGTAACGTCGATGACATGGTAGCTTCTTTCAATAGTCAACTCAACAAGCTTTACGACATACATGCACCCATACGTGCTATCAAAATTAAACACCTCCCTGCGCCATGGATTACGGACGAAATCCGCACTGCAATGCACAAAAAGGCTATGGCAAAAGTAAGAATGGCATGCAAGCCTACGGAGGTCAATAAGGACAAATATCACGATCGCCGCAATCACTGCAACAGGTTGTGTAGGGATGCACAACGCCGATTCATTCACGATTCTGTTGATAAAAGTAATGATTCATCCAAAGTATGGAAATTTCTTAAAACACTGGGTGTTGGTAAATCAAAACAAGAATCTATTCCTAAAAACTTAGACATTGATCTACTCAATCAGCACTTTTCATATTCCTCAAATATTGATGGATTAACTAAGCTCAATACACATAAAATATCTTTCTTCTCAGCCAACCCCAGACTTCCCTCAGTTTCAGTTTAGTCAATTCGACGATTGTGATGTTAAAAGGAGCATTGCATCTATTACTTCAAATGCTGTGGGCAATGACAGTATCAGTCGAAATATGATTGTTCCCATTCTTGATGAAATTATCCACGTTATTACGCATATCCTAAATTCCTCTATCAATTCTGGCTCATTTCCCGATGCCTGGAAAGAAGCTCAGATTATTCCCTTACCTAAAAAATCCAATCCTTCCTCTTTTGTTGATTACCGTCCAATATCAATCCTTCCTTACTTATCTAAAATCCTTGAACGCCTTATTCATCAACAGTTAAGTATCTTCCTTTCCAAAAACTCCCTGTTAAATTCTTTTCAATCTGGTTTCCGTCCAGGTCATAGCACCGTAACAGCTTTGGTTAAAATAACAGACGACATTCGGTCTGGGATGGACAGTCAGAAGTTGACAGCAATGATACTCCTTGACTTCAGCAGCGCTTTCAATAATGTGGACTTCGACCTACTTCTGGGTATTTTATGCTCCTTTAACATATCTCCAATGTCAATTGACTGGTTTCATAGTTACTTGTTTGGGCGCCGTCAGCGCATCCGTGTTGAAGAGTCTTACTCTTCGTGGTGCAATCTTTCTGCCGGTGTCCCACAAGGTGGCGTTTTATCCCCTCTCCTATTCGCTATGTTCATTCATTCTATCTCACAAAATTTAACTTCTTCCTACCACCTGTACGCAGATGACTTGCAAATTTATACTCAAGCTACAGTTGAAAATATTGACGGAGCCATTAGCTTACTAAATACTGACCTTGACCGGATATGTGACTGGAGTAAATCCTTTGGCCTTACAGTCAACCCAAACAAAACACAGGCCATTATAATTGGTAGCTCCATACAGATCTCCAAAATCAATTTTGCACAACTACCATCCATAGTTTTTGACGGAACCCCTATAGACATCACCCAGTCAGTGAAAAATCTAGGAATACAGATGGATACCTGTTTAACCTGGGTTCCCTGTATCAATGAAATTAGCCGCAGGGTATTTGCATCATCTGGATCTTTACGGAGACTTCGTAACTTCTTGCCGACTGCTACCAAGGTTACGCTTGCACAGACCCTTTTACTTCCAATCCTGGACTACGCCGACGCCTGCTATCTTGACATCACTGAAGCCCAACTGAGCAAACTTGAGCGCCTTCAAAACCTCTGTATTCGGTTCATATTTGGCTTGCGCAAGTATGACCATATTTCTGATTTTCGCACAAAGCTCAAGTGGCTCTCCATCCGTCTTCGCCGGAATGCACACATACTGTCCCTTTTGTATAACATCCTTTTTAACCCTTCTTCTCCCTTCTATCTTAAGGAGCGTTTTGAGTTTCTCCACCAGGCTAATGATCGCAATTTGCGTTCTTCAGATTCCCTCCAACTTAAAACTCCTGTCCATACGACAGAGTTTTATAGTCGATCCTTCACTGTAACAGCCGTACGATTGTGGAACTCTTTGCCCCTCTTTATAAGAACATCCAAGTCTATTAGTAATTTTAAAACAAAAGTGCACACCCATTATCTGTCCTTGTGTTGAAGTTGTAGCTGCTTGTTAATTCATCATAACCACTTTTAGAGTTGCTTATTTAAATTAAATTTGTGTTATTACTGGTAATTTAGGTTTATAGTATGTAGATATGTTTTTAAATTTATATAGATGCACCGCCGTCATGTGTTACATTTTTATCCTGTCCATACAAAGGTTGTCTGGAAGAGATCGCTTTTAGCGATAAGACCGCCCATTGTACTAAATCTATTTGTAAGACTTATGTACTGTATTTTACTTTGGTGTACAATAAAGAGTTATCTTATCTTATCTTAAACTAGCTGACCCGCTCGCGGCTTCGTATGCGTGGTATTTCAATAAACACATTACCCTCTTTTTGCGCACTCGGGTAAAAAGCAGCTTATGTCCTTCCCCAGGATATAATATATCTCCTTGACAAATTTCATTACGATCCGTTCAGCCGTTTAGTTATGAAAAGGTAACAAACAGTTACTTTCTCTGTTACTATGTACACACGGCTACACATCAAGCTATAATGTTCCAGTATAAACTGACCTCGCCTTCTACGAAAAGCCTACACAATGCGAGGTCAGCTTATACTGGAAAAATATAGCTTGATGTGTAGCCGTGTGTACGTATAATAACCTTTCTCTGGAGTCACTCATCTATTGGTGAAAACTACTTTAACATCCGTTGAGTAGTTAAAAAGATCTCGGGTAACAGACAGCGGAAGAGTTTTGCAGACAATGTAGCAAGTATAGCGATTTTAGACTGGATATGGCACATGGCGTTGGAGAGCGGCACGGGCAAGGAGAGGGTTATACCTAGCTGTGGATGATGGTACCGATGTAGCTACTTTCGTTTTGAAAATGATTTGCTGATCACACCTATTTCTGCCGCAAAGCAGCATTGCTGTTTTTCGGTATGGGTAGGGTATATAATTACTGGCACATGAGGCTTTACATGCCTCAAGTTGATGAACGCAGAGCAGTGCACGGTAGGGTGCATTTCTAAGGTAAGTTACCTACGTGGCAGTACTTTGTTATAAGCGATGGTTACCACCTAACATTAGGTAGGCCATACGCTTATCTTTAAGTCTTACAAATACAAAACAAGGTATGTGCTTAAGTGTTAATTTTCAGGAACTTTTAAAATAAATAATTTCCGCCCAGTTTCTTGAATCTTGTAAGGGTTCAAATCACCTTCATCTCATTGCGTACTTAAACGCTAATGTTATTGTCCTTAGCCTCATTGCTGAAAACAATGTGGAAATCGTCTGGATTGGCTAAATTGCCTCAACGACTATTGTCGCTGCGAGGCTTTACAAGTTTGGGATGGCTCTTGTAAAATGCGGATGACCTCATTTTAGCGAAACTAATTCTTTATTAACTGGGCATTTGCAATAAAAATACAAATTAAATTAAAAAAATAATTATTACAACTCATCAACAGATAGTGTGCAAGTTTTATAAAATATTTAATTTTGTATAAAACACTTACGTGGGAAATAAGCAAAAGCTTACCGAAGTAGTAAGTATGGACTTTTGTTACACTATTTACGACACTCGAATATGATTCACTCACATACGAGTGAAAAGTCTCTTGTTATCAATTTCCAAGATTTCCAACTGCTCTGTACACATTTACTTAAATATTGTTGATCGAGCGAAGCGAGACCTCCAAATCAACTTGGGCAAATCGGCGTTGTATGTATTACCCGTGCGCGATAAGTTGGGACCTGAGCGCGGTGACGTCATATTGGCGTGTTTGTACCGCCCGCAAAAAAGCGAACATAACAAGCAGCCGCCCGCGGCTTCGTCTTTGTTTTTTTAACCTAATTTATTATGTTACTCAGGGAGGACGCTGCTTTTTATCTAATCTTTTTTACACTATTTGAATTAAATAAAAATACAATGTTTAAGTTTATACATTTATTTTATCTATTATTTACATTATCTCATCTTCGTCACTACTTAGTGGATTTATGTCTTCTAGAGGTTGTTCTTCGTCCTCAGTCTCACTATAATCACTTGACGAAGAGGTATCCGATAAATTTACAACATTTACTATAACAACAAAAACTACAACAACAAAACAATGACACAAACTATAACAACAAAAACTACAACAACAAAACAATAACACAAACGAAAACTAAAAGAATTCCAGAGCGCGTCGTTACGTGACGTAGGCCAGTACGAGACTAAAAACCCTAGTAAAAAATAGTGATGCGAACGTTACAATACGGGCGCCATCGGGGAAGTGCAGGGGAAGCGGTCGGGGAGTCGCATTCCTAGCAGGTCCCAAGTTATCGCGCACGAGTAATATGTATGTTTGTCTGTCAGAGGATAACTTTTAAAGCGTTTATCCGATCATCATGAAATTTGGTATATAAATAGACAGTGATGACACAATTCTTGTGTTACTAAATGAGCTATAAAAGTGAGGGAGTTGTTAAGATATTGGGGTTTAAGAGGGGTAAAAAAAACAAACTGGGACTATCTGATCAAATGAGACGTCTAATAAAATCTATTTGTAAGGAAATTTTGATCGTGTTCTTATTTTTAGTATAAACTTTGTAGTTTTTTAGTTATTAGATATAATAAAAACAGAAATTTGGCAAATTCTAGGGGAACACCAGTGACCCCACAGTGTTGAAATTTGGTATAGGCGTAGCATAAGTAACACACATATAGAAAAATGTCTGAAATCCATAATAACTGCAATTTATACCAAAAAAATACCAATATAAATGAACTCCCGTTACCTATAATTTAAATGAAACTGTAGGTCAAGTAATTTGGTTTGTATTTCATGAAACTATTATTATCACAGAACATAAAAAACCATAGAACTAGCATTATGACTTTTTACTACAAGAACCAGTGTAGCCTAAACTCACACATGTAAAAGCTAGCTCACTTAGAAATAAAAGTTATAATTGGTCGAAAGAGAACGTTCAAAAAGACTTAAAACCATCAAACTAATTTTACGGATATAAAACCTTAGCCACTAAAGGAACATGGTTTAAAATTCAATAAAATAAACAGTAATAAAAAAATATAGTACTTCGTCTACTCAGAAAAAGATGGCGCCTTAGGAAATATTTTTATATTAGTCTCTATGTATTCGAAATAAGATTGATAATGCAATGGCTGTTACTTGATTACCCACAAAACAAAGCAACCCAACAAGAGATGGCGCTGTCGCTATCGACTTTTGTTATGGTCTCTAATAGCAATGAATAAGATTGATAATGCAATGGCTGTTACTGGCTTGCTCAAAAAACATTTCTACTCCCTAGTGATGTACCTATGAGGATACAAGACAAATGTAACGATATCGATTATCACCTACCTACTCAAGGATAACGAATTAGATACGTCAGGTTATATTTGTGGTGGTCGAAATAAAAATCTTTTCTTTTCTTTCTTTCTTTAATAACTGCGTGTGAGCTTATAAAAGTATACCCTGAAGGTTGACATATTCGCGGATACACTACATTCGATTGTGTGTCTTAGCTTTTGTGAAGCACGTATGAATTAAATACACACCTACATCAATTTCATTCGTGCAAAGTAAAGTTGCATAATGGGTATATTGAGTAATTTTGTGTTATATTTTTGTTAATTATTGTGTTCGTTGTTCATTTTCCTGTTTATATAACTTTTTTCGTGTTCTGTTTGTTTTTGTGTGTGTGAGGATAACTGAATGTTTCATAATTTACATTTGTTTTGTAGTAGGTACCTAGTTATAACGTTTTGGTCTTGTACTGTAAAGTTGTAAACAATTTTTATTGAATTAAACTGAATTGAATTGAATAACATAATCACAGGATTCAGAGCAAATTGTGAATGTTTTTTGTAGGAAACCAATTTTGTTTCCTAGTTGCATCGATCTATGACTGGCGCCTTGGGGAAACTGAAAACAGAAGTTATTATACTATTTCACTGGGCACCCTTGGTCTAAAATACATTCAGAAAATCATCAATAAAACAACAAAAGAAAACAACGCCCTAATACTTATAAACCTTGTAATAGGGGTAACTAACTAAAGCTATCGATAACATATTCATCAGTTTATTGGCGTCACATCCCTAATTGAGTCGCTTAAGTTAAGGTTTAAAAGAAACGCAACCTTACAATAAATATCTTACATTCACAGTCCATTTTTGTTTGACGATTTTGCATGTTCACACGGCTACACATCAAGCTTTACAGTTCCAGTATAAGCTGACCTCGCATTATGTAGGCTTTTTGTAGAATGAGAGGTCAGCTTATACTGGACAATAGCTTGATGTGTAGCCGTGTGTTCAACAAAACTAACAAAAAACAATAAAATAATATTTACCGGTGACACAATATGCCCCCTTTTGTTACATTTTTTGGTACAGCTATCGTTTTTACACTCCAAAACGGCAAAATATGGCATTTTTATATTTTTTTGAAGTACTTTTACCCTACAGTTTACCCTGACGCAATTCAAACACGACTGAAGGGAGCGAAGCTTGTAGTGCGTGGTACTCCGCGTACTTGGTTGTGTTACGCGGGCTCCGCCTACTTACTTAAAGATATAAGGTTAAAGATTATGAATATTTTTTTCGTTATTCGCGAGATTTCAGTTAGGGCGAACAACTGGTGTAATTTTAATTTTAAACCAAAGAAATAAATAAATAAAAATAAATTCTTCCAAATAAATTTGTTTTGTTGTGTTATATGATATTGAATGATAGATTTAAAATTCTACCGCCATACATACACCGTATAGATGGACTAAGGGCAATGCTTTTCCATAAGATATTCATCTATGTAATATGCAGATAAGTCCCTATTCTCAGAGCAGCTAAAGTCGCCGACAAAGCTTAGAATTAGTGAGCTCAAGCGGCAGTCAGTTGGTCGCATCTGTCGATGAATCGATAACCATATGAGTTACGGAGTTATTGACTTTAGACAAGTGCTTTGTATAGTTTCACGATCTACTTGTAGTTTAGGCATTACTAACTGTGATAATGAAATTGAGGATAACGTTAATTAAAAAAAAAAACAAATCCTCCAGGATCTAATTTTTTAGATCTTTACGTATATATTGTATTGTCTTCTTACAACTCGCGAAAGTGCTACGAACCTCTATACGTCTATATAGTTAGTAGAGGTGTATATTTGTTATACCGTGATAGTTAGACGTTTGAAATTTTCACAGATGATGCATTGCTGTTGCTGCTATAACAACAAATACTAAAAACAGAATAAAATACAAATTTAAGGGGAGCTTCCATACAACACACTAGATTTTTTTGCCGTTTTTATACATAATGGTACGGAACCCTTCGTGAGCGAGTCTGACTCGCTCTTAATCGGTTTTTATTAAATTTATATAGTAAATTATTATGAATTTATGGAGAGTGATGAGCACAGGGTTGTATAATATATTAGCACAATATACAGGTTTATTACGGAAAGATCAGTCACTGCTGTAAAGGCATCGCTGTCATCAACGAATGTTGCCGCATCGGAGTGATGGATGAATATCATAAACATTAATTTTAAACTTACACGACGTTTGAAAATTTGATAAGCAATGAGAGTGTAGGTTAGGTATCATAGTTTTCGAATGTAAGAGATGAGACACTAATTAAAACAGATAATCGTCGTCAGGATCATTAGTTGTGTTGATAAACTAATGATGATGATGACAATCATCATCATCATTAGTTTACCAACACAAACCCATTGTTTAATACAAATAGTGTTTTTAGTTATCACCGTTATTTAAAAATAAAATAAAAAAAACCAGCTAAATGCGAGTCGGACTTGCGCACGAAGGGTTCCCTACATTAAATATAAAAACTGCAAAAATCATGTCTGTTGTATTTGCCCCACTTAAATATTTGTTTTATTTTAATTTAATTATTTATTTGAAGTGATATTGAAGTGAAAATATAACAAAATATTCTGTTATATTTCAAGCGTCTACCTGTTGTCATTATCAATATCGAGCAAAATGAGCAATAATTCACGTTTTTGTATGGGACCCCCCTCGAATATTTGCTTTATTCTGTTTTAAGTACTTGTTTGTTATAGCGACAACAGAAATACATCATCTGTGAAATTTTTAACTGTCTAACTAACACGGTTCATGAGATACAGCCGGATGACAGACGGACAGACAGCGGAGTCTTAGTAATAGGGTCCCGTTTTACCCTTTGGGTACGGAACCCTAATAAGGAATTATTAAAAAGGATTTTCTGCAGTGTAAATGAGTTCTACGACCTACCAGAAATTTAATATCTATTATAACATTAATATTATTTACTTGTAAAATTGGATTTATGAATAAAATATTGTATTTATATATTTGAATACTTCATTGCACAAAATACACATAAATGTACAAAAGGTGGGCTCAATGTAAAAGCATTTTCCACTGGCCAATATCAGACTTTATATATTGTTATAAAAAAATTGCCGGAATAAGCTAAAAAAATATTAAAAGTCTAAGAGATACAATCTACGAAGATTACAGCGTGTATAGAAATCTACCTGATGAAAAATACGTAACAAATGCGTAATACGACGAGTCTCTTAACACGATTTTTCTAAACAACGATATTTTTGTTTTTAATATACTGTTTCTTACTGAACTACTATATTGAGTTTTGTTCCCCAAGCTGCTTCAAGATTATACTTTTACGGAACCTTTACGCGTGAGTAGTTTAGGGGCGTGTCTAAAATTGCAATCACTTAAATTTCACTTCTTCTTAGTGTGTCAATAGCTCTAGTTATATCGTGTTAGATAGGTACTTGGCTACATTGATGGCGTCAGGAGAAGCCATTTTTAAGTCAACCATTGTGCAGATGTTCGGGCACAAAGGGCAAATTTAGCAGGTGTTTCATCGACTGTGCAGGATCACAACAGTCGCATTGCGTTAAGGTGGGATCCCTGAACCCCCATTTGCACAAATTGACTCTGCAGCGACCAACCTGTATGCGAAGCCTATTTAAGGACTTCCACACTGGCCACGGCAGGTCGTGCCCTGGTGGAAGCTGTTATTGAAGAAGAATGAAGTCAGGTGGTGGGGGCTTACTATCTATCCACAGTGCACGTCTAGCATCAGAGGGAATTTCACTTGGCCTTTTGTACAGTGGACACACGAAAAGTTTTACACTTCTAGCTAATCGAAACTATTTGAATTTCGAATGTTATATTTTTTGAAACGTTACAAACTTCTTAGTAAAAAAAATCGCGGAAAATCATTTGTCAATTGTTTTTTATCACACACCAAAGTTATACGTGCGCAACGAAAATTAAATTAAGTCGAAAAGATTTTAGAGCGATGATTTTTTATGATTTTAAAAGTTCTCTCTCTCCGCAAGACTATGCCGCTCGTCTTCACAATGCATTTGGCAGAGAAGCACCTTGTTTGAGCACCGTAAAGCAATGGTTTGCTGAAAATTCAGCAAACCATCGCATTACAGCGTTATAAATGCTCAAATAAACCATAACGCTGTAAAGAAACCCGACCTCTCTCAAATGAGAGAGGTCGGGTTTCTTTAAATGACGAATTCATAAAGGGCGGCCGTCAACTACCGTCAACGAAAATAATGTGGCTACTGTTAAGCGGCTAATTGAAGAAAACCCGCGGATTACCTATGAGACAATTCAAGGACTATTAGGGATTGGTATGAGCCAAATTGAGAAAATTTTACACGAAGAATTGAAAGTTCGGAGACTTTGTTGACGTTGGATCCCTCATGAACTGACAGCGGAGCAGAAGCGGGCTCGCGTGGAATGGTGCTCACAGATGCTACTGAAGTACGACCACGGACATTCTAATACTGATTATGACATTGTCACAGGAGACGAAACTTGGATTTATTGTTTTGAACCCGAAAAAAAACAGCAATCTTGTGAATGGGTGTTTGAAAATGAGAACATGCCAACAAAAGTGAGGCAGGCGAGAAACGTTTGTAAAAAAATGATCGCGTTTTTTTCTCAGCTACGGGTCCCATCTGCAAAATTCCACTTGAAGATCAAAAGAGTGCTAATGCCGAGTGGTATTCTATCATTTGTTTACCCAGGGTGTTTGAAAAAGATCGCGAAAGACGACCAAAAAGCCGCGTTCTACATTCCTACATCATGACAACGCTTCTTCACACACGGCTAACAAATCAAAGTCATTTTTAGCTTCCGAAAAAGTACAACTCGTCACCCATCCTGCACATAGCCCCGACCTAGCACCCTGTGATTTCTGTATTTTCCCCAAAATCAAAGATTTAATTAGAGGTTTCATTTTTACCAACTCCGAAGAGGCAGTGATAGCTTTCAATCAGCACGTAGAAAACATGCCATCAGATCTGTGGTCCTCCTGTTTTAAAAAATGGTTCTATCGCATTAAAAAATGTTTAAAATATAAAGGAGAGTATTTTGAAAAGCATATATAAAAGCATAATATTTTGGTTATAACATGTGGTTTTTCTAAGTAACGCAAAACTTTTAGTGTGACCTACGTATTACTCAACTATCAATTTGTCGTAATCTTGATGCTGTCATGGGTTAGTGTTATACCAGGTTTTGGTAATTCTTAGAGCCACTTCACTTTTATAGGTACCTACGTATTGTTACGCCCAAGGCTGTTACAGAATAGGTCATAGTCGGCTTCTCGAAGTTATACCTACTGTGTCGCAGAATAGGTAATACTATGTGGGTTATACAGGGCGTCCCACGGCTATACCACATGGAGGGATAGTACTCTGAATATTGTAGATGGAACATTTTACTGAAAGAAGACATTATTTTAATTAAAAAAATAATTTAAACTGCATTCATATAACTTTAAATAATTACATGGTTGAACCGGGAATCGAACCCGCTACACGAGAAAAAAAAATTACCCTGTAGTTTTATCATACCGCTCAAAAGGCTTCATTACAAGGATTATTTTTTGCTAATTAACATATTGTCAAAAATAAAAGGAAGACCATGAATTTTAACATTTGATGTGAAATTTTGTTCAGGAAAATGAAAAGCTGACGTTGCCGTAAGGACATATAAATGCCTTGGCTCGCATTTATATATGTCCTTACGGCAACAATGCGGCTGGCTGATTATCAAGAAATAATTCAAAAATGTGTTCCATTTTCAAACTTTTATTCTTTTGTGTCTGTGATTTTCATTTTTGGATTTTTGCATTGTATTGTGAATTTGTGTTACATAACCATGGCGTATCAAAATAATTTCGATTTAATGGAAGCATACTTTTTGAACCACAAAAACATAACATTAGCCTTACAATGGTACCGCGAAAAATATCCTGGTAGAAATACACCATCTCGACTTATTATGAAACGGTTGGTGGATAATGTGATAAATTTGGGACGTTTCGATCATCGCTTACCACAACCGCGGCACCAAATGACAAACATTGACGATGAACTCGACATTTTGATATACTTTGAGGCAAATCCTAAAAGTTCAAGGAGGGAAGGTGAAGAAGAAATTGGAAATTCGAAAAACCAAAATACACCGTGTACTGAAAAAATACAAATTAAAAAGTTACGTTGAAGGGCGATTAGTACAAAAATTACGGCTGGGTGATGAAAGACGTTATTTTATGCCAAGAAATTGAGAGAATCAGTTTTTTCTGAATAATATTATCTGGTCAGACGAGACAAACTTTAGCAATAATGGTATGTACAACCGACACAATAATCGTATTTGGTCCAGGGAGAATCCCTTACGTATCCGCGAGACTAATAATCAAGTGTGTTTTTCGTTCAACTTTTGGTAAGGGATTGTAAAAAACCGGGTCCTCTTAGTACATCTTTACGAAGGGCATTTGAATACGGAAAGGTATTTAGAAATACTTAAGATTTTAAGAAGTGAGATAAATAATCTTCCGGTTGCAGAACGACGAAACCTTACTTTTTAGCAAGATGGGGCTCAGGCTCGTAACAGTCACAGAACAAGAGACTATCTCAATGAACACTTTTTTCCTGGAGCGGGACAAATGAACAAATAAAATGGCCACCGAGATCCCCAGATCTAACTCCGTTAGATTTTTTTATGGAGTTATGTAAAAAAATTAGTTTACAAGAACCAGTATGAAAGTGTACACGAGCTACAAGCAGAACTTAGACGTATTATTCTAATATCCACCACAACATGATCAAAAAATCGACAGGGAGCGAAATAATCAAATGAGTGCGACTTTGTATTCAACACAATGCGACTCATTTTGAGCATTTGATAAATTAAATTATTTCATTTTGAATTAAAAATGTTAAAATTCATGGTCTTACTTTTATTTCTGATTTAGCAAAAAATAATCCTTATGATGAAGCTTTTCGATTGGTATGATAAAGCTACAGGGTATTTTTTTTTTCTCGTGTAGCGGGTTCGATTCCCGGTTCAACTATGTAATTATTAACAAATCTATGAATGCATTTTAAATTGTTTTAAAAAAAATATGTCTTCTTTCATTAAAATGTTCCATCTACAATATTCAAGGTACTTTCCCTCCATGTGGCATAGCCGTGGGACGCCCTGTATACCTACAACATTTCTACCTACAGTGTCACAAAAAAAGAAACAGTAGTTCTGTGAAATACCTACAAAATGCAACCACTGAGAACGTTCTCGAAGCATCTAGTAACTGCGTGCGTCATAAATAGAGCGTAGGTACGGCCAAAAAGTCAGTCTGATTTTTCGGTGACTTTTAGTGGTTTATTGTGCAACAGTGGTGTGAATTAGTGTGTTGTGATTGCTTGTGATTAAGATCGTGTATTTATCATTTTGGTGTTGAGTAAAAGTCTTATTTTGGATAAATTAATTTATATTATTTTCATTTTCATCGTAAAACATTTAATGAAGTAAAAAAACTGGCCATGTGCAATTCGGACTCGCGCACGAAGTGTTCCGTACCATTATCTATAAAAACGGAAAAAAACATGCCCCACTTAAATATTAATTTTAGTCAATAGCACAATTTTATTTATTTACCTTATTTGAGGTTGGTGCCGATTAAGCTAGTCCTCTTAATTATATGAGCGTCCATACAACTCAGAGGACTATCTTAATTGTCGTCAACTATGTGTGTATGGGGAAACCCTTTAATTTTCAACTTTTTGTATTGATTGGATATTTTCCCTTATTTGTGCTGTAAAGACCTTGTTTTTTGACTTTTTGTGTTTCTAGGTCAACGGGAACTACCATATAGGTTTTCGACCCAAAACCTATAGGGTACTAGGGGTGATCCAAAAGTAGTGATAATCAGTTATTTCTAGTGCACACAAAAATACAAAAAAATATCTGTCACTTGCTCAGTTACCCACTAGTTCAGAAAAAAAAATCATATAAATAGGCCACGATTCCCGGGAGCTACATTCATTTGAATACGGACTGTCAAGGAGTGAACATAAAAATGGAAAAACACGAAATCAGAGCTGTCATTAAATACCTCTGCTTGAAAAAAATGTGTACCAAAGATATACACAGCGACTTAGTGGAAACATTAAGAGACTCTTCTCCTCCATATTCCACAGTTGCACGTTGGGCTAAGGAGTTTAGGCTGGGAAGAACATCGACAGAAGACGAACACGGCGAAGGACGCCCATCGACGTCCCTCACTGAAGAAAATGTGAAAAAAGTTGAAGAAGTTGTATTGGAAGATCGAAGAGTGACTATCAGGCATGTAGCTGAGGTCACAGGGATCTCATATGGCAGCATTCAAAGAATCCTTGCGAACGAATTGCATATGAGAAAGGTCTCCGCGCGTTGGGCACCGAAAATGTTAAACGACGAGCAAAAGAAGAAACGAGTCGACATGTCAAGAGCAAATCTCGAAAAGTTTCAGGCAGACAAAGATAATTTTTTGTCACGTTTTGTGACCATGGACGAGACCTGGATCCACCATTTTGATCCTGAAACAAAACAACAATCGATGACATGGAAACGATCCGATGAACCGACGCCGAAGAAATTCAAAGTGTCAAGATCAGCAGGGAAGGTTATGGCGTCTGTTTTTTGGGACGCTAAAGGAACAATCATGGTGGACTACTTAGAAAAGGGGGCCACTATTACAGGCTCCTACTATGCAGAACAAATAAGAAGATTGCGGGAGGCTATTAAGGAGAAAAAGCGAGGCAAAGTGCGGGCTGGAGTGCTGTTCCATCAAGACAACGCACCGGTTCACAAAGCTGCAATTGCCATGGCTGCCATTCAGGAAGCGGGCTTCGAGCTGGTGGAACACCCCCCCTATTCACCAGATCTAGCCCCCAGTGACTTCTATCTCTTTCCACGACTCAAGGAACACCTCCGAGGCAAGAAATTTGACGATGATAGCGACGTGATGGCCGCGGTTGAGGACTTTTTTGAGAGTCAAGATGAAGATTTTTTTTCTAAGGGAATTTTAGGTTTAGAAAAGAGATGGACTAAATGTATAGACTTGCTAGGAGACTATGTGGAGAAATAAATTTATTTTTTTATTTTATTCATTGTGTTTATTATTGATTATCATTACTTTTGGATCACCCCTCGTACTTCCGGTTGACCTAGAACTGTCAATTTTGGTTAAAAGCAAGGTCTTACAGCTCAAGTAAAGGGAAAGGTCCAATAAATAAAAAAAGTTGAAAATGAAGGTAAATATTGGCACTGAAAAGTTTTTGCAAAAATCTAAATTTGCTCATATCTTTTTATCTTGTTGACTCAGGACCTGATTTTTACATATCTAATAGGGACTTGATCTCAGTATTTGGTATAAATTACAAATTGTTAGGTACACCTGTTCCTAAGAAAATCGGTGGTTACACACGGACAGACAGATGTACAGATGGACAAGAGAGTGATCTCATAAGGATTTCTTTTTTTACCTTTTGAGGTACGGAACCCTATAAAATTATGCACATATACAAGTATTTACATTGAAGTTTTTGAATCATGTCAAACAGAGTCAAATCAGTTGTAAGTATTCATAAGATTTTAAAATAGCTCTGCAGAACTAGTCAAGACAATTTATAGTTTTATGAAGAGACAATTGAAAACGTTTTCTAAGAAATATTCACGTCTTGTACGTTTAAAGAACCAATCTCACTGCCAATACACCTGCCAGACGAAACAAAGCTAGTTCAAGGTATAGGTACCAAATCTCGATACAGTACTGGTATTCTTAGTTTTATTAACACAAACTTTATTGATCTTATTCGGTTTATTCGATACATGGAATGGTCACATTTATAACTATAAGAAAATATGTGATAATGAGTGCCGGAATTAGCAAACTCAAAACATCATAATTTTGCATGATTCCTGGCTTATAATCTTGAAAAATTGGCCAGATTTTATACATCTAACTAAGTCTGCTAACATTTAATTCCATCTAAATATTTTATTTTCTTTGTTATAAAATTTTTACGCCATGAGCTAATCAATGTGCAAAAAAAATAATAGAAAAATTGTAGTTTTTATGTAACAAATAATATGTAAATAAATGTTTATATTATAATATGTATTTTAAGCTAAGGGATTTTTATTTAAAAATAAAGATTTTGAGGTTAAATTTGATTTTTTTATTCAAAACATCTATCGTCTATACCTTTTCCTCCTTTGTGTCAATGGTGAAAATTAAGCTATCTCAATTTGTTTACGCGCTATCGATCCTTAAATCCAACACCGACATAGAAACTGCAATGAGTGCCTACTATGCTTACGCCTACGCATGGCTGCGATACGAGGTAGTGATATGGGGTAACAGCGTTGACGTTAATGAGCTGTTTATCATGCAGAAAAAATGCCTAAGAATAATCCTGAACATTCACCAACGCATGAGCTACCGCCAGCATTTCACTCAATGGAATATGTTAACTTTACCATGTACTTATATTTATGAAACTGCCGTGTTTGTAAGAAAACATATAGAACTATACTAATATGACAAAAATCCGCGAAGACAGACATATCTAGTGCTTCCAGTACCAAGATTATACAATAAAATTCCAATTGTGATCAAAAATGAATGTAAAGATGAAACATTTAGTATGAAGCTTAGAAAATTACTTAATTACAAATGCTTCTATAAATTAAACGTTTTTTTGAAGATAAATTACTTTAATTAAGTTTATTTTTTTACCTATAATAATTGTTATGCTAATTGTTTACCTTACCACGACCTTAAACGTTACATACTTCTAGATTACTTATAAGAAACCTGTAATGTATGTTGCATTGAAATAAATAAATAAACTTAAACGTGATTTGATACATCTATAGCATTGGGTGCCATAACATTAAATGTATAACGTCCATACCTGGTAGAAAACTAAAGGTAGACGACGCTAACGTGTGTACCAGGAATCGGGCAACCGTACATACGTGTATGGAGAAATTGATAACACTGAAACGGGATGCAGGTATCCAAATAAAATGGGAAGCACGTCTGCTAAAATCGGATGCGCATTGCGCAGTACATAGAATTGAGTTCATATTGCAACTGTATCTAGCTAACCTCTACCTACAATTATGGAAAGCTAAGTTAAACCGTGTCTAGGGTTTCATTCTAAATAAAATGTGTTTAATTTTCAACCATACAATGAATAGAACTCGGCATAAAAACAGATTATTGTGATAATAAGACCGGCCAAGTGTGAATCGGCCATATTCTTTCACTGTTGGGAAGCTACACTATCCCCAAATAATATAGGCTACGTTTTACCTAACTGCACAGAAGGAGGATAATGTTTTTATTGAAAAACTACGAGTGCGATGCTGCGGATTTGTCAGCTAATTATCTATAAAAACTGCAAAAACATCATGTTTGTTGTATGGGAGCCCCCCCCCCCCCCCCCCCCCCCCCACCGTATATATTAATTTTAATTTAATGTTTACCTGTTACCGTTATCAATATCAAGCAAAAAAATCACGCTTGTTGTTTAGTATTAGTTGTTATATCGACAACAAAAATATATCATCTTTGAAAATTTCAACTGTCCTACTATCACGGTTCATCAGATAAGCCTGGTGAAAGGCGGGCAGACAGACAGACAGCGGAGTTAGTAATAGGGTCCCGCATGTGTACGAAACCCTAAAAATGGCCACCACTTAGATGGCAGATTTACTCAGACATAGAGTAGGTAGGTCTTCCGTGTGTACCGAGGAGCGGATAGTGGCTACTGCGAGTTACAGACACAATATCGATACGATAACTGTATAGACACCTATATGTATTACAATAATGATAGGATGCTTATTTGAGGAGATGACGGCTGATAAAGAGGTATGGAAGAAATATATATTTTGTGTCGAACCCACGTAATGTAGAAAAAAGGCAGAAAAGAAGAAGAATTTATGCTATTTATTCATTTGTCGCATGTTGTACGCTAAACGATTTGGTGGATTTTGAGAAATAAGGTTTCGTTTCGTCGGAACTATCAACTGACATAAGATATATAATTATTTTATATCTTATGTCCCTACATTATTATATATCCTACCTGCTATGCTATTGAAGACGGGGAACTTACTTTTTTAAATATTAGATTTTTAAACTTTCTACTTTTTAGTTATGCTCTGGTAAGTGGTAGTGGAGCCTTCGCAAGAAGAATGTCCCGAACAATATGTCAACATTATTGCCGACATGTATGAGGGAGCGAGGTCAATGGTACGAACGGTAGTGGGTGAGACAAAACTGATAGCGGTCACAGAAGGTGTTCACCAAGGCTCAGTACTGAGTCCTTTTCTGTTTAGCTTGGTTTTGGATTCACTCACAGAGGCCGCGCAGACCTCAGCGTTGTGAACGTTTATATATGCTGACGACGTGGCCATTTGCACTGAGAGCCATGCCGAGTTACAAGAGGCGCTTTTGTTGTGGAAGCATCAGTTACAGACCTAATGCTGAGTATATCAAAAACCCAGTTCATGTCGTTCAATGAATCAGACCCAAGCAACAATAGCCCGATCAACATCGATGGGCAATTGGTCACCTTGTGTAATCAATATAAGTATCTGGGTAGTATAATGCATAACTCTGGGAACGTGGAATGTAATATTCAGCACCGAATAGCCACAGCATGGCTAAAATGGCAAGAAGTAACCGGTGTCACCTGCGACAAAAGAATGCCAGTAAAACTTAAAGGTCTTATTTATAAGACTATCTTAAGACCAGTCTTAACGTATGGAAGCAAAACTTGGGCCGTAACGCAGAAGAACATACATACTATCCAAGTCGCCGAAATGAAGATGCTGAGGTGGTAGTGTGGCGTCACCAGGCTAGATAAAATCCGTAACGAGTACGTGCGAAGAAGCCTGGAGGTGCGCGTCATCGCTGACAAGATGCAGGAGAGTCGGCTGCGATGGTACGGTCACGTGAAGAGGAGGCCACCTGACTACGTAGGGAATTTGGCACTACAACTTTCCATCCCCGGTCGAAGATCTAGAGGTAGACCCAAGACAAGGTGGAGAGATGTAGTGTCAAAAAACATGAGAGAGTGCCAAGTTTCTGATGACGACGTCGAGGATAGAGCGAAGTAGAGAAGAGCGACCAGGAAAGCTGACCCCACCACCATATGGGATACATAGCTGGGAAGAGAGAGAGAGTTATGCTTTGGTAAAACTACATTTAGGTATGTTTGTATAAACAAGTGGTCAACCCTGTTGCCAGAGTTAATCAGCCACCCTTATTTCATTGGCATGGCTTATCGACCGTTAAAGCCGGGACTGACATCTCAAGCACAGAAGCGCTCAGTTGTAAAATGCAACTAGCTATCACACAAATAAGTAAGTAAAAAGTCTAATGGTGTATAGATACATCTTTAATTGTTCACCACACTTAAACTAATGATCATTATTTTAAGTGTGGTGAACAATTAAAGATGTATCTATACACCATTAGACTTTTTACTTAATGAATTAATGAATTTTTAATTAATGATCATTAGTTTAAGTGTGGTGAACAATTAAAGATGTATCTATACACCATTAGACTTTTTACTTACTTGTTTGTGTGATAGCTAGTTGCATTTTACAACTGAGCGCTTCTGTGCTTGAGATGTCAGTCCCGGCTTTAACGGTCGATAAGCCATGCCAATAAAACTTAACTAGATAAACGGATATATAAATATTATCGTTAGAAAACAAACATAATCTTTAAGCGGACATTATTTTGTTCAATAAATATTAAAATTATCTTTTATCAGATAGTATAAAACCAGTATCCAATATTTTGTCTTTTAGGTCCATTTTGTACCAAATACTTTCAGCGAATATCAGTTGATTTGACCAAAAGGACGTAGGCGTGATGTACTTAGTTTAGGCACTCAGTGCGCTACTACATATGCTACGAGTACGTTTGTCTAGCACTCCAGAACATGTTTACCCTATCAGTTATGCCTAGCACAATTGTCTAAGGGTTGGACGAGAAACCCGTTACTATGACTCAGCTGCGACATATTTCAATGTAAAGCTTAAAGGTAAAAAAAGATTGTCCTAAAATTTGGCAACATTAATAACTATTATGATACTCACTAAATGAACATCAAAGCTGCTTCAAATGTTTCATTTATTTTATAATTTTGTGCCCTTAAATTTATATAGTTAAAATTAGCATAAAATATTATCTTTTAGCTTTAGACTTAAACTTGAAATATATTATTTTACTTAGAAAACTTTCGTGATTGATTTCAATCATTATTATAAATACGGGACTTATCACTTACCGTCTTATCGGTGTTTCGACCGACAATGTTTCGGTTCAATTCGTGAACCTCAGGGTGAGTGCGATCCGCTCCGAATAACATAATTGAACCGAAACATTGTCGGTCGAAACACCGATAAGACGGTACGTGATAAGTCCCGTATTTATAATAATGATTGAAATATATTATCTTTATTTAAGGCGCTTACGATGTACCACCTACAAAATAAATTTACTATTCATAGCATTACCCTCCGAAACGATATCATAGGCTTGCCTATTATTAATTTAAGGCCTGTAATAAATAGAGCCGCAATTTATAAATATTCTAATTTAATTACCCCTACAAAACTATACAAAGCCTCCAATTTGTATCACATGTTAAAACACCCGTAACATATGTAGTACTCTCAAAATCAACTTTGATATCTATGACAATTTACTCTCTAATTAAGTCAAGTCTAATTTATCTAGGTACCTATTATTTAAACATAGAAACTCACTTGATTATTTCAAGCCGTGACACTTTTTCTTACGTTAATGAACCGAGAAAAATTATTCGCAGCTTTCAAGCAATGTATGAAAGAAACATTGTATTGCTCCTATAGTTACTGCTCCTGCACACGGCTACACATCAAGCAATACATATCGAGATAAGCTGACCTCGCTTTGTGTAGGCTTTTCGTAGAATGAGAGGTCAGCTTATACTGGAAATGTATAGCTTGATCTGTAGCCGTGTGTGCAATCGTTGTCTTGAACAGTTGAATAGTAGGGTTCGAGCACGCCGAATGCGTACTACTGAATACTAACTTTACCATTTGCATTTGAAATTTTAAGCAAATAAAAGCCCTGGATAAACGCTGTACCATCTGCCTAAGATAAAGCCGAGATCTCACTGTAAAGCAGTTTGCATAGCTTACCGCTCCTTCGTGGAGATAAAAATGCGACTATCCGCTTGTTTTCATCGCTTCGTTTTTGATCTCTCGTTCGGCTTCTGTAAACAAAGATCCCATTTCCATAGCTTCAGATAATTTATGAAACGATCGTAGCGTAATATTGTGAAATTTTAGTGTGAGTTTTGGTTAAGGTGCTGTTTACTAAGCAACATTTGTTAGGAAACACGGGTTTCCTGAAATCATTGTGTAATGTTTCTATAGCAAAATAAATATAATTTTGGAAGTAAAAGGTTGCTCAAACATATATTAGTTTTGTTGTTTTGCAACAAGTTCGAGATAAATGTGAATTAATATTAGGTATTTGGGATATACTTTTATTATCCTGTAAATTTTGACCATTATGTGTACTTACCTATCGATGTAATAGTATGGGTGTTTAGTCGAATGCCAATGCTAAAAAAAAAACTATTTTTTTTTATTTCTTTACTCATATCCTTGGGAGATTCTTTGGAGATAATGAACATTGGTCCATATATATTAGTTTAAGATAAATTAAGAAGAACTTGTACTTAACTGTAAACACTGAAAACACACAACGTGTCAAAGAAGTCTTAAAAACAACTTCGTTAAAATCGAATACAAAATTCTAAAACCATAACGTTTTCCGCTTCACTTTATCGGAAAAATCAAAATTAAATCAAGCGAGATCCAACGTGAATTATATTTTTTTCAGCAAATGTCCCCGTCGCGGATCCATTAGGAAAAATAAGAAAAATTAGTTCCCAGACTTTATCGTGTGTTAAATCGACGATCCGTTGCACGGTTGCCGACAGATTAATCCGACTTGCATAGGGATGTCAAACGAGGAATCAAATAGCAAGAAATTGTGCTGAGCAAATATAGCCGGTTTATTTTCATTGAATGTCTTGAGTAAAGACAGAAAGACCATGTCTTTCCTGAGGATAAAGGCTACATGAGCTCAATTTTTAGGCGAGTCGATTTTATCTGTAATTCTATCTCAGTACTTCAGCGGTATATATATGCTCGAGGTTTCTTTGCGTGACAAAATCCGCAATGAGGAAATCCGCAGAGCTAAAGTTGCCGACATAGCTCTCAAAATTAGCAAGTTGAAGTGGCAATGGGCACATCGCTCGTAGAACCGATAACCGTTGGGGAAAAAAGGTTCTTGAGTGGAGACCACGGACTGGAAGACGCAGCGTAGGCCAGCCCCCCACAAGGTGGACCGACGATCTAGTAATAATTGCGGGGAGCCGTTGGGCGCAAACGGCTACCAACCGCTCGCTGTAGCGATCTAAGGGGGAGGCTTATCTTCATCAGTGGGCGTCTCCGGCTGATGATGATGATGATGATGACTTGAGCGGTTGGGTCCTTTATATGGCTAATGCTGCATATATAACTAAAAATGTACATATTTTGACACAAAATGACCTTGAATTATGACCAAAAACGAGATGTTTACCATGATATGTTTGTAATTGAGTGTCCCGATATTTCGTCATGTACATAATCATGGATAAACTGAAGTTTTTGCGAGTATATGGTTAGTGATTGACTCGATACATCGACCTACACTCATTCTCAGTATCTTTCTACGAATGAACACACTAATATTTTACTACCGGTTTCGATCTCGACCGTAACTCGATTCCGACGTCGCCGGCACTCGAGTGACGGGCCGGGCGTGCGGTTGACACACGGCCTATAGTAAATGTATGTATCGCTAAATCGGCGCCGTCATCTCGTTCTTGGTGCCGTCCCGGTGACGGTGGTGGTGGACATACGGCCTCACGGTACCAGGACGCGTAATTCAAACTTCACTTTTTCGGTTGCTACACATTCTCACTAAAGGATTCCAGGTTCCAGATAACTACCTATATAGATGGGCGTTCTTATTCCTGTATTGTGTGTTGAAAAAATGTTAGATATTATTTTTTATTTATAAAACTAAACAATAGCTAAGCGCTTGACCACCACCTCACCTGATAGTAAATGAAGGTGAGATCGAAGATGGAGCATGCTTGCCTTGAAATAACCTATTCACTCTGGACTTGAACACCCCAAAATTATACTGGTTTGGAAAAACATACTCCGGAAGTGAGTTCCACTTGTGCTCACAAGAAAAGTTGAAGCAAATCGTTTGGTAAGGCAAGGTGGTATGCCGATATTATTGACACAGAAAACAGTATTTACAATATTACTGAATTTATTCATAGTATTAGACTTGGAAAGAGAGTAGATCGATATGTCTGCTAATACCTACAGGCAGAGATTATGTAGGTCTCTCTTAAATCCCTCCATCTTTTTTGGAAGTTGCTTAAGGCCGGTGTATACCACTGCGTACATGCTCACCTCACGCTTACGTCACGCGCACCCATTTGGTTTGCACCGGCTTTTAGTTGGTTTTACGAAACCGTTTGTAAATTAATTTTTTTGATTGATTTATTAAAATACTTACCCAGTTGCGAAATGTTTTAGCCGGATTATAGTGATAATAACCGGACACCAGAAAACCTTCCTCGCATATGAGGAAAGGATTACTATCAAATTTTGTTGAACTCATGCAGGGTTTTTATTCGATAACGTGAGGAGGAAAAATAGGTTTTATTACTAAAACTTATAGTAATTGCACTGGAGATAAAATATGTTAGGGGTTTTCAGTTTAACTTTCTTATTTGTGGATTGTTTAGTTTTATTGCGATTTTAGTGACGCAAACATGAAAGTTTTTGAATCGAGGGCAAGTTAATGGTGTTAGTGTGTGACGTCACTAAGTCGGTCGTTGATGTCCAATAGTTGTATAGCCAACTTTGACGTGCTGCAGTTACATGTGACCTTTTGACGAACACCAAGATTTCTCATACTGCCGAATCACTAGGATTCGGCAGTATGAGAAATCTTGGTGTTAATACAACTTTTCACTCATACCTTAGACCCGGATTGTGACTTTTAGGAACAAGTCATTTAAAAAAAAACATATCCGACTATATAATAGTTTTTTAAGAGAAAATATATAAAAAAATTTATGCGTCCCAATAAAATTATAGGGTTGCTCTCGATTTTTTGGGATCCCATCATCAGATCCTGACTTGATACCAATGGAACCACCTGGAAGGTATACCCTTTCAAACAAAAAAAAAATCTCGAGTTGGTCAAATCGTCTTCGAAAAATCTGAGAGTATACATAAAAAAGTATACGACGAATTGAGAACCTTCTCCTGTTTTTGAAGTCGGTGAAAAATAGATGACGATAAAGTGTTCCATACCATAACTGTATGAACATTGAGTGCGAATGGGGTATAAAAACGAGGGTATAAAACGTATAAATAAACGAGGTACAAATGGTTGGTACTAACCTGTGCGTCTGCTTCTCTTTTGATGGAAAGGAGATGACGGAATCAGATCTCGTAAAAATATTTTTATCTAACCAGCATCCACAGTTATGCATAGGCCTTAGCTCTAACACCCAAAACATTTAGTCTTGAACAATACAATTCAATACAATATCTTTATTGATAACACCAAGTGTAAGGTCAACTACCAAGGTAGGTATATGTTACCTAACCACAATTTATATTTACAATTATATTAACTTAATCATCATAAACTAAGGATTACAATTAAAGATATATTAATTATTGATATGAATTATTATTAATGATTATTATTTGTTGAAGTAACTTCTACTACACACACGGCGCACGCACACATACGCAGTCGACAATGCGTACCTACACTACCTACGCAAGCGTCGGTCACCGGCCCTCATTCAACCTAGCGGCCCGTTCAGCGCGGACGCGTCCTTTTTATACCTCATTATACACCTAAGTTAGCGATCCTATGCAAATTAGGAGATTATACCTATAAATAATATCAAACCGATTTTTTTATATTCAATCGAACAAGCCACGCGTTGGACGTAACGGTCGGGTCGAGTGAAGGTCAACGGATTTCGTCGATTTTTCTAGAACAAGGAAGTGTAATCTGCCTACATCAAATTATTTCTGGGGGAGAAAATAACCTAACAAACAAGATTTCAAGAATCCAAGAAGATATATCGCGCGAGATACCACAATACCACTACCTACGAAGATAACGGACGAGAAACCTAGAAAGGGAGTCGCACAACCGTGAGTTCGTTCCAATCAGTAGGGCTATTAGCGCAGCACATTTTCTTTATAAATTACTCAATTTAATCTTTCTAGATTCTTCTTTCGATCTCATACCTACCTAGAACCATATAGGTGACTTTTTCGCATAAATCGCATATCTGAAATCTTTTTACATATTAAGCTCCAAATCGTTACCAAATGGAAGTGACTTTACTCTGCCTTTACTGCTTTTGCGTTAACCCAGATAAGCACGAGCTCTCAGATCTCACGTCGCTGTATTTCCCCATAGTAAAATCAAACTGAATGTTGCTACGCCGTAGCCTGTCATAGAATAAGCAATAATATCTTTGGATTAGGTAATACCTACTACGCCAATGAATAAGTAGTAGTAGGCGAGGCAACATTACAGTAAAGAAACAAACCCGTCGAGTGAGCACTGGGCTGACCCCGAATGTTCTAGAACAGTAGAGAGTAATAGAACGTCAGGGAGACCGAGCGGTCAGTCTACTCAGCTATGAGTTCCATACATTCGAGATACAAGAATTCCACGATTTATAACGTCAATAAAAAGTTATTTAGTGAAACGTAGTTTTTATTTACTGCAAGAGTTTTTCGAGAAAAATCCTAATATATATCTATATTAATAATAAAAAGAGGAAAGATTTGTATTTTTGTATGTATGTTTGTAATGAATAAACTCAATAACTACTGTGCTGATTTCAAAAATTCTTTCACTATTGGAAAGCTACAATTACCTTGAGTGACATAGGCTATATTAAGTATTAGAAAAGATTAGGGGTCCTTACTAAAACTTAAGTAACGTAACCCAAGGTGTAAAAAATGTCCTCTAACACGACTTTCGTTGCATGCGCTGCGGAAACTATTGATGATAGAACAAAAGTATAATTTACAATATTAAAGAACATATCAATATCTTTAAAAAACTTCGTAATATTATAAAGAGGAAAGTTTTGTTTGTTTGTTTGTATTGTCAAAACTACTGGACCGATTTAAAAAAACTCTTTCACTGTTGGGAAGCTACACTATCTCCGGGTGACACAGGCTACTTTTTACCCAACTGCGAAAAAGGAGGGTAATGTTTTCATTAAAAAAACTACGCTTGCGAAGCTGCGGATTGGTCAGTTATTACGGCTATAATTTTATGTAGGTACTAGCTGACCAATCCGCAGTTTCGCACGCATAGTTTTACAATAAAAACATTACCCTCCTTCTCCGCAATTGGGTACATAAGTAGTCTATATTGTTCAGGGATAATGTAGCATTCTAATAGTCAAATAATTTTTAAAATCAGACTTGTAGTTTTTGAGTTTATTCGTTACTAACATACAAAAAAACAAATCTTGTCGCGTTAATAAATTAATTTAAATATTAATTTTAATAGTTAGTTATTTAATTAGTTTTTAAGTTAAGCAGTTCATTTATTATTCATAAGTAATGTAAGTAGATTTTAACCCAGGAACTTGTTTTTATTTTCCATTTTTAATGTATTTCAACCAGCTGTTGCCAGCGGCTTCGCACGCGTGGTTTGTCCATAAAAAGTAGCCTATGTGATAATCCAGGTTATGATCTACGTCCATACCAAATTTCATCGCAATCGGTTGAGCCGTTCCAGCGTGAAAGAGTAACAAACATCCATACATCCATACATACAAACTTTCGTGTTTATAATATTAGTAGGATATGTGACGGAGAATGGTCCCGGGGCATGCCGTCCGGTTTGTCTGATATGACCGGACACCCGAAATAACCAATGAACTTTTTAGTCAAATCATTTAACCGCTGATCAAAATAAAGTTATTTCACAATACGATTCCAATGATTTATTCATATTAGACGAACGGAAACGCGGTAAGTTCAACACCGAAGCTCTTGGGGCCACCTATCAGTTCGCAGGTCAAAAGGAAAAGTGAAGTCTGTCTATATCCGTCTTCAACCGAAATGAATGAATGCTCAAACCTCACGAACGAATGAACAAATGCACGAATGATCGATCAGACTCGGAGGTGTTGCTCGGTGGCGCCCTGTCGCTCCATGTTCACTTTAACTATGTAACAAATGACGTCTACTTGACGTTTCCAATCAATGATCAATCAACGACTTTTGTCGTTGATTGACTATCCGTTGTAAAGAACAGAACACTCGAAGTCATCAACGCTCCGACATTATGTATATTTTTTGTACTTAACCTTTAAGTAATGTACCTATTAATTAAGTAGACACTTCGCCACCCAGTGAAAAATTGCAGTGGCTTTGCAGGGTTCATATTTAAACACATACAATAAGACCTATGTTAATCAACATGTACGCAATAAATGTTTGACTTTGAGACTTTTTAGTGTTTCTAGGTACTTCATTGTACACGATAGTGTTTCACAGGGAAACTTAGCCGGGAGTTAGAGCTTGAGCTAGCTAGGAGTTAGGCTTAGAGCCATGTACTCGGAGCATATTGCAATGAATTATGAATTAAGACTGCCTACCTACCATCTGCCAAGGCCAAGTTATACCTACTTTATGTTATGTAATCTAAGTGGTTGTGTTTGTAGTCAATCTTTTAGCTTCTAGATAAAAAACCGGCTAAGTGAGAGTCGGACTCGCGCACGAAGGGTTCCGTACCATTATCTATAAAAACGGCAAAAAACACGTTTGTTGTATGGGAGGCCCCCTTAAATATTTATAATACTTTGTTTTTAGTATATGTTATAGCTGTATTATAGCGGCAACAGAAATACATCATCTGTGAAAATTTCAACTGTCTAACTATCACGGTTCAGAGGTATAGCCTGGTGACAGACGGACAGACAGACGGACTGACAGACACACGGACAGCGAAGCCTTAGTAATAGGGTGCCGTTTTACCCTTTGGGCACGGATCCCTAAAAAGATCATTACATGGTTTGTCGTTTTGGTATAAAAAATAGGTAAAAAAAAGGTTTTATTATAATAAAAGGTGTTGTATGATTTAGTTTTCTGTTATTGTAAATGCATTATTTTGGTTAAATTGGTTTTCAATATTTGTCCAGCTAGTACCAATAGTTTTCCTACTTGTATTTTCTTGTAAACACAACGACAAATCTGAGTTCAATCGAATTAAACTTTGAACAAGTCCTTGCTAAAAAGCTCGCATTCATCCGAGCTCACCACATTTCCAATTTGGCAACATAAAAAAACCTAATAAAGCTTGTGGACCCTCGAATTTGAAATGTAAATCAATCCCCGGGTTACAGACATTTAAACATTTATTTATTCGACTCAACTATTTGAGCGGACAAGTTTAATTCGACCACGGTTTACAACGAACCCGTCTAGATACCCTTCTTAGCGGAAAAAGAGCAATGAATCTTGTAAATTATATCAATATTTTAACGAACGATTTAAGATCGGCTCTCTGATAATATAAACACTTATTTTAAAGCTCTATAAGTATAATATTTTATATACTTACGCTGTTTATTACCTAAGGCATCTAAGCAGGCAGCATAATCTAATCTAATCTTATCATATTATGGTACTCATATCTGATAAATTTAGTGTTGTTTTTTTAATGTAATGTAAAAATGTAGGTATTTTTGAAGTAAAACTTCTTTACGCACGCTTGACTTGGGGAGTAATCAAGTGAATGCGTGACGAGAGCGTTACGAAAAGTGTGATCGCGCGAGGCGAACGTGAGATGGCGATATAAGGTAATGAAGGTAAAAGTTACGTTTCGTATATTACTGTAGGGGCAAGGGGAGAGAGAGAGAGAGAGAGAGGTGCGGGCACACATTTTCTTTCTCTCTTTCTCTCATAGCCAGTGCAGTGAAATATATATATATATATATATATATATATATCTCAGTCAGTAGTTCGTTTGCGAGTTTACTAGCGTTACGCGAACGGTGTTACCTTGATTATCTTTCGCAACTTCATTTCGTTCTTGAACAGTTTTATAATTTAATATTTTGAAAAATAAATTCTGCTTTAGTCGTGTGGTCTAAAGCACACTCGTTTTTTAGGGTTTCGTACTCAAAGGGTAAAACGGGACCCTATTACTAAGGTTCCGCTGTCTGTTTGTCTGTCTGTCCGTCGGTCACCAGGCTGTATCTCATGAACCGTGATAGTTAGACAGTTAAAATTTACACAGATGATGTATTTATGTTGCCGCTATAAAAACCAATACTAAAAACAGAGTAAAATAAATATTTAAGGTGGGCTCCCATACAATAAACGTGATTTTTTATCTCGTTTTTGCTCAATATTAATAAGGGCAACAGGTAGACGCTTGAAATATTCACAGAATATTTAGTTATATATTCACTTTAAAAACAAATAATTAAATTAAAATGAAACAAATATTGAAGGGGGGCTCCCATACAACAAACGTGATTTTTTTGCCGTTTTTATAGATAATGGTACGGAACCCTTCGTGCGCGAGTCCGACTCGCACTTGGCCGGTTTTTTTATTATTTATGCCGAGCTGACTCGAAACAAAGCGTCATTTATTAATAAACCTTATAAATATTTACTAAAATTTTACACATACTAAGTAAAGAAAAGTGAAATAATGGGAAAAAACAATTTGGGAACTCCCATTAGCGAGGAACTTGGCCTATAATTTTATATTTAATTTGTTTTGTCAGCAAATTTATGTATCAATTTTGCTTTTGAAGAAAGATTTATGTTAAAAACTTCACCTTTAAACTATTTATAAGGAGTATTAGAGAGAAGTATGTCAAAAAACTAATGGAGCCGGCCCTTTTATTCATATTTTCATAGACCTTGTTTGAACTTTTTATTTAGTAATATCAATTTTATTACCTAAATATTTAGTAGTATAAAAATGTGATCCATCATAAGTAGTACGTTTTGGTATCAATTTTCATCTTTGAATGATGTTTTATTTTCGAACCTAAATCCCAAATCATAATATCACTTTTACATCCGCATGTAACTTAGGCTGATCTGTTTGATATCACGTTTTGTGTGTGGGGAATAAAGCAAAAATGTCCCTAACGAGCAATTGCAAACGATACATACAGCCAGAAAAGTAAAGTAATAGAATGATAAAAAAATATAGTGTTATGTGTTTTTGACGAATCCTCATCATATCACCCAGTCGTCTAAAATAACTATAAACAGAAGAGAATATAACATGATTTATATATAAAACCCCTAAATACTTCCAAAGTAAGTACATATTTGTTATATGTCGCAATTATAGGTTATTTAGAATACAGAATAATAATCATAGGCACAATTTTATTGCCTGAGTATATTTAAAATTCCTTATAGCATCGCGACCTAGAAGTGCCAATGGTGAAACAAGAAGTAGTTAAAAAACTGAAATCTTACGCTAAACGACTGGAGCATCACCCAAATGAGCTTGCCAATAAACTAATGAAAAAAACCACAACCTTAAGTAGATTAAAGAGGACAACCCCTCAAGACCTTATACAGCACCTAAATGGAATATGGAAGTGCTCTCTCTCTCTCTTCCCAGCTATGTATCCCACATGGTGGTGGGGTCAGCTTTCCTGGTCATTCTTCTCCACTTCGCTCTATCCTCGACGTCGTCATCAGAAACTTAAATTTTACAAGTGAGCGCTTCCGTGCTTGAGATGTCAGTCCCGGCTTTAATGGTCGATAACCTATGCCAATGGAATAAGGGTGGCTGATTAACTCTGGCAACCGGGTTGACCACTTGTTCATACAAACATACCTAAATGTAGTTTTACCAAAGCATAACTCTCTCTCTCTTCCTAGCTATGTATCCCAAGTGGTGGTGGGGTCAGCTTTCCTGGAAGTTCTTCTCCACTTCGCTCTATCCTCGACGTCGTCATCCAAAACTTGGCACTCTCTCATGTCTTTTGACACTACATCTCTCCACCTTGCCTTGGGTCTACCTCTAGATCTTCGACCGGGGATGGAAAGTTGTAGTGCCAAATTCCCTACGTAGTCAGGTAGCCTCCTCTTCACGTGACCGTACCATCGCAGCCGACTCTCAATGGGCTTCAAATGGAATATGGAAGTGCCCCTGGGCTTATTCCACACATGCCCAACGCGTACTTTTCACCAAACTCTAGCTCAATTCCTGATGTGCAGATTGCAAGAAAATGAGGAGTTAAAAAAATCCTTATATAAACTAACTTAAGTATAATTCAATCTTAGCTAAATATTTTTGTCAGTTTATGTACCAAGCAGCTGTGATTCATAAACTAGCAACGAATATGTGCACCATTTTCGCATGAATGTAGAAACAGTCAACTCGCGCGTTGTGAACATCCCCGTAAGTCTAAGCATCAGTACCTTAAATGCGTTGTTATATTGAATGTGTAGTTGTTCAATTAAGCATATGTTTTACTCACAGACTGAGAGTGTAAAATTTAATACGGTATGCTCGGAGAAAAGAGAGTTTTAATTCACTTGAGCATCGTGCAAACCTGCAGGCTATATTTGCTCAGACAGACAACACCCTACGCTCTCTTTTCATGTCTGTATGGTCTTGATTTGAGGTTCATACCTTCGCCCCTTATAGCATTATATTTTAAACAGCACATACGCTTCACAAAATACCTAATAGTTTATTCTCTTTATTCTCTCTTAGTTTAAGACGACCTCCATGCTGCAGTGGGCGAATAGCCGGCTGAGACGCAGGAGGTAGCGGGTTCAATTCCCGCTGCGGAACAAATGTTTGCATGATCTACAGATATTTGTTCCGGGTCTGGTTATTTCTCTATATATTACAAGTATGTATTTACAAAAAAAAACTATATAAGTATTCTATCAGTTATCTGTTTCCCATAGTACAAGCTCTGCTTAGTTTGAGGCTAGATAACGCTGTGTGAAATGTCCAGAAATATTTATTTATTTATTTATTAAGATCACAGACTGAAACACTCAGCAGCACCATGATATTAACACTTAATCGGTATAAAAACGAGGGAATGCTCAATCAAATTGTTACCTGCGATGAAAAGTGGATCCTGTACGACAACCGTAAGCGTTCGTCTCAGTGGGTGGACCCGGGTGCAGCACCTAATCAGTGCGCTAAAAAAAGATTACTATTAAGTATACTATAATATATACTATACTATATATAATATAAGATTACTATAAGATATTGGAAGTTGATGGTGACTGTCTGGTGGACGAGTGCCGGACTTGGACATCACAGTTTCTTACTGAATAGCAAAACAGTGACGGCAGATGTCTATTGCCAAGAATTGCAAACAATGATGGAGAAGCTCGCAATTCAACAACCAAGACTGGTCAATCGCTCTTCTCCATTGCTTCTCCACGACAACGCGTGAGCTCTCACTTCACAAAGCTAGAAAAGTTACAGCTAGAAGCTCTCCGTCACCCACCGGACCTTGCCCCAACAGATTTCTACTTTTTTCAAAATATAGACAATTTATTAAGTGGGATAAAATTCAACACCAGAGAGGCAGTACAAAACGCTTACGCTGACTTCATCGCCTCCCGTCCAGCAGACTTCTACAGTAAAGGAATAAAAAAACTTCCATCAAAATGTCAAAATTGTATAGATAATTTAAGTCAGTACTTTGATTAGCTAAAATAAAATAAGTACCAAAATTTTTTTATTCTAAATTTTTCATACAAATCTCCAATTTCATAGGTAAAGGCCTAATACCTACATACAAAAATTATATCAACTTATAACTTTTGTGTTTTTTTGAGTTATTTATAAGGTTAGCTTGGACAAATTTGTATTGGCGTTCGTTTTCTAACACTATAATATTTGTATTGGCGTTCGTTTTCTAACACTATAATATTTTATCATTGTTGTTATGTACAAACTGTAAAACATATTTTTTTGTGATATTCCACCATTCCTGATTTGAAAAAGAAATATTTATGATTAGTATTGTCAGTATAATTTGGTTCCGTATGTAGCTCAGTATACGCTTTGTGTTAATAGCTGACGCAGTAATTGGCATAGCAGTTGAATACACTTTTGTCCTGCAAACAGCCAACTACGTTCGGGGGACGGAACGTGATCCTTTAGAAATGGTACGAAACCCCCCTCAATTTAACGTATGTTAGTAGAACTTTTTGCAGAAATTGCGGCTTACAGTACAAACAAACAAAAATACTAGTAGATCTAGTGATATACTCGTAAATAGAAAAATCAGACATCAGGGCTTAGTCGTACGAATTGAATAACTTTTTTACAGAAAATTTGGGGTATCAAACACTCTACAGAAGCAGCTAAGTATAGCATCTCAATTACCATAGCACTCAGCACGAAGATATCCATTTATAAAATCAATTTAAATACCAATTTGCTGAAGTTGGCGTTCTGAAATATTTTTTGAATAATTAATGGATATCTAGAATGAAGGACGATTTGTTCTACCGTAGTTGTTCCGAGCCGTACTGGGGCCGAATCGCGGACGAGACGAAAACAAATTTTACTCACTATCTATTGAATGACGGGTTTTCATAAACATAAATACAGCCAAATTGAAAGACAGCCCGTTCTTTAGTCTTTAAAATATATATTAATATTAATTATCAGCCATTCGTGTCCCACTGCTAGGCAAAGGCCTTCCCCAACTCCTTCCAGACATCGAGGTCCTAAACTGATTGTGACCAATCCGATAGGAATGTATCCAGCCCGTCCCGCCATCTACGTTTCGGTCAGCCGCGTCGCCTTCTCACTGGGTCAGGACGCTCACTTGGCATGCGATAGACATGCCCAGCCTAGTTCCACTTCAGATGAGCAGCTTTGGTGGCTATTTCAACAGCTTTGAACGCATTAGTGTCCGGACTCTGTTCGTTCGCTTGACACTCAAGATGCTGATCGCACGCTGACAAACTTTGACCTTGGACTTAAAAATGTTGCTCAGTGACCAGTTCTCCATCTCCGTCCATTAGCTTTCTCTTGAGAGATAGGGGAAGATCTCCTTTCATCATATCTCTCACGGCCCAATAGCTTCTCTAGGCATTTTCGGTTCGCCGAGCGAGGATTTCCTTAACCTGCTTGTCCTCGAAGGAGACTTTTTGACCTAGGTAGATATACTTTTGGATGTATGCTAGGTCTACTCCATCCACCTTTATTCTGGTCTTAATGCTGTTGGTCATGACCTTGGTTTTTGCACTGTTCATTCCAAGTCCAATCTCAAAGCTTGCTATGCTAAGTTCTTGAAGCATCGTTTGTAGTTATGTGACTAGTGAATAAAAGAGGACGATATCGAGCATGAAAAAAAATATGTCAAAAATTGTTATGATCCTTTCCAAGGCATTTATCAAAGTCACACCGTCAGATGTATATTACATTTTTGAGAGTTTATCGCAGTGTAGCGTGATCTATTTATACACAGAAAGCTTTATTTGGGACGCCAGGGAAAACGTTTCATTTACAAATAGAATATGATTATCATATCAGTCATAGGATTTTTTTTATGTTATTTGTGGGGAAACAGGCTTACGGCCCACCTGATGATAAGTGGTCACCGTCGCCTATTGACACCGGCAACACCCGGGGTATTGTCAATGCGTGACCTACACTGAAGAAACCTCTTTACATTTCTCTTGAAGCGTGCCATGTCGTAGTCTAATGGGAAAACCTCAGATGGTAGCTCATTCCACATCTTGCAAGTATGGGGTAGAAAAGATCGCGTTAAGCGTGTGTTGCGCGATACCCAATTGTCGATGATATGTGGATGAGCTTTATTACGTTGTCGAGAAGTGTGGTGGTAAAATCTCGACGACGGGATGAGATCAAATAGCTCCTCAGAACATTCCCCATTATACAGGCGGTAGAATACACTGAGCGATCCGATGTCACGGCGTTGACTCAGCGGTTCCAGCCTGTCGGCGAGTTTGGGATCACCGATGATTCTAATGGCTCTTCTCTGAAGGGAGTCAAAACGAAGCAATAGGTACTTTGGAGCTCCGTGCCAAAGATGGGAACAGTATTCCACGTGCGGCCGAACTTGTGCCTTGTACAGCAATAGCCGTTGTTGTGCCGTAAAATACTGTTTGGCACGGTTGAGGACTCGAAGTTTTTTGGATGTGAGTACAGCTTTTGCATCTAAGTGACTCCCATACTGGACCTCATTAGAAATTTCGACTCCTTGAATCCCTATACTCGCCGAGACGGGGAGAGGAATGCCCTGGAACCGTGGAGCTATTGTGAAAGATGCCTTCTTTGTGGTGAACGCACAGACTTGCGTCTTGGTTGGGTTAAAGTTGACCAGATTAAGGTTACCCCAATCTGACACACGCACCAAAGAGCCTTGATAGTAGTATTGATTGATGATTGATAGTCAGTCACTGCTACATATAGAGCCCTCCAATAGATTTTCAGAGCATCTATATAACATTTATAAATTTTATAACTCGTGGCGAGCGTGAGTTTGTAAGGCGCTCACTCACTTTTCATCTGTAGTATTTGTAGCAAAAGCTCAGTACTCCCAGATCGGCACGGATCCGTTACGGACTTAAGTAAATTGCTATTTGACTGCGCTCGTAATATTAGTAGAGCTCTAATAAATGGTGATGCCAACCGAAATATGCACGGGTCCGTAATAATATGACTTCAATGAACCCTTATTTTTATAATAAATTATTTTTTAACCGTATGAAAAGACGTAACTTTGCTTTGGAATTCAGTTAGGTAGACTGCGTCTTTGTTCGTGCTTGCCGTTTGAATCTACCTTATATAGGTATATCGTTCTAAATTTATATACAAAATGGAACCTCATAAAATCTGAAATCATTTTGATGGAGATTTTTCCTGGTTCATTTTGAGATCACAGATTGAGGTCAAAGTTCCAATACATCGTAAATGTTGGTATTAATCATAATAAATCTGCCGTCATATTTTTACTTCATGAGATAAATACGCAAGCATTAATCTAGAAACTTTAAAAGGTTTCTGGGGTAAGCTGGCACAATTACAAACAGTTTAAGCTTTTTGAAAACTTCTCTACTTATCCCACTTCCCACTAATATTATATATGTGAAAGTTTGTATATCCATACACAATGATTGTTACTCTTTCACGTCGGTTGTAACGGCTGAACCGATTTCGATAAAATTTGGTATACGTAGATTATAATTTGGATTAACACATATGCTACTTTTTGTTGACAAACCACGGGTGCGAAGCCGATAGCGGAAACTAGTTTACTGTAAATATTTTAAGGTTCAAAAAGTCAATATTTACATACAGCTATTTTGTACATTACACCAATTTTTAACTGACATTCAACTTGCCTATATCTAACAATATCTATTATACACAATAAACAAACTGCCAAGTTACGTGAAAATGTAACGTTCAAATTGCAATATTTATTTAATTTTAAAACACAATACTCAAATTATCTCCAAGAGATCGACTTTTCAAATACTCACGGCTTAATTATATAACGTCCCAATCTCCACAGATAGAAGGTCTTCGCTTCTCATTGTAATGGAGCTCACAAGTAACAGAATTACTTCCTCATTCCCTCAAATTATTCTCCATGAGCAGATTTCAATCAATCTTTGACCCCGTTTGTTGACATTGAATCAACTTGATACTTTTCCAATACGAAACTAAATTATATTTACGTGTAAACGTATTTATTAAAAATAATAATCTAGCTGATTTTATGACAATCAATTACATTTTAAGTCACAAGGACGATGAGACCTTAATTCGAAAGACATTAAATCTAAAAACATTTCCCGATTATCTTAAAGTAAGAGCATTTTGAAAGTTTTAATGTTCAAACCTATAAAAAAAATTTATTAACAAACAACTATAATTAACACACCCTATTCCGGGCATATTGTCTGAGTATGTACACATGCCAACTTTGGTCTAATTTTACTAGAAAGGCCATCAACATCATAAGGGTCCAGTACAATGATGCCTACCGGGCTCTTATGAGGTTGCCGAGATACTGCAGTGCGTCGAGAATGTTCTTCGAGGCGGGTGTTCCCGACTTTTTCGCTATCACCCGAGCTCGCGTAGCATCGTTTTGGAGTAGGCTGAGTCGCTCCAACAATAGCGTACTCTGTCTCTAACCAGATTTATAAACATGGAATTTATAAGTATTGGATTTCCGTCCACCTGGACGGAAATAAAAAATGACTACACTGGAGCATCTGCTCCGTGGCATATTCAGTATTTTTAACTGACTTCAAAAAATGAGGAGGTTCTCAATTTTGTTGTTTTTAGTGTATTTTTCATTTGTATGTGATATGGGTCGTATTTTTGTGCCTGAAATAAACGAATTTTATTTTTATTTATTTATTTGATATTAACAATCATTTAAAAAATCAGTTTAATATATAAAAAATCTAAATCCACACTAAGTTTGACATCAAAGGCTTATCAAAACAAAACAGTAAAAAAACAATTGTTTGCTATTTCATATAAATAGAAAAAAAAGGATTCTCTTTTTCTGACAATCATTAAACTTGAACATGAAAATGTTTATAAATAAATACATAAGTTGGGAATAGTTTGATGCCTGAGCCTGAGCCATAAATTTAAATAAATGGTGCTTTAAAACTAAGCAAATAATACATTATTTATTTTTGTTGATTTAAGCACAATTTTAAGCAAACAGGTTTTATTTTATGATTTTTTCTCAAAAGCATAAAGTTTACGAAATGGTAGAATTACCTTTTCGTGAAAAAAATAAAATTTACCAAATTTCTGAAAAGGAAAAACCATCATTATTATAAATACAGAATTTATCACGTACCGTCTTATCGGTGTTTCGACCGACATGTGCGAGGCCATACATTATTCGGAGCGGATCGCACTCACCCTGATGAAGGTTCACGAATTAAACCGAAACACCGATAAAACGGTATGTGATAAATCCCGTATTTATAATAATGATTGAAACCAATCACGAAAGTTTTCTTAAGAAAAACAATGTTTACATTATTCATTGACCTTTTCTGAAATTTTAAAAGTTTTCGTGGCCATCATGTTTCCTATTTGTCAAAGTGCATTTTCAACTCTAGAGGGATGTACGGGAAATTGCAAAACGTGCTTGGTTTTATGATGATTCAAATGTTAAAGATACAAAACTGTTGTTGTTAGGTAAAATGTATTGTAGATTACTTTTTATAATGGGTTACTCATAATAGATTACGTCATAAGGGACCAAAATAATGTATTGAAGGTGAAAGCTATTGTTTGAATCCAGAGTGAAGCAAATAATTCTAAAAAGAATCATAAGCGTAGCGAGAGATTCAAAGTACAATTATAGTACCGTGTGGCACACTCTGTTTTTCAACACCCCCTATGAGATCAATAAATAAGATATGTTTTTAGTAGTGACGAATATTTATATTTACATAACCAAATTACAAATTTATATTAATATTTGTTACGATTTCACAATTTTAAAAGTTTATTGTAGCTGCTTTGTTGGGAACAGAAACGTCGTTAAATTATTTATAACTTGGATATTCGTTATAACTTCAGACTCTGGTTGATGATCATGTTGAGTCAATGGTTGGTTTCACTCTGGTTTGAATACAATTTCTGAAAATGACTGCTTCATTTTCATTTTTCCATGTAATTAAGCTTTCATAGGCTTTTAGATATTTTTCTCTCGATTTGTTTGTTAGTAAATTGCTTATGACAGTTTCTGCGATTAATTTTACACTTTCTGTTATATTTCACTTTCACTGCTAGAACTCATTTTTTATTCAAATTGTGTAAATCAAATAAAAATTATAATTATTTGATAACAGCAATAAAGAAACGAATAAGAAGTTCCCGCGTATTTATTTGATTACTTTGTAAAAAAACTATGCCGCCTCGGCAGGCGCCCTATTTTATCACCGGCCAGAACCTTATCGAAGCGAATTGCGTTCAAACTTTTTAATTAAATAGTGTTCCAAATTCAAAAGTCATTTCGTCACTGTTATTAAGTGCGCCGGAATGACCCATTTTGCGCACACTTATCGAGGAATCCTTTGCCTCTTTTCGAATAGATGGGGTGAATTTTTTTTTTATACTTTTAACAGCTAAAATATTAAAATATGATGCCGCTAAATACGCCATTTGAAGGGGCCGGTAAACCGGTAACTGTTTTATTGAGAAAGTGAATAGTGTACTTTAAGGTTCTGTTCAGAATGTGTTGAATGTTCAGTTTTTAAAATTTCATTTGAAATTTTAGTCTGTTTCTTAGAATCGTGAACCTGTACATGGTTTACAATCCAATGTTTCACAAACTATTAATAAGAGATTTTCGAAAGTCGAAAGGTACGAATGTGATTCGGATTTTATTTCTCCAATAGTTTTTACCTGTTTTGACTATCGTCGATTCTATGCAAATTAACTAGTGTACCATTCCTTTGAATATGCATGGGCTCTGGAACTGGATTTTGGAAAACTTGATTACACCAATTGTTTGTTGCAAAACGGCTAGTTATAGTTCTATTATAAATTATAATAGGTATATTGCACAAAATCCTAATTCAACAAATTTAATAAGGACTTATCATTTTACAAGATTTTTATTAACTTGCAATATATGTATGTATATGTGTGTATGTTTGTCCGGGTGGAACCTTGCAACTGAATTTTAAACCCGTTCCCCTCAACCGATTGAGCTGAAATTTTGAGTACATATGTTACTTCGGTGACAATACAATAGTATGGTAACATGGAGGTGGTCTCATGATGGAGACGGATGCTAGAAAACGGAACTTTCGAATGGATTATATTAGGCTACTAGTGTTTGAGCTTATTTGAATCTGCTCGCGGTTCCGATCATGAATTTTATGGAAGCTTGTTTTGAAAAAGTAATTTTTCAACAAAAAACTTAATTCATATAATATTAGGTGTGATACAGTAAACTAAGTGACACAGGACCTATGGAACTGTTAAATACTGTGGCTATGCACCAAAAAGTTAAATTTACTTTACTCCTACAACAACTAGTTTCTATAGAAATTCAAATTCTTAAGGGCAACTTGCGCAACGATGCCTAAAAGTATTTATCGGCTAAATATGATTTAATGAGGTGTCAAATCATACAAAAACAAAATTAAAAATATTTAGTCACTAAATACGCTTAGGGATCGTTGTACAAGCCGATCTAAAAGTCCTTCGATTGCCACTAGAAGCTTTGTTTCCTTTATGAGTCAATGGCTTGATATAAACAATATTTTTAGTCCAAGTTTAAGAGAATAATCGTTTAGTATGTGGCGATAAAAAAACCGTTCACACTAATTTCTTGGATTTGATGAATTTCAAAAAAATAGGGTCCGATTATTTCACTGCTTAATAATGCACACCAAACCGTCGTTGTGGCTGTGAATTGGTTGCTGACTACCCTACTGTATAATAATTACAGTAGCTGAACTGTGATAGCTAATTTGAAAGTCGCCTTTCGGATTGCAAAGTCCGTGATTTAAAAAAAAAATATTTTGCGTTTATATTTAGATAAAATTATTCATTTCCACCAATCTTCGAAGCACGCGCAGACACTTTTGGTGCCATCTGGCGTAAAAAAGTAGCCTTACTACCGCGCACGGTACGCGAGACCAGCAACTCCGTCCTGAACGTCATCGCCAACAAACTTGAGTGTCCTCTGATGTGGAAGCTCACGCAGAGGACTAAATCACCATCAGTAATTAAGTACTAACTCCCCTAGCTTTTTACTAACAAACTGGATCCATTGTTATTCGAATAAATAAATAAATTATATTGTCCCACTTTTGGGATATCATTAATATTCGGAATTTTAAGAAGTAACCTTTTTAAACATATAGACTGTAGGTTTGTATGTTTGTCCGAATGGCGTAGGTATATGTATATGGTTGGTATATGTAATCTATTGACGGGAAAAGTTACTAACCCTACTGCAATTAAAAGAAACTAAAATATTATGTTTGCATTTATTTTTGTTTTGTTGTAGGTTCGTTTTGACATGCAAACAGATAAGGAAAGAATGATTTTTATCCGCCAATTAACTCGGAGGTCGTAAAACAGCCACTTACGCTGGCTTGCGCGTACATCCCTAAGCGTATTTAGCGACTAGACAAGTTTAACTTTGACGTATTTGTATGATTTGACAACTTTATAAATCATATGGCGGTCTCGCTCATACCAGTCCGCATCGTTGGGTAAAAATATCTTTCCATCTCCATTTTGGTCTACCCTGTCTCCTTTTACCTTCCAGTGGGATCCACTCTGTCACCAGTTTTGTCCACCTATCATTTTACAATCTACAGATGTGTCCTGCTTACTGCCATTTTACTTGTCTCATGCTTTTTATTATTTCTATTAATCTGTTCTTTATTTGATCAGATATTTTTAGTCCTACCATGTTTTTCTCTATTTTTCTCTGGCAAACAGCTGATTTTTCTTTGTCTTCTTTTCTTAGTGCCCAAGGTTGACAACCGTACGTGATACACGGGAGTATCGCTAAGTCAGAAACCTTTTTCTTAAAGTTTGTCTCTATAGCTTTATTCTTCATTATTTCCTTTAGTCCCCAGTACTTCTTCCACGCTATAGCGAGTCTTCATTTAACATCTTTTTCAGAAGATCCTTCAAACGAAACTAATTGTCACACAGTAAAAACTTTTCTTTTAGAATGCTGGCCACAAAAAAGTTTAAAGAATTCGAATTTCGAATTGTTCATGAAAATAAAAATGTATACTTTTACTCATTTTTAAATATGGAGTGGACGCTTAAAGAAGACCGTGTTGCAGTTATTGCGTTGCATCGTTGCGGTTACGCGCCAATTCAAATTTTTGACATACTGAAAAATTTTAATAAAACCAAAAGATTCGTTTATCGCACCATCAAACGATACAATGAAGACACTAGTGTAGATGTTAGGTCAATAAGTGGTCGACCTCGGTCTGTTTGGACTCCAGCAGTGATAAAAGCTATTAAGGCGCGAAATCAAAGAAATCCCAAACGTAATCAGAAACTGTTGGCCCTTCAGATGGGGTTAAGCAGAACCACGGTGAAAAGGGTGTTAAATGAAGACTTAGGGCTTCGGGCATATCGAAAAAAAACAGGACATCGTTTGAATGCTCGTCTAATGGACCTGAGACTGAAGAGATGCTGCGCTTTGTTGAAGCGGTACGCGGGAAAAAAATATCGGGAAATTCTTTTTTCTGATGAAAAATTTTTTACCGTAAAAGAGAGCTACAACAAACAAAATGATAAGGTGTACGCACACAGTAGTGAAGAAGCGAGCAACCGTATTCCGCGTGTCCAACGAGGTCATTTTCCATCCTCGCTCATGGTATGGTTGGAAGTTTCTTATTGGGGCTTAACAGAGGTACATTTTTGTGAGAAAGATGTAAAAACGAATGCAGTTGTGTATCAAAATACAGTCCTGACGAACCTTGTGGAACCTGTTTCTCATACCATGTTCAATAACAGGCACTGGATATTCCAACAAGATTCGGCACCAGCTCATTGAACGAAGAGCACACAAGACTGGCTGGCGGCGCGTGGAATTGACTTCATCCGGCACTAAGACTGGCCCTCCTCCAGTCCAGATTAGAATCCATTAGATTACAAGATATGGCAACACATGGAGGAAAAGGCGTGCTCAAAGCCTCATCCCAATTTGGAGTCACTCAAGACATCCTTGATTAAGGCAGCCGCCGATATTGACATGGACCTCGTTCGTGCTGCGATAGACGACTGGCCGCGCAGATTGAAGGCCTGTATTCAAAATCACGGAGGTCATTTTGAATAAACTTTAGTTTCATAAGAATCTATGTTTTGTTAAGTTCATTATATTATATATAGCTCGATTACCACTGACTCATTGACATCATTGTTCTCCCAGATGCTCCCTCGTATGGAGGAAATGTTTGGTAGGATCGTATAGAGGGAGTTTCTGTGAGTTGGGAATAAATCCTAAAGTCCTCCTTTTGTCCCCCATTCGCTCCCATCCACCTCGTATCTCGGAAAGTATAGGTCTTACAGCGTTGGTGCAAAAACTAATGTTGCAGAGGACATTTTTTTGTATCCGGTTCCATGAAAAAAAATTGACTTTCATACAAAAAAAAAATGTCCCATACAAAATACTTTTGTGTGAATACCGTACACCGTATATTTCGTTTGCCGTAAGTTTCTTACTGGTTTTGTAGGGAGCCAAACGGCTTGTGGGTACTATAAAATTTATTTTACTGTAATTTTATTTATTGGTGGAGGGGCAAGAGATAACTAAATTTTTAAGTTTATTCCACACCCATCATTATCATCATTTTGGAAGTTCATATTTTTTTTTTGTTTTTGATAAGGCAACTTTTTAGTAAATTTTCATGTTTATGCGACATCCATCATCATCATCATTTTGGATGTCCCAAATTTCTTTTTTTAGTTTTTGGAGGGGCATAAAGGCAACTTGCTTAGTAAATTTTCATGTTTATGCGACATCCATCATCATCATCATTTTGGATGTCCATTGTTTTTTTAAGTTTGGAGGGGCATAAGGCAGCTTGTTTAGTAAATTTTTATGTTTATGCGACATCCATCGTCATCATCATTTTGGATGTCCAATTTTTTTTTAGTTTTGGAGGGGCATAAGGCAGCTTGCTTAGTAAATTTTCATGTTTATGCGACATCCATCATCATCATCATTTTGGATATCTTAAATTTTTTTTTTTTAGTTTTTGAAGGGGCATAAGGCAACTTGCTTAGTAAATGTTCATGTTTATGCGACATCCATCATCATCATCATTTTGGATGTCAAATTTTTTTAATTTTTGGAGGGGCATAAGGCGACTTGCTTAGTAAATTTTAATGTTTATGATTGCTTCTACCACCTCGATATCGTCTTTGTTTGCTTCTTTCAATTCGTTGTCGTCTTTGAATGCTTCTTTTACTTTTCCACTTCGATATCCTCTTTGATTGCTTCTTCCACTTCGATATCCTCTTTTATTGCTTTTTTAAATTTATTATCCTATTCGATTGCTTCTTTAAATTGGATATCTTATTTGATAGATTCTTCCACTTTGATATCTTCGTTGATTGCTTTTTCCACTACGATATCCTCTCAACAAAATTATGATTTTTCTAAAAAAAAATTTAATTGCTCGTATCTTATAAGTTGAAGCAGTTAGGCATAGTAAAGTTTACAAAATTGTAGTAAAAATTTTTGGTGGAATCGTTTTTTTATTGTCATCATCGATCTTGATAGGTATCCTTTTTGATTTCTTCTTTCAGTTCGGTATCTTCTTTGATCGTGGTTTTTACTTCGGTATCTTCTTTAAATGCTTATTCAAATTCGATATCGTCTTTGATTGTGTCTTCCACTTGGTTATTCTCTTTTATTGCTACTTTCACTTCGATATCGTTTTTGATTGCTTCTTGCACTTCGATATCCTCTTTTATTGCTTTTTTAAATGTAATATCCCATTCGATTGTTTCGTTAACTTCGATATCTTATTTGATAGATTCTTCCACTACGATATCTTCGTTAATTGCTTCTTCCACAACGATATCCTCTTAACAAAATTATGATTTTTCTTTAAAAAACTTTAGTTGCTTGTATCTCCTAAACTAAAGCAGTTAGGCATATTAAAGTTTATAAAATGGTAGAACCAATATTTAGTGAAATCGTTTTTATAATTATCATCGACCTTGATAGGTATCCGTTTTGATTTCTTCTTTCACTTCGGTATCCTCTAAGATCGCTTCTTCCACTTCGATATCGCCTTTGATTGCGTCTTCCACTTCGATAGCCTCCTTGATTACTTCTTCCATTTCGATACCCTCTTTAATTTCTGCTTCCATTTATCTTCTTTGATCGTGTTTTCTACTTCAGTATCGTCTTTGAATACATATTCCAATTCGATATCGTCTTTGATTGCGTTTTCCACTTCGATATTCTCTTTTATTGCTACTTACACTTCGATATCGTCTTTGACTGCTTTTTTCACTTCGATATCCACTTTTATTGCTTTTTTTTATTTAATATCCTATTTGATTGCTTCGTTAACTTCGATATCTTAGTTGATAGATTCTTCCACTTCGATATCTTTGTTGATTGCTTCTTCCGCTACGATATCCTCTCAACAAATTATATTTTTCTTAAAAAACTTTAATTGCTTGTATCTCCTAAACGGAAGCAGATAGACATAGTAAAGTTTACAAAATGGTAGTACAAATTTTTAATGAAATCGTTTTTTTATTGTCATCATCGATCTTGATAGGTGTCCTTTTTGATTTCTTCTTTCACTTCGGTATTTTCTTTGATCGTATTTTCTACTTCGATATCCTCTTTGAATGCTTATTCCAATTCGATATCGTCTTTGATTGCGTCTTCCACTTGGATATTCTCTTTTATTGCTACTTCCACTTCGATATCGTCTTTGACTGCTTCTTCCACTTCGATATCCTCGTCTATTGCTTTTTTAAATTTAATATCCTGTTCGATTGCTTCGTTAAATTCGACATCTTATTTGATAGATTCTTCCACTTCGATATCTTCGTTGATTGCTTCTTTACTACGATATCCTCTTAACAAAATATGATTTTTCTTAAAATAAACTTTAACTGCTTGTATCTCCTAAACGGAAGCAGATACGCATAGTAAAGTTTACAAAATGGCTGTACGAATTTTTGGTGGAATCGTTTTTTATTGTCTTTATCGACCGAGAAATCAAAAAGGATACCTATCAAGGTATCCTTTTTGATTTCTTCTTTCCCTTTGGTATCCTCTTTGATTGCTTCTTCCACTTCGATATCGTCTTTTATTGCGTCTTCCACTTCGATGGCCTCTTTGATTACTTCTTCCATTTTGATACCCTCTTTAATTTCTGCTTTCACTTGGATATCTCTTTTCATTGCTTCTTCTATTTAGATAACCTCTTTGATTGCTTCATGCACTTGGGTATCCTATTTGATCGCATTTTCTACTTGGATATTCTTTTTGATTGCATATTTCCCTTTGATATCCGTTTTGACTGCTTTTTCTACTTGGATGTCCTCTTTGAATGCTTTTTCCGTTTTGATATCCTCTTTGATGATTGCTTCTTCCACTTCGATATCCTCCTTGATTGCTTCTTCTATTTTGTTATCCTCTTTAATTGCTTTCTCATTTTCGATATCCTCTTTGATTGCATTTTTCTTCGATATCCTGTTTGGTTGCTTCTTTCACTTCAATATTCTCTTTGATTGCTTCTTCTACCAACAGAAAAACACGCGAGCTGCAAACAGCTCGCGCACCATGCGACCTCTAGTTTTGGTATATAAATGGTTACATAATGAATAAACTTGTTTCAATTATTTTATATTAAACATGTGACAGAATTTATGACCTGACTAGGTATGTATTGGAAACTCAGTGCCTTCACGTTCTAGCCGTACTCTAGCATAGCACATTGAGTAGATGTTTGAAGAAAGGAAGTTATTGTATACAGGAAAAAGAAAAAAAGAAATACAATAAAAAAATGAATAAGTAAAAGTAAAAAGTAAAGTGAAAGCATTTATTTTCAGACAACAGTACAGTACATACAAAATAAAACAGAAGGTAATAAAATAACAATAAAAGATTGAAATACACATTAAAAATAACATTATGAAAATGGTAGGTACTTACCTACCTTAAAAAACGCAGAAAGGCATAAAAACAACAGAATTAAAAACGGTCGTTATAGGCAGGTACCTAACAAGAGCTAAATAAATACGTGGGCGCTAAAAGGTTATGTGCTGTGTGGTGTCCCAAAAAGGATCAGTCTCAGCTTTGTGTTGGTCTACGCTTACGCACTAAGTGCAGACCAACGCTGGTTTTCAGACTGAGCCTGTTATAGTGACCTCACGATCAGAGGGAAACACCGAAGAAACATGAAAAATAAGCATTAGTAGAATATATACATATAAAGTAACTACGTATAAATAATTTGAATAAAATAAAATAAACAAATAAAGGACGGAATTAAGGAAGGAACGATTAAGAAAAGTACAGAGAGAGACCAATGAATAACAGGTTGACGACCATCTATGAAGAGTATAGAGCAGAATACAAACCCACCAATACTCGAAGAGCATTGGCCAGTGAGTGAAGCAGGCATTATATGCATTTCTGGCGAAGAATGAGTTCCTTTTTGAGTACCGACTTGAAGGTTTTTACGGTTTTTAACGCTCGAAGTGGTGGGGTTCAAAGTCATTCCAACACCGTGTGGCCGCGAATCGGAATGAACCCCGAAAGGCTACGGATTTATGTCTTGGCGTTAAATAAACCAGATGAGTGCACAATCGTTTGGCGTAATGTGAGCTATCACTAGCCTACTTGAGCTTCAAATAAAAGTAGGAAGGTACTCTGTTATGGGTAAGGACAAATAGAAGAGTTGCAAGGTGAAGTTCCCTACGTGCTTTCATTTTCAGCATATTAGAAGTATTAAGGTAAGGGGTAATATGAGTGCGGGGGCGAACAGGGAAACAGAAACGTGCGCAAGCATTCTGAACACGTTGAATAAGCTGTTTAGTGCGACTCAGAAGGCACGGACCATAAACTGTGTCACAGTAATTTAGGCGAGAGAGTACTAAGAATTCACACAGATACAGATACGTACCTCCTCACTGAGATATGGCCGGATTTTATACAGAAGTCGAAGACGGTAGGGAGATTGACGTACACATTCAGTAACATGAGTTTCAAACCGGAGATGCGTATCCAGTATCATCCCCAGGTTTTGCTTCCGTTACATGTTCAACCAGCTCTCCATTAATTTGTTTGCTTATAACTGCGTCGGAGAGTTTATTTAACGCTTTCTTTGTCCCAAACAGCATATACTTGGATTTCATGGGATTAAGGACTAAAGAGTTGGAGATGGACCACTGAAATATTTGTTCTTAGTCCCTATTTACGACAGTTACACCACGAGCATAGTCCGAAGGGGGGAAAAAATGATATATCCGCAAGTCATCAGCGTAGAGATGGTGTTGACAAGATGCCACCCTACTAACTATGTCAGCGCTAAACAGAATGAAAAGGAAAAATCAGTAAGTAAGTCATTAGGTAAAAAATCAACAAAAATATAACGCATGAAAGGAAAAAGAAAAGATAATAAATATTCGTAAAATACATAAAACAATCAGGAGCTCTACAAAAAGCCTATAAGAAGCTGAGCGACAAGTCGGAGTGGGCAGCGAACCTGACAAATAAACGCGGTAGAAGCTAAATGTCCGGAGATAATAAAGGAGGCAACATGTTTTTATAAAGAGCTCTACGCTAAAGATTTACTTTACTACCAGACGCCCTTAGTATCTTATAAATAATACTGGCCCACCACTATTGCAAGTAAAAAATATTTTATTTAAAAAAAATGTTTGTAGTAAAACTTTCAAAATTGGATTAGGTACTAGTGCAAGTGGCTTATCATTATATGTCTTTCGTTGAACAATTACTTTATCAAACCAATCTTTTATAAATTTCATAATCAGAACCGCAAACAGATTCAAATGAATTTAAATACTAGTTGCGTCATTTTAATTATATAGTTCTCCTTTCGGCTCCATCATCAGACCATGTTGTTTGTAAATATGGTCCATGACATCCAATATCATAGACCAGATTTACAAACAACAAACCACTTTATAATAAAACAAATCAGCTATTAACGGCTTCTGAAAACCAGAAAATAATCTCCGCCATTTTGGAAGTCCCGCCATATTGGATTTATAATAAACATGTTGGATGGTTCCCCATATTTAAGATGTAATGTGACGTTGTATTAGTTTTCGTGTTCTCTTCAGCAAGCCCTTTTATTTGTTATACTTACTGTGGTAGTGCAGAAAAAATAACTAGACCGCTAGAGTCTGGCTAACGAAAGTAGATACTGGATTTTTTTGGAAACTTTTTATATGACAACACTAAAGTGTTCCTACCATCGGATATTTACCCTACAAATTGGGGTATTTTAAGCAGAAAGTACTTAGGAACAATTATTTCCAAAAAGGCATTTTTAAAACAAACATATTTTAAACATTTTATAAAATGAGTTTTAAAAATTCGTACGTGTGCTAAAATTGTATTTATCGAAAATAAGTATCGTATGTACGTGTTGGATCATTTCAAGAGCAACACTAAGCCTTAAGTTGGTCTAATAAATAGTTTAATTAATTAGGTACACTATTTACTAGAGAAAAACTTGGCAATTTTATTTTAAAGAAATTAATTTTCGGCTGTTTTCCGAAAGATTTGGTAAAATCAGAATCAGTGTATGGTATCCCTATCTCTGACGCAACAAGATGGCGTGTTGTTGATGTTTCGTTGTGGTTGACTTGCGTATAGTTTTGTTGTGATATATCCGTGTTAATGCTATAAAAATGAATAAAACTATAAAGAGTGAAGTGCGAAAACTATTGTTTTGTATGATTTCGAAATATGAAGAGAAAAAGCTTGTGAAACAAGCCGTATTGCGAGAAAAACAGGATTGTTTACGTACTGTGACTGATTTTTTAGGTTAGTACGGTCAAAATGTCTTGATATTTTTTTATTTTAAATATGTACATATTAATTTTAGTTACTTTATATAATGGTATTGTTTTTTTACAGATAGTCTTGATGATAATGCAGGAACTGCTGAAGTAAAACAAGCAATTGAAAAGATCACAGATTTAGATCAAAAAGATATGATGAAATCGCAGAACCAGTACTTAGAAGAACTATCTTCACTCACCGGTAAGTTTTCACTCAACGTTAATCTTAGACTAGTTTTGTAATACTTGTGTATTTTCTATAATTTCTTAGTTATGAGACTCACGATAATTGACATTTTATTTTATTCTTTTTACAGATGTAAGTGTTATTACATTGAAGAGAATTAAAAAAGAAGGTGCGGTGAACGAAGGGGTCTGGAGGACTCCAGGTAAAAAACGACCTCACCCCAGTGTCGAACTTAGATAGTTTCGATATGGATGTTATTCGTAATAAAGTAAACGAATTTTACATTGTGAGGAAACAAGTACCAACATTAAGATCTTTGTTGGTAGAGTTAAAAAAAGTATAGAATTTGGTGGATATCGTGAAACTCTCCGTCGCATATTATTAGCCAACGGTTATGAATTTAAGAAAAACAAAAATGAACGTTCATTATTAATTGAACGGTATGATGTAGCTGCATGGAGACATCGCTTTTTGCGTACCATTGCATCGAAACGTGCAGAAGGCAAGCCAATAATCTACTTAGATGAAACTTATGTCCACAAAACCTATAAGCCTAAAAAATGTTGGCAAGGTCCATCAACAAGTGGAATAATTGAAAATATATCGTCAGGAAAACGATATATTATTGTGCATGCAGGATCAGAGAAAGGCCCTGTTCCAAACTCATTGTTAGTATTTAGCACCAAATCGAAAATGGCCGACTACCACCATGACATGAATTCCACAAACTTCAACAAATGGCTTCAAGAAAAGCGTATGCCCAATTTGAATGAACCAAGTGTAATTGTAATGGACAATGCATCATACCATTCTGTCATAATAAATAAAGCGCCCACATCTCAAAATCGAAAATTGAAACATACAATTCAAAAGCAGAGTTGCTCTGCTTAGTAAAACCGAACACACCAGAACCTATTTATGAAGCTGATGAACTTTTAAGCCAAAACGGACATGAAGTGCTAAGACTTCCTCCATATCATTGTGACCTAAATGCTATAGAACTCATATGGAGTCTAGCAAAAAGAAATGTGGGAAGCAAAAATTTAAGCCGAACTCCAAAAGAGTTCAAGGATCTCATAAAACAATCTTTTGAGTGTATTACAGCAGATGATTGAAAAAAAAAGACAACCATGTCATTCATGTGGAAGACAAGTACAAAAGAAGAGACCATATAACTGAAAATAATTTACAAAGCTTCATCATCAATTTAAGAGACAGCAGCGACTCCAGTGATTCTGACGATTCACTCCATGTTGAATTTTTAGATTCAGATTTTGATTATAGTGATTAAAAAACAGTATAAAAATATATGGTGTTGTTTTCTTTGACATAGATCTACAAATATTTCAATTCATGATAATATTGATACTCATGATAGTGTTTGATAGCCTGTTTGTTCCTTTAATACGCCACAATGGAGTGACGTATCCGTGTGATGTTTGGTATGGAGTTAATAAAGAGTTAACAAGTGATATAAGCTAATTTTAATCTCGTCATAACGCGGACAAAATTGCAAGCATCCACTAGTAAAATAAAAATAAATGTCAAAGTATCAAAGTGAGTTGTTCCAACTTTCCTTTTTACTTTAGGGCTGCCATGCTGATATTTTTTAAATTTGCCGCGCTTTTTCAGTATCAACTTTCATTAGCCAGACTCTATCTTGGATGATCCGCCATATTGGAATTAGAATGACGTCACATAGCTAAGCATGCATTATCATCCAAAATAAGCGTGAATACCAAATTTCGCTCAATCAGTCAATCGGACAAACATACATACTCGTACATTGCAAGTTAAAAAAAAGCTTGTAAAATGGATCCTGACAGAAAGACAGACAGACGGATAACGAAGTGATCGTATAAGGGTTTCTTTTTTTCTTTTGAAGTACGGAACACTAAATATTAACAATACCCAAAAATTATGAATAGTCAGGATAATAGAACATCGCAGTATTTAATCCTCTATCGTATTAATACATTTCCAATTGAAAATAAGTATATGCTAACTCCAAAAATATTCATAACATATTCAAAAGGTATTTTAAATCATCATCATATCAGCCGTAGGACGTCCACTGCTGGACAAAGGCTTTCCTCATTGATCTCCAGGAACTGCGGTTGGAAGCGGCCTGCATCCAACGCCGACCTGCGGTTCTTACTAAGTCGTCTGCCCATCTTGTAGGTGGACGTCCTACGCTTCGCTTGCCGGTCCGTGGCCTCCATTCGAGAAATTTCCGGCCCAATCGGCTATCTGTTCTGCGCGCTATATGGCCTGCCCATTGCCACTTCAACGTGCTAATCCGTCGGGCTATGTCGGTGACTTGAGTTCTCCTACGTATCTCCTCATTTTTGATTCGATCCCGTAGAGAAACCCCGAGCATAGCCCTCTCCATAGCTCGTTGAGCGACTCTGAGCTTATTCATAAGGCCAATAGTGAAGGACCACGTCTCGGTTCTATATGTCATCACTGGTAACACACACTGGTTGAAGACTTTCGTCTTAAGGCACTGAGGTATGTTGGATGAAAAGACGTTGCGAAGTTTCCCAAACGCTGCCCATCCGAGTTGGATTCGACGATTGACCTCTTTCTCGAAGTTGGACCTACCTAATTGAACTGTTTGTCCTAGGTATACATACGCGTCGACAACTTCAAGGGCCGAGTTCTCAACCATAACTGGGGCAGGGACGACATGGACATTCGACATGATTTTCGTCTTGTCCATGTTCATTTTAAGTCCTACCCGTTGGGAGACTCGATTGAGGCCTTCGAGCATCGTGCTAAGCTCTTGCATCGACTTTGCCATGACCACAATATCGTATTTTTTAGTTTAGGTATTTTTTAAACACTTTACTTTAAAAGCCTATTGTAAAATGGAGCATCGTTATAGTGCAAGCGCACGCACGCACACTCGTATAGTATTAGCTGTGTATATTTACACTACTGCATTGGCGGCATGTATTGCAATAAAATGTATACCATCGATTCGTTCACCTCATAAGACGGGTATGTTTTTTTTATGTTATTTGTGGGGAAACAAGCTTACGGCCCACGTGATGGTAAGCGGTCACCGTCGCCTATTGACACCAACAACACCCGATCATACCGGGGTATTGTCGACGCGTTCTTCACACTGTAGAAACCTCATTACATTTCTCTTGAAGCGTGCCATGTCGTAGCCTAATGGGAAAACCTCATATGGTAGCTCATTCCACATCTTGCAAGTATGGGGTAGAAAAGATCGCGTGAAGCGTGTGGTGCGCGATACCCAATTGTCGATGATTTGTGGATGAGATTTATTACGCTGTCGAGAAGTGCGGTGGTAAAATCTCGACGACGGGATGAGATCAAATAGCTCCTCAGAACATTCCCCATTATACAGGCAGTAAAATATACTGAGCGATCCGATGTCACGGCGTTGACTCAGCGGTTCCAGCCTGTCGGCGAGTTTGGGATCACTGATGATTCTAATGGCTCTTCTCTGAAGGGAGTCAAAACGAAGCAATTGGTACTTTGGAGCTCCTTGCCAAAGATGGGAACAGTATTCCACGTGCGGCCGAACTTGCGCTTTGTACAGCAATAGCCGTTGTTGTGCCGTAAAATACTGTTTGGCACGGTTAAGGACTCCAAGTTTTTTGAACGTTAGCACAGCTTTTGCTTGTTAACAAGAACCTGGTATCTCGACCAACCTAGTAAAGGTTATAAAACATCATTGAACTATTGTATAACCAGATTTTTGTACCGGATAATAAACAAACAAACAAACAATCTTACTATATTCCTGAATTCGAATCCACTTCAAACTTTTTCTTCAAAAATGGTCTACCAAATTAATTTCCCAGCGTACATGTAGCGTCAAATTTGACGTGGATTAAAATGCATTATTTAACGTGATGGACGTCACATCCCGTACCGTAATTCCATTGACGTGATGTTACAAAAAATTGCACCTTGCATTTTTATATTTTGTTCACCTCTGTTTCGTGCCTCCAATATAATCAAAAATATGTACCTACTAGAGAATTATATAGAAGAATACTGACTCCTCCTGGCCCTATACTAGGATGTTAGTATCATACATAACACTACAATCCACTAGTTTCTTCCACGCATCTGGAAGTTGAGATGACCTTGCCCCGGAGGTTTTTCTGGTGCGACATGAACGCTTTCAAGAGTTATAAAAAGTGTTAGGCAACGCGTCTGCAGTAGCACATGTGCTACAGGCGTTTATAGGCGACGTGACCACTTGACATCAGGGTGCCCTTCAGTTTTTGTCTATAAGATTTATATAAAAAAAACAAGTAACTTTTTAACAAAAATATAACCGACATCAGCTAACAATAAAAATCAAACTGCTTAACCGATTTTGATGAAACTTCTGTATGTCCAATCAGAAAGTATATACTTTCAAATAACAAAATAACTTTAAAATCAATTGATAAATGACAGAGTTCTGAGCATAGTTCTGAGCAACACACATAACATAAAAATTAAATAAGTTTAAGACTTGTATGGTTTTCTTATAGATGCCATAGCTAGAACTAAACCAAATGGAAATAGGACACCACGGGAAGCACCAGCTTTCAAATAAATAATGAATCATTAAAATCAGTTCACCCAGTTGAAAGTTCTGAGGTAACAAACATAATAAAAATACAGTCGAATAAAGAAACTCCTCCTTTTTTGAAGTCGCTTAAAAAACACCCAGAATCCGATCAAAAATTAGCAGCAAACATTTGTCCCGCAGCAAGCATCAAAATCAAGATGTATGCGTATAGTTAGCAATTCACCCACATCAACACTATTTCTAATAATTACTGAATTTATAGTACTAAGAAGGACGAGTATATTATAATTTCAACGATCAAACGGGATGTACGTGTAGATAACTTTGACGCAAATGAATTTATTTTTATAATAGCATCAAAGCGATGTTATTATTTTATAGACTACAAATTCTTGTCAGAATATGCGGCTAATCCTTCGATAAACCAACAGGTATATGTGAATAGCTGGATAAGTTACAGAACTTAGGTAAATTCTTTTGATGCGATGTATGTACATAATTAGGTAGGTCCAATTAGGTAGGTCCAACTTCGAGTAAGAGGTCAATCGTCGAATCCACTCGGATGAGCAGCGTTTGGGAAACTTCGCAACGTCTTCTCGTCCAACATACCTCAGTGCCTTAAGACGAAAGTCTTCAAACAGTGTGTTACCAGTGATGACATATGGAACCGAGACGTGGTCTTTCACTATTGGCCTTATGAATAAGCTCAGAGTCGCTCAACGAGCTATGGAGAGGGCTATGCTCGGGGTTTCTCTACGGGATCGAATCAGAAATGAGGAGATACGTAGGAGAACTCAAGTCACCGACATAGCCCGACGGATTAGCACGTTGAAGTGGCAATGGGCAGGCCATATATCGCGCAGAACAGATGGCCGATGGAGCCGAAAGGTTCTCGAGTGGAGGCCACGGACCGGCAAGCGCAGCGTAGGACGTCCACCCACAAGATGGGCAGACGACTTGGTAAGAACCGCAGGTCGGCGTTGGATGCAGGCCGCTTCCAACCGCAGTTCCTGGAGATCAATGAGGGAGGCCTTTGTCCAGCAGTGGACGTCCTACGGCTGATATGATGATGATGATGATGTACATAAAAAAACCTGAGGTAACTATAGTATTTTTCAAACTTTCACGTAACGTTCAGTAATTATGTATCATCATTATCATCATCATATCAGCCGTAGGACGTCCACAGCTGGACAAAGGCCTCCCTTATTGATCTCCAGGAACTGCCGTTGGAAGCGGCCTGCATCCAACGCCGACCTGCGTTTCTTACCAAGTCGTCTGCCCATCTTGTAGGTGGACGTCCTACGCTGCACTTGCCGGTCCGTGGCCTCCACTCGAGAACCTTCCGGCCCCATCGGCCATCTGTTCTGCGCGCTATATGGCCTGAACATTGCCACTTCAACGTGCTCATCCGTCGGGCTATGTCGGTGACTTGAGTTCTCCTACGTAGCTCCTCATTTCTGATTCGATCCCGTAGAAAAACCCCCAAGCATAGCCCTCTCCATAGCTCGTTGAGTGACTCTGAGCTTATTCATAAGGCCAATAGTGAAGGACCACGTCTCGGTACCATATGTCATCACTGGTAACACACACTGATTGAAGACTTTCGTCTTAAGGCACTGAGGTATGTTGGACGAAAAGACGTTGCGAAGTTTCCCGACAAAAAAATTATGTAAAGTGATAGATAAATATTGATGCAAAAAAAAGTTTGAGATGGTTTTAAAATCTTGGAATTTTCCGTTAGTGTTTGGATAACACTTTAAAACGAAAAGACTATTTGAAATAAGCAACGCGACATCTCTTGTCAATATACTAAACTGCAAGGTTTGGCATTGAGCAGGTCAAAAACTGTACAAGTTTTCCTGTAGATGGAGCTAACGGCGCTTTAGTCGTGATCTGAATCATCTCACTAATTTCAACTCTGACGTGACCGAGCCCTGTAACACAATTGGTTAGTGCATCCTCAAATCAAAAGAAAGGCTGCGGGTTCAAGTCCCGTCTAGACATGAAAATTTTGAGATGGTGTTAAAATTGAAACGAATAGTTTACATCAAATAACTGTGAAAACAGCGCACTAGACAACTTCAGAATGTTTCCATAGCTTGAAGCAATCAAATTTTTCGACAACCGATGGGCGATGGCTGACTGCAACACAAGAGCTGTATGATTCCCGCTGTGGGACCAATTTATTAAGGTACCATATGGTACTCGTTACTGATTCCGAGTATTAGATCAGGATTGTGTAGTCTATATATATAAAAATGAATTGCTATTCGTTAGTCTCGCTAAAACTCGGGAACGGCTGGACGGATTTAGCTAATTTTGGTATTGAATTATTTATGGAGGTCCAGAGAAGTTTTAAAAGATGAATGAATATGAAAATGCGTGGAATTAAATAAAAAAAAAACAGTTTGGGTTTACCTTTGATGTGTACCCCGTCGTTCAGAAGTCGTCGTTTAAATTTAACGACAGCGACGTTTAAAATGAAATGTAACGGCGACGTACATTGGCACCCCGCGTCATATGCATGTCCAGGGGCGGTACAAAGTTCGACGGGTCAGCTAGTATTAAATAAAAATAAATAAATATTGCTGGACATTTCACACAGCGCTATCTAGCTCCAAACTGAGCAGAGCTTGTAATATGGGAACCAGATAACTGATAGAATACTATTAGATCAATATTATTATTGAGTGTTATGTTATGTAATAAGTCATAAGAACGCTTACAAGAAGGAACCCAGCTGTTTTTCTATATGCATGATTTATTCATCGGAAAATGCGGTCACCGATATCAATACTATCAATATGCTAGTTCGCAATTAAATCGGGGATCCGAGCCATTCGTAGCTCATTTCTGATTTATGGAGGCCGCTGTTACTGTCACTATAACTTCTAAATAACCATTAGGTTTTGATAAGAGATGCTTGCCAGATATTAAATGGGTCGTTTAGGGATGCCAAAGGCAGATTTCGATTACAAACGGCTATAATATTATATCTTATTGTATCAAAATTACAGACTTATGGTTATAATTCAAATAAATTACTTAGTTTTCAAATAAGTAAAGTAAGTGAAGTTTATGTCGTGCACTTTTTGAAGTAAAACTTCTTTACGCACGCTTGACTTGGGGAGTAAGCTAGTGAATGCGTTACGAAAAGTGCGAACGGAAGTTGAGAGGGAGATATAATAGTTATATATATGTTAGTGAATATAGAAAGAGAGAAAGAGTTACGTTGCGTTTATTACGTAGGAGCAATAGAGAGAGGTGCGTGCGCACATTTTCTTTCTCTTGTCCTCTCATAGCCTGTGCATTACATATATATAGGTATAATATTATGTCTCAGTCAGTTGTTTCTTTTATTATTTTTCGTAATTGCATTTCGTTTCTGAACAATTTTATAAATTAATATTTTAAAAAGAAGTTTTACTTCAATCGTTTGGTCTAAAACACACTCGTTTTTATTTATTCATGTTGAAATACTGGAAAAATATAAGTTTCATTCATAAGCGAACTTTTTGAAACAACATGGTATAACTACGTAGAACTGGATTATCTATTGTTATTAAAAAGAACCCTTGAAGTGACCTTTGTCAAAAGACAGAACGATTATGTTGAAAAATAAACAAGTTGTCTGTCAATCAAAAAGGCAATCTGGAAAGTATAATAATGTTTAGGCATCATTAGGTTACGTTTTACACCTGGTCCGTAGTTGTACCTGAATAAATTTCCAATTCTTCAAAAGACCAAGATTTCATCTAACTTACCTAATTCTTTGTTTGTGCTGATTATTTTCATTAAACCGCCGTCGAAGATAACGAGCCCTCTTCTGCGGCGCCTCTCATTTCCCAAGAGAATTGTTTTTTTTAATTTTATCCATCTCATCTAAAGCTTTCTTTAAACTTATCAGTTTTGAGCCATACCGATGATGTCAAAACATACTTTGGTGCTTAATTGATTTTATTGGTTTATCACTAAATTATAATTTAACCGTTAGTTACTCACGCCTAAAACCTAACTCGCGTGGGGTGTTTTACAACCAGGTTTTAGAACTATAAAAAATCTACCAATTACGAGTACATGTAAAACCAGACTTTTATTCATGTTAATCTTTTGACTTATTGGTTAAATAATAGATAATATTAATGCGATTATTAAAATACAAAAATGAAGTCCATACATTTTAGAACAGAGTTTTAGAACTTTTAGAAACAGTCATAAACTTAAAAAACTCTTCTTATAGGAACTATTTATTTATTGAATTTCTGATATGTCGAAATAACATGGTGATCATGGTCACTGCACATAGGTGGATGGCATTTATAACATACGGTTTTTGATTTTTAAGTCTTTTGTTCTTAGAAAAACATGGCATGGCTTATAGGATGGCGCCTGGCCTCCACTAGGAGCTTCTTCACAACATTCGCGTGTGGTGCTTTAGTCCCCAACCACATTCTCCTGCCCCAATGTCCACAACAGAGTGTTGTTTTTGACTATATAACAAATTTTCACCCTTTTTAGGATGTTATTTTTTAAAGCTAAGGGCTCCGGGCGGCCTAATAACTTCAACGCTAAATTTGGTGAATTGTTTATACAAATTTACCTACATATTTCTCGATTTAAACCCGTCAATTTGATATTTTTTTTCTAGCATAACATCTAAATTTGATTTTTGTCAAAATAATACTTGCGATTGGTAGACGATAGAAAACGATTAAACGGTCTGACTTTGGTGTGTATAAAGATAATGACTTACTTATTGAAATATTTGTGTGGTTCAAAATATACCTGTCTAAAAATGGTATGAATATCTACCTTTTGACCATTCTGGATCATGAATTATATTAATTAAATAGAGCAACGGTTTCATTGCATTATTCGTCCTAATTAGGTCTTTCAGAACGTTTTTACGAATGCTTAATTCTCAAGCTCAAGAAACTCAAGATGGTATAATGTTATCATGAATAGTCATTTGCACTACTGGGTATATGAATTTGCAAACAATGAAATGGATATTTGTTATACAATAGGCTATAACCCGACCGAATCTAGGGCGAGTCTTGAAGCCAGGAATTCCGTTACAATGTCAGTGGAATGTTAATGGGTCAACACATTAAGGAGCAAAATCTAGAACAATTACGAGATGAATAAGTGTTGTAACTTTTTTATTTATTTTGTTACTAGGTTTGGTAGAATTTTTCAATGAAATACATACCTAAAAAGTCCAGGGCGTCCATCGGCGTGGTGGGTCCACGACATAAAGAAAGTCGCGGGCAACTCCTGGATGCGCGCAGTACAGGACCGGGAAGGGTGGCGTTTACAAAGGGAGGCCTACACCCAGCAGTGAGTACTTATAGGTGAGGCTGTACAGTACAGTGAGGGCTGTAGATGATGATGATACAAAACGATAGCGTATGCAAATAAACAATATCTCTAAATAACGATAAGTTTCCAAAAAAAACAGTATTGGTTTAATTTTTACGCCGATGGTGGGGCGTGATGTTTTTAAGGTGTGTATATATAATTATGTGTTTTTGTGTCTGTTACTTTGGCGCATCGAACGGGCTAGACAACTACGAATTTTGATAAACAACAATCAATAGAACTGTATAAATCATGTATAAATCATTATGAAAGTATCAGTTGGAGATATAAAATAATGTCTGCGATGTGATGACCCTAAGTTACGGTATATTTCACACAGTGTTGTCCAGCCCCAAATTAAGCAAAACTCGTACCAGGCAATCCGATAACTGATAGATTATGTTTTACAGCCTTCCTATCTTATTATCCCTTCCTATTTTCAAAGTCAAGGTATACTTACAACCATTTCTTTCCGTTGTCTCGTAACTGCTAGTTAGTGTTTATGTTATTTATCCTCCATATGTACACTACATATAGAGGATAAACTTAAATACGTATATATATATATATATATATATATATATATATATATATATATATATTATTTGTATGTATTTAAGTTTATGTTTATTAGTTAAATCAATAGGTATATTTTATTTTGCGAGTTCTGTTTATGTCTGTAGGTACTCTTACACCGCCGTCTTTTGACTTTGTTTATCCTGTTCATTCAAAGGTTGTCTGGAAGAGATCGCTTTTAGCCATAAGACCGCCTATTGCACATTTATTTGGTGCAATAGGTTGGTTTATTTCCATTATTATTGTATTTTTATTTGGTGTGCTAAAAAGAGTATTTCATTCATTCATTCATACAGCTTTTTTTTGTAATACGTACTATAAGAAACATCCGGACTCCTAACAAATATTTAACGATCAAGCAAACAATTGTTCCGCAGTGGGAATCGAGCCCACAACCTACTTTCTGAGCCAGCGATTCTCCCACTGCGCCATAGAGGTATTCGTCATTTTAATTTAATTGATCAAGCAAAGCGAGATCTCCAAATCAACTTGGGCAAATGTTGTATGTTTTATGTATGTTTCTTTGTCCGAGGATAGGATTCGAAGCGTTGATCTGATCATTGTGAAATTTAATACGTAAGTAGGCAGTGATGGCACATTTTTGGTGTGACTAAATGACCTAAAAATGTTGTCGGGCCGTTGAGATACCCAGGTTCAAGAGGAGTATAAAAATGAAAATGAGACTATTAGGTCAAGTGGGACGTCAAATGAAATGTCTTCATTGGTAGATTTTGATTCCGTTTTTATTTTTAGTAAAATCATTGCAGGTTTTGAGTTATTAGCTATAATAAAAACTGTACTTTGACGAAATTCACAGGGTGCACCTGTAACCCCACAATGCTATAATTTGGTATGCGTGTAGCTTTAGTGACACAGATATAGACACAAGTCTGAAATCCAAAATAACTGCAATTTGTCCCCAAAAAACGAGTAACCACATATATGAACTCCTTAGAAAGATAGACAGGCAGGCAGACATGGTTTGACCACGGTACTCTAAAAACATATCAAAGAAAGGAAATACGACTTCTTTAATGAGCTTAGTTTACAGTCCAAGCAAGATAATTCTAAAATACAAGAAACTCAAACTCAACTTCAATATCAGTTAAAAACTTGAAATAGCACGATCTCGATGTCAGATAACCAATACGTGTGCTGGATTTTAATCACGGCAGCTTTAAAAAAGAACAATTAGTTCCTGAGTATTGTTCTTGGTGTCATCACCATTCGTACCTATTAAGTTGTGCTCGTATTATTTTTTATTAAAATTAATTGAAAGCGAGATGAAGTAGTTGCTGCCTAAATGTACAAAAAGGCTTAGTATAAAATAAACGCGTAGCGAAGGAATTTTTTAAACTACATGAAGTGGAGCAAACGGCTAACTATCGCCTGTAACAAAGCATCTTCTTAATCTCCAAAAATCCGGCGAAGTGCGAGTCAGACTCGCGCTAGAAGGGTTCTATAAAAACGGCAAAAAAATCATGTTTGTTGTAGGGAAGCCCCACTTAAATATTTATTTTATTCAATACCACAATTTTATTTATTTACCTTATTTGAGGTTGGTGCTGATTAAGATAGTCCTCTAAATTGTAAGAGCGCCCATACAACTCAGAGGACTATCTTAATTGGCGTCAACTATGAATGTATGGGACATCCTTTAATTTTTAATATTTTTATTTATTGGATTTTTTTCTTTATTTGCACTGCTTGCACCTTGCTTTTTGCCAAATTTCGTAATTCTAGGTCAACGGTAACTACCATATAGAATTTAGACCCAAAACCTATAGGTTACTTCCGGTTGACTTAGAATTGTCAATCTGGTAAAAAGCAAGGTTTTACAGCACAAGTCAAGGGAAAATTCCAAAATAAATTAAGTTGTTAATTAAGGGAAATTTTGGTATCTACAAGTTTTCGCGAAAATCTAAACTTGTTCATATCATTTTATCGTGTTGACCCATGACCTTGATTTTTATACACCTAATAGTAACTTATGACCTTAGTATCTGGTACATATATCAACTCGCTAGGTCGACCTGTTCCTGAGAAAATCGGTGGTGACACACGGACAGACAGACGGACACGAAGGTGATCTTATAAGGGTTCCTTTTTTTACATTTTGAAGTACGGAACCCTAAAAACCACTGTTTTATTTTATACAAACAATCTTACCCAAACATTCGCATTTATAATACGTTAGTGATGAGATTATTCAAGGAACTATATGGATGCAACGTGTCAGCAGTTTCGGTGTGAAATTTAGTACTTAACATCAAATATTTTTTTTATATATACTTTGAAATTCCCATCCCATGGGAACTTTTGGATACAAAATAGTCTATGTTTCATTGCAGGTCATAATATATACCAAATTGTTGACGTATTTATAATAATAATTGAAGTAAATCACGATTTTACAATAATTTAACAGAAATAACCTACAATTTATATCTAAGTCATCATCTTCTAGGTAATTTGATGCAACAAACGGGACTTCTCTCTGAATTCACGACCTGCAGTATAACAAGTGCTGAAAGCAGGGTTCTCGTAAGCCATCACTGCTGATTTCCCACGAGAAATGCAAGGATTTTTGTCACACTCTGTCTGCACAATTTAAACGGACGTGATTCCTTCAAGAAATCCGAGGCAACTTGTTTGTGAGATGAATTGAGGTCGTTGCAATGTTGGCTAATTAATTAAATTAGCTTACTTTTCAAAGATATTTTCATAGTAATAACGATAACATTGTTCTTACTTACGCGAACAAAGGTTTTTTCACTTTTTCGAAACAAATCAAACATAAACAAATAATAATATATAAATATGTCTGGACATTTCACACAGCGCTATCTAGCCCCAAACTAAGCAGAGCTTGTACAATGGGAACCAGATAACTGATAGAATACTTATATACCTTTTTTTTTTGTAAATAATAACATATAAAGAAACAACCAGATTCAGCCGGCTGTTTGCCAACTACGCCACGGAGGTCGTCAAAACTGTTTCAACATGTTTAAGTTTTACGGATGATTTGATAACTCCTTAAAACATATTTAAGCACTAAACTCAATTCAAAACATAAAGTACACATAAAAATAACAGACAAGAGATCATTCGACTCTAGAGACACTAGATGTGCACCACAGTGTGTGCTCTAGTCCAGTGTTCCATGAAGGGATAGTTGAAGTCCAGCGTCCCTGCAATGAGTTGCAGGTAGTTGTTGGGGTTGCCGCGCACCCACAGCATCAGGGACGCCGACCCGTATACTCGCGCCTCCACGAACATTCCCGATGCGCTACAGAAGCGCGGCAGCCTCAACAACGCCCTGAACGAATTATTATATTGTACGCGCGGGGCACTAAAAGCCTTCTGTGTATGCTTGACCCATAAGCTGTATGTATAAAACGACTGGCAGTACGCTCTGAACAGTGTTATTTTTATCAGCCAGCATACTGTACCGTGAAAACCTACGAGCCAGCACATTAGCTCTGATTGTTAACTTCCAACACTCCTATCTCTACGCTAATTAAGTCAATAGAATTATTGAATGTATGAATGAATGAATATGTATTTATTAAAAAAAAGGGTTTTAAACAGTGCACTTATATAAATAGTTATAATTCTAGGATACCTGAGCTGTTGTATCTTGTGGTTCTGCACTACAACCTTGTTACGAGTATCTACATCAAATACTTTGGTACCTTGCTCTAACTAAGTTTAAAACTTGTGTTTAGACGCAAAGGATGTCTGCTTCGGCTCGATAAACATAGGATGGGCATAACAATGTAGGTATGACTGACTACAGATACTATAGGTTTAATATAGCCAGACTGAGTATTATACTAGTATGAGTATGTACACACGGCTACACATCAAACTATAATTTCCAGTATAAGCTGACCTCTCATTTTACAAAAAGCCTACACAACGCGAGGTCAGGTTATACTGGAAATGTATAGCTTGATGTGTAGCCGTGTGCATCATTATATTGCTTCTTTAGGATCAAGAAAAAAAAACATTAAGACTACAACTACTTACAACTAGTTAGTGGCCAAATCAGTAAGGCAACCTAGTTACGCTACGAGGAAACGCCCCTTCACACGTTTAGGCATCGTACGCAAGTCGCGCTTGTAATTATTTTATTGCAAAGCGGAACAAAAACGTATGGTCACTATTTTGACCACGACAAACAACAACCTAAGGTCTTTACATCTATCAATAGCACATTTATCTATCAATTACTCAGTATGTAGACCCAAGAAGACTTCAAGAGGGTAGACAGAAATAAGTCCTGAATAATTAGGTTTGATACATGTCCATTTGCTCACTGTTTGCACGGTAGCAAGTAACGGCACGAAACTTTAGTGCTGACCGTTATTGCGCAGAAGTAAAAAAATAAGGTACCTGAGGGGGGCTAGCGGGATGAAGGGCGGGCGTGCGTAGCGCCGATTGGCTCTCCAGATGCATTCCGTTCCCCGCACTGATACGACACCAGTCAATTGCAACGCTAAGGAACATCTCCAATTAAGCCAATAATGGCTATTGGCTATTGTATTGCTTGTGCGTCAGTACCCATGCGCAGCTATCCCTTCCGCGTATCGTTCAGCGCTAGACTTACGTGCCGCGACTTATAGTAACTATTAACGTGACAGATTGCTGCTTAATACAATAGTAAGTGATGGCGCATGCCTTCGAATTGTGGATTTAAGGGCATGCCGGTTTCATTATAGACGACCTCCGTGGTGCAGTGGGCGAATAGACGGCTGAGACGCAGGAAGTCGCGGATTTAATTCTCGCCGCGGAACAAATGTTTGCATGATCTATAGATTTTTTTTTTGGGTCTGGTTGTTCCTCTATATATTATAGGTATGTATTTAGCAAAAAAAAATTATATAAAGATTCTATGAGTTATCTGGTTCCCATAGTACAAGCTATGCTTAGTTTGGGGCTAGATAGCGCTGTGTGAAATGTCCAGCAATATTTAGTATTATTATTTATTTATTATCACGAAGTTAGATGGTATAATACAGATCTTGTATTTTAACAGTATTTATAAAACCCTTCATGTCTCGGCCTAACTGTACACAGAATCCCCTTGACGTAGTTTAAATAGTCCTAATATTTATACTGGATAAACTAAACAGATATATGAAAGATTTTTATAAAATTGAGGAAGGAAATGTTTTTTTAAGAATTAAGCTTCTCTTTGAACCTTTTTTCTCGGATGCGAATAACTCCATAAGTAGATAAAAACCTTACTTATCTTCCCAATCCGTTTAAATATTGTTTATCACATTTACTCATCCCAGTCCTAAGACGTTCACTGGAACACAGGCCTCGACACATAGATCTTGTACTGTATGGCCTGCACCGAACGATTCCCAGAGTGTAGAACGAGATAACTTTTCCGCCCCAACGATCGACAGCTATTCGAGCTGCGGCGTTCAATGTCACTTCAGCTTGCTAATCCTCTAAGCTATAACAGTGACTTTAATTTATTTCTTCATTTTTGATCTCGTAGATATATATATATATATTTGAATGTGTTAGCAGACTTCCGTGTACTCACAAGGGTTCCAACGAAAGAACAGAGCTGTGTTACCTTGCTGTGAGATAGCAAAATGCTGAGTTGGAACCTTTTTGTGGCGGCTACTAATAACTAATATATATGTTATCTTTTGTTCTACTGTACATGTGTTGTTATTACTGGTTTGGCATAGTAAAAAATATATTCTATCTTTCTTTCTTTCTATCTAAATGTCATGCCTTCTCCATAGGATGCTAAGTGTCTTTGACACTCAACTAAATTATCTTTGTACTTGTAATTGTATTACTAAACAAAATTTATAGAAAACAATACTGAACTTCAAACCATCTGCACAAGCTTTGGTCGGGAGAACTATTTTGCATTAATATGGCTGAAGTTTTAAAGTCTTATTTCTCAGCGCCGCAAACGTTGCGAAAATTCGATAACCCATAGTTTGGTTAGCAGCTGCAAACTTTGATCTTAGGCTTACCGAGAGCAGGTAATGTTTTTTGCACAAGTCTTTGTTGTTTTTAATCGTGTTATGAGATATAAGAAACTTGATAGGGTTAGGACGCCGTTAGGAACCTTTTCGGGGAAATTGTCCTGTATGTTTGTATTCTTTTTTGATTCTCTTTTACATTCGTATCTTCTATAAAGCTATATAGATTTAGCTAGAAAGCTAGTTTTAAATTATTTTTATTATCATTATTATAAATATGGGATTTATCACGTACCGTCTTATCGGTGTTTAGACCGACAATGATAATGATAACCGATATTATAAGATGATACGTGATAAATTCCGTATTTATAATAATTATTGAAATCAATCACGAAAGTTTTCTATTTGTATTAAGTTTTTGCGAAACAAAATGGTAAAAATGGAACCCTTACGGTGAAATGCATATTTATTTGTAATTACATGTATATTTATATCTATTATAATAAATTTAAATATATTTATAATGCATATATAATGGATTCCTGGATAGTTTGAAAACACAATTGAACCCGGTAGGTGGCGCTGTGGTCGAGCTCTAGAAAATTGCGGGCATACAACTAGTTATTTATAAGTTGTTTTCAATTCGAAAGGACGGATGACTCAATTGAGCCGTCCATCCGTCCCTCTGTTACAGCTGATTATCCTAGCAAGTTTCGACTTGAAAAAAAATTATTTATAAATAACTAGATGCATGCCCGAAATTTTCTAGATTTTGACAACAGCGCCACCTACGGGTCCAATTGTGCTTTCAAACTATCCAGGAATATGCACACAAAATTTCATCTAAATCGATCTAGCCGTTCAGGAGGAGTTGATAAACACACGTACAGAAGAGTTATATCTGTTATGATACTATTTTATTGAATGTATAAAAAAATTAAAATATTTAGATAGATAGATATAGATAGAGATAGATAGATTTATTTAGACAAAAGTAACAAAGACACAGTAACTACATACATATTTTATTTTATTGGAGCCAAAAGAGCCAAAATTGTGTAAAAAAATTAAAATTAGGTTACTAGGTGAAATTGGTCAACATATAAACTTATCTTACTCATTCTCAAACAATTTTATGTACCTACTATGGTTTTGGAGAGTACGAAAAAAATACCTTACAATTTTCCGCTTGAGTTCGAAATTTGCAAAATGGATAATTTACAGTTAATAAGATTGATCGAAACATATATTATATGCCGATATTATAAGAAACATAACACGAAGATTCGATCAAAATCAGTTTTTTTTAAATCTGCCTTAAAAGTTTACTTGGATTCTGCATCACATAACTAGATGGCGTGTTGATATTTTCGTAATAACGAACTGCACTACGTTAGGATAGAATAGTCAATAGCCATGTTCATGAAGCTCGTTTCCAAGCGACATTATGAGGTTGCCACCCATCACCCGAATCCTCTGGTAAATACCATACCCGGCTATCCTATAGTTCTACCCGCAGACAAAACCCTCTATCGACTGAGACACGATCTCGGAGATCCGGATGACGAAATCACCTCCGATAACGGGAGGAGATTTCACCGACCTCGCTAGCGAGCTCGACGGGTCCTTTTAGTCGTCGCCTATACGAAGTATAAACATGTATCTGAACGTTGTTACCTATGTGGTGCCCTTGCGCTAGTTACCTCATCAAAACTTACAGGGCTAAGCGCCATCTGTGTTCGACGAAAGTTTGGTTAAGCTGCAACGTCCTCAGAGGCCAACAGTGAGAAAAATTAAATCGAAAAAAAAAGAAAAACCTGTTATGTGCGAGTTTTATTCGTACATTACCAGTCTTGATTTTTTTATGGAACCAAAATTTTTTTATGGAATTGAGTAGCATAATTTACGCGATAGGACCTATATACAAACTACTATTTCCACTTTAAAGTAAAAACATGGCTCGCTTTAGTATCATATTCTCCTACTGACACAAAACAATTTAAACTGGAATATCCTTGTTAAAATACCTGAGTATCTAATAGTAAAACAGAAAAAACTTGTGTTCTTTAGACCACACGACTGAAGTAAAACTTCTTTTTAAAAATATTAATTTATAAAATTGTTCAATTAAAAAATTGTTTACACGTCTGTAGGTCGATCAGTATATGTTCATTCTAGACAGACGCAACTCGCACTCGCACATTAACGTTTAAAAATATACGAAACGGAACTCTCTCTCCTTTCTATCTTCACTAACTTATATCTCCCTCTCAACTTCCGTTCGCACTTTTCGTAACGCATTCATCAGCTTACTCCCCAAATGAAGCATGCGTAAAGAAGTTTTACTTCAAAAAACTACTAATTTACCAAGCTAAACCATCTTTTGTTTGTGAACAATGTATTCCACTAACAATGGTTAGTAGCGACATGCAGAAATTCGGAAAACAATATCCCAGCCATTAATAATATTTTCATCGGGTACACTGCAAACAAGACTGCGCTAAAATTTGGTGTTATCACATAAATCAATGTCGCAAACAATACTTTGTTTATCTTGGAGTAATTTAATGTGAACGGGGAATCTCATTTTGCGAGGAAGCTCATACATAACTTATTTATTACTGTGTGTAGCTCAAGTATTTATTTACTACATAAAATGATTAACAATTCTATGTAATACAATACAATATTAAGCCATACAGCCAATTAAGGTACACAATACTTTTTTCCTTTACTTTTATAGTGGTTCCTATACAGGCACATAAAGGCTCACCCACATTAAGGAGGGCCGCGCCGCTCTAGTGGAAAGCCAACTTTAGAGAATTATTCTGATTTGGAGGACAATTTACAAAGCAATCTTTGACCGCAATATCCTCTCATTTTGGCTCACATGAAATATTGAAAAAAAATGCCGAAAGTATACCAACACAACACTTTCTCGTTTAATTTGCATGTTGTTAAAAAGTTCTGTATAAAAACAGTCCCAGGAAGTACAGAGTTTGCGTCTTCTTTCCAGATATTGCTGCAACTTCAACGGATATCATCATCATCATCATCATCATCATATCAGCCGTAGGACGTCCACTGCTGGACAAAGGCCTCCCTCATTGATCTCCAGGAACTGCGGTTGGAAGCGGCCTGCATCCAACGCCGATCCAACGGATATATATACAAATAAATGGGAATTTTCGTTTTGCGCACAATATCTCACCCTTAACGCATATACCTTCTCTGTTCCGTTGCGGCTAAATAAGCGATAGCATGCTTTCTAAACGTGATTCTGTTTCAAATAGTTGAGCGCTTCCAAAGCACCTTATTTTGTATTCTCTCTTCCTTTACTTAAAAAATTAAAGCCAAAACTACGTGCAAAGGCCTCGGAAATTATGCATTTTGTATTCACCGTGTGTGCAAGATAGTCCAGTTTCTGTTTGGACGATTTTATTTTATAATCCCAAGAGGCTGACCGTTGCAAACTTATGAAAGCACTTTCCGGAATATAACAGCAAAGTGTGCGTTTGTGTGGTTTTAATTTTCTCGTATTGTAACACGGGAATTGTGCATTATATGTTTTGTTTCTTTTAATTATTTTTTTCTTTTTCTTTGGCAATTGAGTTAGGTGGAGCAGTGAAATCAGTTGATCGAGCGAAGCGAGATCTCCAAATCAACATGGGCAAATCAGCATTGAATAAAAATAAAAATTAATAAATATTGCTGGACATTTCACACAACGCTATCTAGCCCCAAACTAAGCAGAGCTTGTACTATGGGAACCAGGTAACTGATAGAATACATATATACATTTTTGTTAAAATACATACTTATAATACTTATATAGAGAAACAACCAACCCGGAACAAATATATGTATCATGCAAACATTTGTTCCGCGACGGGAATCGAACCCGCTACCTTCTGCGTCTCAGCCTGTTATTCGCCCACTGCACCACGGAGGTTGTCAATAGTACACGGAGTATGTATGTATGTTTGTTTGTCCGAGGATAACTTTCGAAGCGTTTATCCGATCATCAATAAATTTGGTATATATAGGTAGGGAGTGATAACACAATTTTGGTTTGACTAAATCAGCTAAAAATATGGGGTGTTGTTCAGATATTGGAGTTCAAGAAGGGTAAAAAACCCAAAATGCGACTATGCACTCCAGTGGCACGTCTCTTAAAAGTTCTTTGTGAGTACATTTCGACCCCGTTGTTATTTTTATTTTAAACCCTATAGTTTTTAAATTATTAGCCATAATAAAAACTGAACTATGACGAAATCTACAGGGTACACCAAATACCCCACAGTGCTGAAATTTGGTATGCGTGTGTTTTGGTAGCTTTAGTGATACAAATATAAGCAAAATTTTGAAATCTAAAAATAATAAACAAATAATATGAATTCCCGTTAACTGTAATTTGGATGAATCTGTCATCATCATCATCATCATCATATCAGCCGTAGGACGTCCACTGCTGGACAAAGGCCTCCCTCATTGATCTCCAGGAACTGCGGTTGGAAGCGGCCTGCATCCAACGCCGACCTGCGGTTCTTACCAAGTCGTCTGCCCATCTTGTGGGTGGACGTCCTACGCTGCGCTTGCTGGTCCGTGGCCTCCACTCGAGAACCTTTCGGCCCCATCGGCCATCTGTTCTGCGCGCTATATGGCCTGCCCATTGCCACTTCAACGTGCTAATCCGTCGGGCTATGTCGGTGACTTGAGTTCTCCTACGTATCTCCTCATTTCTGATTCGATCCCGTAGTGAAACCCCGAGCATAGCCCTCTCCATAGCTCGTTGAGCGACTCTGAGCTTATTCATAAGGCCAATAGTGAAGGACCACGTCTCGGTTCCATATGTCATCACTGGTAACACACACTGATTGTAGACTTTCGTCTTATGGCACTGAGGTATGTTGGACGAAAAGACGTTGCGAAGTTTCCCAAACTGATCTGATCTGTAGGTCAAGTTAATTGGTTATATATTTGGTGGCACTATTTTGATAGTCGAAGATTACGAATAATTGTTTTGTGTTTTTTATTAGAGACTCGCGAGATCTCAGTTCGGAACGAACCACTAGTTATTTTAATTAGAAAGAACGTTATCATCACACTTAGTCTTATGCTTTTTTGTAATAATTACTATGAAACTTCTTCGTAATGATAACTTCCTTACTCCCAATGTCAGGAAAATGCCATCGGTTCATCGAGTGAAAATTTCTAGTGTGTAGTCGCCAGTTTGGCGTTCTACTGGCGAACAAGAACAGCAATTCTTGTACGAACTGAGTATATGAACATTTTGCAGATCGGACCAGTGGGACGGGTTTATGATATGAAAATGGTTTAGTCTTCATTCAGGACACCTGTGTGCCTGACTACGTATTTGAAGCGAACGCATTCGCTCTGCACCGCCGCACCGCCTAGAGTGGCCACTCAGATCTTATTCTAAGTGTTACTACTTATTGATCGAGCGAAGCGAGATCTCTAAATCAACATGGGCAAATCGGCTTTGTATGTATGCATATTTGTTTGTCCGAGGATAACTTTCGAAGCGTTGATCCGATCATCATGAAATTTGATACATAGGTAGGTAGTGATGGCACAATTTTGGTGTGAATAAATGAGCTAAAACTGTTGGGGCGTTGTTGAGATATTGGGGTTCAAGAGGGGTAAAAAAAATGAAAATGAGACTATTTAGTCAAATGGGATGTAAATGAAAGGTCTAGACACTGTTTTTAATTTTAGTAAATTTCTTATTAATATTTTTTAGTTTTTGAGTTATTAGCCATAATAAATACTGAACTTTGACAAAATTCACAGTGTGCACAAGTAATCCCACAGTGCTATAATTTGGTATGCGTGTAGCTTAAGTGACACAAATATAGGAAAAAGTCTGAAATATAAAATAACTGTATTTTGTACCCCAAAAAACCACACCATATGAACTCCCGTTAGCTGTAACTGGAATGAAACTGGAGGTCAAGTTGTTGGTTATGTTTCGTGGCACTGTTTTATTAGTCAAAGATTAAAGCCGGCTTGCACAACGATCCCTAAACGTATTTAGCGTCTAACCATGTTTAAATTTTACGTATTTGTTTGATCTGACAACTCATTAGATCATATTTAGATATTAAATACGTTTAGGCTTCGTTGCTCGAGTCACCCTAAGAATATTTTGTTGTGTTTTGGGAGGCTCGCGATATCTCACTTCGGGGCGAATTACTAGTTTTACTTATTTCAAAGCGGTTGTCTGTTCTGTAAGTTATAATACCCAGCTCATTACCACTTGCTAATTCAAAAAGCTATGTTGCCTATCTTGTTTTGTCTACGGATTTCCTAGTTCCGAAAGTGATGCTTACTTAAACTAAATCAAACATACTACACAGTGAGCACTTAGAGGTAACCATGTGCGCCTGACGGTCTTGTTTCAACTATGCAAATTAATTGCTTTGCCACACATACTCCGAATGTGGTAAACCTCATCCTTAGATTATTTGTTTAGACAATATTAACATTATTATTCATTGTATTTTCATTAGGGTCTTGTGGAAAGGCATTTCACTATGTTGTTTGCGTACTAAAATATTAAGATAATATAGTTTAATAAATAAAACACATTATTTCAATATCTATGCACAACGAACCATAGAACAAACTCTAAAGTACGGAGCTTGCAATAAGTAAAAAACAAAAGCTTCAGAGCTAAAACTCGAACTTACATTTTTGAAGTTAAACTTCTTTACGCGCGCTTCACTTTTTTTCTTTCTCTCAAATACCAGTTGATTTGTCGCATATCTCCTATCCCAAACTAGCCTACATTATACAAACTGCGAAAACAAAACACTCCTTCATGCTGTATAATAGAGTTAATTTTTTTTACGACTTTTTTTAAATCATCTCAAAAATTTCAAGCATAGACGGGACTTGAACCCGCGACCTTTCTCTTGATACGAGAACGCACTACCATCTGTGCATGTCTTGTCAATGTACTGAATTGCAACGTTTGGCATTGGGCAGGTACAAAGAACTATATAAGTTTTCCTGTAGATGGAGCTAACGGCGCTTTAGTCGTAATTCTGAATCATCTCACTAATTTCGACCTAGACGTGAATTGCCTGGTTGCACAGATGGTAGTGCGTTCTCGTATCAAGAGAAAGGTCGCGGGTTCAAATCCCGTCTAGGCTTGAAATTTTTGAGATGATTTTAAAAATCTTGGAATTTTCCGCATGTGTTCGGATAACACTATAAATAAAAATACTAAGTATTTACGACGTTTCGTATTTTGAATCTACCAGCTTCGATTTACGAAAAAGTTCAGCTATTCCACAACAGATGGCAGGCAGCAGCAGAAGTTTTACTTCAGTTGTGTGGTCTAAAGCACGCTAGGTTTTATATATGAGGCTCAGACTTATCCTTTCTTCTGTCATGTTGCTATCACGCCTTGTAGCAGTTTAATTGACTTATCTGTACATTTTTCCAGTATTTTGCGAGAATGTTCAATAGACTAGCCCAAATCCACTGGTAAGATAAACAATACGTTAAATACTTAAAAAAATAGCTGGTCAGTTCTGCAAGCGTATTAGTAGTTTTATCCTCTTATTTCTGTAAACTTAAATCCAAATAAACAGTTCTAAAAATTCCAAAGAAGACAAATTTAGTTGGACGAAAGCCAAAGTCCCGTACCAGTTAAGCTAACAGTTTTGTACTTACTGAAACTTAGACTTAGAGTGATATTATGCAAGCTAATGTATAAGTAAGAACAAAAGCTTTAAAAATTATCGAAAATATCATTGGTTAATCTATACTAATATTATAAAGAGGTAAACATTATTTGTGTATTGAATAGGCTCCGAAACTAGTAGACCGATTTAAAAAAATATTTCACTGTTGGAAAGCTACACTATCGTTGACATAGGCTACTTTATACCCAACTGCGCAGAAGGAGGGTAATGTTTTTATTGAAAAACTACGCACGCTAAGCTGCGGATTGGTTAGCTAGTGCATTATAATCCAGGCCGCCAAAGAGTGGAACGCTTTGTCACAGTCTGTGTTTCCTGGTAGCTACAACTAGAGTATCTTTAAATCGCGAGTGAATAGGTTACTTTAATCAAGCGATTACCATCGTAGACTACATCATTCCTTACCATCAGGCGAGATCGTGGTCAAACGCAAGCATATAATGTATAAAAAAAGAAAGAAGACAGGTCTCATTTCTTTATAAAACCAACCGCACATTTTGGTACCAAAACTCACTTTAAATATACACGCTACTCTAAGATTAGATAGGATATTATACAATGTTCCCTTATCTAATGCCTCTGTAGCAAGTAGAGTAAACAGGGGAGTGTAAAACCTTTTAGCACTGGTCTTTCCATGACCTGATATATCGTTCAGAAAGTAATTTTCAAAACTTCACTAATGTTTGTAAAGGACTTGTGAAAGACGCAGCCACTGCGGTGACTGGGATTAAGTTAATGTGTGTTGATTCACCGAATATGCTGCTTATAGGCTGGCTCGTTCTCCGTTGTGAATGTTGTTTTGTGCTGTGAAAATAGTTGTACATTAAAATAAATTGTACGAGCGCTTGTCGAACCATGAATAGTAAAGAGTTTCGTAACCAATACGGCTGTATCTTAGTCATAATAAAATAAAAAAATCTAAATTATTTTGCAGTTGATTTTGGTAATTTTGTATGAACATTATATAAACTGTTACATCATATAACAGTAAAAAAATCACCCCCACCTCTCTATAAGGTAGGATTTTTTACAATATAACAATTATAATTTTGTGTCCATATGCTGTGAGACTTTGCTTCTCACCAAATTTAATAACCTTGATATCTCCACACGTTCGAAAAAAGGTCTTGCCAGACGAACAGACAGACAGACAGACAGATGGAAAACGAAGTAAATAAGAATTCCTATATTCCTTTTGAAGTACGGAACCATAAAAATATTTTTTTTTTTATTATTTATTCAACCACTTTGTAGGTGTCAGTAGGTATAACAAAAGTTGATGGTAGAAATAAATACTAAGTAACTTCAAGAAATAGGTAGTCGTTTAAAAATACCAGAAATTTTTCAACCGGCCTATTAGGCGATGGTCGTTTCTTGAGCAATAAATAATTTAATAAACGAAAGATGAAGTTTCCTTGTTTAGTTTGTTGAGGTAATTGGGGGCGCGGATTAAAAAACAGCTTATAAAAACTTTCATCAGATTTGTCGGAGCGACAGGCAGATTGCATTTGTCGGAGCGTTGTGGTTAAGCTGTTATGTTGGTTTTTAGGGTCCCGTACCTCAAAAGGTAAAAAAGGAACCCTTGTAAGATCACCCTCTTGTCCGTCTGTCCGTCTGTCTGTACGTGTTTCACCACCTATTTTTCAAATTTATACTAGATATTGAGGTCTATAGTCTCTATTAGGTGCATAAAAATCAAGGTCCTGAGTCAACACGACAAAAAGATACGGGCAAATTTAGATTTAAGCGAACACTTGTAGTACCAAAATTTACCTATATTTTTAACTTTTTTTATTTTTCGGCATTTTCTTATTACTTGTGCTGTTAAGACCTTGCTTTTAACCAACATTGACAATTCTAGGTCAACCTGAAGTACCCTATAGGTTTTGGGTCGAAAACCAAAACTTCAGTCGTTCTAGGAATATTTATGGAGGCCTACGCCTGAAATAATACTAGTGCTAACCTGTTTCTTATAAAATAAAACCGGCCAAGTGCGAGTCGGACTCGCGCACGAAGGTTCCGTACCATTATCTATAAAAACGGCAAAAAGTCATGTCTGTTGTATGGGAGCCCCACTTAAATATTTATTTTATTCGATAGCACAATTTTATTTATTTACCTTATTTTGAGGTTGGTGCCGATTAAGCTAGTCCTCTAAATTGTATGAGCGACCATACAACTCAGATGACTATCTTAATTGGCGTCAACTATGTATGTATAGGACACCCTTTAATTTTAATCTATTTTTATTTTTTGAAATGTTTCCTTATTTGTGCTGTAATACGTTGGTTTTTGCCAAATTTCGTGATTCTAGACCAACGGAAACTACCATACAGGTTTTCGACCTAAAACCTATAGGGTGCTTCTGGTTAACTTAGAATTGTCAATTTTGAATAAAAGCAAGGTCTTACTGCACAAGTAACGGGAAAATTCCGAAGAATAAAAAAAAATAAAAATTTTGGTTCTTTCAAGTTTTTGTGAAAATATAAATTTGCCCATATCTTTTTATCGGTTCGGCTCAAGACCTTGATTTTAATACACCTTATAGGGACTATATACTTAAGTATTTGGTATAAATTTCAATTTGCTAGGTCAAATCGTTCCTGAGAAAATCGGGGGTGACACACGGACAGACAGACAAAAGAGTGATTTTTAAGGATTCCTTCTTTTACCTTTTGAAGTACGGAACCCTAATGAACAACTGTCGAATTTCGACCAATATGTCACTGGCACAGTAAGCATTAATTGACGTAGGCAATAGCTCAAAGTACATCTGAAAATGCATTCTAAGATACAACTACAGAGGAAAATGGAAAGCTCAATTCATTAAACGAAGTGCAGAGATTTCGCCATTCTCAGTTTTCAGAACAAAAGTTATGGTCTTTATTTTTTTAAGTTCGTGTACTCTCACGCTAGCCAATATATTTTAGCGGCTTAGTAAGCAAAGGCAAAAATTAAAAAACATGGTTTTATTGTTTGCTACATAAGTTTCAAATTAATTGTTTTAAAAAAAAAGTTGAGCCTATCGTGAACATTTAGATACTTATATTATAGTTCGCCCTGAACTGAGATCTCGCGAGTCTCCGATTAAAACAGAAAAATATTATTTCTAATCTTTGACTATCAAAATAGTGCCACGAAGATATAACCATATTATTTGACATACAGTTTCATTCAAATTACAGGTAACGGGAGTTCATGTAAATTGGTTTAAGTTTGTTTGGGGTACAAATTGCAATTATTCTACATTTCAGACATTTGCCTATATTAATGTCACTTAAGCTACACCGATACCAAATTACAGCACTGTGGGGGTCACTGGTGCACCCTGTGAATTTTGACAAAATTTAGTTTATATCATGGCCAGTAACTCAAAAACTATAAAGGATTTATGAAAAATAAAAACGGAATCTAAATGAACTAAAGAATACCTTTCATTAAACGTCACATTTAGCCTGATAGCCTCATTTTCAGTTTTTTACCCCTCTTGAACCCCAATATCTCAACAACCCCCCAACATTTTAAACGCATTTAGTCACACCAAAATTGTGCCAACACTACCTATCGATGTAATAAATTTCACGCTGATCGGATCAACGTTACGAAAGTTATCCTCTGACAAACATACATACATACATACAACGCCGATTTGCCCAAGTTGATTTAGAGATCTCGCTTCGTTCGATCAATTAGAGAGATTAATGATACCAAAATATTTAACTAAAATAATCATTATCATCTACATTCATTAACGAAAATTATGAGATTATTTATTTATTTCATATGTTATAATACGTATCATTAATTGTGGGGATGAATATAAGGTTGTCATACAATAAAGGTTGTCTGGAAGAGATCGCTTTTAGCGATAAGGCCGCCAATCATACTAAATCTATTTGTAAAAATTATGTTCTGTACTTTAATTTGGTGTACAATAAAGAGTTATGTTATCTTATCTAAAGGCTTCTTCTTAAGGCTTAAGGCTGCTTTCGACAAAAAAACAGAAAAACAACAAACACCTTGCTAAAAATAAAACGCAAAGACCTAAGGATGATGGTGGGAATCATCACGGGACACTGCGGACTTAACCATCACCTCCTAAAGACCGGAGCCACGGACAGCGGACTTTGTCGCGGATACCTTCGGGAGGAAGAGACTGTGGAGCACGTGATACTCCACTGCACTGCCACAAACGACGCAAGACGTCTATCAACGGGTCTGCAAGGGGTCATCGAATCCTCATGTTCCACTTACACCACTACTACTTCAATATCCACGGGGACCCTGGAAAGCTGCGGCCACCAACCCAAAGTCCTACTCCGTTACTTCTAGGAGTTGGGATGGCTGGGGTCAGGTTAGAAGGGGGGTAATACACAATACATCCCAATGCGGGACGTCAGTGCAGATCGTTTATTCCCCCCACACTAGAATTAGAATTAGAGATCGCTTTCAGCGATAAGACCGCCAATCATACTAAATTTATTTGTAAAAATTATGTTCTGTATTTTAATTTGGTGTTCAATAAAGAGTTATCTTATCTTAAGGCTCTGGTAAATGAGGTTAAGAGTAATTTCAAAGGGACTTTTAATTGAAAATAATTACTGTAGAATCTATGAAGGCATGCTTTCAGAAGCAAAATGGTCCTCAACTATATAAAAAGTCGATGAATAATGCATGCCAACTACTATAGCCTTAGCTAACACTTCCTAAGCTTGAAGGTAGATGGCGCTGTCTGAAATGTTCAGCATTTTTTTTGTTGTAATATCTATTGTTCCCATTTTATACCCATTTCACGTATCCTAATATATCAAGTATAGGCGGTACCTGCGGAGGGAGTTCAGGGGATGAAGAGAAATATATTGAGGAACAGCGTTTAATAATTTATGGACTGGTATTCATATGGTGGAATATTATTCCTTGGAGTCCTGAGGAAAAGTTCACCGGTTGCGGGCTTGTATTTTTGTTTAATACAACCCTTATATAAAAATACAACTAGTGGTTTGCCCCGAACTGAGATCTCGCGAATCTCTTATATAAATAAAAAAACATACTATTTGTAATCTTTGACTATAAAAATAGTGCCACGAAATAAATAAACCAAATTACCTACAGATTTATTCAAATTATAAGTAACGAGAGTTCATTATTTTGGTTACTTTTTTAAGGGGTAGAAGTTTCAGTTATTCTAGATCCCGTTTTTATAACATGTCCCGCGTAACGGTCATTAATAGACGTTTGCCTATATATGTGTCACTAAACCTACACACATACCAAATTTCAGCACTGTGAGGTTACACTGTGAATTTTGTCAAAGTTCTGTTTTTATTATGGCTAATAACTCAAAAACTACAAAAATTTTACTATAAATCAAAACGGATTTAAAATGAAGACCTTTCATTTGACGTCACATTTGACCTTATAATCTCATTATCATTTTTTGTACTACTCTTGAACCTCAATATTTCAATAACCACCCAACATTTTTAGCTCATTTAGCCACAACAAAATTGTGCCATCACTGCCTACCTACGTATTAAATTTTACGATGATCGGAGCAACGCTTTAAAAGTTATCCTCGGACAAACAAACATACTTACATACATATAATTCCGATATGCGCAAGTTGATTTGGAGATCTCGCTTTGCCCGATCATTTAGTAAAATAGTGTACCTTTTTCACCAACATGATTAAGGGAACTTTTGTGATTTATTTTATCATTATTATAAACACAGGTGTCATCGGTGTTTTGGCCAACAATGTTTCGGTTCAATTCGTGAACCTTCATCAGTGCTAAGGAAGACGCGGTGCGGAGAGGATCGCACTCACGCTGATGAAGGTTCACGAATTGAACCGAAACATTGTCGGTTGAAACACCGATTAAACAGTACGTGATAAATCCCGTATTTAAAATAATGGTGCTTATGATTAAGGTTTAGGTGGTATACATTCTAAGTAGTGTAATTTAATTGCTGAAAGGACTGAACTAAATTGTTTGATTTTATTACATACTAGCTCACCGTCAACGTGCCGGCTCTACTCGAGCCGAACGGTATTTCACGAGATGATGGCAAGAGGCCTGATGGTTTGACGTTAATTCCGTGGAGTCGTGGGAGGTCGCTGGTGTGGGATGCAACTTGTGTTGACACACTGGCGCCCTCTCACTTTCACGATACTTCCCGGGTGGCTGGTGCGGCAGCAGAGGTTGCGGAGAACCTCAAACGGAGGAAATATGATTTCCTGGGAGATCAATACATATTTCATCCCATTTGCCCTCACAAAATACGCACAGATCTATATTTTGTCACATCTAAGCAGGCTCTAGTGTACAGGTCGAAAGACGTAGATTAATACACACAAATACACACATATATATAAACTCACCCCCCTCACATAATAAACACATGCTCAAACATGCATTCTCAACCACACACAACACAAGACACGATCACACTCATACACCCGCAAACTATCACCATCACTCACACTTTAACCGTTTCATACAAAACACACTTATATTTATATCATCTAGATGTACCATTGTTGAACGGAAGAGAACTTATCTCCACAACACAGGTATTTACCTAGAGTGGAGGTAAGTGCATTACAAAATTTGCACCCATGTGTATATCACGTATTTTAAGTTTTATACCTTTTTTTGTGTTTTTATACCTTTTTTATACCTTGTTTTGTACACATGTGTTATATATATTTTGAATAAAACTAAATTATTAAGTTCTTCCGTTTGGGGTCGAAACTATGGGTCCTTGGGGCGTTAGTGACTAAAAATTCATTAAAGAGCTCTCCAGACGCATCATAGACACCACAGGTGACCAAAGAGCTGGAGCTTACCTCTGCCAACGGATCAGTCTAGCCATTCAAAGAGGTAATGTTCCCAGTTTTTTGGGCACCTTACCTGCAAATGGAGACTTAAATGCAGTTTTTTATTTATAGGCATATTTTAAATTTAGTTTTAGTTGTTTGATTTAATTGTAGTTTTTATTGTTAATCTGTTTGATACATACTAGCTTCCGCCGTTGCGACGATGTGATTTAGTATCAAACAAATATCTTAACTTGTTGGGTTTCTTTGCATGACAAAATCCGCAATGAGGAAATCCGCAGAAGAACTAAAGTTGCCGACATAGCTCTCAAAATTAGCAAGTTAAAGTGGCAATGGGCAGGCCACATCGCTCGTAGAACCGATAACCGTTGGGGAAGAAAGGTTCTCGAATGGAGACCACGGACTGGAAGACGCAGCGTAGGCCGGACCTCACAAAGTGGACTGACGATCTAGTAAGAATCGCGGGGAGCCGTTGGGCGCAAACGGCTACCAACCGCTCGTTGTGGCGATCTAAGGGGGAGGCCTATGTTCAGCAGTGGATGTCTCCCGGCTGATGATGATGATGATGATGATCTAAACTTTCGCATTTATAATATAAGTGTAAAAAAGAAACTGATTTTCTTTTCATGATTATGTGCATTATGAACACATTTAGTTCATTAATCACTCATAAAGTAAATACGTGAAAATTTCCAAAAAACGACCAGAGAAAAGGTTCATTCACGCCGTTTTCCCCCATAATGAAGCATCATCATACCTTCTAATTACTCAGGCTGTAACTTTTGATCATTTTCCTTTTGAGACAAATTAAGCTCAGCTCACCGCATCCGCAGGGATCAAGAAATCTTGTGCAAATTTGTTGTGCCCCCGGGAATCGAACTCGAGAACTCTACAAATTGGATCAAGGCCTATCCTTACCTGAGAGACATTTTTTACCTTTGTAGCAGGTACTCTAGTCTCTGTATGCGGTTTCGCTCACTAGCCAGTTATAAAAAGCGTTTGTGTTATTTCCGCGTCAAATTTAATATCGTGATAGTCAAAGACAAAAATATTTTCAATGAGTGGAATGGAGTCATTTATGTAGGTAGTTATAGATATAATTATGATCACCTATAAGTTAGGGTCTTTCTTATAACTAATCTATACTAATATTATAAAGAGAAAAGATTGGTTTGTTTGTTTATTTGTATTCAAAAGGCTCTAAGACTACTGGACCGATTTAAAAAATTCTTTCACTGTTGGTAAGCTACACTAACCCCGGGTGACAAATACTACTTTTTACCTAACTGCGTAGAATGTGTACAGTAACTATGGTAATATAATTATTGATTAAAACGGGTATTTATCGCGTATGTACCTTTTTTATTTGTTATCCCGACGTTTCGGCTGTGTTGCAACAGTCGTGCGGGCTGACACGAGTCAGCCCGAGACCAATACGCGATAAATACCCGTTTTAATCAATAATTATGTACAGTGATCGAGAAAGTTTGAAAAAAACTATGGTAATATTTTTATTAAAAAAACTACTCATGTGAAGCGGCGGATTGGTCAGCAAGTCTATTTATAAAACCACATCTATTTCCAAAGATCATCTTGTCAAAAGTTTCTATTGACTACTTTTGAAAATTGCAATATATTGTAGCTAAAATATACTTACCATTTATGCCGGCATCGAAATAGCGTATGATAAGCGTGAATAACAGCAGGTCGTGGCACGTCTCTCCCGCAGCGTCCACACACATATATCACAAAAACTAATAAGCTGGCACACCAACCGAGCGAAGCTAAGCGAGTGAATAGCTCTGCGCTTACGAGTCACGAATCTAAGGCACACGATGCGCTTCGGCGGTGCGCCCGTATGAACATCGCAATTGCAACCAGCGAGACGAGGCTGGGAGGAGTGCACACCGGAGCTAACAAAGTTGATACGCCGCAGCGCAACCACAGAAAGTTAACAAAAAGTTAAGTCTAGAACAACGAGCTAAAACAGGCGCACGCACGAATGTGGAATCAAATCCATTGATAAAATACAGTCGAATGAAATGTGGAATCAAATCCATCAATAGATTTGTTCACTGGATTAGAGTGAAACAGGGTGAATAGACGCACGCGTACGAGGATCAAGTCGGTTGACCGAGATCGCGATCTCGGAACGATTTATTGTACGCCACCACCATACAGCGCAATGCGTCGAAAGCATTGTGGCGCCAGCATCGAAATTTTTCGTGTGGCTGGCGTAAAGATTAAGTATTAAGGCTCGGCCGTAATAAGCCACAAAAATGTGAAATTAGCGCAACATGCAGATACACTGAAACGGAGTCAGCGATTTTAAACAACAAAAAAATTAAAGTACCTCATCCAAGACTCACACAGGATGACCATTGATGATAGTTACATGGCGGATAAAACAAAGGGAAACAAAAAGAATCACTCAACTCCGATATCAAAGTTAGCCTAAACGTTTTCTTGACCAAAAGTTTTATTTTATTTTAGCTCTCAGTGTACACACAGCATTACGGAAGTGCTTGTGCCCTATGAATGTCAAACGAAGTAAAGTTTTGGGATGGAATAAAGGAAACTTTCACGTGATAAAGCATCAAATTTTTCTGGAACGTAACTATAAAACTTTCAAACTATATTCGCACGTTTTTTGACATTGGAGCTTAGGTTTTTTATGGTTGTAGAGGTTGCGTATATGTCTGTTAACGTTTTCTGTATTATTTTGAAAGTGAAGATGATTTCGCTCAGCTGTCTACTTATCCGTTTTTATTCTAGTTCATAGTGTTGATCAATTCAGGTATTTTTAAGAGGCCAACATGCCTTTACAATAAATATTTACATGACTAAAATTCAGAAGAAACAGTTAAATCATCTAAAGACCGTTGCAAACGATCTATTGATAGCTCAACTGCTCTAGATCACTACCAGGTGGAAATGTCCCCATTCAGGTACTTGGTTGGGTTACCGCTAGCGACATTTTATCTAAGCGTGTTTCGGCAGTTGAGTTTCCAAATAGTTCATACAATGTTCATACAAAATCACCCAAATCACAGCGAAATTAATTTTTATTTAAAAATGATTATGATACAGCTGTACTGACTCTAACTGTGATTCATCCGACACGTTATGGCCAATTTTTAAACGCGAATTTGGTTTCCTATGTTTCTTTCATTTCATAGTACACACGGCTACACATCAAGCTATATAGTCCAGTATAAGCTGACCTCGCATTGTGTCGGCTTTTCGTAGAGTGAGAGGCAGCTTATACTGGAAATATATAGCTTGATGTGTAGCCGTGTGTACCTACTATGAGTTAGTACGATACCTTAGGTGATCTCAGTTATATTAAGGTAATATTAAAATGCAGTGGGTGATTTACTTCCAGCAAAATCATAATATTGTGAAGATACGTATGTCAACTGGTCCTGAGTACTCATAAGATAAGCCGCAGCTACCCAGGCAAGGGTTTAAGCCTCGTAAAGCCACGTGCCTATTCGCACAAGTTGTTTGTATAGCTCGAAGGCTTTTCAACTAGGTTACTGGCATTGAGCTCAGGAAATTCGTTCGCAACCAACGTATATCGTAACCATAACTTCGACGTTGATCAAGCTTCGTTATATGAGTTACATACCCGGTTACTTTTTTGTATGTAACCGTGTTTTGGCAGTTTTGTATGCTGGCTTAGGTAAAGTAGGTACTTTACATTATGTTAAGATTTTACTTTCATAATTGGAACAAAATTTTGTTACGAAAATCATTTCAAGATTAGCTGAAGTTGAGAGAGCAATAGAACCAAAATAATGTCAAAGTTTGTTGTTTAGGATAGATAGATAGATAGAAAACGCAATATTGTAAATCACACTTAAATTAAAAAAACAAATAACAATAGCAGAAATACAAGTGGCGGTCTTATTGCTAAAAGCGATCTCTTCCAGACAACCTTTGGATGGACTGGATTTCGCGAGAACGTTATAGGACGGTAGCTATTAATAAAAATAATTGAATATTGAATAAACAGTGTATTTACATTAGCAAAATAAATAATTACAAACAAATATATAAATAAATAAATAAGGTGCCAAATATTTTACCATAAATATTCTATACTAATAATAAAAAGGTATATTATATAAAATACTATAAGTAGGTACATATAGGTGTACAATAGAAGGATGACATAAAAAACCAGGAGTAGCGTAACGATAGATGAGAAAATGAGAAATCAACATTGTAGTGCAGACAGATGTTTAAATAGAACTGTTTTAAAGATGGGAAGGGATTTGGCAGTTCTAATGTGTGGAGGAAGAGAGTTCCATAGACGGATAGCTTGTACCGTGAAGGATTTATCATAAAAGTTAGAAGAGTGTACAGGAGTTTTAAGTTGCAAGGTCTCAGAGGAGCGCAAGTCTCGAGGATTTGACTGATGAATATACTCAAAGCGCTCTCTGAGATAAGAAGGACTAGAAGGATTAAACATTATATTGTACAAGAGAAAGAGAATATGCGTATTCCTGCGGCAGCGAATGGGTAACCACTTGAGGATCATGCTAGATCAAATTTGTTTTTTAACGTTGATCTAACTACTAGTATTCTCCTGTTAAATTGTTTAATACTCTTGACTTCTCAGTCAAGGAACTTCCATGATGTTTGATAAATCATAATTTTGATTTATCTTGTTCGTCAACAAACGAACCATTTTGGATTTTTCTGCATTGACAATTTTTGATTTGAAATTCCGGGGTTCATGCAGCGTTCATGTTCTAAATTCCAATAAAAGTGGCTAAAATTTTAGTAACATATTAAGGCCTTTACATAATTTTGGTGCCGCGGAGAATGCGGTTTTTGCCACCGCAGCAAAAACAATTTATTACTTAGTCTACATTCACCCACTGGTGGGTTAATGCATCCTTGTTTTCACGCCACTCTCTTCGGTCCTGTGCCAAGCAAATCCATTGCATTCTCAAAACTTGAGCGGTGTTAAACATTGTCTTACTATAATAAATAATATATAATGTTAGACGCTATCACACAACGCTATCTAGCCATATTTCATACAATACAACAATAAACAATTAAATAAACAAATAACATAACAACATAAAATAGGTACACATACATTATCTACTGGATACAGACAGGATCATTCGACTCCTGAGACACTAGACGTGCACAGTGTGCGCTCTCGTCCAGTGTTCCATGAAGGTACAGTCGAAGTCCACCTCCCTGCAATGAGTGGCAGGTGGTTGTTGGGGCTGCCGCGCACCCACAGCATCAGGGACGCCGTTGTCTTGCGCAGTATCGCTTAGAACCCGTCTACTCGTGCCTCCACGAACATTCCCGATGCGCTACAGAAGCGCGGCAGCCCCAACAACGCCCTGAACGAATTATTGTATTGTACGCGCAGGGCGTTAAAAGCCCTCTGCGTATGCTTGACCCATAAACTGCACGTATAATACTTATATAATATTTTTTTGATAATATGAATACTAATAGTATATAGAAAAATACCCAGACCCGGAACAAATATCTGTAGACAATGCAAACATTTGTTCCGCAGCGGGTATCGAACCCGGTATCTCAGATGGCTATTCGCCCACAGCGCCACAGAGGTTATGAAGACCACATGACGATTTATATGCGCAAATCTTGCACAAGCCTAGAAATTTGAACAGTCTTCCCACAGAGGCTTGCAAAGAAATCGTTGAAGTGTGTGGGGGCACACACTTCTTTCAATGATTTCTTTGCAAGCAATAAAAGTTCGTACTAATGCAGAGTCATAGTTAAAATAAAACTTAACGGAATGCAAAACACAATTCAATTTTGAGTATGAAAATAGTGATGACATCATAAAAGCTTTAAAACTGATAAATGTTAAGAAAACCAAGGACCTCTGGGGCATCTCTGTTAGCGTCGTCAAAACATTGATTGACATAATTGCTCCCGAACTAACTTTAATATCCAACGAGTGTATTGACTGTGTTTCATTTACTGATTTAATGAAATACAGTAAAATAACACCACTTTTCAAATCAGGCACTAGTTCTAATCCTGGTAGTTTTAAACCAATCTCAGTACTTCCGGGATTTAGTAAAATATTTGAAAAACTTATTCTAAATCAAATGCATCAATCAAATTCAAATAATAATATATCAATTCACAAAATGTACTGCATTATAAACAATTCGGATTTACCGGGGGTCGCTCAACCACTAATGCTGGTGTAGAATTAATATCACACTTATTTGATGTCTGGGAGAAGTCTCATGATGCTTTAGTTGTTCCAGGACACATTGATCAGGAAACTACACCATTATGGCATGAGGAGCGTTGCTCTAGACTTACTCACTTCTTATTGAAATGCCAAAGTGCAAACGTGCATGGAAAGCGTTTTCCGGGGTATCCGGTTAAAATGTGTGTACCACAGGGATCAATTCTGCGACCTTTTTTGTTTTAAGTATATACTAATGATCTTTCCATCTTGTAAAAGACGATCATGAGGATGTATTGTTTGCAGATGACTCGTAATTTTTATTCAAATTAAAGCGACGACAAACCGATTTTAACGATATAGACAATGCAATCTCTAAGGTCGTAAAAAGGTTCAATGTAAACAATCTACTTCTAAATGAAAAGATAACAAAGTGTAACAGATTTATACTACCATTTATTACACAAGTTAAAGCAGATATAAAAATCAATGCCGAGGAACTAGCTCTTATGGACACCACCGTATTCTTATGTATAACCCTAGATGATAAACTTCAATGGGGCCCTCACAAGTTGTCGAAGAGACTTAGTTCTGCTGTATCGCAGTCAAAAAGATCCATCTTTTTACAGATGCAGACACAGCTATACTTGAGATTGAAAATGTTACAATTTAGACGTAATTTATTTTCTTTAATGTTATGTTTTCTAAAAGGAACATTAAAAAAAACAACTAACTTTGTTTTCTTGCCTTTCTTTCCTGGCTTGGTCGCGAAAGACCAGGCAGTAAAATTGACGTTTCAAAGTGATTCTTGTGATTTTAATGAGTAAAAGATTTTAACTTTGCCCTAGATTTAAACTTGATCAAATTTACAGTAAAAGACAAAACCTTTTAAGATGATATCACAACAATTGATCTCAATCCGCCGCAAACTCCTACTTAGAAGGATTCGTCAAAATTAAATTATTTCGTTCCTTTCAAGTTAGAATATCTCACAGACCTTTTGATTAATATAATTACAGTAATAAACAAGACAATTTTTTTCTTTATTTATTTCTACTTATACTTTAATGTATAAAAAATATTTTGTTTTGGTATTTATTTTTTATATGTTATAATTATTGAATTTAAATAATGAAATGTGATGTGCCGATATATTTTGTGTTGTGTATTTGAATGTAATTATGGATTAATTTTTATTCCATGTATTTATTTCTTAGCTCAGTTTATAGACCTGGACCTTTACAAAGGTATTATCGGGGCCGAAGCCAACGAGTAAGAGCCCTGTTTGGTTCTTATAAAAATCACTACGGCAACATGGAGGTGACACAGATGGTAGTACTATTGCAACACATGGATTAGAGTTCGGGCTATTGTTAGAGTAATGCTTAAGAAATAGAGTACGGGTTATCAGAGAAATGAGATACGGCACCTGCCAATTCTGTAATAATAAGAATGATTGAGGCAGGTGGTGACTGGCCGTCCACTAAATGGGCCCCCTTAAGTGCCGCCAATAGCAGGCAGCGTAAAGGGCAACGTTGGTGTGGGCGGTTAAAGGGTTTGGAGAGGTGTGCTGCAGTTTCACTTAGCGCTACTTATTATTATTATTCACACATATTTATTTAAAAACTCGTTTATTAAAAATACATTTTTCACTACAAAGTATCGTACATAAAATAAACATTATAGTGAAAAATATATTTATAAAACTGTAAACCACCGACCTTGAAGCGAGGCCTAAGCAATCGGTGGCTAAGGCTGCAGATAGAGGAACCTCCTGACTATGCGTGCCGAGTTCAGGAGTAACGCCTTCTGTCGTTGGTCCAACTTCCTAGCGAGAACCTCTTAAGGTATTGGTCGAGGCTCTTCGCTATCAGTCCGTTGAGCGACACAACTATCGGAACGATAATCGCTGATTCCACATCCCACATGGCGGTAATCTCATGAGCCAATTCAAGGTACTAGCTTAGCTTGTCCTTCTCGGCCTTCACGAGATTAGCATCATGTGGGATAGTTATATCGACAAGTATCGCCCGGCGCTCCGACCGGTCTACCTGCACGATATCGGGCTTATTGGCGACAATAGTCCTATCTGTTACGATAGACCGGCACCAATAGACCATTGGAGCGTGGCACGGCCATTTTCAAGAACTAGTTCCGGCGCATATTAATAATAAAGCACCTCAGGTCCAACAAGGTCATATTGAAAAGCAAGCTGCTGGTGGATAATTCTGGCCACTTGATTGTGTCTATGCAAGTATTCAAGAGTTAGCAAAATGCGAACAACCCGAAAGTTCATGTTTGACGGACTCTCGGGGCTGGTGACAAGCTCAACAGATGTCGACCGTCCCATCTTTCATAATATACTTTCGGTAATTATTCGTCTTGATAACCTCATCCATAATTACACAGACAAAACCCTCAATTTTTCCAAAGAGATTACCGAAACGTAACCAGATTATTATTATTATTAACCCACTGTTTCCACTGCTGGGTAAAGGCCTCCCCCTTATCTTCGCCAATTATGGTTGTAATCTGAAATAAAATAATATTAATGTACTATTTGATAAAATACACTCCTTGTTTAAACACTAGCTTTGATAGTAGTATTTTCACGCTAGATTTTAATTACTTTGCATTGTAAACCTGCGTCATTTAACGCATCAAAGCCAAAAGTCAAACAATGGTGTTGAGAGTCTAGTGTTTCTCACAACTCACAAGGAAACTGTTCTCATCAAGTTCTCCTGGGAAACACGAGTCAATAAAGACGTTAATAGAGACTGTGTACTCACAACTGCGTTCACAATTAGTTGTATTGCGTGGTAGGAAATAAATGTCAGTTCTTGGAATATAAATTAAACTAGGCCGTCCCCTTGCTTTGGTAACTTGAGGTAACAAGTACCATTTTTGTGATATTGCATCCAGGAGGTCTAGCTTGGGGACTTTGAAGATTTATATTTCGTAAATAGAGTCTGATATCAAATAAATGATCAGGAAAAAGGTATCATCATCATCCACAGCCCGACTTCACCCACTGCTTGGTATAGGCCTCCCCAAGTTTGTGCCATCCGCCACGATCCTGCGCTAGTCTCACCCATTGATGGACCGTGACTCTAACGATGTCGTCCACCCATCTCGCTGCCGGACGTCCAACCCTTCTACAGCCATTCCTCGGCCACCATTCAGTTGCTACCCTGCTCCACCTGTCATCACCACGTCTTGCCAAGTATCCCGCCCAAGACCATTTGAGCTCCATAACTTGATTCCTAACATCATGAACCTTCGTTCTTCTACTGATCTCGACGTTAACTTTCAGGAAACCTTATAATGTTAAAAAAACCTTGTTAAAAAATCAAAATAAAATTTCAATAAGGGAAAATATGCTAAAAAAGGATTCTTTTTTACATTATTCTAGTTGACCCACTGACACGGCTTCGCAAGGACTTCAAAGCATAACCTAAATATATATAAAACAAAGACGGGTTCGTTATACCATTTATAACTCATGAATGGTTTGACTGATTTCTATGAAATTTGGTATATCGATAGATTATGTTTGGGATTGACATATTGGCTAATTTTTACCCGACTGCACAGAAGGAGGGTAAGGTTTTTATTGAAAAACCACGCGAGCGATGCTAAGGGTGCGTCAGCTAGTATAAAAATAACATATAATGGTCTTGAGTTCATATAAAGATCTCACAGAAAAAATAACTTAAAATGTTTAGAAATTATCAAATATTCCAGGCTACTTTACAAAATTTTCTTGCATATAGATCTTGTCCTGAAAATTACGAACACAACAAAATTAAACTAGTTTAATTACGGAACCCTAAAATCAAACATCGAGATGCTTGTACGATAGTTTGTTCTTATAATGTTACTTCCCACTAATATTATAAACGTGAAAGTTTGTATGGATGTATGTGTAGATGTTTGTTACTCTTTCACGCAAAAACTACTTAATGGGTATAATGAAATTGCGTTTGTGCGAGTATGTAGATTATAACTAGGGTTAACACATATGCTACTTTAAAATGACAGACACGCGTGCAAAGCCGCGGGCGGCAGCTAGTCACACTAATATTATAAATGTAAAAATTTGGATGTTTGTTTGTTACTCAATCACGTCGTTACGGCTGAACCGATTTCGATGAAATGTGTAATGACTTCGTACGCGTTACAGTACTAAATATGTAGGTAACCTAGAAAAAAGCTAATCTCGCTGTTGCAACTTGACTTGACATCCTATTTTTATCCCATTGGAACTGATTTGTGGGAAAAATAGTAGCCTATGAGGTGATTTAAGTTATAATCTACGTATATACCAAATTTCATCGATATCGGTTCACCCGTTACGGCGTGATTGAGTAACGAACAAACATTCAAACAAACATGGAAACTTTTGCATTTATAATATTAGTGTAATTATTAAAAAACTAGCTGACCAATCCGCAGCTTCGCACGTGTAGTATTTCAATAAAAACATTGCACACTTGGGTAAAAAGTAGCCTATGTCACCCGCGCTGGCCCTCACGGTGTAGGGGGGCGTCCCCCGGGTGGCGGATGAGGGGGTGGTCGATAGTACAGCCTAGCTACATTATCGGCTAAGCCCGATGGTCTCGCTGACCGACGATGGCGTGGTCGTCCAGCTTTACTGGTGGCAGTGCGACGGGTTAACGACCTTTCCAGGGAAAAAAAACAAATGGTACGAAACCGAATATGAGAAAAATACGATCTGATCCTAATAACAATAAACCACGGCATGGCATAACGGACCTGAGATTAGCTTCATGGAACGTGCGCTCTCTATTTAGACCTGGGGCCCTATACCAAGTCAACAACGAGCTGAGAAAGTATAACATCCCAATTGCAGCACTTCAATAGGTTAGGTAGCCGGGGAAGGGATAGTGCAACATAGATAATAATGCAGTTTTATTTTATAGTGGTAGTGATGCGGGTTACCACACTTATGGCACTGGATTTATAGTGGCAAAAAGGTTTATCGGCAGCGTGATTCGTTTTGATGCTGTGTCAGATAGATTCAGCGTGCTCCGTATCAGAGGCCAATTCGATAACATCTCACTGGTCAATGTGTACGCACCGAAGGAGTTAGCAGAAGACGATGTCAAAGATGAGTTCTACAACAATTTGGAATTAGTATACGATCAGCTACCAACTACGATAATAAGATCGTCCTAGGAGACCTAAATGCGAAAGTTGGACGAGAGGAGATATACGTACCCACTATCGGAAAACATAGCAAATATGACCAAAGCAATGATAATGGCGTTAGACTTATCAGCTTTGCGTCCCTAAAATTTCTGGCTATTATAAGTACTATGTTTCCTCACAAAGACATCTACAAAGGCACCTGATGATCTCCAGATAAACGCACTGTTAATCAAATAGATCACGTAATGATTGATGACCGGTACAAAAGTACTGATGAAGATGTGAGAACTTTCCGAGGAGCCGACTGTGACAGCGACCACTACCTTCTAGATATAAAAATTAGATGTAAAATTAAAATGACTAAAAGAATTATTAAAAACACAGAGGAACGTATAGATGTAGTAAACTTAAGACAGAAAGAAGTAAGGGAAAAGTTTACATTGGAGCTTAGTAATATAGTTAGAATTAGATAACAATATGGACTGCGGGTGGGAAAAGCTAAAACATTCTATTAAGGATATTGGTATCAGAATACTAGGGAAAGTAAAGCACAAAAGACGAAAGAAATGGTGGAACCAGGAATGTGAGAGTGCTATAGAAAATAGAAGACGATATAAAATATTAGCAGAGCAGTGTGATCGATGGAGTTCGGAATATGATGAGTGTAAGCTGGAAATCAAGATAACAATAAAAAAAGCCCGAAAAGAACACTTTGATGGCCTGGTAAGGGACATGGAGACACTTATTCGGTCAAATTAATTGAGAAAGTTCTACCAAGAAGTTCGAACCACAAAAAAAAGGATATCAACCCACAACCAAAATATTGGAGGACGAAACCGGGAATCTTGTTACCGACACAGCTGAAATTAAGACCATTTGGTGTAACTACTCCAAACTCTACTGAACTGCCCACCTCCCCGAGAAAGTATAACCGGAACACAGGAGAACAATATTATAGAGGTAGAACCACCCACCTTTGAAGAAGTTCAACGGGCTATTATGCGGCTTAAAAACCATAAAGCATCCGGTATTGATGGCATTCCATCGGAACTATGGAAATACGGTGGAGGAGCGGCTCATGTTATATAAACTTATTAGTAATATATGGAGAATAGGAAGGATGCCGACTGAATGGAATACCGGAGTAATCTGCACTGTCCACAAAAAGGGGTCTAAAAAGAAATGCACAAATTACCGAGCAGTAGCTCTACTACCCACAGCGTATGAGGTATTATCATATGTGATTTTGAAACGGCTGGGGCCATATGCGGAGCAAATCCTTAGTGATAATCAGTGTGGGTTCCGCCGAAACCCATAAACGAAACCAGATATTACTCCTAAAATAACTAATGGAGAAGAAATGGGAGTATGCTCAGAGTATCCACGCACTTTTCGTCGGTTTTAGGAAAGCATACGACAGTATAGATCAGAGTGCCTTGTATACTATTTTGAGAGAGTTCCAAGTTCCACGAAAACTCGTCGATATGATAGTCGTGGCCACCGGCAAGAGTAAGATGCGAGTGAGAGTTGAAAGTGAACTTACTGAAGACTTTGCGGTGATTACCGGTCTCAAACAGGGCGATGCTCTGTCGCCGACACTTTTCAATTTGGTTCTGAAATACGTACTCAGAAAAGTGCTCGCACTGGAGACTAGAGGTCTGAAACTAAATGGAAAGTATAAAGTGATTGGGTACGCTGATGATTTAGCTCTGCTAAGAAGAAGTCGCAGGGGCCACAAGGGTTTTAGAAAAGGAAGCGAAAATAGTTGGACTCAGGATTAACTACGACAAGACGGAGTATCTTCATATGAAACGATTTAAAAACACTCGCATCCCGCGCCAAGATCTACTCTTTGGAGATACTACGTACAAGGGAGTGGCCAAATTCAAGTACCTAGGATGCACTATCACAGGCACAAACACCCGTGAAGAAGAAATTCAAATTCGCATACTGAATTTCTTACGGTGCAGTGCTGCACTACATAAGGTTTTGGTATCCAGGCTTCTCAGCAGAAGAACCAACATCCGAATTTATTGAACCGTAATACGGCCCATCCTTATGTATGGTTCTGAAGCCTGGACGCTAACCCTGAAGGAGGAGAATCAGCTTTTAGTAGCAGAAAGAAAAGTTCTCTGTAAAACCTTGGGCCCAGTAAGAAGAGAATATGGTAGCCTGAGGGTCCGTAAAAACGCCGAATTAGAAGATTTTGTGGCCGAGCCTAACATCATAGGAGAATACAAGTCGCACCGACTCCGCTAGCTCGGCCATCTACTGCGAATGGGTGAAGATCGAAGCGTAAAGAGAGCATACAAGTATTTTCACTTGACAACACAATACTCTCAAGGTCTAGTGGCTAAATGGAGCGGTCTTGACAGAATATCAGCGCTTACCAATACGGCGGGCATAATGCTGAGTCGAGTCCCATTTACTGCTGTAGCACACAGTATCTACCGAGTTCTGCCTTATTTTAGTTTATTTTTTACGTTTATACTGTTTAATTGTTTAATTTTAAGTATTTCCTCTCTCATAAAATGTAACTGAATTTATATTGTGTGCTAATGTAGTGAATAAATGATTGTCTATGTCTATACTTAGGCCGACCGGTTGGTCTTCCGAAGTATCGCTGGAACGACAGGATGGGGGCTGACCTGCGCGACCTGGGCTCCGACAGCTGGCAAGAGATGGCAATGGACAGAGGAAAGTGGAGAGTTCTCATATCGGAGGCCAAGACTCACTTTGGGTCCCTGCGCCAATGGAGTAAGTAAGTAAGTAAGGATGTCACCCGGGGATAGTGTAGCTTCCCAACAGTGAAAGATTTGTTTAAATCAGTCCAGTAGTTTCGGAGACTATTCAAATACAAATAAACAAACAAATATTTCCTCTTTATAATATTAGTATACATTAAAACATTGCTAAAAATTCACGTGTTTATGGATGCAAGTATTTTATTCTTATTCCTTTTAGTTTTCATTGAAAAACTCCACCATAAAGAGTATTCAAAAAGAAAACTTTCAGTGGTTTTGTAAATCGAGTATGGAGTGTCGATCACCTATTGTTATAGAATGATTGTAATGGTTATGTAAGCAGCAGCAGGTTAGAAAGCAGGTTTGAATTATTCTAAATATTGCAATGATAACCGAAATCTAGAAGCTGTAGCGCATTACTGGTAGTGACATATTCTGTTGCCTCTTTTATTGTCGTTTAGTTTAAGCAACGTATCTGTAATTTTTATTATAAGGCACAAAATCAATATTTATTTATTATTACTGGCTGACCATGCAAAGTTCGCATCGCTTTATAATCAACTAGCTGACCAAACCGCAGCTTCGCACGCGTAGTTTTTCAATAAAAACATTACCCTCCTTCTGCGCAGTGAGGTAAAAAGTAGCCTATGTTACTCACGGCTTATGTAGCATTCCAATGATGAAAGAGTTTTTGAAATCGGTCCAGTAGTTTTTGAGTTTATTTATTAAAACATACACAACAATACAAATCTTTCTTCTTTATAATATTATTAGGTTGGGGAAAAAGTTTCTTCGCATTTTTTAAGAAAATTCAAAACATTTTTTAATATAGATAATATACATTTAACTAAAGTATGTAGGTACCATTTTGTTTGATAACTTTTTGCCATCTCGTAGGTAGGGACATGATCCCATTGCTATAAAAATTTTTGGCGTTTCACGCTTTGTTGCCAGATTAGAAAAATAACTACTAATTCGCAATATATTTAACAAATACGGTCTTCCCCCATTTACGATCTTACCCCAACGCACCTTATTTGGATTAAAAATAGCTAATGTGTAATTTCGTCTGTGTTTTAGTTAGTCATTACGGAGTCAAATGGCTGCAAACATTTAGTTAGTCATTGATTCGGCCGTTGTAGACTTAAGCCACTATAAACAACCAAATGTAGATTAGATTAGATTAGACAATACTTTATTGCACACCACGAATCAAATACATATAAAAAACAACTACGTAAATCTATGGATACAATTGGCGGTCTTATCGCTAATTAGCGATCTCTACCAGACAACCTTCGGATGGAATGGACTGTGTAGACATTACCTGGGGTGTAATGGTGTACCTAACATACTACATGTACGTACATACTAATACTAATTATATAAAAATAAAAATATGAAACTTACATAAATGAAAGTTACATGAATCTAAATAATAACTACTCATAATAATTATATATACATATAATATATATATATATATAATTATATATTATAGATACATATTTAGACTTATTTAAGAAACAAATAATTAATAATAAATACATATATATTTAGCGACAAATACTCAGATAGTGTCCTCTGAGCATACGTTTAAAAATGGCAAGTGACTTGGCACATCTGATAGCCACCGGCAGCGCGTTCCATAACCGGACAGCCTGCACTGTAAATGACTTATCAAAGTAGGAGGAGGAGTGTACAGGTGTCCTGAGTTGGAGTGTGTCAGATGAACGCCAGGATCGAGGATTGGATTGATAGAGGAAATGGAAGCGTTCTTTAAGATAGGAAGGTGAGGAAGTGTTGAACAGGATGTTATAAAAATGCTGAAGGATGTGAGTATCCCGGCGAAGGCGTATGGGTAACCACTTGAGCTTACTACGAAATTCGGACACATGGTCATACTTCCGCAAGCCGGAGATGAACCGGATGCCAAAGTTTTGCAAGCGCTCAATTTTATCTAGTTGGTGTTCAGTGAGATCTAGATAAGAAGCATCAGCATAGTCTAGTATCGGGAGAAGAAGCGACTGCGCGAGCCAAATTTTAGTGGCAGTCGGAAGGAAGTTACGCAATCTCTTAAGAAAACCCGCTGAGGCAAACATCTTACGGCTGACTTCAGATATCTGAGGTCCCTATGACAGATGCCTGTCTATGAGAACGCCTAAATTTATTAAACTTTATTTTCATAATTGTTATCAGAATGCGGAAAATTGCTTTCAAATAGTGTAGCGTACTAAGAGTATGTAGCGTTCGCTTTTTCACGACTAGATAGATAGATAGATATATTCTTTAATCCACACCATTAAATACAAACATATAAAAGAAAATACACTTTTAAATCATAAGTAAAATAAGAGGCCTTATCGGTAAAAGCGATCTATTCCAGGCAACATTTGTATGGACAGGATCGATATTAACAAATATGGACGGGGTGGCTTAAGATATTATTAGAATCCCTAGAATAAGCATACATTGCAAATTACAAAAAATATAGATAATATAAAAAAAAATGCATAATTATTTTATATTATATAATCATAATATTACATAAATATTAATATTAAGATACATAAAATATATATTGTCATACCTACATACATAAATTATAAAAATGTATAAATAAATAAATGGCCTAGTGAGCGATGGATGACAGAAAGTGTTGTCTGCCCATGTTTTTAAAGATAGGGAGAGTTTTTGCATGACTAGCAGCGCTTTGAAGTCGCGCATTGTAAATGTACTCATTAGGTACTACGATGGCGAGATCATTATTAAAATTAATGTCTTCCTTCGCCATGCTTCTAAAATATTATTCAAATATTCCTCACGTGTATTGCAATGTTTAAACTACTCTATCCATTGTTCATAACACTTGTTAATGCTATAAGCACTGCTTCATATAACGCGCTATAATAACTCAATGTTTATTCATGAGCTAAGTGACAGAGGTTAATAAATATTCAGCGTTCGCCTAAATCCCGGTAATAATATGTCAGTATAATTTTAGTCCTGTAGATTGAAGAATGAATTTCAATAAGGCTATTTTAAGACGGGAAATGAAACAAAGCTCAAACAATTATTGATGATGCGAAGATTAATATATAAATTGAACCATGATTCTATTTATACTTAAGATAATATTTTCCGAAAGATTTGTTCAATAATTTAACGTAATATTTATTAATGTTACGTTAAAAAAAGAATAAAAGCGGGATGAATGAAATGGCGACAGGTTCCAGGAAAAAAACGTGCGACCCTATAATGCAAGGGGCATGCACACTTAAGGGGAAAATTTACAAGACGACCCTAAGATCTGTCGTAACGTATGGTTCTAAATGTTGGACTAAGAAAAGGATGTATGAAAGAAGAGTGCACGCGGCGGCAATGCGAATGATAAGATGAATGTGTGTGGTAACGAGAATGGATAAGATAAGGATTGAGTATATTATAGGAAGTTTGAAAGTAGCGCCAGTGATAGAAAAGTTGAGGAATGAAGAATGAAGATGCGGAGGGAAGAAAATTGTGTTACTAAGAGTGTTAGATATTAATGTGGATGGATATAGAAGTAGAGAAAGGTCGAAGAAGATATGGATGGAATGTGTGAAGAATGATATGAGTATAAAACAAGTGACAACGGGATGACGGCTGATAGAGAGGTATGGAAGAAAGTATATGTAGTGCCGACCCCACGTAATGTGGGAAAAGAGCAAGAAAAAGAAGAATATTTATTAATGTTATTATGTGTAGTAATGTAACATTCATTAATCGAATAGCTAAAAATATTTTTTACATGTTTTTGTATATGGAAATAAAAACATATCATAATGTAGTATATAAGATACCTCTATTCTGACGCACCATATTAAAAAGAGACTCAATACATTCTGCCCAATAAAAAGTCTGTGCAAATAAAACTGAACCGGAAACTATCTACTTTTCCCATCACGTACCATTTTCTTATAACAAGGTCGTTTCATTTATAAGACTGAATTGTATTTTTTGCAAGCTTTTCTACGTTATTCTACTTAGAAAATAATGGATGATAAATAAGTTTCTTCGTAAAATAAGTAGCTGATAAATACCTTTTTAACAAAACAAGTAAATTTTTAAAAAATGTATCTGACTTCAGATAACAGTATAGAACCAATTCCTCTACTAATTTTGATAAAATTTCCTTTTTATAAATTTAAAAGTATACCCTTTTAAATAAAAAACTAATTTTCCAAATCGGTTGATATATTACGGAGTTCTGAGCTAACAAACATAACATACCATAAAAATTAAACAAATTTAAGACTTATATGGCTTTATCAGGGTTCCCATTATCAGAACTGGACAGAATTGAAATGTTACCACACGGGAAGCACCAGCTTTTAAATAAAAAAATAATCATTAAAATCGGTTCTCCCAGTCGAAAGGTCTGAAGTAAGAAACATAAAAAAATACAGTCGAATTGAGAAACTCCTCTTGTTTTGAAGTCGGATAGTAACAAGTAAAATGATGACAGTTTCTTTACATTTTTCCTTTTTATTTTTTCCCTCATTGCAGAACATCTGTTTTGTAATGTTCTTTTGGTAAAGTTTGTTTGCTGTTTGTCTGCAACGGTTCCGGTCTGTTGCCCGATGGATTGCTACGCTGGCTGGCATCTCTTAATTGTTCGGATTCCACCCATTGTTTAGGGATCACATTTTTCATATCTTAAAAAAATAGATACTAAAAAACTATTTATATACGTAACCAAAAGAAGCAGGCTCTTTATTAAAGTAAATATAAAGAATACAAGCAGCTGAATGAACAAGAAAGTTTTCAAGATGTCCTTTTTAAACATAGTTGGCAAGTTTAAGTAATATTATATTACAAAGTTTTTCCGTCAAAGAGACGGGTTGTAAAGGACGTATCCTAGTTGATTAGTTAGCGATCCGTAAGTTCAGAGAAAAACTTTACCGATCAAGGAAATTGGAGACAAATTCAAAAGGTTTTATGAAAAGTAGACAAATTGATGATGCTTGGGGACTTTGGTAAACTGTCCTTTGAACTTATTCATTAAGTACTGAATTCTTTTGATGGTTCTTTAATTGATTGGAAATGGAATACTGAATCTTATTTTCAAATTAAATTACATTAAAATTATTTTTTTTTTTCATGGTTTTTTGTATGCCATTTAGACGCTGTGCATTAAGTTTGTCATGTTCTATGGAACTCCTGCACATATTTTTAATGTTGTTTTATGAAATAAATTGGTAAAACGTGTGTCAAACCATGCACAGTGTAGGGTTTCGTAACCAATATGGCTGTATTTTATTCATATTAAAATCTTAAATTTTCAGTCGGTTTTGGTCATTAAGTATGAACATTATATATACTGTTTACAGTATGCTTCAATTAAGTCTACTTTTTGCGTATTTGACAATGCAATGATAGGACAAATAAGATGATGCCATGACTGATATAAAAGTCCGACAGGTGCAAGAACCATGTTCGAAATACAAAATTGTTCTGATATACGAAACGTTTTTGAATTGTTCATGAGAGCATGGAGTTCCTAAATTTCTTAATCGCTACAGTATTAATATTTCTTTAATGTGCAGTTAGAATCTAACAAAATGTTTGTACAAGGAATTTTGTTGAGAATACTTTTTATAAAATTTGACTAACTTCCGCTGTTCAGATTTTTTTCATCCGATACAATAAAATGATCGTTACAAAGGATTGCATCGATGGGCATCAAAAAAAAATTACCAACTTAATTCATTTAAGGCGCTACTCACTCTTGACCAAAAAATTTTAATGCCAAAATGCTTTTCTTCGAAAACGAGCTGATATTTTAAAAGAAACTTCACCTGTATTTCCTCTGGTTATGAGTGCTGCCGTACTGTTACAGTTAAAAAAAACACTGTATATGTAAACGAGCTCTTGTATCAACAAAGTTTTAAGGATATCTAATAATATTTTTGAAATACCAGTTCCACGTTAATCCACAATATGGTGGTGTGTGGGTTAAAAAAATAATCCACAACTTATATAGGGGAAGGGAGTTTTTTTTGCGATATAACTACAAATAAACGGTTTTTGGATTTTTTCCTTTATTTGTGCTGTGAGATAATGCTTCTTTGCAAGATTCATGATATAATTTTGTAACGGGGAGAAACACAAAGGTTTTGATTTATTTGCGAGTCGAAAATATGCGGTATAAATGACCGTCTTTTTGGATTGCGTTGACACAGTAGCTTGATTTTTTTACATACTCATACTCATTTATTCAAACCGTAGGGACACAATGGAACACTTGGTTACGTCAATAATAGTACTTACTTAATTACATGTTTTTATCTAAGTAGAGGTGCCAGAAACAGACAAGCATTTCATATATACCTATTTACATTTAAACTTAAAAATACTAACTATTAACTATGTAGGTACATAAGATTATAGCTGCTGTAGAGGGGCATTGTCAAAGAATTGATTATAATAGTACCTATTTTGAGTTCTAAACTGCTGCTTATGTCAGTAAGTAACATTAATTTTATTAAAAACATTGAATTGCATTAGTCATTGGATAAAATATAAGGAATGTCAAGATATGCAATAAAAAATCACAAATCGTAGCTGCTGTAAGAGGGCATTGTCATCTTACCTAAATAAATCATAACAAAAAAAAAATGTATATACCTTATCCTAATATCACAGAAATAACAATTTATATATAAAAAAAATAATAATGCATTAAATTTAGGTTAGGGGACCATACAAACGTATTACGTCTTAGAAGCCTACTATACTACCTAGTTACGCGTCGAACGATTTCCCCCCGGGCTAACATTGTTCACAATAGCAACGATATGATGTAACTTTCCCCCAAACACCTCGTTTTATTTCCCATATTCTCGTTTTACCGGCTAGGGGAAATTCCAATTTTGCTTTGAAATTTTTAAAGCGATTTTCTTACAAAAAAATCTGCCATGTAAAACTGTTGTTTGCTTCAGTTTTCTAAAAATAATCCTATATTTTACCATGTCATTGCATTCTTGTTTCAAGAACGCATGCAAATGCAAAATGACAACTTATCGCGTTTTGTTTCTTCGATCGTAAAAATCCCGTCAATCTAAATTATAAACCAAAGTCGGGTTAGTTACACCATTTATAACTCAAGAACGGCGGGGCCTATTTCTATGAAATTTGGCATATAGATGAATTGTGATCAGTATTGGAACATAGGCTACTTTTTACCCAAGTGTGCAGAAGGACGGTAATGTTTATATTTACAAACCACGCGTGCAAAGCTGCGGGCGGGTCAGCTAGTACAAAATAAAAACTAGGCGTATCCAAGGATAACGCCACAAATAGAGTAGTATAAGTTGTATTAGTAACACGGCAAGTCTATTATTGTATTGTCTGCACTTACTCTAGCATTTTTCATGGCTCTTCAGTCAGACCACTGAAAACCGCTTTGGACTGCATACCTTACATCTGTGTTAACTTGCAACAAAGATCATCATGGTCGCTGGCAGTTCATAGTAGCCCATTACATATATCTTCTGAGTGAAGGCATGTTCTGCGTGGAGAGGCGGACGTGCAATATGAAAACGCTTCTTTTTTAACTGAAGACACTTCTATGTTTTTGACATTGAATGATGCACGCCACCCTCCATGCCAACATGCCTAACGCTCGACTAGAACGGGCACTCAGGCCTTATCTTCTCTCTCAATTTTCTCTTTAGTTCATTACCTTCTATTTAAGTTGATTGACACAAAAGAACTATATAATAACTAGTGGTTCGCCGCGAACTGAAATCTCGCGAGTCTCCCAAAACACAAAAGAAAATATTCTAAGGGCGACTCGCGCAATGATGCCTAAACGTATTAAGTGGCTAAATATGATTTAAGGAATTGTCAAATCAAACAAATGCGTGAAATATAAATACGTTTAGGGATCGTTGTGCATGCCGGTGTTAATCTTAGACAAATTTTTATTTTATTATTTTTATTGATGATAGCCAAGCGCTTGACCTCACCTGATGGTAAGTGAAGGTGTGATCGAAGATGGAGCACGCTTACCTGGAAAGATTCTATTCACTCTGGACTTGAAGACTCCAGGATTATACTGGTTTGGAAAAACATACGCCGGAAGTGAGTTCCACTCCTCACTTGTGTGCTAGCAAGAAAAGTTGAAGCAAATCGTTTGGTACGGCAAGGTGATATGCCGACCAGATATGGGTGGTACTTCTCGGTTCGTCTGCTTGTCCGGTGGTGGAATGGGGAAGGAGGGATAAGATCATGAAGATCTTGCGCACATTCACCAAAATGTATGTTGTAAAAGTCTGGCTACTCGGCGTCTGTGCTCTAGACTTTGTAAATTGGCTTCCACTAGTGAGTCATCACCAATGAGTCTAGCAGCACGTCGCTCAATCGAATCAAGGGCTTCAAGCTGGTACTTGGCTTAGCCATCCCAGAGATGGCAGCAGTACTCTATACATGAGCAGACTTGTGCTTAGTAGAGACTGAGCAGCTGTCCCCGTGAGAAGTACCGCCGACCCTTAGCTAGGATGCCCAGCTTTATAGCAGCAATTTTGGCCCTAGATTCAATGTGCGAGCCAAAACTCAGGTTGGACGTGAGCTCAATGCCCAACAAGCTCAAACTTTCAGAAATTACGAGTGGGATATCACAAAAGGTGGGAACGGGATGAAAAGGAGACCGTTTTGCGGAAAACACACACGCCTGAGTTTTGGAGGCGTTGAACTTGACCAGATTTACGTCACCCGTTTTCAATAAAACAGTGCCACGAAAAAGTAACCAACCACTTGACCTACAGTTTCATTCAAATTACAGGTAACGGGAGTTCTTGCATGTGGTTATGCCTTTTTGGGGTACAAATTGCAGTTATTCTGGATTTCAGACTTTTGCCTATATTTGTGTCACTTAGTTACACGCATACCAAATTACAGCACTGTGGGGTCACGGGTGTACCCTGTGAATTTTGTCAAATTCAGTTTTTATTATGGCTAACAACTCAAAAACTATGAAGAATTTACTAAAAACAAGAACGAAATCTAAATGAAGTAATAAAGATACTTCAATTGACGTCCCACTTGACCAAATGGTCTTATTTTCATTTTTTTTACGCCTCTTCAACTCAATATCTAAACAACCCCCCAACATTTTTAGCTCATTTAGTCATACCAAAATTTTGTCTTCACTACCTACCTATGTATCAAATTTCACGATGGTTTGATCAACGCTTCGAAAGTTATCCTCGGACAAACAAACATACATACCTTTAATTCCGATTTGCCCAAGTAGATTTAGAGATCTCGCGTCGCTCGATCAGTAATAGTACTTTTGTTTCGATATAACTGCACGGTATTACCGTGAATATTCAATGTTGTCGTACAAACCTCAACCCGTTTCTTCGATATAGAAACATCACAGGTTTTTTTCTTTTTTATTACCCTTGCAAGTCAGCTGTATAATTGATTTTTTACACCACTGACTCGATTTCCAATTTCGTCATTAAAACGTGATAATATCGCATCAGGATTATAATAGAAGCTTAAATTTTCTGCTTGATGCATATTACGAGCTCCTTATTCAATATTCATGTATGTATGTATACCCGGTAAACATACTGCGTTTATCACTTAATAAAACGGGATAATAAATATTACGAGTAGTATTGTTTTTGAGAATTACAAAATAACAGTTGCGATTACCTGGTTACGTCCAAGACTTGGCACACAATGTGACTTGGAAAGGTACTACACCCGTCACCGTGAGATATAAATATGGAAAGTCGCATGTACCTGTAATTGCACTCATTTTTTTCAAACTGGAACACAGCAAAGCGAGCATTTCTGCCCATTCAGTGGAAGTATGGAAATACCATTCACCGATGGACGAACTCTTTTAACAGGAGCTAATACTAATCAATACGATAATTATTCGAACACTTAATGTTGCATCACCGAAAGACGGTGAATTAGTTAATGATTCTATTATAATAGGAGTAGGAGCTGAATACATTATTAAACTCCTACAACTTGCCAGCTCTGAGCTTTTGCTCAGAAATCAGACCAATGATAGAGCGAAGCGAGATCTCCAAATCAACCTGGGCAAATTGGCGTTGTTTGTATGTATGTATGTTTGTTTGTCCGAGAGTAACTTTCGAAGCGTAGATACGATCATCGTGAAATTTGATACATAGGTAGTGATGGCACAATTTTGGTGTGACTAAATGAGCTACAAATGGCGTTATTGAGATATTGGGGTTTGAGAGGGTTTCAAAAAAATAAAAAGATATTATTAAGTCAAATGGGACGTTCAAATGAAAGGTCTTTATTGGTACATTTTAATTCCGTTATTATTTATTGTATAAGTGTTTGTAGTTTTTGAGTTGTTAGCCTAATAAAAACTGATTTTCGATGAAATTCACTGGGTACACTAGTGACCCCACAGTGTTGAAATTTGGTACGCATAACTTGAGTGACAAAAATATAGGAAAAAGTCTGAAATCCAGAGTAACTGCAATTTGTACCCCAAAAAAAGTACCCCATAACATGAAATACCGTTACCTGTAATTTGAATGAAACTGTATGTCAAGTATGTTCGTTTCGTGACAATATTTTGATACAAATAATATTTTATTTGGTTCTTATGGGAGACTCGCGGGATCTCAGTTCGGGGAGAACCACTATACAACACATTATATATTATTTTTATTTATTTCGGAACAACAACCAATTACACTATAAAGGTTAGGTAAGATACAGTATTCATGTAATAAAAGTATTATTAATGTAACCCACTACGTTATTCACATATTGGTAAGACAGACTCTGTCTTGTAATGTAAATGTAATGAAAAGTAGATGTAACTAGAGGGATAGAAGGGTCTTTTAACTATTTAAATCAAAACTATAATTATATAAGTAAATTAAAAGTATACAAAGTAAGTATAGGAAAAAGAAAAAGTTAAAGGAAAAGCACAGAACGGAATTACTCTAAGACAGACGCGACTGAAGGTCGTGTTTTGAAAGTATTATAGACACTAAGTTCTTAAATTGATAAGTTGAGCATGCGAATATGTCTACAGCATCGAATGACATATTGTAAGACTCAACCATACGTCGGATGGGCGCACGTAGTCCCGAGTTAGTGCGGCAGGTGCCAGTTGCAAACAGAGAACGGGAGCGAACTGCTCTTAGATTGCACGTTCTGGGAACTACATAACACCGCTTTTTCTCTAGTTCAATGCAGTCATAATTGTTATGAATGATGTTGTACAGGGCAACGACCTCGAGATATTAACGTCTAGATTCCAATGTTAATATAATTGTATTTAGAAAGCATTTCGAAATAAGATAAGTATGTGCGGTAGTACTTGTAGGTAACTGTACGCATGCTCTTACGTTGAACCCTCTCAATAGCCTCTTTGTATTTGTTGTAAAAAGGGTTCCAGATGGGGACAGCAAATTCTACTTGTGAGCGTACCAACGTTTTATATAGATAGAGGTAAGTAGACGCTCGCTTAAATTCGGTCGACGACCTTATAATAAAGCCGAACATTTGAAAAGCCTTGTTTACAATATTCTCTACATGCTGATCTAAACAAAGGTGACTATCAAGTGTGAGACCTAGGTCACGCAATGAAATGACTTTATTAAGAAATGCATTGCATAAACGGTAATTGAATGATATTATGCTCATATTTTTAGTAAATCTGATATAATTACATTTTGAAAGACTAAGTTGCAGTTTGTTCTTCGTACAATATGAGGTAAGCCGGTTTAGATCTTCTTGAAACAATAAGCAGTCATTAAAATTCTGAATTGATTTATAGGCCTTAAGGTCGTCCGCGTATAAAAGAAAGTTGGAGTTAAGGAAAAATTGATTGATATCATTTATGAACAGGATTAAGAGGAGAGGGCCTAGAATGGAACCTTGAGGAACTCCGGAGGTTGTAACATATTAATTGAGGTAGTAGGATAAAATAATACTAGGTTAAGTTTTCAAATACATATAATCAAAGGAGCTAGGGTCGGTAGAGCGAGTAGGTACTTATTTATTATTTCTTATACATGTGGCAAGATAAATATAGGCTATATCAAAAATGACTTGGTTCAACGGTGTATCTATTTCTTAAATTACGGCTTAAGGCTAGAGATAACAATTAAAAAAGAATAAGAATTAGAGATTTACAGATTATTTGAGCAGTAGAATACAGCAGTAACGTTAAAATAGAGAATTGGGCACCATCTGACGCTAGCGTCAGAAAGAAAGAATAAAATTGGAAGGGGCTCAACCCGGATCAGATATTGGATAAAAGGCACCTGGTGGTATTTTCGCCGAACGTCTGGAGTCCGCCTCGGAGTGGTGGAATGGGCTTCGAGTTGCGCAGGCGTGGTCTTTGTGTCAACCGAGGCAGGAGGCAGGCCGTCTGGCGAACAGGCTGGTGGCGGTCGATTTCTGAAACAGTGTTTCAGCTACGCGGTGACTCAGAAAACACCACGCTTCTCGTCGGCTCCAATAAGTATATTTCGGCGGGCGTCAGGTGTAAGGGTCCACGTTAATTGGAGAGCCCGTGAAAGACTTCGCGAACTTGTAAAATACTCGATTTTATCACGATCAAAAGGCGAGGAAGTATTGTCCAAACTAATAATTTTTGTAGTTTGCAGATTAGAAGATCTTCAGTTGAAATGAGGTGGGTGAAAGAGAAAGAGCACTGACAAAATTCTCCTTTTATAGCCCAAGTTAAACTACCTGCCCCATATAAATTAAAACGAATATTCTTTCCAAACTGTTCTAGAAAAGATGATGTAATTTCCTTTACATCATACCATAGAGTAAAGATCTTGACACCTATCTTGCGTCAAACTAGGCAAAGACAACTTTTGCTATCCAGCATTCATCAGTCATAGACAACTGATTGAATTATTGATTTATTATTTGAGATCTTATATATTATTTTGTTTTTAAATACGAGAAGGATTATTTGGTTCGATAAATAAAGCTGGCATGAGCAATTAAAATATGATTATCCATTATGAAGATACGTGTTAATATCTACAACGAGTATGCAACGCCACCTGCGGCAGGCTTGGCGAACTGAGTTGAAAGAGGCTTGTATATCGATGTTTGAAAATCGAGTGTTCGGTCAGTGAGTACGCCGCCATACCGCTAGATGTCGTGGCATATGAGTGTAAAATTGATATCGTATAAAAGAACTGTGTGAGTATCTGGTGAAATGAAGTTTGTAACGCGACATAGAGAATTGTCACGTTACAAGGTTACGAGAATGTTCCTGGATTGATGGCCTTTAATAACGACTTTATGAGTTCTATTGGTGATATATAATGAGAACCAGCGCAATAAGTTGCCACGAATACCATTGAACGCAATTTTGTTAAGCAAAATTTCATGGCCCACCTTGTCAAATGCCTTCTTGAAGTCAGTGTTAACAGCATCTACTTGCACACGGTTGTCAAACTTTTCAAATAAGGTATTCAAAAATAACATTAAGTTAGATGAAGTAGATCTTCGTTTAACAAAGCCATGCTGCTCTTGTATAATGCTGTTATGAAGAACAGGATAGATTTCATTGTGCACTAGTCGTTCAAAAAGCTTTGACAAAGCGGACAAGATTGATATAGGACGATAAAGCTCTACGTCGTGTTTGGACCCACCCTTATGCACAGGGGTAATGTATGCGCGTTTCCATATATCGGGGAATACACCATGGGCGATGCATTTATTATATATAATAGACAGGGGCTTACATATACTGACTACAGTATTTATTAGAAAAAATGGTGGAATTCCGTCGGGACCTGAGCCTTTAGATTATATAATATATTATATAAATCAAAACACTACTAATAAATTCAACATCGGTGATGTTCTTCAGATGATGTATCGATGTTTAGCTAAGGAGCATTTTATTTGGGATGAGAGTAAAATAGGTTTTGAATTCAGGTATAGTTTGTTTATTCCATAATGTTACAGTTATATAACATAGTCTTTTTCCTTTACAGATGAAAGATTTGTGTATTATTAACAAAAACGTGCAACAACATATAAAATATCTTACTAGACAAATGAACTAATATTGGCTTCGCCTTACTTCTAAATCTTATTTAAAACTTATATTACAAACAAGAAAATCTATCACTTAGAACATGGATTTAAATATTTTTATCTGTACATTTTGTATTAAAATACATTAGTTAATTACCTTAAGTTTACTTTAATATCATGAAATTTATTTTTTTAACGTGTATGTATAATATGGGTTTTAAACTTAAACTTGTTTTAATTATACTATTAGTCCTCCTAGCAATATTCTGTTTTGTGTGAAATTAATAATTAAATAAATAATAAATAAAAAGCTTCTTTCAGACTATACTGGGACCCATAATTTTTGTTAGTAACAAAGAAAAATCTTACTTAAAAAATATTGTTAGCAGGTACACCAAAAGACACGATAAAAATAAATGCAATATTAGACATGAGCCCATCTGCTGACAACCAGGCATGTGATCGACTTAAGCAGAGCCATCCAGCGCCTCATGATATAATATGAGCTCTTGTTCCCGGCAACAACGGTCAGGAAGCTGTTGGTGCTTCCACGTATGCGGCTCACCAGGAATGCGTTTCTTTTTCGTATGATCACGTAGAAGTCATCAATGCAAACATCCCTGATGCGCTACAGAACTTTGGCAGCCCTAACAACTTCCTGAAACCGTTATTGAACTATGAACAACTAAAACTTTTTGTATTCTAACATCTACAGCGAAAAACTAGAGGACAACTCTGAATTTTCATAGAAAAAGGATATGATTAGGTTAAGTTTATTCAGTATTGAAACCATTTCTTCATATTAGACATTGACGTACCTATCAAGTTCCAAAGCTACAATACCCACTTCCTATAGCTGCAACACTAGATTTGTCTAGTATATGTACTAGGACAAACAAAAGTTGTACATATACAAATATGCAATGTAATAATGTATATGTCACCGGAAAATAACAAGAATCGTAAGTTGATCAACTTTCGATGTAGTTAATCAACTTTCGGAAAATCTTAAACGGCAGTTGAAATGTATTATTTAACGTATGTATTGAATAACTTACGGCGCCTTGTAGTTAAATGATCCGACGTAGACGAGGTGTACGCCGATTGGTTGAATGACACTAACCTAACCAATTCCATTGTATTAAGTTACGGGTGATAGTGTACCGTTAATGTGTACACTGAGCAACAATTGGCCTATTCGTGTATGATTGGACTTGGGGCAAAACCATTGATTATAAAATTTATTGCTTTATATAACACATTTCAACTGCCGTTTATGATTTTCCGAAAGTTGATTAACTACCTCACAAAAATTGATCAATTTACGATTCTTGTCATTTTCTGGTGATATATAAACGAATATGTAATCTGTTTGGCATCACTGATGATGGAGCAACAAAACTATTAATATTCCCTTTATTAGTATCGTATAAAAACAGACTTTGAAACATATGAATTACAAAAAAGAACAACCTATTTATAAAACCCGATTTGTTATGTACGCTATTAATTTAAAACACACACCCGGTATCGTATTAAGAGATTGTAAAGGTGGGTTTAATACCGGTAGCTTGAATATTTATCCAGTAATCCATACATTTCTGATAGACAATTATTAACAAAATCGGCGGCGCCTTTGCGACGATGCCGCTTCGTCAGTTTAACAGTTACCTACTTACATGATGAATAAATATGATTTGTTAATCTATTTTTTACAGGCTGTTTCATTGCTATTTTAGGACATAAAGATTGTATGATTTTTTTGATTATGGTTACGAAATAAAAAAAACTATTTTACAACATTAGCCCTACCCGTGTTTTCATTTAATGTCGTACAAACACGTAGTGTAGTTTTATTGGATGGCCCATCTGTATTGCATTTTTTTAACGAATACTTTAAGGCATCTTTTTATAAGTGCCTAGTCGTTGATTTATTTTTGTAATACTCGTATTTGAAAAAAATAATTATAATCACATTCTTTTCGTACGTTACCTACTTATTATACATTCTTATACTTAGTTGTTTATATAACTGTAGGTATTAAAAGTTCCAACGTTGATCTAAGCTAATGCTGTAGCGTCGTCCTGATTCACAGGCAATTGAACGATCACAACATTAAAAAACATTTACAAAACAATTTTGGTCGTTCACTTCCGAAGAAATCGCTAGGCAACTATTTTCATGAATTATTTTGCGCGTCACAATTGCGCAACCACGATCATTTGTTATTGTATTTTGTACTTTCTGATCTGAATTTGGTCAAATTCGAAACTGCCTTTTTTAAAAAGGTTAAGAAATAAGTTCTACTTTTTTCATTCTGTGTATTAAAAATTAATGTCAAAGTACGACTTGTGACCTATGAATTCGTGCTACATGCATGTTTATTCTCGAATTTACCTTTTTACGGGCAGACAATCGCTTTTCGATCAAAACGACGCTGTAATGGCTTTAGGTTATATCACGATGATTTCATTTTATACAATTTGAAGATTCAGATAATTCACGGGCTAAACAATATCAACACCAGTATACAAACTACAGTCAAGTCTCGGGGTTGCCAGAAAAGTGTTCCTTTATTCCACGTGTCATGGTGCACTGCTGCTTGGTTTTCTCCTGATAAAGACAAGAGTGTTATTAAAACTTTGATACAAATTTACATGGATCAGTGATATTTTGAAAAGGTACAGTTTGATATAAATATGACCCTGCATTTTTGCAAGGACCGTTTGACCAAGTTTGATTTAATATTAATACAGATGTTCAGGAAATAACGATCAGTATGGTAAAACGAATGTAGAGTGGCGAGGTGGGTTGTCGACAAGATACTGATTTAGGATCGTGAATTCGTGGTGAATGAAACAAACTAAGGGAAGCCTATTTATCCAGCAGTTGGTCAAGTGGATGATGATGCTTTACTTCTAAAAAGTATTATGATTGTGAACAAATTTCAATGTATACAAAAGATATCTTTACTAAGGTTTTATTCGATAAACTGTCGCGCAGTATACTAAACTCTGTATGTCACGTGTTCCATTAGGGAGTTTTATGGAGTGTTCAAATGGGGTGACAGTTAACCGACCAAGTGGTACCAAAATAAAGAGAAAGAGGTAAAAATGAACCACGCTTAGACCCAAAGCACAAAATTCCATGATACGTTTGTCATATTACCACAGCGACTACTAAACAACCATAAGAAGCTTACTAATGAATATAACTCTGTCTAATAGAGTTTCAGAGCGCTCGATCTAGTGGTGCCTGCACGTAACAGCTCCCAGCTACCTTCAATAGATCGTATTTTCGTCTAGTTGGTGCCGCTATTATGCACAATTTAATAACTCTTATTAAATTAATTAATAATATTTCAATGAAATATTGCTTTATTTTCGAATGAAAACGTGTTAACTCAATGTACTGATTGAAATTGATTGCTCAACTTTTAGGTAACAATAACCTGTGGTTACTTTTGATTTGTTTTATTACGTTATGTATTCTTCCAATAATGCTGAACATTAAAATTTGGTGTTTATTGCAACCAATTAGCACGAGGTCATTGAATTACAAATTCAATATAAAGTTCATTATTTGAATAGCAGCAAGTACGCTAATTTTATTTATATATTTAACTGTAAAATATAATTAATCAGAAAATTTAAATAATACTAATAATAACACCGTCGAATCACAATCTCAGCCCGGTATCACCTACAGCTAATAATAGGTTTCCTATCTAATTTGCTAGACTCCTGTGAGCCTTTTGTGCAAGTGTTTACTTCGATACAGTGAAGTACCTTTCGATGTCGTCTACCCATCTCACTTTAGAATTTCAAACGTTAATAAACTTACCGATCAACACGTGAACGTTGATAGTGACTTGAGAGTGGTTCTGTAAAAGACAAGTGTATGTTCCACTGTCGTTTTGTGAAGCTGATCCTACGCTTATTGTAGCACTGAAATGAAATAAAAACTTTATTATCATAAACGTGATAACGTTTTGTCTGTAAACTGGTATTTTGGTGGTATCTGTGAGATGTTAATATCATTTTGCCAAAAATTCATGCAGCCAATTTCATTGGCTATATACATAGATTTAAGACATAATATCAGATGATATATATTTTACAGTTTTGTAGTTAAACAGTTTAAATGTTTCTGTAGAAAGATTTTTACATTACGTATTGGACAAACTTTAGTTTTAATTTAAAATAACCTCCTCAGCCTTCATACAAAATTATATATTGCTTTATAAGGGTTTACGAAGGTTCTAAATTGCATTGCACGTTCATTAAAACTATGTTTAAATGTATTAATTAAAATATTATCCATTTAAATTGACACTGCTCAATTGTATTATTGAATAACAACACTACAAAATTAAAGCTACGCCACAAAATTAAGCTACAATGAAGTTTTGTATTGTAGACTCAAAATAAATATATCCGTTATCAATGTATGAGTATGTAAGAGTAGGGTCGGCTTTGATTTTAAAACCATTCTTTGGCAGTTTTTACGAAAGCGTAACAAAATTTTTGAATATGTATTAGTAGATTATTAACCAAGGGGATAAAGCAGTGTCTTCTGTCGCGGGTGACGATTTAAATCGTGAGCGTAACGAAAGTCTCGAGGTTTACTCCCGAGCGTAGCGAGGATGTTAAAAACTTAATTCACGAGCGAAGCGAGGGATTTAAGACAAGTCCTGAGTGTACGAGGGATTTAAGTTCACCCAAGACTAAGACAGCTTTATCACCGAGGAAAATACTCTACTTTTCGTACCATTTGCGAAAAAATTAACACAATAATAATATGTCACTGTCGCTTTGATTTAACATCGTAACGTATTTTTAGAACATTAACTTATTTATAAAAATAAATTAAAAAAACCGTAACGTTTATGTATTTGAGGAAAACAAAAACGCGGCAAATTCCTAGACTAATATTTTTTTGTCGGGAAAACAAAGGCATCAAGCTCATACGGCCTCGTCGGTTTTCGTAATTTTATTTAATAATCATAACTGCATAATAAATGCGTATTCCTTTTTCAAAAAGATTTATAATGCTTTATATACAAACTCAATGGTGTAAACACAGATGTAGTTCAGTATAAATTTCGGTAAGTATTCCAAATTTAAATCACATTCTCCCCCTAGAGGATGAATGAAATTCAGTACAATTTTCTTTCCCTGTTTTTAACAGATTAAAATTGACTATTGTTATGTTCGCTTTTTGTGGCATAGAATGTCACTTTTTTGAGCAAGTGGTACGAAAAAACTTTTTCAACTTTAATCTAATCTCTGTTGATATTAAAACCCTCATCATAGAAATATGTGTGCCTTTGGTCGATGGATATTAAATACAAAGTCAGGATAACGAGTCAATCAAAATTTTGCTAAAGTTACAAAATAAAAAATGTGTTGACTCACCTTATGTTTTGAAACGTAACCTTCTCAATAAAGTCTTTCCCTTGCTTCTTCCACACTATCCCATACACATTATTCACTACAGGAGGGGTGGTAGGTTTTACTGTTGTCGCCTCAGTCGTAGACTCCGGCTTACTCGTTGTAATTACACTGGCTGTAGACATAAGCGTCGTAGTTTCAACACTCCAACTCTTATTCATCATTATGTCTATTCTATTGAAAACTGTTGTAATTTTTGTGGTTGTTGATTCTGTGACTGTTGTCATCGGGGTAGTTGGTCTTATGGTCGAAGTTGGGATTGATTTTGTAGACAGGGTAGAGACGAACTCGTCTGCTATGATACAGGAGAGTTTTATAGCACTTCCAGCTTTGTAGAATCTGTCTTTCATGTCGTGGGATTGGTCACCGTTTATGGTGAGTACGGGAGCTGCGGGGAACAAAACATTTTAAAGTAAGAACAATGGAATTATTGGTTATATAATTTTAAGATGTATATTAGCAACAATATTTGCAGTACTAAGTTGTAAATTTACTATATCAACAAGGTTCAGAACCGAGTTCCGTTGCATACAACAAAGTGGGGATCCTCTCCACATTACTTTAAATAATTTATATTTATATAAAAATAATTCTCTAACCTACACATAAATTACATACCTATATATACACATATTAATTATATACATATTTATTTATTTAATATTTGCTTTAGTACGATAACACGACGAACGGCGTGTCATCCGATATTTATTGTACTGTCACGCGCTTCTCGGCTCGCATTGGCTGTTGGTTCCACGCACCGAGCAGTCGGATGAAATCGCTAGTGCAACGCACACGCTATACCGCTCTGTACCGCCGGCTTGCTTATTCAGCAATTACGTGCTTTGCCTAAAAACTTTCTTTCGTTATTTTATTTTCGCTTGTTTGTGTTGTGTACCTACCTTTTTACTTCTAATAAAAACTGTACTGAGTGTTGTGTATCGAACGATTGTTGTGAACTTGTGAAAGAACAATATACCTATAAACTTTTATCTAGACTATTTTTTTTCTACTACCAACACCTGAACACACCCAACCTCCTACAACTGGTGACCCCTGCAGAACACTATAAGGTACGATACAATGAGTAGAGATAAAGGCTCAGAAGAAACGACTACGCCGGCGTCAGATCGTAGCGGGCTCGTTTCCACTGACCCACGAGAATTATTAAAAGTTGACATACGAGTACCCGCGTTTTGGCCAGAGGAGCCCGAAATATGGTTCGCGCAGATTGAGGGACAATTCTCTATATCCAACATCACTGCGGATACGACAAAATTTTATTATGTCGTCAGCCACCTGGATCCTCAATATTCTAAGGAAGTGAAGGATATTATCACTGCTCCTCCAGCGACCAACAAATATGAGAACCTTAAAGAGGAACTGATCAAGCGCTTATCAGCATCACGTGAGCGGAAAATCCAGCAGTTACTAATGCACGAAGAGCTGGGTAATAGAAAACCCTCGCAGTTTCTTCGTCACCTATAGAGCCTTGCTGGAACTGCCGTCCCTGATGATTTTATCCGTAGTATATGGTGCAGTCGTCTACCCAGCAACCTGCAAACGCTGATCGCCTCCCTACCTGCTAGCTCTCTGGAAGCCTCAGCTGACCTGGCGGACAGAGTCCACGACATCGTATAACACAGCCTTCAAGTAGCTGCAGCCTCATCGATGACTCCAGTGCCTGGTTCGATGCAATCAATGGCGCACGAGATAGCAGAGCTGAAAGCAGCTGTCAAGAACCTGACCATGCAGCTTAACAATCAGCCCCAATCACGTGACCGCCCCAGCAGTCACAACGACCGTCAACGTAGGCACTCCAGATCCCGGTCTCAGTCCAGCTACAGGAAGTTCTCAAACTGCTGGTACCACAGCCGACACGGAGCCAACGCTACCCACTGTGTCAAGCCCTGTGACTTCGAGAAGTCGGGAAACGCCCAGGGCGGTCGGTAAAGGCGACTGACGATTGCCCCACTTCACCTGGTCGCCTCTTCGTTACCGACCGCAAATCGAAGATCCCTTTCTTGGTGGACACCGGAAGCGACGTTTGCGTCTTCCCTCGGTCTGCACTTCGGGAACATCGAGTCAAGACCACGTATGAGCTAACAGCTGCTAACGGAAGTATCATAAATACTTATGGTTCGGTTCAGCTTAATTTAGATTTAAGGCTTAGACGTAACTTCCCTTGGAGTTTTATTGTTGCTGACGTCACTAAAGCAATCATAGGCGTTGATTTTTTATGCTTTTATAACCTCTTGGTAGACGTTCGTAATAAGAGCATAGGCCAGATTATAGATAACTTAACATCATTGTCAACTGAAGCTTACCCCGCTAATGCTCCTGACACGATTTATTCTGTAAAGTTTCCACCCGGTGACACGCCCTTTCATAAAATCCTTTCGGAATTTCCCGAAATTACGAAACCGGCTAGCACGCCGCACGTCCACAAACATAACACGGTACACCACAAACGCTCCACGCCCGGTCCCCCCATCTTTTGTTCCCCTCGCAGGTTAGCTCCTGATAAGCTCAAGGTGGCGAAGCAGGAGTTCGACTCAATGCTGAGCAATGGTACGGCGCGTCCGTCGGAGAGTCCGTGGTCTTCTCTTCTGCACTTGGCCCCCAAAAAAGACAACGGATGGCGCCCATGCGGAGATTATAAACTACTCAATGCTCGGACCATCGTTGACAGGTACCCTATCAGGCACATTCAAGACTTTGCCCACAGCATCTTTGGTTGTTCGGTCTTTTCGACTATCGATTTAGTCAAGGCCTACAACCAAATACCTGTGAACGAGGAGGACATACAGAAGACTGCAATAACAACTCCGTTTGGCCTCTACGAGTTCAAGTTCATGAGTTTTGGCCTCCGCAATGCAGGCCAGACCTTCCAGCGGTTCGTAGACGAAATGACCCAGGGGCTGGACTTTTGCTATTGTTATCTTGACGACTTTTTAGTATTTAGCAGATCGGCAGCTGAGCACAAAGGCCATCTTCGCCAGCTTTTTGAACGCATGCAGAAATACGGCATCGTCGTGAACACTTCAAAGTGTGTGTTTGGGGCCTTGGAAGTAACGTTTTTAGGCTATCACATCTCTGCCACCGGCACCAAACACCAAACTGTGCCGAAAACAGTCCGGCAACTCAGGCGATTCTTGGGCATGCTGAATTTTTATAGGCGATTCATTCCTGATGCCGCAAAAATTCAAGCCCTTCTCAACGCCTTGTTAGCTGGCTCGGTAAAAGCCTCTGATTCTGTAGATCTGACAGGTGAAGCTCTCACGGCCTTTGAGCAGTCTAAGGAGAGCCTTTGCAATGCTGCTTTATTAGCACACCCCGATTGCCAAGCCAAACTAGCTTTAGTTACTGATGCGAGTGACTTAGCATTGGGTGCAGTAATTCAGCAGTTTAAAGATGAGGTCTGGCAGCCGCTGGCATTCTTTTCGCGGAAACTCAGCCCATCTCAGCAGAAGTATTCACCCTACGTCCGCGAGCTACTCGCTATATATGAGGGCATAAAATACTTCCGGCACATGTTGGAAGCAAGGGACTTCACGGTTTATACCGATCATAAGCCCATATGTTTCGCTTTCAGCGAACGGAAAAGCAACTGTTCACCCCGTCAATACAGGCATCTGGACTTCATATTTCAATTCACTTGCAATATCCGGCATATATCCGGTAAGGATAATGTTGTGGCCGACACGCTTTCGCGAATTGAGGAGTTACTCGTACAAAGTCCAGTTGACCTCGAAGTCCTCGCTAAGTCTCAGACCTCAGATTCCGAGCTAGCATCATTTCTCCATGACGAACCGACATCGCTTCGCTTCGAGAAAATCAAAGCGCCCGGTAGCAAGGTGGAGATTTACTGTGATGTATGTAAGTACTGGCACACCGAGACCGTTCGTGACCAAGCTTTTGCGAAAACAAATATTCGATAGCCTTCACTGTTTAAGTCACCCTGGCGCAAACGCAACCGCTAAGCTTATAGCGCAGCGTTACGTTTGGTCAGGAGTCAGAAAAGACGATGTCGAGAATGGTCGCGAGCATGCTTGGCCTGCCAGCGCTCTAAGGTTAGTCGTCACGTGTCCACTCCATTGGGCACTTTCGAATTACCCAAAGCTAGATTCGCGTTTGTCCACATCGATCTGATTGGTCCTATGCCTATTTCCAATGGCTACCGTTACTGTCTTACCGCTGTAGATCGCCTTACCAGATGGCCTGATGCCATCCCTATTCCGGACATCACGGCCTAAACTGTAGCAAAGGCATTACTGTCTGGCTGGATAGCCAGATTTGGTTGCCCAACCGACATCGTTACCGATCGTGGAAGCCAGTTTGAATCCGCGTTGTTCCAATTTCTTGCGAAAATAGCCGGGTTCAAACATCGCAGAACTACAGCTTATCACCCAGCATGCAACGGCCTAGTGGAGCGATTCCATCGACAGCTTAAGACAGCTATTACGTGTCACGCTGATAATAATTGAACGGAATTGCTACCACTAGTCTTACTGGGCATTAAAAGCGCGATTAAAGAAGACCTGCAGTCATCTTCGGCGGAATTGGTGTATGGTGAGCCCTTGCAACTCCCAGGTGAATTTTTTCGTCCAACAGTAACCGGTACCACAGATTTTACCGATTTCACCGCGCGACTGCGTTCAATTGCTGGCAAACTGCAACCTGTACCCGCGTCGCGACATGACAATAGCAAAACCTTTGTTTTCAAGGATCTTGCTTCTTCGTTTCATGTATTCCTTCGTGAAGAAATGTTACGAGGATCATTGCACCCATCCTATTCCGGCCCCAACGAGGTAATTCAGCGCGGGGGCAAGGTCTTCAAAATCTTGGTTAAGGGTAAACAATGACCGTTTCGATAGACCGACTGAAACCGGCTTACATTTTGTCGCCTACTGCACCGCAACTTAAACCTTCTCTTGATCCTGACCCTATACTTACGTTCACACATCCTCCGATACGTACTACATGATCTGGTAGGCAAGTCCATTTTCCAGATATTTATCGCCCGTAGTGACGGTCTTCGGAAGGGAGTGATGTGGGGATCCTCTCCACATTACTTTAAATAATTTATATTTATATAAAAATAATTCTCTAACCTACACATAAATTACATACCTATATATACACATATTAATTACATACATATTTATTTATTTAATATTTGCTTTAGTACGATAACACGACGAACGGTGTGTCATCCGATATTTATTGTACTGGAGCCGCGCGCGCATCAAATAACTGATTTACCGGTCATCGTCGAGGTCACGCGCTTTCGGCTCGCATTGGCTGTTGGTTCCACGCACCAAGCAGTCGGATGAAATCGCTAGTGCAACACACACGCTATACCGCTCTGTACCGCCGGCTTGCTTATTCAGCAATTACGTGCTTTGCTTAAAAACTTTCTTTCGTTATTTTATCTTCGCTTGTTTGTGTTGTGTACCTACCTTTTTCCTTCTAATAAAAACTGTACTGAGTGTTGTGTATCGAACGATTGTTGTGAACTTGTGAAAGAACAATATACCTATAAACTTTTATCTGGACTATTTTTCTTCTACTACCAACACCTGAACACACCCAACCTCCTACAACAGTTTGCACCGACTGGTTGCGCTGATTCATTAGCTAATCGTAATTTTCATTCTATTTTCATAAAACAAATCGTTTAATTTTATTGTTGCTTAAACATCCTATAATATATATTTCTCTCCCAATTCCCAAACCCTTAATAACATTATGAACGTACTGAGAGTAACCACTGTTGCCTTTACATTCCTGTTATAACTCAAGTTAAAATATAATGACAAATTATAAATCCCTAGACATAAAACGTATATATAAAACATTTTTTTGTAACGCGTAGATTAAGAATGGTAGAAACGTAAAATACTTCCATTTGCTTAATTAAAGCCGCCTAATTATGAATAATCTACGTTCTAAATGGAAGCTAATTTTGTTTACATAATTCCCTCGGGTGAGATGTATTTTGTTTTATATGTTGGTAATAAGCAAGTCACCATATAGCCATCGAATAAAGATATTCTAGACATTCCACACAGCGCTATCTAGCCCCAAACTAAGCAGAGCTTATACTATGGGAACCAGATAACTGATAGAATACTTATATACTTTTATTTTTTTGTGAATATATACCTTTAATATATAGAAAAACATCGAGACCCGGAACAAATATCGGTAGATCGTGCAAACATTTGTTCCGCGACGGGAATCGAACCCGCTACCTCCTGCGTCTCAGCCGGCTATTCGCCCACTGCGCCACGGAGGTCGTAAAATATGATTCTAAGTAAAAATAACGAGATTAGTATGTTTATTTATCCATCCACGTATTCTCTGATTGTAGTAGAGATATGTGTAAGCTTAAGATTTTTTTTAAATCATCTCAAAAATTTCAAGCCTAGACGGGACTTGAACCCGCGACCTTCCTCTTGATACGAGGATGCACTACCATCTGTGCTACAAGGCAATTCACGTCTAGGTTTTTGAGATATTTAAAAAAAAAACTTAGAATTTTCCGCATGTGTTCGGATAACACTATAAATAAAAATACTATGTGTAAGCTTATTTTGTGATGTCACGAATTATGAATGTAATACTACTATAATACATGCTTTTGATGTGGATAGCGCGCTCCCGCGCATAAAACCACAGTTATTGTAATTTACTTGCTGAAAATTCGTATACTTACGTAATACAGTGAGATTTGTGAACACAGTTCTAGGGGGATGAGTGGATATTTGGCACATGTAGCTCCCTGCATCAGACTTCTTAACGGGGTTCATACTAAGCCTCCAATTGTTGGGGTATTGGAACTTGACTGCTATCCGATTGTCGCCGGCGTATGTCGTTGGGCCTACGGTGAGGAGTTGTGCTGAATCTGTACCGTTCCTCAGCCACATCACCTGTGTGCAAAAATGTCGGCAGTTTTAGGGTAAAATCTGTCATCTAATGACCATCTAAAGTTGTTCAATATATTAAACCTGGATCAAACGGATGGGTAAAGAAGATAAAGACATCACGCAACTGAATCACGACCTGTTAGGAGCTTATTTGAATTTATCAATCTTAACAATTCCCTGAGGAGGGTTACGTAGAAGTAAGTTTTTAATAAAAATAATTTGAATTAGGCCATTTTATTTAAGGAAATAGATTAGCACTAAAATAACCATAATTCCTAACCTATCCCAATTCATTTTGAGCTCATTTTATTACACAGTTAATCCAGGTTAACTATTTCGAACCTGTCAATTTACCTCCATGTATAAATAAGATTCCCAAGGAACTATGTCCTTTCAAGTAATTCAGCATTCCGGCATTGCCACTAACTTTCAAACTTTCGCGATCACTGTACATAACTATTGATTAAAACAGATATTTACCGCATAAGTAACTTTTTTATTTGTTGTCCCGACGTTTCGGCTGTGTTGCAACAGTCATGCTCTCGGGACAACAAATAAAAAAGGTACATACGCGATAAATACTCGTTTTAATCAATAATTATGCCACTAACTTGTTTAGGATATACTTTAGAATAGGTAAACTATACTTCCCGCCAGATGTTTAGACTGGACAGAATGTTTGTACTGCGACAATTTGAACGACAATGCTCACATATTTCTGGTAAGATCCTTTCTTGGAAACCCATGGTTGAAATTGAAAATGGACAAAAGAGAGTCCAATACGATTTTTATATCGGATCACTATTGTAGTAAATTACACTCTCCTTTCAATTTTGCTCGCAACGTGCACCGACGGACGTTTATTGACGATTGCACCGGTACGGTATACTATTCGACTCAGAAAACACGTCTTTTGTAAAATGTATCCTTGAAAAATAGCATCGGAATTTGAGCCAGCTATTGAAAATAAATACATTGTAGCGAGATATACCAAAAATCTTGAAAATGCTAAAGTGACTCGACGAGGGATTGAATTTAAAAATTTACGGGATTTTTTGCGCTGCCATATTTTCGAGGCACTTTTCCGTCTTTAGCCACGTTAGTGGTGCTAATGGCTGGGGCATTAGCAGTGGAAATCTGGGTTACAATTTTACTAACAACTCGATGAGCTTGAAACAGTTGGAGTGATTTTTTTGGGTCACATTTAAATTTAACGTTCTTGTTAAGTGCCTCACACTATACAGTACCAAATTATATGTTTACCGTTTTATCTTTCAGCATTACGACCCGACAATTTAACAGGGCCTCAGACCCTACATGAGCTGTCACTTGTGTGTACTTCTTTTCATCTTCGAAGTATGGACCCCAATGGTGCTCATGATGGTGGTCGTGATAGCTCTGGTAAGGGACATAGATACGACCCTCTTCTACCTTACCTGTAACAAAATATATAAATATATGTATGTTTGTTAATTAGCTAGCGTTTGACCACGATCTCGCCTGATTGTAAGCGATGATGCAGTCTACGGTGGTACACGCTTGCCTAGAAGAAACCTATTCACTCGCGACTTGAAGACCCCTAGTATGTAGTTATCAGGAAACACAGACTTTGAAAGTGAGGCGGAATTCCGTGACCTTTTTCCTTTATTTTTCGATTACGAGAAATAGTCTTATGATGCAATTCGATATACGGATTGCGCCACGGATTTACTAAATTTTGAACTAGTTGTAATGCCTTCCTAATACATATTTTATAGAAAGAAGAAGTTTGGATTTATTTTAGAGTAATTATCTAATGTTGTAGACGTGGATATGAAGATCGCAGGACTGAAGTGGAGATGGGCTGGACACTTGGCTAGGAGGGATGATGGGCATTGGACGAATGCAATTACAGAGTGGTGACCAAGGGATGCTCATAGACCAAGAGGCAGACTATCCGCCTTATGGTCGAATGATGTAAGCGTAGCTGGGTGTCAGTGGATGAGACTCGCAAGGGACCGGAAAGAATGGCGTAACAAAGAGCAGGCATATACCCACCAGTGGAAGCAGACTAAATGAGATGATAATGATGAAAATTCTCTCTGAAATTTAGCTGTACAGCATGTCTCAGCATTATGAATACATTAGGTACGTACCGTATAAGAATCTTGCTGAAGTAATTTATATTAAAAATTCTTATAGTGCATATTTGATACGCTATTTTACTCCTTTTCAAAACATTTAAACAAACAACCATTCTGCATTTAGCAGGGCAGCATCTTTGCCGAATACTTTTGTAAACACGTCATTATTTATGAATATCTTACACACACAAAACTTCCATCAACGTACGAAGATCGATACTCACTATGTAACAAATGATCGTTCCTGTCAGTTGGCCCTTCGCGTTTGATATTTTCCCTGAGCTGTTTCGTGATGTTCTTGAATATCTCTCTGGATAGGGCGAGGCTGTCCTTCTCCTCGCTTCTGCGCCTCCGAAAGCCATTAGAATGGTAATCTTCTGGGAAACTTAGAGGTTCTGCGTAGGAAATAATTTTGTCTTAAAATATTAGACTACAAAGTCGAGGTATACAAGTAACTTTTTACCAAAAATATAACCGACTTTAGAATAGTTTTTTTAAGAAAAAACATACAACACATTATCCGTCTCTATAAAATATCAGGGTTGCCCCCGATTTTTTGGGATCCCATCATCAGATCCTGACTTGGTGCCAATGGGATTATATGGGAAGTATACCCATTTAAACAAAACAGATTTTCTCGAATTGGTCCAGGCATCTTCAAGTTATCGGGAAACAAACATAAAAAAGACTCCAATGAATTGAGAACCTTCTCTTTTTTTTGAAGTCAGTTATAAATATTTCAAAGCAAATAACTTTGGCCATGTTTTTATAACATTTTTTTTTAATTGACCATTATATTTATGTTTAACCTCAAAACTTTATACCAATGGGTAAATTAGAATGATTTAAACTCTATAGTTTCGTAATCCTCATAAAGCGTTCCTGAAAATTACTGGCACATAGGCATACCAGCTAAGTCCTATAGTATGGCAACGTATCCACATACAGATCAAGATAACATAATAGCTTGTTTTGAATTCTATGTGGATATCCATGGGCTGCAGTAGCCATCATCTGGTGGACTGCATGCTCGTTTGCCATATAAGTTGTATAAAAAAAAATTCTACACTGATCGTAATAAAACTTAGCTTTGTCTAGTAAACTCATTGGTTGCTAACGTTGGTTGTGTTCTAAAAAGTTACGTGCCTGACTCAATGAATCATTTTGAATTTCAGGCAACCTAACCAGCACTTATCACTGTAAAATATAGTTGGGGTATTTTTTTTGCACGTATAATATTATTATGACTCCTGTAGCGTGGTGGGCAAGTAGCTGACTAGGACACCATAGACTGTGGGTTTCGATTTATACTGTGGGATTTTTTTTACATGATATTTATTCGTGGTCTCAGTGTTGTAGTACCACATCGCATTCACAATTTTTATTAGCGTTTTTTAGCGTTTTTTGAAGCTTTAGTCATAATCTGAATCATCTCACTAATTTCGATCCTGAAGTGATAAGAGGCTGTACCACAATTGGTAGTGCATCCTTGTATCAAGAGGCAGGTTGCTGGGCAAGGTTCAAGTTTTTGAGATGGTTTTAAAAATCATGGAATTATTCGTAAGTGTTCGGATAACACTATAAAAAATAAAAATACTACCACATCCACAATTCTTAATACCAGTGTTGCCAAAAATTTGGGGATAAGTTAGGTGAAAGGGGTATTTTTAGGGACCATATTTTTTTAGGGGTATACACTAAGGGTACAATTTTTTGACGCATTTTTCAGGAGTTACCTTTTTAGGGGAATTTTCTAGGGGATATTCTTTTAAATATATTTTTTCTTGTAAATTAAAAAATCTTTGATTGTATTGATGAATTAAATTTTATGAAGGTGTGTTATCTCATAGACATCGAAATTAAGGTAAAAATTAAACGATATTAGTAAATACTCAAGCGTGTATAATAATAGTTTAGGGTGATCTTGAGTTAGTGTTAGTGTTAGGGGGAAAGAGGGGGATTTCGAGATGACGCTAGGGGGGGGGGAGGGGGAGGCGCTTAGTCGAGGTTGGCGACACTGCCTAATATCTACAATACTAGCACTCTTAGCGTGGTTAGTAATAAATACGCTACAGTTACCTACATCCATAGCCCTGAACTATGAAGTAACTGTTAAGTATTATTTTATACCTTTTATTTCGAAACAGTTCGAGCATAAACTGCATACATGATGGGTCGTAATAAATAGCTAAAATTTTGAACTGGCTAGTAGCCAAGGTTCTAGAAATAGAAGTTAGGCAATGCCGTCTAAAACATTGATACGTCTTACGTGACATTGCACTCCCCATTGCCGCGAATACTAAGTCCCATCTGCACGAGAACACACTTTGTTTGAAACGGTTATGTTTGCTAGTGCTATAAGAGAAAAGTTATAGGAAGTTTACTACCTTCACTAACTGTAGGGGCAGTCGATACGTATCTGGATCTAACGAGCTCCTAGAACTGGCTGAGCTCAATCGACTTTGCAGATTTACTAGTGCACGATTCGATTCACAGGCTGCAGTAATATCAGGATCAGCTTTTCTAAACGCAATATCTCTTTTTGTTATTGTCTCATCAAGTATCGAAAATAGGCCGCTTCTCTTTTTTTAGGGTACCGTACCCAAAGGGTAAAGCGGGACCCTATTACTAAGCCTCCGCTGTCTATCTGTCCGTCTGTTACCAGGCTGTATCTCATGAACCATGATAGTTAGATAGTTGAAATTTTCACAGATGATGTATTTCTTTTGCTTTAACAAGAAATATTAAAAACAGAATAAAATAAAAATTTAAGGGGGGCTCCCATACAACAAACGTGATTTTTTTGCTCGTTTATAAAGATAATGGTACGGAACTATTCGTGCGCGAGTCCGACTCACACTTTTTATTTTGCTCTGTGTTGGTAAACGTGTGTTGGTAACCTTTGAGTGGAAATGTCATGCCTACAATGCAGTCATCATGATATTATCACTAGAAAACATTGTTTTATTATACTTTGTTCATAGTTACAGTTCAAACAATCACAATGTTTTAACTATGATGGTAAAAACAGTATAAAATAAATATTTAAGGGGGCTCCCATACAACAGACATGTTTTTTTTGCCGTTTTTATAGATGGTACGGAACCTTTCGTGAGCGAGTCCGACTTGCACTTGGCCGGTTTTTATAATTTTCTATAGCTCGACGTATTTTTGATACCTCGTGTTTAACGTATAACAAATAAATAATAAAGAGTATGTTATACAGAGTACTATGTACCAGTACGAGTTATGCTGAAGGATGGGATTGTGTTTATTTTAATAGTTGTATGCAATGTTACATGTAAATGTATGTAAATTAATATAAACATGTATGCAACAGGTATAACTATTAAAATAAACACATCCCCTTCTTGACTCAAAAGAATATTAAATAAATAATGCTGGACTATCCACACAACGTCATCAAGCCCTTTTAAACAATATGCCAATAACGACCTCCGTGATGCAGTGGCCGAATAGCCGGCTGAGACGCAGAAGGTTCGCGAATTCGATTCCCGCCGCGGAACAAATGTGTGCAAATTTTTCTTTAGTTCCCTTTCCTGTGCACTACCTACACATCTTTATCTACAATACACAAAGGTTATCTGGAAGAGAATGCTCTTTAGCATTAAGTTCGCCTTTGTACTAGTTTTATAAGTGCAATAAAGTATTTTCAATCAATCAATCATGATCTACAGATACTTGTTCTGGGTGTGGTTGTTGCTTATACTATAAGTATGTATTTACAAAAAAAAATATTTATACAGTGTTTTTTTAACTGTGACTGGGCAGCATCCATAACCAGAGGAGATACAGGTGCAGTTTCTTTTAAAACATCAGCTCGTTTTTGACGAAAAACATTTTGGCATTAAAATTTTTTTGGTCAAGTATGAGTAGCGCTATAAATTAATCAAGTTAATAATTTTTTTTTGATGCCGATCGATACGGTCCTATGTAAATATCATTTTATTGTATTAGATGAAAAAAATCTGAGCAGCGAAAGTTAGTCATTTTTGATAAAATGTATTCTCATACAACAGGACAAAGCAAAATTCCTCCAACAAACATTTTATTAGATTCTAATTGCACATTTTAGAAGTATTAATACTGTAGCGATTAAGAAGCTAAAGAACTCCATGCTCTCATGAGCAATTCAAAATCATTTCGTATTTAAGAACAATTTTGAATTTCGAACATGGTTCTTGCATCTGTCGGACTTTTATATCAGTCATTGCATTATCATAATTGTCCAATCATGGCATTGTCAAATACGCAAAAAGTAGACTTAATTGAAGCATACTTCCTCAATCGCGGTCTGGGTAGCGTTCCTGATACCACTTCAACGCATTATTTGGGCTTCGTCGGTTGAGGAAGGAAGAGGAGCACAAATAAGATGATGCAATGACTGATATAAAAGTCCGACAGTTGCAAGAACCATGTTCGAAAATCAAAATTGTTCTGAAATACGAAATGTTTTTGAATTGCTCATGAGAGCACGGAGTTCCTAAACTTCTTAATCGCTACAGTACTAATACTTCTTTAATGTGCAATTAGAATCTAATAAGATGTTTGTTGGAGGAATTTTGCTTTGACCTATTGTATGAGAATACATTTTATCAAATTTAACTAACTTTCGCTGCTCAGATTTTTTTCATCCGATACAATAAAATGATAGGACCGCATCGTTCGGCATTAAAAAAAAATTACCAACATGATTCATTTTAAGGCTACTCACGCTTAACCAAAAAAAAATGTATTGTCAAAATGTTTTTCTTAAAAAAACGAGCTGGTGTTTTTAAAGAAACTGCACCTGTACCTCCTCTGGTTATGGGTGCTGCCGTACTGTCCCAGTTAAAAAAAAACATACTGTATAGTCTATCAGTTATCTGGTTACCATAGTACAAGCTCTGCTTAGTTTGGGGCTAGATAGCGCTGTGTGAAATGTCCCGTAATATTTATTATTTTATTATTTATTTATTTAATACTCAAAGCTGATGAGATAACTGATAGAAAACAAATTATGAAGTTTTATTTTTAAATACTTACACAAAATAGGTAAAATACAAAAATACAAGTCTTTCCACTTTATACTATTAGTAAAGATAAATTATTACTTCTATTTCAAGTTACATTAACAACTTTGACTGTAATCCGTAAGACATTTATTTCGGATTTTAATTTATCGGAGTGGAATGAACCCGGTTGGCTTTTCGACTGTTCATGAGATTTGTAATGATACCAAAAATACAATTTGCCCAAAGAACTTTTCCATTTATTAGCATCTTCAATTTGGAAGGACGGAAATTTGAGCGACGACACGGTTCGATTAAAAGGAAATGGGAATGTTCAATTTCTAAACATTATTCGTCTCTTCAATTACATTAAGTCATAATATAAATCAAAATAATTTACATTTCTGAAATACCAGGACACAGTTACCGTAGCATTTGCAATAGATTGTATAATATTTGACCATTAAAGCCAGAGATCTAAATGACATATAATATTTCTAAATAACAACCATCTTGTATATGAAATACTAGCTGTTGCCCGCGACTTCGTACGCGTTACACTATTACATGTGTAGGCAACCCAGAAATAAAGCTAAACCCGCTGTTGCAACTTGACTTGACACCCTATTTTTATCCCGTGGGAACTGATTTATAGGATAAATGGTAGCTTATGTGGTGATCCAGGTTTAAATCTACGTATATACCGAATTTCATCGAAATCGGTTTTACTGTTACGGCGTAATTGAGTAACAAACAAACAAACATCCAAATTTTCAGACGACCTCCGTGGTCCAGCGGGCGAATAGCCGGCTGAGACGCAGGAGGTAGCGGGTTCGATTCCCGCCGCGGAACAAATGTTTGATGATTTACAAATATTTGTTTCGGGTCTGGTTGATTCTCTATAAAATATAAAGTATCTATTTACAAAAAAAAAATATTTAAGTATTCTATTAGTTTACTGGTTAACATAGTACAAGCTCTGCTTAGTTTAGGGCTAGATAGCGATGTGTGAAATGTTTAGCAATATTTATTTATTTTATTTACTTTCGCATTTCTAATATTAGTGTGATCGATGATACCTTTTACTGAGCATGTTTGTACGATAGTGGTTACATCAATTAGCTATTGACATATTGTGGCCAAAGTGTTATTGTTAACGCTTCGCACAGGACTATGCTAATCAAATCAAAAGTTTTTATTTAAGACGGTATACAGTCCATTTTGTTAGTACAACTTATGCATAATTGGTTAGTAAAAGACAAGACATGACAAAATAATAAAGATAATAATAGAAAGAACACATCAGACAATCAACTACTTAATTAATAAATCATTTTTTTACGAAATGCTTCCAAATAGGAGAGGTGCATCTCTCAGCAACAGTTTTTAGGATGCTGTTGTGACTATCCCGTAATCTGCTCATCAGAGATGCTGTCTTTTTACGGATGATGGCATGAAAGCCATCAGTCCTGTGTTGGGCAAACATCTCCGACGCACTGCAAAAACGCGGCAGCCTCAACAGCATCCTAAAAATATTATTATATTGGATGCATAGGACATCCAGTGATCTTTTGCCATATGCTACCCACAGATTACCCGTGTAGAAGCTCTGACAGAAGCCCTTAAAAAGCGATATTTTAACTTCATCTGTACAACGGGCAAACCTACGGGCCAACATATTACCACGGACCGCCAGCGCCCTACGCTCCCTCTCAATATCTACATTGAATTCAAAAACCCTACGTATTTTTATACCATTTAAGGTAATATTCGGTATATTTTCTGGGCACTTACCGGCTGCCTTAAAGACCATATATTCACATTTTTTAACATTGTATACAAGTCCATGTGATATGGCATACCGCTCACAGACTCGCAGCATTTTACTAATAGATCCCACAGTTGGTTCCAGCAGCACCATGTCGTCCGCATAACTTAAATTATTAATACTAATGCCGTCTATACGACATCCGACACGCATGCTGCTGAGCTCATAATAAAAGTATAAATATATTTTGAACCCAAACCACAAAACTGAAAAAGGCGTCAAATGTTTCTATTACTTTTGTTAGTTACAGTTAAACAAACGTTCATAAACAAACACAAGTTATAAATACAAATACAAAAATATTTATTTTGTGTCCATTTTTACATTCTATAAACACAATAGTTGAACTTATACTTTTTTTTTTAAACATGATAGAACTTCGTTTGACCACAATCTCACCTGATGGTAAGCGATGATGTGGTCTAAGATCTAGAAGAAACCTATTAACTCTTACCTTAAAGAGGCCCGGAACGTATTTATTAGGAAAAACAGACGACGGTAAACTGTTCCATTCCTTAGCTGTACGCATTAAGAACGTAGAACCAAAACGGTGTGTGCGAATGGGTAGTATATCAACCAGGAACGGATGGTACTGAGCCGTGCGCCTGCTTGTCCTTTGATGGAAGGGGGATGGTGAGATTAGATTGTTTAGTTGCTGGGAACATTCACCAAAATGTATTCTGTAAAAGATCGATAGGCTTGCAACTTTACGGCGGTGTTCGAGATTTTGGGTCTTAGTCTCTGCCATTTGTTGCTCACCTATAAGCCTAAAAGCCCTACGTTCTATCGAGTCTAAGGTAGCGAGCTGGTATTTGGCCGAACCAATACCTAATACAAGACAACAAAATAGGTCGTCACTCAGCGGTGTGCCACTGCAACGTATAGCTACTGTAGCGCTGGTATTATGTGACGCCTTTAGTGCGCGTGAGCACCAAAACATGTTATTATTTTACTTGACCGTTATTCGAAGCTTATTTAATTGAGATATGCGTACTACGTTTTCCGCCTTCCGGTTCCGGTATCTTTTATCGTTCTGTTGTACATACGTCATATCCTCTTGGCAGTGGTGGTAACTTTGCTTGTTGAGTGCCGCCATTTTAAATATTCATTGGCGTCTTGTTCCCCGCCGTGTTCGGACGCGTCCAACACTTGCTACAAGACTTCTTAAAATATAATTTATATTTCTTGGAAAAATAAAGTGAACAAAGGAAAGTTACCAGGTTAGTAATTGTGACTTGTTCAAGTAAGCAAACTTTGCTTACCTTATTTAATGGAAACATTTAATAATTATTTTTGTTGGTATTGGAAAATACTTTCGAAATAACATTTTAATACGTTCGTTAAATATTTTTTCCTTCAATATGATTATTTTTTTCTTCTACCTACTTGTACATGTTGATTTTATAATAAGACTTTTTTGATGGTCAAATCTACCTTCATTTTAGAAAAAGATTGTCTTTTGGTCGTGTACTTTGATATTATTATAACCATATGTTATATTTTAGTATAGATGAGTCCAACAAGGTTACTACAGTTGATGAAGTATTACCGGAAAATTCCTCGTCGCAGAGACGACGACATGCACGGTCGAGTAGTACGAGTTCCAGTAGCGGTGGTTCGGAAAGTAGCTCCTCATCCAGTTCAGACTCCTCACGACAAAGACATCGTAAAAATAAAAAGAGGGGCAAACGAAGGTGCCGCCGCGCACGTGAGCAGCAGAAACTAACCGAAGAATTACGCAGTCTTCGTTACCAACTTGCTTGCCAACACAGTGCCCCCCAAGTGAGTGACCATTTTGACAATGATGCTATATCTCTCATGTCCGGTGAAGTTTTTGAGGAATTACCTGATGACAAGGAAAATACATCCACACATTCAGCACCCTGTGGCAAAGAATTTACGCTTTCATTTGAAACCAAGCTGAAAGAGCCTGCAACTCCAAAGACTTCGGAATCTTATTTGAAGCTACTTTGCGATCTTCAACACTTAAATAAAACTGACTGGAATGAAGTTAGATACGCAGAAACGCAAAAGTTGTATAACTATACTTCAGGTTTTACAGATATTGAGATGAATGAGGAAGTTAAGGCGTAGGACTCATCTCGTCAGCTCCTGCATGCTGATAAAGCGTTTGCAGCCTTGACTATGTGCGCCTTTCAGCAGAAAGAGTCGTTACAAAATGCTTTACGGGATCTTTTGTCGTGGGCGAAGGAAGGTGGACCCATCAATTATGAAGACCTGCATCAGAAGGTTAACGAGCTGTTCTCGACAGGTGATGTTCAAAAGACTTCCTCAGACTTATTGCAGATTATTTGTGGCCATTGTTCTGAATTAATCCAAATGCGAAGAAATTATGTCACAAAGCAGGCTAAGGATCCGTTGATCAAAGCTAATCTGCGAAAGATTCCACCGACTTCAACCAACCTCTTTGAGCCAGAAAAGTTTACTGCAACAGTTGAGAAAGCAGGAGGTGTACGAAAATGTTTTTGGCCATTACAAAAAGCTAGCAGTTATATTCTGCCTTGCAGGCGGACAAAAAAAAATTACGAGGCCCCTCGCAGGGGTCAGCGTTATCCTCAAAACCCTCGCAGGGTATATCTAATGCGAGCAATCGCTACAACGTGCAAGGTCAATGCGCTCACAATCACAATTATCCACCTCCGCAAGGTGGCTTTAGTCATAACTACCAATATAATTCGGTCGCACCGAATAATACTAGGTATCGACATACCTTTCGAGGAAATTCGTCTCGATCAGATGCAAGACAACAAAATCAGACGAGCTATGGACGAAAGCGCACTTTGTCCCCGACTCGTCAAACCAAGGACAATAAGCGCCGTAAGTATTGACTCAGAACCGTTCAGTGCCGGTCGTCTGTTGCAGTTTCGGACCCAATGGGAACAGATGAAAGCACCTGCAGTCATTCTAAAGATAATAACAGGGTACCGCATACCTTTTCGACTAAAACCACCGCTTGTTTTTCCCGATGCAATCGGAAGCAATTTACATGTGGCAGAGTCGGCCCAAATGACATCAGTCATAAACAAAATGAAGGCTGAAGGAGTTCTAGAGAACGCAGTGTTTTCACCGAGCTTCATTTCGCCGATGTTTCTTGTTCCCAAAAGCGACGGCTCACTTCGTCTAATTTTCAACCTAAAGGCACTGAACTGTTACATAATAACAGACCATTTCAAATTGATAAATGTAAAACGCATACCAGACTTCTTACAAACAAACGATTGGTTGAGCAAAATAGATCTATCGCAAGCGTATTTCCATCTCCCAGTGGCTCGCAGCCACAGAAGATTCCTGCGCCTAGTATATCGCAAGGAAATGTTAGAAATGACATGTTTCCCGTTTGGTCTGAGCACAAGCCCAAAAGCATTTGCTACTCTCACAAACTGGATAGCTCAAATACTCAGGCAGAAAGGCATCAGAATAATAGTGTATCTCGACGATTTTTTAATTGCGCATCGCGACGAAAATACATTGCACCACCATGTAGAAACTGTAATCAACACCTTGAAGAAACTAGGCTGGCTAATCAATTACGAGAAATCTGTTCTGACTCCGTCAAAAAGCCTAGTATTTCTAGGAATTTTCTGGGATCCTTGGACAAACCACAAGTGTCTACCCAAAGAAAAATTCCCTGCGCTGATAGGCAAAATAAGACAAATGCTGCGGATGGAGCGTACTTCGCTAAGGGATCTTCAGAGCCTCGTAGGTCTTCTCAATTTTGCCAGTTTCACAGTTCCAAAAGGCAGGCTCAATTATCGAGCACTTCTGAAGCTCCTAAATCAGATTTTGGATTCAGATCCAAGAACCTTGCACGTGATACCTCCTACAGCCAAAAACAACTTGATATGGTGGCTTCAAAACCACAATCACTCAACAGCTATTCATATGCCGCCTCCATCTCATTTCCTCACGACAGATGCGTCGGACATTGCGTAGGGAGCTCGATTAGACAACCTCTCATTGACGGGTCTGTGGTCAGATGCCGAGAAAGGGCTTCACTGCAATCAAAAGGAAATGTTAGCAATCCTGAAAGTCTTTCAAGATCATTGTCGGTTTCTGAGTCAGAGCACAGTTTTAGTCCAGAGCGACAACAAGTCTGTAATCGCATATCTCAAACACGAAGGAGGAACCAAATCAGCTCCCCTAATGGACTTGACCTTCCAACTCTTCAAAATCCTAGACAATTACCAGATTCATGTGAATGTATTTCACATCCCAGAAATTTGCAACAGCCATGCCGACCACCTTTTGAGACTACGCGCAATACTGGAATGGCATCATGCTCCAAAATGCACTCACAAAATTTTCTCCAAGTGGGGAATGCCAGTGATCGACCTGTTTGCGTCCAGCCGAGCACATGTGGTGAGCAATTACGTATCATTGGATTTAAACGACAAACAAACCCTGTAGCACGACGCGTTTTCCCAAATGTGGACGTACAGTCTAGCATGGGTATTTCCTCCCCCGTTTCTGATTCCCAGGGATCTAAGCCACCTGAATCAGGCACAGGGGACGTACCTGGTAATAGCTCCACGCTGGGAACGTGTATTTTGGCAACCGGACATCAAATCACGAGCTCTAGCACGGCCATTCACGCTATACCACCTGGACAAAGTTCTAATCGATACCTCAACAAAACTACCACCTCAGAATGTCCTCGAAATGACTCTGGAGGTTTGGAAATGTGGGGGTGGTCTGCGATGTTAACGACATGGGACACTAATCAGTTAAAACTCTTGGCGGAATCATGGCGACCTTCAAATAGAAAGGTTTATAGCGTTGCGTGGAAAAGATGGTAGTCTGGTGTGAGAAACACAATATTAGCCCCTCAACACCACAAGCTAGTCACCTTGCTCAGTTTTTGTCCGATTTATACTTAATTCATAATTTATCGTATAATTCTATCTTACTGCACAAGTCAGTTGTATCGACGCTATGTAATCCAGATATATCGGGCCAATTAAGTTCACATGCCCTTGTTAAACATGTTTTAAAATCAATATCTTTACGAAAACCAGTTTCCCGTGCCAAATCTCCAGTTTGGATATAGATGAGTTAGCTTCTTATCTAGATAAATATAGTATTGATAAAAATAATGTTTTTTATGTGCAAAGGCATACAGCTGCCTTATTACTACTTTGCTCTGGGAGAAGAATTCACGATTTGACATTACTAACGGTAGATTCGGATAATTTTTCTGTTCATCAAGATAACTCTTTAATTTTGTGGCCCGCATTCGGCTCAAAAACCGATTCTGCGAATTATAGGCAATCGGGTTGGAGATTGTATGGTAATCCAGAAAACGAAAAACTAGATCCAGTTTTCTGGGTAAAACATACAATCAGGCTTCTGGAAAATCGTAGAAATACGACAAACACGAACAATTTGTTTATTAATATTAGAGGTGAACCGAGACCCGCTTCTCGAACTCTAATAGCAGGATGGATTAAGTCCATATTGAATTGCGCTGGCATAAAGGCAACTCCCGGTAGTATAAGGTCAGCAGTAGCCTTAAAAAATTGGCTTGATAATTATTCAGTCGAAGAGATACTGGCTAGGGGTAACTGGCGGTCCCAAAACACCTTTTGTAAATTTTACAAACGCGAAGTCAGGCCTATTTGTGATTCTTCGTCAATTACTACACTTTTTAATCTAGTTGATTAATTACTTTGTACCACTTATGAAAGTAAAAAAATCAAGTTGATTTGTTTGAAATATATATTTTTATTTTTGATCTGTCTTTTACTATATATATACACTTGTTCTAAGAATCTTTACATTAATTCTTTGAACTTTATGAATATTATAATTTAGTGAAACCTTATAATGTGTTCCAATACAACATCCTATAGGTTACACTGTCACATTGGCGTCCACGTCACATCCACCAGGCGATATCAAACACGTCTCAATTAAATAAGCTTCGAATAACGGTCAAGTAAAATAATAGAGGCGTTTTACCTGAAAATAAAACGCTTATTAGTTTACTCACCTTATTCGAAGCTTATGAATAACCTCTGCCTGGTAATTAAGACTCAATGAATATTTAAAATGGCGGCACTCAACAAGCAAAGTTACCACCACTGCCAAGAGGATGTGACGTATGTACAACAGAACGATAAAAGATACCGGAACCGGAAGGCGGGAAACGTAGTACGCATATCTCAATTAAATAAGCTTCGAATAAGGTAAGTAAACTAATAAGCGTTTTATTTTCAGGTAAAACGCCTCTATTATTTAACGTTAATTGAGTACCTACCTACATAACTCGAACGAATTACATTAACTTTTCTATGTGTACTGATTTTCATGTAAGTGATAATTGTTATCTATTTGAGAACACATGATTATTAACCTAAAAAAGTTTACAAGATTTACAAAAAACATAAAAAAAATGTATATCAAAATATTATAACACAATATAACTACTAAGCATTGCACATAACTTAATAAAGCAAGACTATTTATGAGATGAAAAATAAGAGTAAAATAAACAACTAATTTCTGCAAATTATTATATAAATAAAATATTAAATATATTGCAATTTTAGGGATTTCTCAATTTAACATACAAAACAAAAGTAACCTTTGCAACTAAATCAAACTAAATGTAGGCCCAGAACGACTGCCTACTGATGAAGTAATCTGTAAAAGCAATAGAATTTTTTTATGTGAAATTTTTTTTTTTTTTTTTTTTTATGTTATTTGTGGGGAAACAGGCTTACGGCCCACCTGATGGTAAGTGGTCACCGTCGCCTATTGACACCGGCAACACCCGGGGTATTGTCGATGCGTTCCCTACACTGAAGAAACCTCTTTACATTTCTCTTGAAGCGTGCCATGTCGTAGTCTAATGGGAAAACCTCAGATGGTAGCTCATTCCACATCTTGCAAGTATGGGGTAGAAAAGATCGCGTGAAGCGTGTGGTGCGCGATACCCAATTGTCGATTATATGTGGATGAGCTTTATTACGTTGTCGAGAAGTGCGGTGGTAAAATCTCGACGACGGAATGAGATCAAATAGCTCCTCAGAACATTCCCCATTATACAGGCATATTATTAAAGTGAACCGATTTTGCGTTTCAAAGTCTTAATACTGTGAATTTTAGTACAATCTACGATTATTTGATCCCATTGAAATGGGCAAGAAAATCAAGACGTATAAATTATGCAAATAAGTTACTGTGATGCTTATCCATGCTCAGTGCAAATACGTAGGATCAATATCCACCTACGCGGAGAAAAGAAAACGATTATGCAAAATGAAGCAATACAATTGTGTTACAATGAAATCACATAGTTAATCAATTATTATTTTATCAATAACAACCAGATGTGCGTTATTTGTGCTAGAAAGTTCAGCGCAATAAAAAATACACCAAAGAATGGCACAAAACCTAGCTATAACTATAGTCTTGTTACCGTAGAAAACAGTTTAAATTACTATTATACCTAATAACATAAAAACTTCAAGGCTAAAAATAAAAACAGTTATTACCTCTCTTGAACCCCAATATCTTAAAACCCCGCAATATTTTTAGGTCATTTATGGCGGATTTCTATATTCATCGGTAACCAGCTACGACTTGTTTTTCCTTGAAAATCTGTCAAAAGTTTGACACTAGTTTGACACTTTTTCAAGGAGATACTAGGTGTTGTCGGTTACCGACGGATATAGGAACCACCATTAGTCATACCAGGATTGTGTCATCACTATCACATATGTACTGAATTCTACGATCAGATTAAAGCTTCAAAAGTTATCCTTGGACAAACAAACATACATCCAACACCGATTCACCCACGTTGATTTGGAGATCTAGCTTCGCTCGATCAATAACTCGCTTGGAGCGCTACAAACTTATACAGTCTTGTAATGACGTCACCTGTGTCTTTTAAACAGCCGCGTTTAGTTCCGGTTTTTTTCACTATCACGTTTCATAATAATTTTGACTACCGGGACAAATAAGCCAGTGGCACTCCATTGTATTTATCTGGTAAATTATTAAATAACAAAACCCAGTCTTTATCCAGTCTTTATCGGTGGTCAAGATAAACAGATCAAAAAAGGCGCCATAATAAGTAACTTAAAAAAAAATTTGTGAGTTATTTAATTGACTCACCAGACGCAGTATGTAAACAGCATAACGCCAGACACACAAAGTAGAGGCCGCCCCACCGCATATTAGAGACATCACAGGCGTCGACGCATCATGCTCGCCTCGCACCTGAGACAAAACAAATAATTCGAGTAAATAAATTTGACACAAATCTTTCACTAAGCGTCCGTTCAGACGGGCGTCAACAACACCACAGCCACAAAAATGTGGCCGGCTAAAAAATCGTACGAAAAATATATTAGTTCCATTCACACGTACCAATCTTTGCAGTCGCAATCAATTGTGTTGCGAACGTGTGGTCAATGCCAACAACATCACGGACACATCGTGGGTACAACGTGGCCACAACGCAACTTCACGCACTTCTTGGTTACCATTCACACTAGCTACTGCCCGGCCAAATTTTTGACGTGTGTGGTTGTGGCCCATCAGACGCTAATGCTTTTAAACCTTAAAAGTATAGGTATTTGCCGTGATGCGCCGGCAGAAGAATGTTACCCCTCCGCTCTTGCCCGTAGATGCAGTAGGAATCTGCCAAGGGATACCTCCGAAAGATATGCAGTAGCGTCTTTTCGTGTTTTCAATAGCTATACTGCGCTCGCTAACCCGCCTGCCAAGCGTGGCGAGTATGGCAACAAACCCCTTATGGATATAGTGCAACATAAAACCAGGCCCCGAGTCCCCGGCGGCCCCGCTAATCCTGGCTACGGTAGCAGTCACGGTAACGGCGGGGCCAGGGGTGCTAAGAATCCCCGGGAGACGATCGCCTACCAAACCCTACGACGACCACTGGCCCTGGTAACACACAACATCCGCACTTTGAGGACATACGAAAAGATTGTTGAGCTGGAAGAAGAAATTAGTATATTACACTGAGACATTTTAGGATTATCAGAAGTCCGTAGAGAGGGCGAGGACACGATATCCCTTAAGTCTGGTAACCTACTATACGACCAGGAGGGCGACCAACAGTCCCAAGGTGGTGTTGGGTTTCTCGTTCACAAGTCACTCATCAACAACATTATCACCATCGACAGTGTGTCGAGCAGGGTCGCGTACCTGACACTCAAAATATCTAAGCGATATTCGCTGAAGGTCGTTCAGGTATATGCGCCGACCTCTTCAGACCCAGATGAAGAAGTAGAGTCTATGTATGAGGACATCAGTAGAGCCATACATACGAACAAAACTCACTTTATTGTTGTTATGGGGGACTTCAATGCAAAGCTAGACATGAGAAGCGATGATGAGTTGAGAGTGAGGCAATTTTGATATGGGCAAAGGAACCCCAGGGGAAAGAGGCTGGCCGATTTTCTGGAGAAAGAAGGACTCTTTATGATGAATTCTTTTTTTTCAGAAGCCGCCTCACAGGAAATGGACCTGGATGAGTCCCAACGGTTTCACGAGAAATTAGATTGATTTCATCTTGACCAACAAGAAACGGATATTTAATGATGTCTCTTTGATTCACAGAGTGAAAACCGGCAGTGATCACCGAATTGTTAGAGCCACATTGAATATGAACGTTGAACGTGAAAGGTCCCGTTTGATGAAGTCTACGCTCCGACCCACTCGCGCACATATCCAAAACTCGAGAGCTTTCAACTCAAACCTTTCTAGAAGTAGATGCATCAGTGGACGAGATCAATAACAGGTTCGTAAAAACTGTCCATACGGTGGGGTCCCAGTCCTTTAATACCCCCCATACCAATAGACCTCAGAAACTCTCTGATGACACCCTTAACCTCATGGCTGAACGACGTTCTTTGCGACTGCAGTCTCCCGATGATGCTCAGTCACATAGGCAGCTCAATAGAAAGATTTGGAAATCCTTGCGGCACGATATTCGTACCTTTAATACATCTCGTATTAAATATACGATAGATTGGAATAAAGGCTCCAAAGTGTTCGCGAGAGATAATTCTATTGGGCAGGTTCGCATGGCAAAGCTGAAGAGGGAAGATGGCAGCATAATTCAAGTAAAGCGGAAAAGTTAAGGGAAGTCGAAAGGTTCTATGGACAGCTCTACGATTCGGTCACTAAACCTGTTTGCAGTGTGGCCAACGACCCAAGAGCCCAACTGACCCGACATTATACCGAAGATATTCCGAACATCAGCCTGTATGAGATCAGGATGGCCTTGAAGCAACTTAAGAACGACAAGGCGCTGGGTGAGGATGGAATCACTTCAGAGCTTCTGAAAGCGGGTGGATCACCGGTACCTAAAGTCCTTCAGAAGCTCTTTAATTCCACCTTGCTTAAATGTACGACGCCAAAAGCATGGAACTAGGGCGTGGTGGTTCTGTTTTTAAAAAAAGGTGACAACACCTTGCTTAAAAATTACAGAGACATCTCGCTTTTGAGCCATGTTTATAAGCTGTTTTCAAGGGTCATCGCGAACCGTCTCGAGCGCAGTGTTGATGGCATCCAGCCTCCCGAAAAAGTCGGGTTCCGTAAAGGCTACAGTACCATAGACCACATACATACGCGGCGGCAAGTCATATAGAAGACCGACGAGTATAACTTGCCGCTATGTCTCGCGTTTGTGGACTATGAGAAAGCCTTCGATTCTATCAAAACATGGGCAGTACTTGAGTCTCTCCAACAATGGCGTATTGACTATCGGTACATCGAAGTATAGAAGTGTAATAAGTGTAGTTGTATAATAACGCCACAATGTCAGTCCGAGTACATAAACACAGCTCGAAGGCGATTCCCTTAAAAAGAGGCGTAAGACAGAAAGATGACATCTCTCAGAAACTGTTTACGACCGCATTGGAAGATGCCTTCAAGCTTCTGGAATGGAAAGGACTGGGCATCAATATTAACGGCGAATACATCACTCACCTTCGGTTTGCCGACGATATTGTGGTCATGGCAAAGTCGATGGAAGAGCTCAGCGCGATGCTCGAAGGCCTCAATCGAGTCTCCCAACGGGTAGGACTTAAAATGAACATGGACAAGACGAAAATTATGTCGAATGTGCATGTCGTGCCTGCCCCAGTTATGGTTGAGAACTCGGCTCTTGAAGTTGTCGACGCGTGTGTATACCTAAGACAAACAGTCCAATTAGGTGAGTCCAACTTCGAGGAAGAGGTCAATCGTCGAATCCAACTCGGATCGACAGCGTTTGGGAAACTTTGCAAAGTCTTTTCGTCCAACATACCTCAGTGCCTTAAGACGAAAGTCTTCAATCAGTATGTGTTACCAGTAATGACATATGGAACCGAGACGTAGTCCTTCACTATTGGCCTTATGAATAAGCTCAAAGTCGCTTAACGAGCTATGGAGAGGGCTTTACTCGGGGTTTCTTTACGGGATTGAATCAGAAATGCAGAGATACGTAGAAGAACTCAAGTCACCGACATAGCCCGACGGATTAGCACGTTAAAGTGGCAATGGTCAGGCCATATAGCGCGCAGAACAGATGGTCGATGGGGCCGGAAGGTTCTCGAGTGGAGGCCACGGACCGGCAATCGCTGCGTAGGACGTCCACCTACAAGATGGGCAGACGACTTGGTAAGAACCGCAGGTCGGTGTTGGATGCAGGCCACTTCCAACCGCAGTTCCTGGAGATCAATGTGGGAGGTCTTTGTCCAGCAGTGGACGTCCTACGGCTGATATGATGATGATGATATGATAGGTATTATTGGATTACCGTACACTAACCCACGACCAACCAAAATGTATCGAACCAAAGTGTATGGACTGCTTTTTACCCTTCCAAACACAAGTACCATCAAACCAATTAAATAAAATTCAAAAATATTTTATTGTTAAACTGCTATACAAAATATATTTTTATTTCTTCTTCTTCGAGTCAACGATTCACTTCTTAACACATACCATTTAAATGTACTACGTACAGACGGTCATGTGACGTACATTGGAGTTGGAGCGTAAAGGACTGAATGGACCGTTGCCACAATAGATTTTGACAAGTGTTTTTTGATCTCATCTTCACTCATTCTTTTTTTTCCATTTCGGTTACTTTTTATGGCAGCTGCCAGCTTGCCCATTCTTCCAGCGAACGAGGTTTTGTTATAAATACATTATTATGTTGTACTACCAATATTAAGCTTAATACTTGACATCAAAGAAAGAACAAAGCAAGTAAAGTCAGTCAAATTATTTTAATCAACCTTAACATAACAATTGCATTGGTACATTTTTATTAATAGAGTAGATACATAATCTTCTGTTACTTAGATATAGAAAACAAGTCCACTGACACTCATCACGATATCTCCGAAACTGCAAAGAGTACGAGTTTGAAATTTGACATGTATGGTTGTTTTAGCACACAGGCGTATTTATTTATCCTTTTGGTCTTGACTTCTACATTCTTTTGATTTTAGCGTTTTATTCTTCTTAGCTGCTTATATAAAAGCTTGCATTTCGGAGCCAAAGATTTTAAATCTCTGATAAACCTTTTTTTTGTTTCTTGGAGTTGAAGAGTCTGAAAATAAAGAGATTTACATTTTTTTAAGCTACACATTGTACCTAGAATATTTATATTGACACTAAAACCAAGAATTTTACACTAAATTTAGTCCACGAACATATTCTATTTTAATTACCAGTTTTCATAAAATAACTCACCTTGTATATATTGGGTCTCAGTTCCATGTTCCAACTGGTCAGGTATGGTGCTCTCTATTTAATTTATAGTTTTCATGACTGTATCTATAAGAAAAATTATAACGTTTGTAAATAATGGGAATAATATTGAATTAATCAAGATATACATTTGTCAGAATTGACTGAAACAGATATCAATTGAAAACGCTAAAAGGGGACTTCACCCAGAGGCACAATGTACTGAGTGACAAACTTAACGTGTGGAACAACAGGTAGGAACAATAACTTCAAGATGTCAAGATTCACTTAACTAACATAATTATGTTTTACCAGATTCAATGCAAATAGAAGCTTCATGAGCTGAACTGTTGATCAGTGATATACGCTTTGAGTGCTGGCTATTTGATGCGCAATAAGTGTGATCATAGTGAGGCTACCTGTGGTTTGTGTGGATTTGCGGCACTGAAAATTACAATAAGTTTTATTATTTCATGCTGCGTCACCGAATAACAATAACATTAGAGGCCATGATTCACCAAAAAAACTGTACATATGTTTTACCCGTTTTAATGCAAATGAAAGCTTCATGAGCTGAAATGTTGATCAATGACGTTTCACTTTGAGTGCAGTTTGAAGCACAATATGTGTGATCATAGTGAGGTTGCCTGTGGTTTGTGTGGATTTGCGGCACTGAAAAGAGTTCAGAAGACTGATAAAAGTTCAGAAGTTGGCAGAAGTTCTTTTCTCATAAGAAATTTGTGTAATTTAACGTCCTGTCGTTGGCTGCCGCATTTAGTTACACAACACTTTCGGAACATTTTAATTGTGTCGCACAGACTACTTAGTATGTACGCAAAATTACTGAGTATTGTTGTGGATTATAGATGTGCAGAAATTAATCAACACAACACCTCATTCATCAACACGAACAAACAGTGATGTAATGTAATGCCGCTATTTCAAAAAACATCAAATTGGTCTGTGTTCAAACATTACAAATTTTCTCCGGATACCGCGAACAGATTGAATGAATGAATGGAAAGATATCGCACAGGTCACAGATTAGGACATTAGCGTTACATGTCATCCGGACTATTGCATCGGTCATTAATTCATTACTTACGGTCGTCGATCTTGTAGGGGACATTACCAGACATGCTTCTCAATCCCAATAAGGATGAATAAAAAAATCGGCCAAGTGCGAGTCAGACTCGCGCACGAAGGGTTCAGTACTATCTGTAGAAATGAGTAAAATAAAACTACGTTTGTTGTATCGGAGCCCCTCTAAAATATTGGTTTTATATTAATTTAATTATTTATTTTTAAAGTGAATTTTTCAAACGTCTATTTCTTGCCGTTACCAACATCGAGCAAAAACGAGCAAAAAAATCACGTTTGTTGTATGGGAGCCCTCCTTAAATATTTATTTTATATGTTTTTAGTTTGCGTTGTTATAGCGGCAACAGAAATAAATCATCTGTAAAAATTTCAACTGTCTTACTATCACGGTTCATGAGATAATGCCTGGTTACAGACGGACAGACAGATAGCGGAGTCTTAGTAATAGGGTTCCGCTTTACCTTTTGGGTACGGAACCCTAAAAATTTGCCACTTATATTGCGATGTCAGTGGCTATGTTCAAGTCTTTCTTTGTGCCGGTGGTAGGGCACAGAGGACATATAAGCATGTGGGCCATGCTTTGAATGGACTTCCCGCATTCGCAGCCTGTTATTGTAGGGTGCCGCATTCCCCGTCTACACAAATTCTTCTGATTAATATATTTCTAATACTAAGCCGAATATAGTTTTGCATATTTTATCGGTTTCGGACTTACAATATATAATTTAAACCATATTGAATATACAAATTACTAGCCAACATTATCGTTCTTTAGATTATTCATCTTTTTCTTCTGTATTTTAGTCATGCAAATACTTATTGTATATTCTTTAAATTATTTAAGGGATTTTGCCCTACATTTTTACAAACATTGGAAGTTAAATAAAAATTATAGAATTTTATATAACAGAAAACAAACCTACGTAGGTAAAAAGGTGCAATTCCCTGGTGTTGTAATTTTGATGGAATTGCGTTCTAAAACAAGATTTTGAGAAGTGCGCTAAATATAATCTACATTGTTACTTTATAGTAAAATTTACTTATTAGTAATTATGGGCTCTAAGACAAAAATCGCCGATGACATGCAAAAAACAACTTAATTGAAGTGGGACTGGGCGGAACACGAATGTCGAATGCGCGATGACTTCAGAGCTAAGATAACCACCGAGTGGATCCCACAAGGCGCGAGACTGTATGGTTAGACCAGGCGGTGATGGTGGGACGAACTTGACGCCCATGGTGAGAACTGTTCAACAGAATCCCTAGAACGGAATGAATAGAAGAAGGGAAGGGAGGCCTTTGCCAGTAGGACCCAGCAGGCTGTTTAGATTAGATTTGTAATTACATACAGTGATCGCGAAAGTTTGAAAAATGATCGCGAAAATACTAATCTACATCGGTCAAAAGACTCGGATGTACCATTATTACTATTATTTTTTGTGTTATTTATAAAGAAACAGGCTTAAGGCCCACCTGATGGTAAGCGGTCACCGTCGCCTATTGACACCGGCAACACCTGGTGTATTGTCGATGTGTAGAAATTAGTGCAAAGTATTTTTCCCTACCCTGTGTTTTCATATAATGTCGTAATTATAAAAAATAATCGAAATTATTTATTTGGAACATCAACAAAGCACAACAGACAAATGAAAACGTTGACAACTGCAAAAGTAAAAAACTGAGTAGCAGTGTCAGCGCCCTCTTCCGAAACCAAAACGAACAACGTTCCAGCTTTTTAATCCATCCATATGCATCTATGGTATGTGTATTTGTACAAATATACTTTTGTAGGTTCTTGCTGTAAGTCTTAATACAAACAGTCGTTAAGCAAAGTCAGAGGCCTTTAAACGGCTTAATAAATGTCGACCCCAAAGCTTGGCCACTTAGCTCATACGAAAAAGAAGAAGAAAAAGAAGACCCAGTAGAAACTTCTATACATTTCTCTTGAAGCGTGCCGTGTCGTAGTTTAATGAGAAAACCTCAGATGGTAGCCCATTCCACATCTTGCAAATATGGGGTAGCAATAATTATATTCAACCAATTCATTGACTAGAGGAGTAACTAAAAAAAATCAAGGATACAACGGACTTTTTTGTAATCAACCAGACGAAACGCGCAATGATTTTATCAAAATAGTTCTGTAATATACATATACTCGAACTTGCAAATCACTTCTAGAAGTAGATGCATCAGTCGGTGAGATCAATAACAGGTTCGTAGAAATCGTCCATACGGTGGGGTCCCAGTTTTTTAAGACCCACCCGTACCAATAGAACTCAGAAACTATCTGAGCTGATAAATCTGAGAAACTCCCTTAACCTCATGGCTGAACGACGTTCTTTGCGACTGCAGTCTCCCGATGATGCTCAGTCACATAAGCAGCTCAATAGAAAAATTTGGAAATCCTTGCGGCACGATATTCGTACCATTAATACATCTCGTATTAAAGATACGACAGAGCGGAATAAAGACTCCAAAGTGTTCGCGAGAGATAATTCTATTAGGCAGAGCCGCATGACAAAGCTAAAGAGGGAAGATGCCGGCATAACGTCAAGTAAAGCTCAAGTGTTAAGGGAAGTCGAAAGGTTCTATGGACAGCTCTACGATTCGGTCACTAAACCTGTTTGCAGTGCGGCCAACGACCCAAGAGCCAAACTGACCCAACATTATACCGAAGATATTCCGGACATCAGCCTATAGGAGATCAGGATGGCCTTGAAGCAGCTTAAGAACGACAAGGCGCCGGGTGAGGACGGAATCGCTTCAGAGCTTCTGAAAGCGGGTGGATCAACGGTACTTTAAGTCCTTCAGAAGCTCTTTCATTCCGCCTTGCTTAAATGTACGACGCCAAAAGCATAGAACTAGGGCGTGGTGGTTCTGTTTTTAAAAAAAAGTGACAACACCTTGCTTAAGAATTACAGACCCATCTCGCTTTTGAGCCATGTTTATAAGCTGTTTTCAAGGGTCATCGCGAACCGTCGCGAATGCAGGGTTGATGGCTTCCAGACTCCCGAAAAAGTCGGGTTCCGTAAAGGCTACAGTACCATAGACCACATACATACGCGGCGGCAAGTCATACAGAAGACCGAAGAGTATAACTTGCCGCTATGTCTCGCGTTTGTGGACTATGAGAAAGCCTTCGATTCGATCGAAACATGGGCAGTGCTTGAGTCTCTCCAACGATGCCGTATTGACTATCGGTACATCGAAGTGTAGAAGTGTTTGTATAATAACGCCACGATGTCAGTCCGAGTACATAAACAGAGCTCGAAGGCGATTCCCTTAAAAAGAGGCGTAAGACAGGGAGATGTCATCTCTCCGAAACTTTTTACGACCGCGTTGGAAGATGCCTTCAAGCTTCTGGAATGGAAAGGACTGGACATCAATATTAACGGCGAATACATCACTCACCTTCGGTTTGCCGACAATATTGTGGTCATGGCAAAGTCGATTGAAGAGCTCAGCGCGATGCTCGAAGGCCTCAATCGAGTCTCCCAACGGGTAGGAATTAAAATGAACATGGAGATGAAAATTATGTCGAATGTGTATGTCGTGCCTGCCCCAGTTATGGTTGAGAACTCGGCTCTTGAAGTTGTTGACGCGTATGTATACAAACAGTCAAATTAGGTAGGTCTAACTTCGAGGAAGAGGTTAATCGTCGAATCCAACTCGGATGGGCAGCGTTTGGGAAACTTCGCAACGTCTTTTCGTCCAACATACCTCTGTGCCTTGAGACGAAAGTCTTCAATCAGTATGTGTTACCAGTAATGACATGTGGAACCGAGACGTAGTCCTTCACTATTGGCCTTATGAATAAGCTCAAAGTCACTTAACGAGCTATGGAGAGGGCTTTGCTCGGGGTTTTTTTACAGAATTGAATCAGAAATGAGGAGATACGTAGAAGAACTCAAGTCACCGACATAGCCCGAGGGATTAGCACGTTAAAGTGGCGGCAATGGGCAGGCCATATAGCACGAAGAACAGATGGCCGATGGGGCTGGAAGGTTCTCGAGTGGAGGTCACGGACCGGCAAGCGCAGCGTAGGACGTCCACCTACAAGATGGGCAGACGACTTGGTAAGAACCGCAGGTCGGTGTTGGATGCAGCCCGCTTCCAACCGCAGTTCCTGGAGATCAATGAGGGAGGCCTTTGTCCAGCAGTGGACGTCCTATGGCTGAAATGATGATGATGATGATTCATATCACTCAGTTTGAAATTCCAAACTAGGACTATTTCGTCTCGGCCTACACCAAAAGGGCTACCGTTAAATTCATAAGGAACAGTACGGCTATAAACTTCTAGACATAAGTACACTAATCTTCCAACTTGCCGAATAAACTTCAACAACTTAGATTACAGCCCTCAGATATGTATGGTAATATAAAATTTAAGCTTTCGTAATTGGTTTGTACGTGTTTGTGAATAAGACATACTTCCGCTGGCTCGACCAAACTTTAGGGTATGCGGTCTTCTGTATTTTCGTCGGCTAACAAAATTATACATAAATGATTTTTAGGGTTCCGTACCAAAAGGGTAAAACGGGATACTATTACTAAGACTCCGCTGTCTGTCTGCTTGTCTGTCTGTCTGTCACCAGGCTGTAACTGATGAACCGTGATGTGCTGCACTATCTACACTTGCTTCACCAAGATTTGCTAATTACCAAGCGAAGGCCGGTTGCGCTGTTGGCGCAAGGCAAACCATGGTGCCTGTGCGGTCAGCGTGACAATGCCAGTTTGTCTTGAACTATACTTGCGTAGCGTGCCGTGAAATAAACTTATTGAATAAGCGTGATAGTTAGAAAGTTAAAAGTTTCACAGATTATGTATTTTTGTTGCTGTTATATCAACAAATACTAAAACCAGAATACCAGCCTGTGTCTTCTGCACCAGATATATGTCCCAAATCAATATATCCGTTGCAGAAGACACAGGCTTCTTGCCGTACCCTCGAGCCGTACTGTATCCCGTGCTAACTCTCCGCCCTTAACAAACTCCAAGATGCCAACCCTGAATGCGATGTGTTTGCTGACGAATGGAAGGAATTGATGCTGGTATGTCTGAGGTAATGTGAGATTGATGTATGAGAGGTCTTTAATTTAACAATTCAATTTATGATTTATGTGTGTGATTTAATGAATTTATTTATATTATTGTGTATTATTTTAATTTAATTTTATTGTCAATTTGTATACGGTGTAGATTCTTATTGTAATTTAGATTTTAATTTGACAATGGTTTATGTAATTAATGTTTTAATTATTTTATATTACTTAGTCAGGTCATAAGTATTGTCACACAGTAAAAACTTTTCTTTTAGAATGCTGGCCACAAAAAAGTTTATAGAATTTAAATTTCGAATTGTTCATGAAAATAAAAATGTATACTTTTTAGAATTTTACTCATTTTTAAATATGGAGTGGACGCTTAAAGAAGACCGTGTTGTAGTTATTGCGTTGCATCGCTGCGGTTACGCGCCAATTCAAATTTTTGACATACTGAAAAATTTAAATATAACCAAAAGATTCGTTTATCGCACCATCAAACGATACAATGAAGACTCTAGTGTAGATGTTAGGTCAAAAAGTGGTCGCCCTCAGTCTGTTAGGAATCCAGCAGTGATAAAAGCTGTGAAGGCGCGAATTCAAAGAAATCCCAAACCTAAGCAGAAACTGTTGGCCCTTCAGATGGGGTTAAGCAGAACCACGGTGAAAAGGGTGTTAAATGAAGACTTAGGGCTTAAGGCATATCGAAGAAAAACAGGACATCGTTTGAATGCTCGTCTAATAGACCTAAGACTGAAGAGATGCCGCGCTTTGTTGAAGCGGTATGCGGGAAAAAAATATCGGGAAATTCTTTTTTCGAATGAAAAAGTTTTTACCGTAGAAGAGAGCTACAACAAACAAAATGATAAGGTGTACGCACACAGTAGTTAACAAGCGAGCAACTGTACTCCGCGTGTCCAACGCGGTTATTTTCCATCCTCGCTCATGGTATGGTTGGGAGTTTCTTATTGGGGCTTAACAGAGGTACATTTTTGTGAGAAAGGTGTAAAAACGAATGCAGTTGTGTATCAAAATACAGTCCTGACAAACCTTGTGGAACCTGTTTCTCATTTCATGTTTAATAACAGGCACTGGGTATTCCAACAAGATTCGGCGCCAGCTCATAGAGCGAAGAGCACACAAGAATGGCTGGCGGCGCGTGAAATCGACTTCATCCGGCACGAAGACTGGCCCTCCTCCAGTCCAGATTTGAATCCGTTAGATTACAAGATATGGTAACACTTGGAGGAAAAGGCGTGCTCAAAGCCTCATCCCAATTTGGAGTCACTCAAGACATCTTTGATTAAGGCAGCCGCCGATATTGACATGGACCTCGTTCGTGCTGCGATAGACGACTGGCCGCGCAGATTGAAGGCCTGTATTCAAAATCACGGAGGTCATTTTGAATAAACTTTAGTGTCATAAAAATCTATGTTTTGTTAAGTTCATTTTGGTATATAAATGGTTACATAATGAATAAACTTGTTTCAATTATTTTATATTAAACATGTGACAGAATTTATGACCTGACTAGGTATTAAGTGTAATTGGTTAATCGGTTCTAATTAAATAAATTAGATAAATAAATAAATTGAGAAGTTCCATTGACTACTTTTACCTTCGGTTTCTTCCTAACCCTACTTTAGTAACATATTTCAAAAAATGTATTCTCTATTTGTACATCTAAATCACCATCAGAATATGAGAATAAAATAACACGCTTTTATTCCCGCTGTACTCCTGCACATAACAAAAGTAAAAAAAAAATACAAGACTATTCTTAAAAAAAGTTCTGTCTAGTATCTAGTAGGGTTAGTTACACCATTTATATCTCAAGAATGGCGGTACCGATTATGATGATCTCTGATTTGTTAGATTTGTCACCGCCCCAAATAGCGGAATAACTAAAATATCAGAAAAATGCACGCAAAATGAAATTTTGAACAAAACTCATTTTCTCATACGTAGACGCAGATAGTGATGGCCGATTGACCATACCGGGTTGACATTGGCAGCCCACGTCATATGCATGTCAAGGCGGTACGAAGTTCAGCGGGTCAGCTAGTTTTATATATTTACAAAGTATAATTTTAAGTCGCTTCCGGTGTCTGTTACCTTAGATATTTTAAACTACTTAACGGATTTTAATGTAATTTTCAACAACAGACAGAGTGATTTAAGAGATAGGTTTATATGTATAATACTCGTACCATACATAACTCCATACATTTGTTTGTTAGTTTGTTTGTTAGCTTTACACGACTAAACGGCTGAACGGATCGTAATTAAATTTTGCAAGGAAATTATATACTAGGAAAGGACATAAGCTACTTTTTAGACAACTGCGCAAAATGAGGGTAATGTTTTATTGAAAAACCACCCGTGCGAAGCCGCGGGCGGTCAGCTAATGAAATGTATAAAACAATGTGTTTCCCTATAAAATTTGAGGATTGCTCTCGACTTTTTTGGCATCATATCATCAGATCCTGACTTGGTGCCAATTGGGAAATATATCCTTCTGAACAAAAAAAAAAATAATTTCTCGAGTCAGTCCATGCGTCTTTGAGTAACCGGACAAAATATTAAAAAAAAGAATCCGACGAGTTGAGAACCTCCTCCTTTTTTGAAGTCGGCTTATAAATAAATAGTTGCTTTCTTAACTATTTTCTACGTCGATAAATTTTGTAATAGTTATTTGTTTTACTTTTGCATGATGTTGATATTCAGTTCTTATTTGAAAGTTTTTTTGTATACATAATTCAGTTTGATTTATTTTACGTAGTAAATAAAGACATAACAAAAATAGGATGGAAAAGATACTGGGCTCTAAAAGATGTCATGTAAAACTCGGATATACCAATCAAAGGAAAAAAGAAAATAATCAATACATGTATCCTACCAAACATGACCTACGTATGTCACACATGGAGTTGCAAAAATAATAACATAAAATCATTAGAAACGTATCACCGCAAAATGGAAAGAAGTATACTAAACTTAAATTAAAAGACATAGTTCGATTAACAACAGTAAGAAAACAGAAAACAATAAGAAATCATTATACATATAAAATACCGAATCTATCAACTAAAATTAAAATGCAATGGGCATCTAGTAAGAAATAAGAAAGAAAAATGGGCATCTAGTAAGAAATAAGAAAGAAAAATGGGCATCTAGTAAGAAATAAGAAAGAAAAATGGGCATCTAGTAAGAAATAAGAAAGAAAAATGGGCATCTAGTAAGAAATAAGAAAGAAAAATGGGCATCTAGTAAGAAAAAAGAAAGAAAAATGGGCATCTAGTAAGAAATAAGAAAGAAAAATGGGCATCTAGTAAGAAATAAGAAAGAAAAATGGGCAAAACAAGTGACAAAATGGTGCCCTAGATATAAAAAGAAGGGTAAAGGTAGACAGTATTGTAGATGGGAAGATGATATTAAAATAGTGGCGGGAACGACTTTTGCGGTAAAAGCTACTGATAGATTTTTGTAGAGAACATTTGAAAATTATTGTATTTGTTTATATATAGGTACCTATATATAAACAAATTTTGTAATACTAAGTAGAAATATGTAATGTGTATTTTTAAGATTGTTAATAAAAGCTTTATTATATTATTATTCTTATAAGTAAATAAAGATGAAGGTTCACGAATTTAACCGAAACATCCTTTATTCTTTATTGTACACTAGAAAATACATTAAAAATTACAGAAATAGAGGACATGTACAAAGGCGAGCTTAACCCTAAGAAGAGTTTCTTCCAGCAAACCTTTGAGGTTAGAGAGAGAGAGATGAGTTTAAAGGTAGGTGCGTGTACAAGAATCATAAATATGTACATATATCTTAATCAAATAAAACAAAATATACCTAAAGTAAGTAATAAAATAAATGAATATCATAAATTAACTAATATATACAAAAATAAATATATACCTACCACATCCCTCCGCCTATTCGTGATCAACAAATTTTATACGGGTTCAGAAAAAGGCTTAAAATATTCCTCAGTAAACGGCAAAAGGAGAGCGAACACCTCAAAAATGAGGTGTCATTCATTTAAACGTGTCTACACTTTATTGGTAAATGCTAGGAGTAGGTTCGTATGAGTGGGTGGCCAGCTAGTGCGTTGTTGTGGGGCTAGCTTGTCGTGTGTTCTATTTTAGTTCTTGTTGACTCTCTCCGGCTTCACAGGAAATAGGCAGGCGTTATTATTATATATTATTATGTTATTTATTTTTATGATTAGTATATTTAATTGTATTTAGTTGTTCAATGCTTAGTTAGTGGGCGGATATCCGTGGTCTACTCAAAAAGGCTCTAACGGAAGACCAGCGCTGGGTAGCCAGTGCAACCCAGCACATGCTGAGTTAAAGCCTTTTTGTGACACATGCAGTGAGTGCGATGAGACACACACACTGCAATATTTTGCATTTTTTTTATTTTAATGTTTTAGTTATTGTTTCTTTGTTTTTTTTGTTATTTTTCCTGTGTGTGTTTGTTCTGTTGTACTATTGGTGTTGTTCACAAATAAATGTTTTTTGATTTAAATTTGATTTGATTTGAAAATAAAATTACAGAGAAAGATATTGCTCTTTAACTTTCCGTATGAAAATGTTAAACGATGGACTAGCGCGAACTTCGTTCGAAGCACCGATAAGACGGTATGTGATTAAACCCGTATTTGTAATATTGTTCGAAAATGATGTTGATATATAAGTGGTCTAATATCAATAAGGTGATCTTATACTGGGCGTAAAAACCTGGTAAACTTCAGGGGTAGTTCTGGTCAATATAATCAACTTTTACTATAAACAACCATTGTAAGTGCCAAAACAGAAGTTTTTATACTTATATAGTAAGCTCAAAGAATAACTCACCGTCCCAGCGATGCCAATTTTTTATTAGAAAACGTTTATGAATAAATTTCCTCGGTACTTTGTGCTGAAGAAGCTTTAAAAGTCTTTATAGCTTCCTAATGCCAATTAAATGTTGAAATTTTACCGCGGAAAATCCTTTTAACGTTTCTGAAAAAAATGTACTTAATTGAATCAGATTGTCAATTTTTCCCGTTTCAATTGAAACAGGAACTGCTTGAGATTAGAATGATTGATTTGATAACTAGTATCACATACTTTTGAATAATAATTGACGACCTCCATGGCGCAGTGGTCAAATAGCCGGCAGGGACGCAGTAGGTTGCGTGATCTAATGTTTGCATGATCTACAGATATTTGTTTCTGGTTGTTTCTCTATATATTACTAGCTGACCCACCCTTGGCTTCACACATTTGAAGTTTCCCGTTCACGTGGGAACTTTAGCATAAAAACTATATGAAACATTCATGTCAAATTGATGCGACGCTTCATACAAATGACTTCACGTCAATGGACAATCAACGAATATTATCCCATTGATGGGAACTGATTTATGGAATAGAAGGTAGCCTATGTGGTAATCAAGGTTATATTCTACGTATATACAAAATTTGATGGAAATCGGTTTAGCCGTTGCGACGTGATTGAGTAACAAACAGACAAACAAATAAAAAAACAAACATACAATCTTTGGCATTTATAATATTTCTGTGTGTTATAATATAGTTATTATTCATTCAAAATAACTAAAAATCGCGATTAAAAAATAAGGGTGGGGTTAGGAGGTTGAAAATACCTTATAAATTAATAAAAAAATATAAATTAATAAACTAATAAATTAATAAAAAATTGGTAATCATTAAATTCGGACGACTCGTTTCAGAGAAGTACGACCATAAACACGGTGACACGAGATTTTTATATATTAGAAGAATTAGAAGATACTGTGTATTTACAAAAATTAAATAAATAAAGGATGCTAGACATTTTACATGGCACTATCTAGCCCCAAACAAAGACAAGCTTGTACTACGGGAACCAGATAACAGATAGAATAGTTAAATACATTTTTTGTGTACATACTTATAGAGAAGATGTATAGAAAAACACCCAGACACGACACAAATATCTGTAGAAAATGCAAACATTTGTCCCGCAGCGGCAATCGACCGCCCCTGACCTCCAGCATATCAGCCGGATATTTGCCTATTGCGTCACGGAGGTCTTCACTGTGTACTGTGGGTGAGATACTAGGACCATGGTACCAGAACACCCAAATAAACACACCGACCAAAAACCAACAACCTCCTTCTTCACAGTCGGCTACTCGAATTAAAAAACATAATATTTACATTTTATACAACATCAATTAAAAGCTATCAAAATATGAATCGGAAACAGCAAACATAACATGCCTTTTTGATCGAGCGAAGCGAGATCTCTAAATCAACTTGGGCAAATCGAGGTTGTGTGTATGTATATTTTTCCAAGGATAACTTTCGAAGCGTTGATCCGATCGTCGTGAAATGTAATACATAGGTAGGTAGTGATGACACAATTTTGATGTGACTAAATGAGCTAAAACTGTTGGGGGGTTGTTGAGATATTGGGGTTCAAGAAGGGTAAAAAAAATGAAAATGACGCTAACTGGTCAAATAGGACGTCAAATAAAAGGTGTTTATTAGTAAATTAAGATTCCGTTTTTATTTTTTGTAAATTCTATATAGTTTTTGAGTTATTAGCTATAATTAAAACTAATTTTTGACAAAATTCACAGGGTGCACCAGTGACCCCACAGTGCTGTTATTTAGTATGAGTATAGCTTAAGTGACACAAATATAGGCAAAAGTCTAAAATCCAGAATAACTGCAATTTGTACCCCAAAAATGAGGAACCAAATACATGAACTCCCGTTACCTGTAATTTAAATGAAACTGTAGGTCAAGTAGATGGTTACTTATTTCGTGTAACTATTTCGATAGACAAAGATTACAAATAATATTTTTTTTTTGTTTTAATCGGAGACTCGCGAGATCTCAGTTCGGGGAGAACCACTAGTTCTAGAACAAAATCTGTAGAGACACCAAGCAACATCATTTTGCGGAATCTTAAAAACTCACTGGGAGCCGAAGCTAAAAGTTTGGAGTGTATTTTCCACACTGTTCTCTCCCAACCTGATTATCTTTTAAGTTCACGGTATCAACATGAAAATCCTTACAAGAAAATAAACTTTGTCTCCTCGGATAATAACTTAGAAGGTTATCTTGAATTTAAATGAGATTGCTTTGTAGAATATACTGTTGAGATAAAATCATATGTTATGAGAAGCTTAAGCATCTGCTCTGCTTATATAGAGTGATATTGCTTTTGAAAATCAATGTGATTATCTTCTAAAAACCGATGGCTCGTTAAGGTAGCATTGGGTTCTTAGCGAACGCGACGCGCAACCGCGACCATTGAACGACGCGACCATGGACGGCCGTCGCGGGCCGACCCCTAGCCTTCCGATGTCAGCGACCGCGACGGCGACATCGCCACTCTTCCCGCTGTTTTTATGGGTGACGGTTGTGTTCTATTGCTGTACAATATGTTGGACAATTTATCTGCAGCTAGGAAAATAACGTATTCTACAGCTATTGGAGGATGAAGAAGATGATGATATTATGATTATGTCTATGTTTTATCTATGCCTACGGAAATATTTCTTGCCTTGCCAATTATTTCCCAAATATTGTCCCGCACAATATTGTCTTTATAAAATTTGAGCCTTAAATCATATAAAAGTGGGTTTTTATTTACTAATTCTATCAACTTCTAATCCTCGTTCGGTGAGAACGCCGCCATTTCGATGTATTACTCACCTGCATCGCGTGACTGCACTGTCTCCAATGCGACCGGGTCGCGGTCGCCTCGCCGCTCTCTAGCCACGCCCACCGGTCGCGCGACGCGATCGCCGGGTTTGTTTAGTGTTCCATATAAATCCATACTAAGCAGTGGGTCGCACGACCCGGACGAGGTCGTGGGTTGCGGTCGCGCGTCGCGTTTGCTAAGAACCGAATGCTACCTTTAGCGTTTGCCTCCGTGTACTAAATTTAATAATTATCTTAAATATTCATGGATTAATCCTTCACGTACTAAGCACTTTTATTTAATTTAAAGATAAAATCGTAAACATCAAAATATTTTTGATAGAGCGAAGCGAGATCTTCAAATCAACTTGGGCAAATCGGCGTTGTATCTATGTTTGTTTGTCCGAGGATAACTTTCGAAGCGTTGATCCGATCATCGTGAAATTTGATACATAGATAGAGATAGTGATGGCACAATTTTGGTATGACTAAATCAGCTAAAAATGTTTGGTGGTTTTTGAGATATTGGGGTTCAAGGGAGGTAAAAAAAAAATGAGACTATTAAGGATCCCACACATTAACAGACCGTCTGACGATATCAGCCTGTCAGTTAATCGTTATACACCCCACACTTACAGTTTTTCCTACGGTTTTGAACTGACAGTTTTTTAGAACTGCAAGTGTGTAGCGGTTCGGCGACGCGGGCCTGCGTCGAAAGATATCGGCCGGACTGTCCGTGGCCTTGATGCCAAATGAACACACATTAGAAGGCATTCAGCCGGTGGCCTGTCATCCGTCATCTAATGTCAGTTGAGCGTCGTCAGTTTTAGGTTATTCAACTTGTTTGATTTTTTCGCCAAAATGGACAACAAACCTCAATATGTGTCTACTTTTATTGAACTTTATAGAAGTTTTCCATGTTTATAGAAAGTGAAAGACGATTCTTATCACAATGCGCGATTGAAGGATGACGCTCACAACAATTTGTTAGCATATTAACCAATCCTATATCTTCTTTTTGACGATGATAGTACATGGAGTAGCAAAAGAGCACATCGTTTTTTACCTAACATAATGTTGCCCTCTGAACAGCAACTACGCGTAAAGCTGCTCGTTGTGAACGACTGCTGCCTGTTTAGAGTGTGACCGCTCAAACCGGTGTCAGACCATTGCCGGCGGGCGGCGCTACGGTGAGAAACTGCCGATTCTCAACTGCTAGACTATAGTCGCAGAGGTATTACTAGGCATTTAACGGCAGGCAATAATCGCTTTAGTGTGTAGACGGTATTGACCTAGGAAGGCAGGCCGTTCGATAAGACCAGAGACTGCAGGCGGACTGTTAATGTGTGGGACCATTTAGGTCAAGTGAAAGGTCTGCGTTAGTGCATTTTACCCTTGCATTTATTTTTAGTCTAACCTATGTAGTTTTTCAGTTATTAGCTATAATAAAAACATAATTTTGACACAACTCACAGGTTACACCAGTGACCCCACAATGCTGAAATTTGATATTCGTGTAGCTTTAGTGACACATATATAGACAAAAGTCTGAAATTTAGAATAACAGCATTTTGTACTCCAAAAAAAACAAAAATACATGAACTCTCGTTACCTGTTATTTGAATGAAACTATAGGTCAAGAGGTGTTGTTATATTCGGGGCACTATTTTGATAGTCAAAGATTACTAATAATATTATTTTTGAAGTAAAACATCTTTACGCACGCTTGACTTGGGGAGTAAGCTGGTGAATGCGTTACGAAAAGTGCGTACGGAAGTTGAGAGGGAGATTTAAGTTAGTGAAGATAGAAAGAGAGAGAGAGAGAGAGTTACGTTTCGTATATTTTTAAACGTTAATGTACGAGTGTGAGTTGCGTCTGTCCAGAATGAACATAGACTGATCGCGACCTACAGACGTGTGGACAATTTAGTAATTGAACAATTTTATAAATTAATATTTTGAAATAGAAGTTTTACTTTAGTCGTGTGGTCTAAAGCACACTTATTTGTGTTTATGAGAGACTCGCGAGATCTCAGTTCGGTGTGAACCACTAGTTATAAATAACATAAAACCTTTTTTTATATAAGTAATTTTACTCGCCAGTAATTACTTAGTAAAGGTTACCAGTACCAGCAGTAACCCAATATACGAGTAATATGACAAAAAATGTCTTTATGTCTCAGGGGTACTCGCGTAATGCAATGCCATTAAGGCCAAGTGACCCGTGAGGTATTGCAACAAAGCATAGGTAACCGCTGGCCTGTGGACTACATCTCATCCCATAAAAAAAACCAGCCAAGTGCGAGTCGGACTCGCGCACGAAGGTTTCCGTAGCATTATCTATAAAAACGGCAAACATCACGTTTGCTGTAAGAAACCCTCATTAAATATAATTTTTTTTAAATTAAACTCTGTACCTCAGAGGTAAACGATATTAAGTGCCAAAACATAAATGTTACAGAAGAGGGCAAAACGTGCAGGAGAAAACTTTGAATGCAATATATGCCATTCGTTTTAAACGTACTGAGATCTAATAAACTGTACTTTTTATTATTTAAAGAGATCATTACCGTGGATAGAACATTATTATGATAGAGTTATTATATGTTTGATTTTGTGGACTTGAGGTTATGTACCTCTTATTTGAAATGAACTTAACCATACTAAATAAAGCATCTTACTACTGTTTACCTCTCAAGAAGGCTTAAAAATATAGTTGTATTTAGAGGTACACAACATCAGATCATTGTAACTATCATTATAGTGTGTGAAATATTGGATGTGACTTAAATAAAAAATCGGCCAAGTACGAGTCAGACTCGCGCACGAAGGGTTCCGTACCATTATCTAAAAAATAAGCACAAAAATCACGTTTGTTATACGGGGGCCACCCTTAAATATTTCTTTTATTGTAATTTACTATTAATTTATTAAAGTGCATATATACCTAAATATTATGTGAATATTTCAAGCATCTACCTGTTGCCGTTATCAATATCGAGCAAAAACCAGCAAAAAATCACGTTTGTTGTATGGGTGCTCCCCTTAAACATTTAATATATTCCGTTTTTAATATTTGTTGTTATATCAGCAATAGAAATACATCATCTTTGAAAATTTCAACTGTCTAACTATCACGGTTCATGAGATAAGGCCTGGTGACATAGGGAAAGACAGCGGAGTCTTAGTAATAGGATCCCGTTTGACTCTTTGGGTAACCCTAAAAACTATAGAAGATTTAACCTAAAAAATAGCGAACATCATTATCTCCGTACAAAATAAATATTAACCAGCAATTCGCAAGCGTGTGACTAACCTTGGACCGAAACCCTTCATCTGTCAACAGCAGAATTATAATAAGACAAGGGATAAATGTAGTTTTTTGCACCAAAAAAACGACTTTCTGTCCAAAACGATTCCTGATTTCCTATTTTATGGTTTTTATGAACAGTTACTGCAGAGATATAAAAATATAGCTAACAGGTATACAGATTTCAGTTGCTTGTCACAGATGTTGGGAAATTTCTTACAATTTTTTTATATCTTAATTTTTTCAACTTGTCTTTACGCTCGCCATTTAATTCCGTCTAGTTTAGGTCTTTTTTAGGGTTCCGTACCTCAAAAAGTAAAAAAGGAACCCTTATAAGATCAATCTCTTTTCCGTCTGTACGTCTGACTGTACGTGTGTCGCCACCGATTTTCTCAAGAACGGGTGAACCTAGCATGTTGAAATTTATACCTTATACTGAGGTTTATAGTCTCTATTTTAGGTATATAATAATCAAGGTCCTACGTGAACACAATAAAAAGATATGGACAATTAAAAAGATAATTTAAATTTTCGCGACAACTTATACGTACCAAAATTTACCTTAATTTTCAAATTCTTTTATTTTTCGGAATTTTTCCTTTACTTAAGCTTGGCCTTGTTTTTAACTAAAATTGACAATTCTAGCAATTCTAGGTCAACCGGAAGTACCTTATAGGTGTTGGGTCGAAAACCTGTATGGTAGTTCCCGTTGACCTAGAATTATGCAATTTGGTAAAAAGCAAGGTAAAGGAAAATTTCCAAAAAATAAAAAACATGAAAATTAAGAGATGTCCTGATATAAAATTGTGCTATTGAATAAAATAAATATTTAAGTAGGGCTCCCATACAACAGACATCATTTTTTTGCCGTTTTTATAGTTATCTAGCTGACCAATCCGCCGCTTCGCACGCGTAGTTTTTAAATAAAAACAGTACCCTCCTTTGCGCAGTTGGGTACAAATTAGTCTATGTTACTCTGTGCGACGACCTCCGTGGCGCAGTAGGCGTATAGCCGGCTGAGACGCAGGAGGTAGTGGGTTCGATTCCCACCGCGGAACAAATGTTTGCATGATCTACAAATAATTGTTCCGGGTCTGGATGTTTATCTATATATATTATAAGTATGTATTTACAAAAAACAATGGTATATAAGTATTCTATCAGTTCTCTGGTTCCCATAGTACAAGCTCTGCTTAGCTTGGGGCTAGATAGTGCTGTGTGAAATGTCCATAAATATATATTTTTTTATTTATATATTTTACTAAGAGTGAATGTAGCTTTCTAATGGTGAAAGAATTTTTGAAATCGGACTCGTACTTTTTAAGTTTATTCATTACAAACATACACACAAAAATACAAAAATACAAATCTTTCCTCTTTATAATATTAGTATTGATAGTACGGAACCCTTCATGCGCTAGTCCGACTCGTACTTAGGTTTAAGTAGATGGTTTACTTTAGCTAATGGACCTACAATAGCTGAATTTTTACTGCACACATATATTTAACTGATACTTTATAAAACACTAAAATACTCCTAGAATTAAAACTGCTTTTGCTACATTGATAAACATAGAAACAGAATATTTTCAAGTAAACTGTAAGAATAAAAACTCAATAATTTACGATATAATTATCACAGTTGAGCTCAAGATACACACAATCATTAAATCTAATTTTAGTGGTAAAATAGTTATCCGAAAATGAGTCAACCTTGGTAACTCTGTGTTCTATCGGCCGCATCGCAAACGATCGGCAGATGTGCCTACACTACAAAATCAATATAAAGCTACAGTAAAGCTACGCCGTAGAAGTGCTACGAAAATGTCAAATTTTGAAATCTCCACTGCTACGTTCGAACTGGTTCGTAGACCATTGTAACCGGACATTTAGTACAAACATTCATGCATTAACCCGGGCAAATTCTTATCAAATATTTGAAAATACATTTCTCGTGTTTAACGCATGTATGTTTGGAGAAGTTGTATATCTATAAATATAAAACAAAGTCGGGGTTGTTACACCATTTATAACTCAAGAACGGCTGGAAAGATTTCTATGAAATTTGTTAATTGATAGATCATGACCGGGATTGACACATATGCTATTTTTACCCAACTGCGCAGAAGCAGGGTTATGTTTTTATGGACAAACCACGAACGCGAAGTCGCGGGCGGGTCAGCTAGTATTATTTATACTAGTATCGCCTGTGTTAGAATCATGAATAAAAAATATTTTTACTAAAATAGGATACTACGGAAATCATTCTATGATCATGACGCAATTGTGCTAAAACATCGGTACACTCAAATATTCACAGATCATGGTAAATAAACTGTTTTTAGTGAAAACAATATTCTAATGTCATATAGTGCTAGTATTTAATGAGTAAAAGGGATAAATAAGAAAAATCATCGTACACACGGCTACACATCAAGCTATTATTTTCCAGTATAAGCTGATCTCGCATTGTGTAAGCTTTTTGTAGAATGAGAGGCCAGCTTATACTGGAAATGTATAGCTTGTTGTGTAGCCGTGTGTACCAGATATTTTTGCGTGTCATGATTTACGAGATATAATGAAATACCAACACAATGAAAACAGCGGTCGCGTTATCAGAAATAATTACACGAAAATATAATATGTACAAAATGGCGCTTAGGAACAGAATACATCTGCAACATAAAGATAATGTGACCAAAAACAAATATTACACGAGATAAATCATTTTTATAGGCGTACCATATGTCATGTTGGGACGATTCCAAAAGTATGTAGCCTGGACTTTCAGAACTTGCTGTTTCATTACTGCTTTGAAGGCTGATTGCAAATAAATCGCGAATAAAGGAATATCGTGTTTGTTTTCAGTTACTAATTTACTACATTATCATTTTATCTATTACAAAAATGTGAGGAATAGGATCATTTATTTTTAGCGTACTATGATTTCGGAGAAATGGGACAACATCATAAGCAAAACTGCGATGCGACGCGATGCAAATTCGCAACACAAAAAATTGCGACACGAAATGCTGCTATGCGATTTCATGCGGCAAGGCGTCTCCCAAGGTGACCATTCCTTCGACGACCGTCAACCGTACTGAACGTATGCGATGCGCGATGCGAATCGATTCGCAAGTTCTTGCGATGCGTCGAGGGTGCTCGCAGATTTTTAAGATGCGACGTCGCATCGCAGTTTTGTGTGCGAGCCCTAACACCTTGGGTACCAGAGGAGGGGCAGCGACGTCAGGGTCGACCGCAAAACGTTGGCGCGACGATATCAGTGGATTTGAGAAGGAATGGTGGAAATCTGACAACAATCGCAATAGGTGAAAGGAGTTGGGGAGGTCTTTGCCAGCAGTGGGAAAATGTAGGCAAGCGCAATAAAAAATAGTTTAAAGTGACAGAAGAATTGTTTTAATTATTTTTTTATTTAATTCGGCTAGATTGGAAAGTGATTTTGGACTGTTAAAATGATACTGATAAAATGATGTACTCATGATTATTAACAGAAATGCAGGGAGTGTCTTGGGGACACTTCCGCCTGGAGTAATCTGGAACAGTAGTGCTATCAATATTTTTTTTGCAACGGTCTGTAGACTAATAATTTGTATATTAATAGTAATTTATTATACAATAGTAATTTGTATGATTACATATTTTTTAAATACAGTGTAAACTCCATATAACGTCACTCGTTTTAACGACAAACTCTCTAAAGCGTCAAAATCACTCGGCTTTGTTTGGATTAGCTTGTCTTGCATATACTGCTGCAATGGTACACTCTGTATAGCATTACACCCACTCTCAATAACGACAACAATTTGTAATAAAAAGTTCTTTTTAAGTTGCCAAATTAGTAAAAACTGCGCAGCTGTGTATATCCTTTTGTCGTTTTATTATCCTAGACCATAATAAACTCGACTGTTGGCATCATACACACCAAACTTTCTAAGAAATCAGTTCTTTTGTTTACAAAATGGGATTGCTTGCACGTGTAGCTGCAGACGGTTGTTAGTAGAAGTGATGGATTTTATCTATACGTTGTCATATTCTTAGTAGCTCACAAACTTTCAAATTGTAAACATAAACTGTAAAACGCAATAGCGTTCAAATTAAAACAGATTTTTATTGTAGGTACTATTTAACAAGACAAATCAGAAATAAACGTTTTCTTTTTCTAATACAGATTTTACTTCTCTCCATTTAACGACAACTCTCTATAACGTCAAAATATGCTCAGTCCCTTGAGTGTCGTTATATAGAGTTTACACTGTATATAAATCCGGTATATATTTTTTCGGTTATTAAATAATATCATTATCAACATTCAATAAAGCATTGATATGTGCCAAATATCTACTTTTTAATGCATTTGGAGCGAACAAAAACAGTTTTATTAACTGTTAAAAACTGTTTTTATTTACAATTAGAATATATTGTTTTATAGACAATGTTGTATATGGAGTATATATGTTGTCTCTCATTTATGTATCTAGCACAAAACATGGTAACTAGTCGAGTAGGTACTTCTTTATTTAGCATTGCTCTATCATCACAACACAATTATAACTGCTCTAACTAATCATGATGTGTACGCATGTTTAGGATGCCATCTGGTCCATTAACCTATGTATTTCTTAATATTGTTATCTTAACTGGTTGTAATCTGTTTTGTGTACATTATTTAAAAAAAACTAAAAAAAGTTTACATTAATAAGTATTTTCTCCTCTTGAGCTTTCTGTAGTAATCACCGTACAACTTATAAAACTACGTTTTTTTGTGCAAATAATGTAGGTTTCAACCGAAGCAGAGCTCGGGTTTGTTTGAATGATAAAACTAAAAACATTATCATAACCATTACCTACTCCAGTTTATAGTTGGTAGCAAAGCAAGGAAATAGTCAGGAAATTGCAGATATTAGAATCTTATTTCATTATGACTGTAGGAATTTCATTTGAGTTTGTTCAATATTGACAACTTTTTATTGATACTGTTATGAACTGAGGGTTCGGGATAAAATAAATAAAATGAATCTAACCAAAATAACACTTTTATTCAACACTAAAATGCAAAATATACGATCTTAATCACAACACACTAATTCACAACACTATCGCACAATAAACCACTAAAAGTCACCGAAATGTTCGCACGTATAGCCAAATCAAGATTGACTCTGCGGACGTCTCTACGCACTATTTATACCGAGCAATATTTCCAGAACCTTCCACTAGTATCTAGAAAAGTATAGGTATTTCTATAGTCTACTATTTCTTAATCTGTGCAACAGTAGGCAAAAAACGTGGTATGTAGGTCATTCCATACCAAGTATTACCTATTCTGTGACACAGTAGGTATAACTTCGAGAAAAACCGACTATTACTTATTCTGTAACAGCCTCGGCGTAACAATACTACAAACCAAACAACACCTCATTAAAATAAACTAAGATTATCCAACAACATGTGAAATATTATGTTGCTATATTCTTCTAGTTTTTCCCAGTTACTTTACTCACGTGGTTTATATAAAATTAACCTATATATTTTCAAGGTTATGTATCTTTTATTAACCATTATGTTACCTTTCATAATGGGAATCTATATAGGTAGCTTAGAATCGAATAGAAAGCGCTTTATTGTATATCGCACTTAAATTAACAAATCATATTTAATACACATAGAACAAGACACGCGATGGTACAAATAGCGGCCTTTTTGCTAAAAACGATCTCTTCCAGACAACCTTTGGTAGGACTGGATTTTACGTAAGGTTAAAAGACGATAGCTTTATAACTTAAGCTTTTCATTTAACTGTGTACTTACAAAAGCAAAACAAAATAAATAGATACCAGGGTAGGTTTTATTAATACAAATACATTTGTTTACTAAAAGTTTACACAAGATATAAGTGTAGACTTAGGTTGGTAATGGCCCCCACACGCACTAGGTCGAGCCTGTATCGCGGGCAACCGGATTACAATGAAAACGCTTACCGTCATCAAATAACAAAACAAGAATGATATAAAATTACAATCAAACAACAGAAGAAATAAATAACATTAAATATTGAATTAAAAAAGAAATAAGAAATTAACACACAAAATGAAAAACTCAAATATAAGCTTAGTCAGCATTGTGTGTCCTACATTAATAAAAATTTAAATCGGTACAAACCATTGCATTTATAATATTAGTAATGTCTGTTTTAACGAGCAAAGTAGTAAAATTATCACCCAATACATGGCATTGAATCCGATCCTAATGAGCAAATGCATCAGTACTTAGTAGACACTTTTTTAAGAAGGTACCTAGTCGTATGGCAACTTGCGCAACGATGCTTAAACGTATTTAGTGGCTAAATAAATAAATGAATGAAAAAACTTTATTGTACACCGTGAAAAATAAATATTACAGACAAAATTGATGCCATAAAGCAAATAGTACAATGTGTGGTTTTATCGCTTTGAAGCGATTTCTTCTAGACAAAATTTGGATGGAGAGGGTTCAGTAATGTCAAAGTTATGGTCGGGGGTGCACTTAAGATATAGATGAAGGGAATGCAACTAATACCTAAATAAAATACAAACACCGTATTGACATTGGTAACGCATTCCATAGACGTACTGCTCGGACGGTAAAAGAACTGTCATAGAAGCTGGATGGAGAGGGTTCTGGAGTAATGTTAAAGTTATGGTCGGGGGTGCACTTAAGATATAGATGAAGGGAATGCAACTAATACCTAAATAAAATACAAACACCGTATTGACATTGGTAACGCATTCCATAGACGTACTGCTCGGACGGTAAAAGAACTGTCATAGAAGCTGGATGGAGAGGGTTCTGGAGTAATGTTAAAGTTATGGTCGGGGGTGCACTTAAGATATAGATGAAGGGAATGCAACTAATACCTAAATAAAATACAAACACCGTATTGACATTGGTAACGCATTCCATAGACGTACTGCTCGGACGGTAAAAGAACTGTCATAGAAGCTGGATGGAGAGGGTTCTGGAGTAATGTTAAAGTTATGGTCGGGGGTGCACTTAAGATATAGATGAAGGGAATGCAACTAATACCTAAATAAAATACAAACACCGTATTGACATTGGTAACGCATTCCATAGACGTACTGCTCGGACGGTAAAAGAACTGTCATAGAAGCTGGATGGAGAGGGTTCTGGAGTAATGTTAAAGTTATGGTCGGGGGTGCACTTAAGATATAGATGAAGGGAATGCAACTAATACCTAAATAAAATACAAACACCGTATTGACATTGGTAACGCATTCCATAGACGTACTGCTCGGACGGTAAAAGAACTGTCATAGAAGCTGGATGGAGAGGGTTCTGGAGTAATGTTAAAGTTATGGTCGGGGGTGCACTTAAGATATAGATGAAGGGAATGCAACTAATACCTAAATAAAATACAAACACCGTATTGACATTGGTAACGCATTCCATAGACGTACTGCTCGGACGGTAAAAGAACTGTCATAGAAGCTGGATGGAGAGGGTTCTGGAGTAATGTTAAAGTTATGGTCGGGGGTGCACTTAAGATATAGATGAAGGGAATGCAACTAATACCTAAATAAAATACAAACACCGTATTGACATTGGTAACGCATTCCATAGACGTACTGCTCGGACGGTAAAAGAACTGTCATAGAAGCTGGATGGAGAGGGTTCTGGAGTAATGTTAAAGTTATGGTCGGGGGTGCACTTAAGATATAGATGAAGGGAATGCAACTAATACCTAAATAAAATACAAACACCGTATTGACATTGGTAACGCATTCCATAGACGTACTGCTCGGACGGTAAAAGAACTGTCATAGAAGCTGGATGGAGAGGGTTCTGGAGTAATGTTAAAGTTATGGTCGGGGGTGCACTTAAGATATAAATGGAGTGTTACTAACACCTAAATAAAATACAAATAGACATAAATGCACTATAACAGTACTATGGACTAGCATTTTTATCAATAGATTTTCAGACGACCGGAGTTGAAGGGGATGGGAAGAATGAAGGAACTCAAATTGCTCCTTCAAATAATGGGTTAAGAGATTATAGAGTACATTGTATAGCAGAGAAAGGACATGAGCATTATTATGATTTATAGAGTAGTCAAATCAGAAAATTCGTCTAATTTTAACATGTTTAGTCGCTATATACGTTTAGGGATCGTTATACAAGCCGGGCTTAATTTCCATACTTATAAACAATAATTTGTAAACACAAATGGTGACCTTTCTAAAATAACTAAAACTCAAAATTTGTGAACAAATACAAGTTACTTATATATAACTTCTGCATTGCATACAAGAAGCTTAACAACTTATGTGAAACCAGATATACATATTTATGAATTGCGTCGCAACTTTAAAATATGTCGGGAACAGTGCTCAAGTCAAGGTAACCCTATTTTGCTTTAGGACCGGTTATCTTACAGTTACACTGTAGTTCATCGTACACATTTGCTACCACTTTTACGACTCATTTGAAATGAAAATGAAAAATGATTTATTTGTTTTAATAAGAGTAAATACAAGTAGCCAATTTGTTACAATCGCAATTACAAGACACTGGGGTAAGAATAATATGAATCTATAACAAATCAATAAAGAAATATGTCACCTAATGTATATAATAACCTAAGTCAGTACTATCAGTACAATGGTGCGTCAAAAACCGGACTAGATTTTCTGTATCCCGATTTTTGACGTCTTCCATTGGACAAACGAGGCTGATCTTATAGGTATAATCTTGATTAATGTAAGAGAGAGATAATGTAAAGTTAGTTTAATTTTTGTAGTAAATTTAAATTTAATTTTATCTGAATTATTATTATGTCTTTATAGTTAGAGTACATTTTATAATGCGTGGAGTGATTCCGACCATGTAGATTTATTAAATCTTTTAGCTAGTATCTACTTCTGAAATGAATTCATCTTGCATATTCTGTGCATAATTTATTTCGCTCGGTCATACTGAGGAAGCTTCTCAGTGATGACTTTCAAATGGAATTTGTCTGCAGCATTGTAAATGGACGAGAGGTATTATGTCTGCTTTTTGCTTCGCAGTGGAAGTGCTTTTACAGCTTCATTGTGCTCGAGGAATTAGAATTGCAAAGACTACGTGCAGAGTTTCTAGATGATTGTTTACATTTGCACTTTGTAGATTGTATACGTAGCATGACGGTTGCTACTTTGACACAAAGCAAAACACCTATTGATCGACTGCAGCAAATAACATAAAAGTTTTTATATAGAATCTCTTTGTTAAAACCTCTTTGTCTAAACACCAATTTCAAAACGAATTCCAAAATCATATAGGCATGTATATAAATGATCAATTTAATTTAGCAAAAACAGCAAGCTTAAAAAATATAAACGGTAAAGGTACGACATGATTGATCCTCTTTAAGTGAGACATAAAATAATCAAACAAACGATACTTTAATCTGTTTGGAGCTACGCAACAAAATGTTTGAGATGTAGAAATTAAGTTTGATAGATCCATATTGGGTTCTAAAATTAAGAGATATAATCATTTAATAATAAAGTGTGACACATTTTTAATTTTGACGGCACTTAAAACTATCAAACCTGTAGCTGCGGTGGCGTTAATACATAAGTACGAGATGAGTACTTAAGTATTAACGCCATCGTAGTTTTTTGGGGTGGACTTTCGCTAGAACTCTCGCGTGGTCGATCCTGTGTGTCGCTTCATCCACTCTGCCTTCACTCCGCTCGGCTTCGTGGGATTGCTCCATTCAAGATTTTCCACACTTCTGGCTCCGCGTTTTTTTATAACACTCTGGGGGTGTCACGCTCAAGACTGCCTAGAGTCCGGGTGCTCAGTGTCGGTTATACACTCATCTAGACCAATAAATAAAAAAGGAGAACAAAAACTACTTATGAATACCAAATATTTTTTAAAAGTACACATTCACAATAGATCAATTAGATTCTTGAGGATCAAATAATATTGTACTAATAATATAACTAAATACAATAGAAATGTGTAATGGGCAGTTTTATCTTCTTCTAAACAAACTTAAAATGGAGACTTTGATGAAGAATCGGTTTTCATCATTATACATGTCAAATTAATAAATATAGCTACTCGAAAAAAAAACATATGATTTTAAATATAGAAAGACCAAAAAATATTGCATGATATTTTACCAACATAGATTTTTAACTGGAACAAAATAGGAACATATGTGAAAAAACTTCAAATTATTCATTCTACTTTAAAGTAATAAATAAACATTTTAATTATTGATATACGCGTAATACTAACCCAAACATACGATAAAAAATCCTATATTCCCTTTGTCGTAGGAATCAAGAACTACAAGTACCATAGTACCCCAACATTGGAAAAAATATTTGCACTTAATGAAATATTTACCTTGCAATGGTAATTTAACATATGACCTCTTAAACTTAGACCACTCGCTCACCACACTTTAAGTTCGTTAAACCTCGTGGTCTTATCATTAATGATTGAGCCTTCTTTCTCAGTAGCTCCATTCTATTTCCGTCAGTGTTTAATCAATAACCAAGCCATGTAATTAACGAAAGCCATTTTATGCTTTCAGAAAGTGATCGTCAATCATAAAACTGGAACGGTCTCTAATAGACATTATAATGTCTGAATTAATTTCAAAATCGAGTAGCTTGTCAATCTTTTCCCTTTACTTAGAAGCATTTTCAATCTGAATCAACAAAAGGTGTTTAAATTTAGATTTTAGGAAGTATCGAACTTTTGAGCAGAAACATCACACTAATATTATAAATGTGAAAGTTTGGATGTTTGTTTATTTATTTTTTTGTCGGTTACTCAATCACGTTGTAATAGCTGAACCGATTTCGATGAAATTTGGTACGTTGGTACATTATGACATGGATTAAAACGTTAGCTACTTTTGGCTGAGAAACAACACGTGCGAAGCCGCTGGCAGAAGCTAGTTTAATTAATAATCGAATTTGATTTAAATATAAGTTTGCTAATTTTTATGAGGTAGCTTTGTCCTTGACGAAACATATGAAACAAGATCTTGATGAAGACCTTGAGTGTGGCGTTATTTAAACGAAATGTACGAGGCACAGATATTCAGATAAAGCGAAGACGAGACAAAGACGTGGTGCTCGTTTCATGTAGGTGCATAAAGAAAGAGACGCTGGCGTGACATTTTAAGCAATTTGAATAAAAGGGATTCTATGTCTTCGTCTTCTTCTCATCTTACGTCTGCAGATACAGAAAGTTACGTATGCAAACAACATCGGACTCTGCATTGGGAGTTACTAAATAATAAAGTTTTTGAAGTAAAACTTCTTTACGCTTGCTTGACTTGGGAGTAAGCTGGTGAATGCGTTACGAAAATTGCGAACGGATGTTGAGAGGAAGATATAAGTGTTAAGATATAAAGAGAGAGAGCTAAGTTTCGTATATTACTGTAGGGGCAAGAGGGAAAGGTGCGAGCACACATTTTGTCTCTCTCTTTTTCTTATTAGCCTAAATTATACAAACTGCAAAAACAAAATACTCCTTCATGCTGTATAATAGAGTTTATTTTTGCTATAGATAAAAATAGTATTTACGATGTTGATTTTGTTTTTTTGTAACGTTCGTATTTTGTATTTTGAATCTACCAGCTTCGATTTACTAAAAAGTTCAGCTATTCTACAACAGATGGCAGGCAGCAGCAGAAGTTTTACTTTAGTCGTGTGATCTAAAGCACACTCGTTTTTATGAATTTATACACTTTTATACTCTAGTTCATACTTATAAGAATATATTTGTAAGAATTATGTTCTGTATTTTACTTTGGTGTACAATAAAGAGTTATCTTATCTTATCTTATACTCAACACTGCTCATTCCATCTTCACTGACACTTACATGACCCCTATTCTGCCTGGTCTGCGCCTTAAGTACCAATCTAGTTGATTGTTAACTATTAATGCAGTTATCAAGTGAACCTAGCCCATTCTAAATCAGTTGAAACAAAACTGACATTAAGCCTGGCTTGCATAACGATCCCTAAACGTATTTAAAGACTAAACAAGTTTCAATTTGACCTATATGTATGATGTGATAACTCTCTAAATCATTATTTAGCTGCTAAATATGTTTAGACATCGTTGCGCAAGTCTCCCTTTATGGTATTATTTTATAACTTTCTTGTATGTGCCAGTGTAAGTGTGTAAGTGCTCGCTCTCTTCACCAATTTCAAGCAATACATAAACCATACCGACTATAAATAATTTGATAAAAAGTTAAACTATTTCTGGAAATTAACCTGTGCCATGTGGAGAATATTGCAAAAATGTCACGTACGACGGAGCTTGCGGTTTATTAAACGAAAAGCTGATTATAATTTAAAATGATGTCGCTTAGACGACGGGTGTAGACGCAATACGAAGAAAGGATTTTAAAAACGAGGCTGCGTAACTAAATGCTTCTACGCAATATACTCTTCTGGTTTGTAATCATTTATTTATGATTTTTGTTAAAAATGCTTGAATATAATAAACTGTTCTCTACTAAATTATTTGCTAACAAATGACTAGAACAATCATAGTTTAACAAGGTATGTTTCTTGAAAAAGAGTAGAAAATGATCTAAGGTTTCAAACTTATCATAAATAAATAGCATCCACTACTAGAAATTTATGGCGGAGGTCTATGTCTAATATTATAAGACATAGAACGACTACTGTTTGTTATTTTTAAACGTCTTTAACAGAAGTACATAAGTAACAAAATATCGATATACACAATCAAGGTATTTTAAGCAACTAATAATCTACTGATAATATCTGATTTTGTGCCTAACGCAACACGCCCACGCAGCAGACCACCACGGACGTGGCGTGACGACTTGGATGTGCATTTACCAAACTGGCCAACTATAGCAGGAGACAGAAAAAACTGGAAAGAAGGGAGGGAGACCTTTGCCCTGCAGTAGGACAACACAAAAAGAAATAAAAATAATCTACTGACTCGACAGTCTGAAGCACCTCTAAAAGTCACTTGACAAAATGGTCATTTGCAAATATTTTACAAGATTTTATTAACTTGCTACGTATGTATGTTTGTTCGGGTGGAATCTTGCAACTGAATTTTAAACCCGTTCCCCTTAACCGATTGAGCTGGAATTTGGATAACATATGTAACTTCGGTGACAATCCAATAATATGGTACCATGGAGGTGGTCTCATGATGGAGACGGATGCTAGGCAACAGAACTTCTGCATGGAGTAGACTAGTGCTTGGTCTAATTTGAATGTGCTTGCGGTTCCGATTGCGAATTTTATAAAAACTTGTTTCGAAAAAGTTATTTTTCAACAAAATACTTATTACGTTGTAAATCTTGTATTTATTTCTAATGCTTTTTATGCACGCAAGCTTATAAACATAATTTTATGTGCACTTTGTCTAGCACACATTTTCAATTTAAGCTATAGGATATCCACTACTGAACTGCTAAACACACCGAACCGTCACACGTACCCTTATACCTAGACCAGTAGTCTTATACGTTACCCAATCGCTATCGCCCGCTTGTCGTCGGGTTAGGCCGTCCTTTTCACACCTATATTGTGTATTAAATGTGTGTAAAGGACGGCCTGACCCGACGAGAAGTGGATGACAGCGACTGACTTACGAAATAAAGCTTCCGACCCAATACTAGGATTCACTATATCGTAGGTATCATGAAGTACTATTAATATCAGCACCTAGGCCCAATTTTTCCCATCTAATACCCAGCTTGAATTGAACCCATTCTTTCTTGCGTCTGCCACTCGCCTGCCGCATCAATGAAACTTAAATTGGAGCTGCATCCCTTCAGCGCTTCATCCAGACGTGCAAATCCTCTTAAATTATTTATGAAATATGAAATAAACCATCGCTAAAAATAATGGCGTCGTAAGGTGTGAAGCCTCAACCACACAGAATAAAGAGTGGGTGCAATACGGTTTTGTTTTAAGTTATGTAAGAAATAATCCATTACGCCATCCAAGACCTCAAATCAAATCAAATGAAATCAAAAATATGTATTTGTGAACAACACCAATAGTACAACAGAACAAACACGCACAGGATACATAACAAAAGGTACAAATAAACAATAACGAATAGATTAAAATTAAATAAAAATGCAAAATATTGCAGTGTGTGTGTCTCATCGTACTCACTGCATGTGTCACAAAAAGGCATGTAAATGTATGTTATGTATTTTATTTTCTGCCTACTTAAATACTTAATTAAAAGATTTTTACTATTTACTAACAAAATGGATGAAATTTCTCTTAAATAAATAAATTCAATTGAAAGTTCCAGTAGGTAATGAATTAAAGTCAACTTCAAATATGTATTTAAGCGTATCAGTATAGTATATTTAGAAATTCAAGCTTTTACTAATATAGATGCCTGTCATTATGCATCCCGCACAATGGGTGAATTAAAGAGCCGTCTCATTAATTATAAATACTGCTGGAAATGTTGAGCAATATTTATTTTATATATCGTTTTTAGTGAAAATTGTGTTCAAAACTAACGAACATAAGATTGTACTAACTACTCGAATACTAACAAAGATCTTAACTATATAGACTTACTATTACGGTAACAATGCCGTATAAAGTCGTGATCTGATACAAGGGTTCGTGGATACCAGGAACTGCGAATAACATGGTAGCATAACCTCGGAACAAATATTTATAGATTAAGCTAACATTTGTTCCGCCGCGGGAATCTTCTTGCGTCTCAACGGCTTATCTAACCGCCACGGAGATAATAAAAATGAATTATTTGAATTATATATAAATTTAATAGAATTGTTTAAAAATAGTTTATGTACCTACTTATATTTTTTTTGACATAAAGTGAGGAAAATGGTTGGTACATACTACGGATACATTCAGGCTAAAAAGCTTGTACACTCGTAGCAGATTAAAAGTGATTTCTCACGGACAGAGATCGTCGATAGTGAGTCGTCAAAGGTAGATACAGCAAAAAATATGTGTGACGTCAAACGCATTCAATTTCATCCCCTCTTTCCTGGCCTAGCAGGAAAAGTGGTTTACGGAAGAAAGGAGTAAAATTTTATTTTAACGTAGAAAATATAAACACGACCTTATAAATGTTTCAATCCTCCACGCCAAAATATAATTGTGGTCTATTCTTCCGTTAATAAACTTTTTAGAGCAGTCTCAGTCATGCTATCCTAGCTGTTTTAACCTCTAATGCAAAAAGATAGGTATTACATGACGCCTATAATGTCTGTCCGTGTCTGTATCTGTCTATCTGTGCCATCGTAGCTGACAAACAGATGAACCAATTCGGACGCGTTTATTTAATAGACATTTAATTTAACTGGGGTAGTTCTTAGCTTTGTCAGTTTTTAATCCACGGCGCCTAAACAGGAGGTTGGAGGTTATGTATTAAAACCTCCAGTTACCAACGTTTGCCAAAAAGCTTATCAGGTACCTAAAGCTATGTAGAGCTGGAGCACTGTAAAATGCTCTTAATGTTTTTTTTTAGTATTTTAGTAAGTTATAAGAACTAAAATAGAGGGGCTAGTCTGGCAGAGCATATTGACATGTATTTTTTGTCAGTCGAAATGTGAAGATTGATTTCCATCACCCATACTTTGTGGCCAAGACCGGACTTTTTCAAATTAGCAGTAAATAACTCTCTGCTATACACAATTGGCCATTCTAATAATTTAAGAGATATTATGGCAGTTTATAACTCCATTGTAATAAAAGGTGCTTAAATTGGCTTGAAAGTGAGTAGGAACTTGAGATAGATTAGGGTCGGAGTAAAGTGTGGAAAGAATGAAGGTTAAAGCTATCCAGAAAATGTATTTGAAAGAACCGTTTGGTTTATGATACTGTTCTGGTCTCAAGGGTATAATAGATTATTATACAAGGTTTTATTCATAAGTTGTATATAACTGGAATAAAAACCAGTATACTTAAGATAGATGAACATGGTAACAAAAAATAATGTACAAAAAACAATTCTACATATTTTTTTAATTTTGTAAGGTAACTGTGCGTCAGCAAATACAAATTTTGGTGTTATCGCTTTTTGCCATCAATAAAAATTGGCGATTATCTTATTTTTTGGTATTCTTAAAAAAAATATAGCGCAGATTTTATTATTCGAAGGGAGTTGCTATCAGGTTTGCCTGTCACGTCAATGCCTTATTTCTATACTAGTTGACCAAACTGCAGCTTTGCACGCACAGTTTATCAATAAAAACATTACCGTTCTTCTGGGAAGTTGGGTAAAAAGTAGCTTCAGCCATCCGGGGATAGTGTAGCTTCCCAACAGTGGAAGAATTTTTGAAATCGGTTCTGTAGTTTCGGAGCATATTCAATACAAATAAACAGACAAACAAATCTTTCCTCTTTATAATATTATATATATATATATATATATATATATTACGTGGACATGCGACAAACGTTATGTTTGGACTTGCCCCTGACAACCCTCTTGCAGGATATCCTTACGGGTCTATGTACTAAGTGAGAAATTTAAGGATGTCTATTTCGTGTATATTATTTTTTTATCGTTTCTTATTTTATGGATTCTATTCATATTCTGGATAAACAAATAAATTGCAGCTAATATAAATTAGAAGACCATTATTTGAAGTTTTTTTATGTTAACAGCGGGTGCACAGTTTGTGTACGGTGCACGGAGTTCGTTAGCCCGCAGGGCGTGTACTGTTACTAGAGAACTAAACAGAAATTCACAGTATACCGCGTTAAAGGGCAAGTACTATTAAAAAGGTTATTTTTCTATTTCCTTCCACTTACGGATAACTTAATCATAAGTTTTTATACGTACCAGAAATAATAGCGATTTTTTTTTGTACTAATTACCTATATATAAGAATTCATCAACTAGTTTAGCACCAATATTTTGGCTTGTTGGTTAATAAGCCATAATTAAATTTGTGTTATTACTAGTATGTTAGGTTTATAGTATGTAGGTACGTTTTAAATTTTATATAGATGCACCGCCGTCATGCGATAAATTATAATCCTGTTCATACAACTGTAAGAGATCGCTTTTAGCGATAAGACCGCCCATTGTACTAAATCTATTTGTGAAAATAATATTCTATATTTTACTTTGGTATACAATAAAGAGTTATCTTATCTTATCTTATATTATGTTAAACTTTCGTTTTTATTCGTAGGCCTAAAACATATTTTATACTGAAGTATTTCAAATAAAATAAATAATATAATATAAATATTTCTGAATATTTCACAAAGCGCTATCTAGCCCCAAACTAAGCAGAGCTTGTACTATGGGAACCAGATAACTGATAGAATACTTATATATTTTTTTAATGTAAATTCATACTTAAAATATATAGAGAAACAATCAGACCCGGAACAAATATCTGTAGATCATGCAAACATTTGTTCCGCAGCGGGAATAGAACCCGCGACCTCCTGCGTATCAGCCGGCTTTTCGCCCACTGCGCCATAGAGGTCGTCAAAGTGTTAAAAAAAAACCAATATGTTTTTACAAAAGTTTTTACAATTCTGGTTGAAGCCCCGACTCCTGAACTAGCGTGAGCTCTATGTCAGAAGTCAGTTTCTTCCCACATTAAATGACAAAGAAAATACATATGTGGTACAATAGTCACAATGTTAGATAAACAGTCAATTGATACAATACTACAATGATAGTTAAATACTCAATACAATTTAGGTAGATTGTATTTGAATCCTGTTGTATAATTAAGTGTTTATCCATTTATTTATTTTTTAACTATTAAATTATTTACTAAAAAATTTATTGTGTGCAAGCAAGTAAGGGTAAAACTAAAAAAATATGAAGTGTCTATGGAGTCGGGTGTGTCTATCATTTTTTTTTACACTACTTATATGGCAAACGAGCACGCAGTCCACCAGATGTTAAGTGGCTACTGCAGCCCATGGATATTCAAAAATATGAAGTGTCTGTGGAGTCGGGTGTGTCTATTATTTTTTTTACACTACTTATATGGCAAACGAACACGCAGTCCACCAGATGTTAAGTGGCTACTGCAGCCCATGGATATTCAAAAATATGAAGTGTCTGTGGAGTCGGGTGTGTCTATCATTTTTTTTCACTACTTATATGGCAAACGAGCACGCAGTCCACCAGATGTTAAGTGGCTACTGCAGCCCATGGATATTTAAAAATATGAAGTATCTGTGGAGTCGGGTGTGTCTATTATTTTTTTTACACTACTTATATGGCAAACGAGCACGCAGTCCACCAGACGTTAAGTGGCTACTGCAGCCCATGGATATTCAAAAATATGAAGTGTCTGTGGAGTCGGGTGTGTCTATCATTTTTTTTTACACTACTTATATGGCATACGAGCACGCAGTCCACCAGATGTTAAGTGGCTACTGCAGCCCATGGATATTCAAAAATATGAAGTGTCTGTGGATTAGGGTGTGTCTATCATTTTCTTTTTCACACTACTTATATGGCAAAAGAGCACGCAGTCCACCAGATGTTAAGTGGCTACTGCAGCCCATGGATATTCAAAAATATGAAGTGTCTATGGAGTCGGGTGTGTCTATCATTTTTTTTTTACACTACTTATATGGCAAACGAGCACGCAGTCCACCAGATGTTAAGTGGCTACTGCAGCCCATGGATATTCAAAAATATGAAGTGTCTGTGGAGTCGGGTGTGTCTATTATTTTTTTTACACTACTTATATGGCAAACGAGCACGCAGTCCACCAGATGTTAAGTGGCTACTGCAGTCCATGGATATTCAAAAATATGAAGTGTCTGTGGATTCGGGTGTGTCTATCATTTTTTTTTCACACTACTTATATGGCAAACGAGCACGCAGTCCACCAGATGTTAAGTGGCTACTGCAGCCCATGGATATCCACATAGAATTCAAAACAAGGTAATAATTTCTCTTGATCTCTATGTGGATACGTTGCCATACTATAGGACTTAGCTGTTATGCCTATGTGCCAGTAATTACATTTAATTCGTCATTATTAGATAAATCTATTGTAAAATTGATAATTAATTTTCTGTTTCAATGTTTAATAATGTACTTAACCATTCTTTAAGTTTAGGTTTTAACTGATAGTTAGAGAGTTCTTTTATAGTTAGTTGTTATAAGCGTATTGTTTTATGTATATTATAGTCTTTGAGGTATATAAATATATGGGCCCTGTTATAATATTTTGTATAAGATAAGATAAGATAACTCTTTATTGTTGTACACTAAAGTAAAATACAAGACATAATTCTGACAAATAGATTTAGTAAAATGGGCGGTCTTATCGCTAAAAGCGATCTCTTCCGGACAACCTTTGTATGGACAGGATCAAAATGTAACACATGACGGCGGTGCATCTATATAAATTTAAAAACATATCTACATACTATAAACCTAAATTACCAATAATAACACAAATTTAATTTAAATAAGCAACTCTAAAAGTGGTTATGAAGAATTAACCAGCAGCTACAACTTCAACACAAGGACAGATAATGGGTGTGCACTTTTGTTACACATGGGTATATACTCCACATGGGTTATGGGTGTGTATATACACATTATGACCTGAAATAAACGTTTTATTATATTATTAATTTATAATCTCTATTATGAAGAATTTTCACAAGATTATGATAGTAACCCTTTGGTTAATGACTTGTAATTAGGCTTAATTATGGTAATAAACCTGTTAATTGCAATGGGTAACTATAGCACTCCAGACGCAGCATGCTTGTTTGTTCTTAATTGGCTGACCTAAGTAAGGTTCAGCATGATCATTATTAGGATAGGTGACCTTTGGTAAAGTCACCGCTTTACATTTAAATCTGAGCACTTTTGTACTTCACAGCTTTAAGCTTTCTTTGGTATCAGTAGGTTTTTTTTCTAGCGAGTCGATAGTTCACTTTATAATATATTTAATTTATATATAAAATTCTCGTGTTACAGTGTTTGTAACAAAACTCTTCTGTAAAAGTATATGTACGAGTATATATTTTATATTAATTTATGTAAGTATATATAGGTATATTTTAGGTTTAGTTATTTATATATTTTTATCCTACATAAATAGGTATTTATTGTAACACCGCCTCCTCACACGTCTTTTCAATCCAGTCCATCCAAAGGTTTGCCTGGAAGAGATCGCTTTGAGCGATAATGCCGCCCATTGTAACACCATGTATTAATCTTTAAGTTTTCTAGGTTAAGTTATTTTAATTTGGTGTAACAATAAATAATTATCTCTCTCTCTCTCTCTCTTCGAAACGGCTTGACCGATTCTTATTAATATTTTTATGTATATTTGGTAGATCTGAGTATAGGACGTATAATATTTTTATAACCCTATGTGATAAGGGTGGTCCAACCACATTATTATTTTTTTTTTTTTTTGGACAACATTTATTATTAATTTTGTTTATGATTTGGCAATAAAAAATACATACAACCATAAATTCTCATTTCTCTATCACCAACCCCTATTTATTAACAGCGATATTTGTACTTTAATAATTTTCTATTTTGAATATAGAGATACTTGATTATAGAGGGTACGACGTGCACAGAAAAGGACATTGAACAAAAATGAATTTAACTCAGCTGAGCAAAACAAAATTTTGTGATTCTCTGTCGGTAAAAAGTTCGCGGGGTCAGCTAGTACAAATATAAAAAAAAAATATACATAAATAGAAATAAGCCTGACTAGTTTTAGGTAAAAATAACCGATGCCACGGACAGACGCATAGACACAGAGACAAAGTCTTAATTTTTTTATCAACTCCCTTAATACCAAACCAACGTAAAATAAGGGTTGTTTAAACTTATAAGGCTTTGTCTGTGGGTCTGTGCGTCCGTCTGTGGTATCGTGGTTCTGAAATGGTGGTACCGATTTAAATGCGATTTTCTGGTTAACGAGATGGTTCTTTAGTAGATATTGGTGCACCCAGTCCAGAGTGATTAAATTTAAAGAAAAATAACCCTTTTGTAAAATTTTGATATCAGGGTTGAACACTTGCGTATTATATATTTATACACTGATTTATACATAAGTATTTAAAAAAAATTGATATATATTTCATTAAAATAATTTCTACTACATACCTCATGAAAACATGAACCCGAAATTTTTCAACCCCATATCATTATCCAATGTCATGGCATCACATATTAGTTTTTTTCTCACTATACACTGCACTCCACAACCGAACTAATTGTTTGAATATTGTAGGCTCAAATCGGATGTACGATTACGCAGCTCGTTGGTAGAATACGCGAGACGCTGTTGCCGCGTGTAGAGGCTGTGTGGTACTGAGGAGAGGGAGCAAACGTGACGCGAACGTCACTTTGGACTAGATGGATAGAGTACTGCGCCCAACTGGCGATGTTATAGAAAGTATATTAATAGGTTTAATGATATGTTGGTATTTTGCGTATATAGTAAAGTTTAAATTAAATAAGACGCAAATTTTTTACTTTCTCATACGGCGTCTTTAGACTAGTTTTTATAAAATATGTGGATATTTAACTTCAATATTGGATTGAAACAAACACAGATTATTATTGTTCTGGATTATTGGCAGAGTTTTTCCTATTTTTTACTAAAAACGGGATATTCACCATGGTTTGTGAGACTTGGTGGAAGACCGGGATACACGAAACACACAATTGAGGGTAAGTATACCGTTTTTAGTGAAAATGGTGGTAATAACCATGATATTTTCAAAAGTAGGAAACTTCTCTGTTCACTCTGTATGTCTTATTAGTAAGAATATAGTGTTACACGTTACTTCGAACTAATGGAGTTGTGTTTATTTAAATTTAATAGATACATTAGAAAATGAATATGAACATAAAACATAAACTAAGTAGGTTAGTAAGCGACTTGTCCTAAGTACCATTAGAGGACGGCTAAATTGATTTCACAGAAGTACTATTACTAGGCCATTCATTAATTTATATTTTTTTATAATTTATACATGTATATATATTTTATGTAGAATAATATTAATATTTATGTAATTTTATGATTATATTATATGCATTTCAATTTATAGTATCTTTAATAACGCCGCTGTCCTTATTTGTTCACATAGATCTTGTCCATCCAAAGGTTGCCTGGAAGGGATCACTTTTAGCGATAAGGCCGCCCATAGTACCTTTGATTTAAAAGTGTATTTTCTTTTATATGTTTGTATATAATGGTGTGCAATAAATAAAATAAAAATTAATAAATAAATATTGCTGGACATTTTTCACAGCGCTATCTAGCCCCAAACTAAGCAGAGCTTGTACTATGGGAACCAGATAACTGATATAATAGTAATATCCGTTTATTTTTTTGTAAATACATACTTATAATATATACAGAGACAACAAATATCTGTAAATCATGCAAACATTTGTTCCGCGGTGGGAATCGTACCCACTACCTCCTGCGCCCCTATTCGCCCACTGCACCACGGAAGTCGATAAAGAAATCATCTATTATAATATACTACGAAAAAAATCATTTACAAAGAGAGGACTTATTGCTTTGTAGTAATCATCCATGGTGGGTTAAAACAGATAGGCGTGGTTTGGTGTAGCGATTTCCAGTTTAATATTTCATGTGTCTTAATGGCGTCTGCTTGAAGTTAACTACACAGTAGGTATGGTATATTAAATTATTCTTTTCCTGTATTTCTTAACTCGTTGTTGCCCGTGACTTTATACACGTTACACTACTAAATGTGTAGGTCACCTAGAAATAAAGCTAAGCTCGCTGTTGCAACTTGACTTGATTGACATCCCGTTTTTATCTCATGAGACTTGGTGTATAGGATAAAAAGTAGTAGTACGTGTTAAACCGATGAAATTATTATGTATGTAGAATATAAATTCTACATACATACTAAATTTCATCGGTTTAGCCGTTACGACGTGATTAAGTAACAAATAAATAAATTAACAAAGATCTAAACTTTCGCATTTATAATAACGGTGTGATTAATAATTTTACACAAATATAGATAGATACATAGATAATTCCTTTATTGCACACCATTAAATATAAACATAAAAAAACAGTTTTAAATAACAGGTACAATGGGCGGCCTTACTTTAATATATACCTTAAATAATATTACAGACAAAAACAACATACAAAAAGGACATGTACAAAGGCGAGTTTAACTTAATGCAAGGAATATTTCACTTCTTATAGTATAAAATACAATAGAATATATTTATTTGGCGCCACAAACAAGATTTAATTAGCTTAAAAGTTATACACTAGACAATAACCATAAATTAAAATTTTAGAGTATAATATCTTAGCTATAATAAAACGTGAAATCTATAAATCATCATCATCATCATCATATCAGCCGTAGGACGTCTACTGCTGGACAAAGGCCTCCCTCATTGATCTCCAGGAACTGCGGTTGGAAGCGGCCTGCATCCAACGCCGACCTGCGGTTCTTACCAAGTCGTCTGCCCATCTTGTGGGTGGACGTCCTACGCTGCGCTTGCCGGTCCGTGGCCTCCACTCGAGAACCTTTCGGCCCCATCGGCCATCTGTTCTGCGCGCTATATGGCCTGCCCATTGCCACTTCAACGTGCTAATCCGTCGGGCTATGTCGGTGACTTGAGTTCTCCTACGTATCTCCTCATTTCTGATTCGATCCCGTAGAGAAACCCCGAGCATAGCCCTCTCCATAGCTCGTTGAGCGACTCTGAGCTTATTCATAAGGCCAATAGTGAAGGACCACGTCTCGGTTCCATATGTCATCACTGGTAACACACACTGATTGTAGACTTTCGTCTTAAGGCACTGAGGTATGTTGGACGAAAAGACGTTGCGAAGTTTCCCAAACGCTGCCCATCCTAATTGGATTCGACGATTGACCTCTTTCTCGAAGTTGGACCTACCTAATTGGACTGTTTGTCCTAGGTATATATACGCGTCGACAACTTCAAGAGCCGAGTTCTCAACCATAACTGGGGCAGGGACTATAAATCATAGTTTAAAACAAATAAAAACTATGTAAATTATATTAACAATAAATAAGGCCTAGAACATACTACCTTTGTACTTGAACATTCAATAAAAGTTTTAAAATTTTACTAAGAAAACTTTCATGATTGATTTCAATCATTACTTTATATACAGGATTTATCACGTACCGTTTTATCGGTGTTTCGATCGAAAGTATTTGGATAATAAAATTTTAATCAACAAAGTTTGCTAAATAATATTTATAAAAATTTTACTAGTAGGTTATTTAACGAGAGGTTAAAGCAGTGGCTTGCGTTACGGGCGCTTTATTGAATTCCGAACGAAATGAAGGATTCTAGAGTTAACTCACGAGCGGAGCGAGAGAGTTACTAGCATACTGAGTTCAAAAAGAGATATAAGTACGCCCAAAATGCAGGCAGCTTTATCCACGAGGAGAATACTCTACTTTTCACACTTTCTGCGAGACAATTAAAACCAAATCTAGGTTGGTGCATTCTGTGCAGAGGTTAGTTAGATTTAAGAATAAGTTCTTATTGTGTAGGTTTATTCGGTTCAAATATACAGATGAGATTCAAAATTCACATCACATTATGCCCGCGAGGTCACAATGAAATTCAGTACAGCTTTACTCCCGGCTTAGCCGTAGGGATTTAATCACCTGCTTTCGCTGAGGTTTACATGACATATAATTTGGCATTGTCGAGCAGGTGGTGTGAAAATGACTTTAATTTCTTAGCTGACAGTTTTTCTTTTCATTAAGTGCCCCTTTTTCCATCCTTGAATAACGCTATCTAGCGGAAAAAAAATATATTCGTCTTTTGTTTTTACATGAAAACAGATAAAGAGACAATGATGTTTATACGTCAATTGAAGTAACTCAGAGGTCGTGAAATAGGCACTTAGTCTGTATGTCTGTCCCTTTGTACGCGTATTATGCTGTAACAACTCGATGTATTTTGATCAATCTTGGTATAACCCTATTTTATGGATTGACATTTAGTATATATTTTATATTTCGATAAACAGAAGGGTTTCTGGGGTAAAAGGGAGTTGAAGTTTGCAAAAAAGAGAACTGAGAGCCATTGGAGCAAAAAGGTTCTAAAGTAGAGACAATGCACTGAAAAACGCAATGTAGGACGGCTCCACACTAGATGGAAAGATCTGATAAAGGTTCGCGGTAGCCGTTGGGTGAAGCAATTTCTAATAAAGAAGAGTAAACAGTTACGAGAATGTACAAACTGTTAGCCTAAAAATTACTCCGATCTCTAGGAGTAAACTAAAACGGAACAAAAAAGGGAAGAAGATCGGTAACTCTCTAAATCTATGAGGGAGGATTATGTTCAGCAGTGGACGTCCTCTGGCTGATAGATGATGATGATAAGACGCCCAGTTTAAGACAGAAAGACCACTCTCTTTTATATTATTTAAGAGACAAAGCGTTCCAACGTCTACAGGACGTCATATATATGTAGAGGTAATGAAAGCGGCGTTCTTTCAGAAGAAATTAAAATGTTTCGTATATTCCAACATGATTTGTGATTGTGACGTACTTTGACGTTATTAAAATGTTTTTGATGTCTGTTTTAGGGTTCTTGGTTAAAATGCTAAAAAACGGAACCATATGGTGCGACTTTATACGTCTGTCCGGGTCTGTAGGGTCAAGTGGGGTAACATATAAAAGTAATCGTTATTGGCTGTATAGTTTTTGGCTGTAAATTAACACAAATCTAGAGAGGTCAGAATCAACGGCACTTACTCGCACTTGTTCAGTCTAGCTTTAATTAATTTTAAACTTCTTAGCGTTACCAATTTATTATTTGAGCTATCTATAGATCGTTTTCAACGACCATTAGATGATTCAACTGTTTGTTCTGTATTTTAGTCACGTATAATTGTATTTTATGTCAGTTATTCAAGGCTTTTTGTCCGCTTATATTTAAATATTACAAGGTGTTGCCCACAAAATAAAGAACGTAGAAATAAAGCTAAACTCGCTGTTGCAACTTGACTTGACACACCCATTCTTATCTCATAGGAACTGATTTATGGGATAAATGGTAGCCTATATAGTGATCCAGGTTACAATCTACGTATACACCAAATTTCATCGAAATCGGTGCAGCCGTTACGGCTTGATTGAGTAACAAACAAACAAACATCCAAAATTTATAATACCTATATTAGTGTGATTATTATTTAATACTGTACAAAAGGTTGGCTAAAAGCAATAATACATTATAAAGCAATGCTAAATTTATATATGTACTAATAATATAATAAAGATTGAAAGATTGTTTGTTTCTATTGAATAGGCTACGAAACTACTGGACCTATTTAAAAATTCTTTCAATGTTGGGAAGCTACACTATCCCCGGGTGACATAGGCTACTTTTTGCCCAACTGCGCAGAAGGAAAGTAATATTATTATTGAAAAACTACGCGTACGGAACTACGGATTGGTCTACGGATAGTGCTTTATAAAACTTGATATATCACTTGATATAAAGGTTGTCTGGAAGAAATCACTTCTAAGCGATAAGACCGCCCATTATACTTGTTGATTTGTGTTTATTTTTTTATTTTTAAGTCTGTTTCTTTGGAAGTGTTTAATAAAATATTTTCATTCATTCATTCACCTGTATCGCATGTACAGGTATTTTTGTATAAGGGCATACCAGTAGGGATTACATTGTATTTTGTTTAATAGTAAATATATAATATATACTTATGTATAATATTAGTCGAATTTATTTTTTATGTCTAAAGAAGTTCTATTACTTTGGAGCAGTATGTAATAAAATTTATGCGTAAAACTTATTTCAAAGCTATTCACGGGCTGTATGTCACCTTTGCGATCAATATGCATGTTATATAATCTGATTTATTGCTTATGTAAAAAGCCTTTTAGGTACTTCAATTTAATCTGCGTGCGTCATCTAGATTTGATTTTTTTTATCTAGCCTATGCTGTCCCACTGCTGGGCAAAAGCCTCCCCCTCATCTCTCCACTTTTCATGATCTTGTACCAAATCCAAATCTAGATTAGATAATTCTTTATGGCACACCAAGAAAACAATACAGCTAAAACGAACACCATAAAATTATGTGATACAATTGGCGGTTTTATCGCTGTATCTCTACCAGATAACTTTACAATGGAATGGACTATGTGGACCTTACCTGGGGTGTAATGGCGTATCTAACATACTGCATGCATAATTCTACAACATCTATATAAAAAATATAAGAACATAAATGAATGAACCATAACATTAACTGCATAAGTAAGAAACATATTAATTATTAATTAATTAATTTAGCGACAAATACTATATATCTACTAATCTATGTGCTTAGACAGATAATAAATATTTGTATTTAAACAATGTTTATCGTAGGTATATCTCTTATGAATTCATTCTGGAAATATATATATAGGAGGTAGCGGGTTCGATTCCCGCTGCGGAACAAATGTTTGCATGATCTACAGATATTTGTTCCGGGTCTGGTTGTTTTTCTATATATTATAAGTATGTATTTACAAAAAAAAGTATATAAGTATTCTATCAGTTATCTGGTTCCCATAATACAAGCTCTGCTTAGTTTGGGGCTAGATAGCGTTGTGTGAATTGTCCAGCAATATTTATGTATTTATTTATTTATATATTGCTATATATAGCTATATATATTGTCATATATATATATATATATTTATATATGTGTATTGTCATAGTACAAGCTCTGCTTAGTTTGGGGTTAGATAGCACTGTGTGAAATGTCCAGCAATTCCAGTTATCCAATTCCATATATATATGTATATCCAAACTAAGCAGAGCTTGTACTATGGGAACCAGATAACTGATAGAATGCTTATATACATTTTTTTTAGTAGATAGATAGCGAGATGATTTCTTTATTGCACACCTTTAAAAAAAACAAACAAAAGAGAATACACAATTAAATCAAAGGTACAATGGGCGGCCTTATCGCTAAAACTGATCTCTTCCAGGCAACCTTTGGATGGACAGGATCTGTGTGAAAAATGAGGACGGCGGCGGTAATCAAATAATAACTAACAGAACAAGTACATAAATTACTAAAATAAAATATACATATAAATAAATATAAATAATTTTATAATATTAAATAACCTACTTCTAAATACATAGGTAATTATAAAAAAAAAATATAAAATTTAAAGTTCAGATGTCTTAGTGAGCGATGGACGACAGATAATGTTGAATATCCATGTTTTTAAAAACAGGAAGGGATTTGGTGTTACGAATTGAAACAGGTAGTGCATTCCAGAGTCTGGTAGCCTGAAGAGTGAAGGAGTTAGTATAAAATACTGAGGTATGATGAGGAGTTTTCAATTTAAGGTTTTCAGCGGAGCATAAGGACCAGGAGTTGGAAACATGAAGAAACTCAAAGCGTACTTTGTGGTAAGGCGGAGTAGAAGAAATTAAAAGGATTCTTTAAAGGAGGGACAGGATGTGAGCATTCCGACTTAGGCGGATGGGTAACCACTTGAGCTTGTGGCGATACTCAGAAATATGAACGTATTTACGCAAGAATGAATCTAATAGAGAAATTCTGGAAACGCTCAAGCTAAATACATACATATAATATATAGAGAAACAACCAGACCCAATAATACCACCATACCTAATATTTAACACTATTTGAGTCTGTCTGGCTGTGGGCAACACGCTGAAATATGCGATAAATACCCGTTTATTATAAGTAACTAGTGGTTCGCCCCGAACTGAGTTCTCGCGAGTCTCCCATAAAAACAAAAAAATATTATTTGTAATCTGTGACTATCTAAATAGTGCCACGAAATGTTTAACCAACTAACTTCACCAACAGTTTCATTCAAATTACAGGGAACTGAAGTTCACGTTAATTGGGTACATTTTTTGGGGTAAAAAATGCAGTTATTCTGGATTTCAGACTTATCCCAATATTTGTGTCAAAGCTACACGCATACCAAATTTCAGCACTGTGGGTTCACTGGTATACCCAGTGAATTTTGTTAAAGTTCAGTTTTATTATGGTTAATAACTTATAAATTAAAAAAAAAAACGGGTTGGAAATACACTCACAAAGACCTTGTATCAGACGTGCCACTTGACCGGACAGTCTCATTTACACATTTTTTTACCCCTCTAGAACCCCAATATCTCAACAACCCTCTGATATTTTTAACTCAATTAGTCACACCAAATTTGTGCTATCACTATCTACCTATATACCAAATTTCACAATGATCAGATAAACGCTTCGAAAGCAATCCTCAAACAAACAAGCATACGTACATACAACGCCGATTTGCTCAAGTTGACTTGGAGATCTTGCTTCACTTGATTAGTTATGTAAAACTTAATTCATTTATAGAAATATATGTTATTAAAGACGAACTACCCATGACAATGCACATACATAATTATGATACTCGAAACAGAGAAAAATTATACATACCAAGAACCAGACTTGTCAAAACCTTTAAACAAGGTACCTGTATAAAGCTCGCATTGTACATTAAGCTTTCGTTAGAAATAACACGACTTCCTTTGAAAGGACTTAAACTAAAAATAATAACTTTCTTAGAAAACCACCCATTTTATCATTTAAATGAATATATGAGCTGTTCATTTTCTCATCTGCATGAGTAGTATCTGCTGTAACCTCTTAGTTTAGTTAGTTCAGTTGTAATTACTTTGTATTGATTTGATTAATTCTATAGTTACTTACTTAGCTGACATAATTTGTAATATATTTTTGACATACCAATATTATGATATGTAATAAAATGGTGAATAAATGAATACTGAATACTAAAAGTTTAAAAAATACTACCACCATACCTATTTCTGCATCCAAGAAGTAATGCTCGCATTGCTCTCTTACAGTTAGAAGGGTATGTGCACCGGTGTAGTTACGGGTACATCAGCAAATGGGACTGTAATGCCATCTAGTCAAATTCAAGTAATGTAATTGTTAGGCACTGGCTACCGCTGATATTCCGCTGATGGTCCGGCATTAGCTTGTGCCGTAATCACATCGTAAATGTTTTTTATTTAAATAATAGCATTAAAATGTATAAATCATCCTTAAAAACGACGTCCGAGACGTGATCCTTCGCTATTGGTCTTATGAATAAGCTCAGAGTCACTCAACGAGCTATGGAGAGGGCTATGCTCGGGGTTTCTCTACGGGATAGAATCAGAAATGAGGAGATATACAGGAGAACTAAAGTCACCGACATAGCCCAACGGATTAGCACGTTGAAATGGCAATGGGCAGGCCATATAGCGCGCAGAACAGATGGCCGATGAGGCCGGAAAGTTCTCGAATGGAGTCGAATAGAGGCAGAATAGACCAGCAAGCGCAGCGTAGGACGTCCACCTACAAGATGGGCAGACGACTTGGTAAGAACCGCAGGTCGACGTTGGATGCAGGCCGCTTCCAACCGCAGTTTCTGGAGATCAATGAGGGAGGCCTTTGTCCAGCTGTGGACGTCCTACGGCTGATATGAAAATGATGATGATGATGATCCTTAAAAATAAAATTCCATATAAAGTTGACAGAAGAGCTAAAAATATTCATCCGTGTAAAACGTTTGAATTTAGTATCTAAAGCCCGACAGATTTAAGATAACCAGTGGAGTTGTAATCCTATATCAGCACGAGCCCGAGTAAGTAAATAGTCAAAGGATTTTTCCCTAAAAAAATGGCGCCAACCTAAAACTACACTAAAAGCAAAGACGAGTATGAAACTTGAAAATCTTCTTTTATGGACACTAAAACCCTTCTCTGCTTCCGTCTTTAGGAAGGTCTATTTGATGGCAAATCTAAATCATTATAATAAATAAAGACGACCAGTGGCGTAGTGGGCGAATAGCCGGCTGAGACGCAGGAGGTAGTGGGTTTGATTTCCGCCGCGGAACAAATGTTTGCATGATCTACAGATATTTGTTCCTGGTCTGGATGTGTTTCTATATATTATAAGTATGTATTTACAAAAAAATAAAGCATATAAGTATTCTATCAATTATCTGGTTCCCATAATACAGGCTCTGCTTGGGGCTAGATAACGCTGTAATGTGCAGCAGTATTTATTCATTTAAATGTATTAGGAATTCCACATACTTATAAATAATTGGTTAATTAGTTGTGATTTGGTACTAATCGATTTTGAAGGTATGCAGATACATTGTTCGTCTACTTTAAGTTGATACTTTGCAGGCCAATGACCAAATTTGGGATTAGTACGTACCGATAGCTAAATTAACCAGACTAAAAGGGCCGTTAAACAATTTAAAAATAAGGTTTAAATTATTTAAAATTCTTTTTGAAATACTGTGTCTAATTACATGCTGATATTTACTGTACGTTTCTTCTTTAGTAACATCAGATAAATTGGTTCCGCCACTTTAATGATTCGGATTAACTATCCTTATTTATTTTCTAAATTTGCAAAGTAAATCGTCTCGCTCAATTTAAATGTGGAGCGTCGTATAAGCTTTTCAGAAAGGAATTTTACTTTTCCAGTTTCAAAACAATACGCCTAAATGTCCTTCGACAAATTACCAATTCGACTTCATACTATATTTCACCTTAAGTCCACAGACAATAAAATTGCAATACACGTTATTCACACTTACGCAATAACGCGCCATAAGCACCAATTCACGCAAATACTTACGATAGCCTGTAAAACAAGGGCAAACAATACATTTATGGGAAAATATTGCAGGCGTTTTTCCTTTTGTGGGACCAATGCGCTCTATTTTGTCCCAAGAATTGATAGTCTGACTTGCTTCAATCTTGAAAAAAAATGCAAAAGGTCAGGGTTTGACCTGAAAAATATTTTTTTAAACAAATTACCGATACTAACTGTTAGAAGATGTTAAAAAAATATATGGTGATAATAATTCGCGAATTTTCTGCCAGCTGACTGACGATAATGACGATAGTTGGTTTTATTGGCCGATTACAAAAGTGACCAATCAAAATTTTGCAAGATTTTAGCCACACCTCTTTTGCGATTCAAAACGGACTGGTTACTTATGAATTCCATCAGTAATAACGGTTTTCGTAACCTTTCCGTTACTAATGGAAACTTTGTATTTGGAATGTTGTATCGACTAGCAATATTGCAATGCGTAGAATGATTACATAATTTATATGTAGAAACCTTTCGTGATTGATTTCAATCATTATTATAAATACGGGATTTATCACGTACCGTCTTATCGGTTTTTCGACCGACAATGTTTCGGTTCAGTTCGTGAAACTTCATCAGGGTGAGTGCGATCCGCTCCGAATAACGTCTCGCCTCGCACTGCGCGCCGCTGCTCTCTGCGCGCGAGTGGACGGGCGGGGTGGTGGGGATTGGGTCAACGAAAGCACAGTGCGTTGACCCGCTGTGTCATCATCATTATCATCACTGCTGCTCTTTTCTGTAGTTCTTGGTTCAGGCAAACACACAACACTAACTATGTCTCTACCAGGTTCACTCACTCTTCTGTCACTTGCATCATGAAGACATGGCCTCCAGGCCGGCGGTAGAACCCATCCTCTATCCCTGTTAAAGTTCGGCATACGACTTATTTCTATCGCCTCTCGGATCTTGCGAGGAACGAAGAACTTCTCTCTCGCTAAAACCCGGGCTTTTGACCCTTTTGAGTCAACCTAGTAGATACGTTATTTTTACTTATATATATTATATCTTATATTAATATAATAATATATTATATATATTATTATATTATCTTTAATCATTGACTATTCAAAAAGTGCCACGTAAACCTTACAGTATCCACGAAATGCACAACCTACAGTTTTATCCAAATTACAAGTAACGGGAGTTCATCTTAAATAGTTACATTCTTTAGGGGTAGAAAGTGCAGTTTTTATGGATTTTCGATTTTCCTTATATTTGTGTCACAAAAGCTGTACGCATATCAAATTTCAGCACTGTGTGGTTGCTACTAGTGTATCCTGTGAATTTCTTCAAAGTTGAATTTTCATTTAGATTAGTAGAATAACTCATACTATAAATGGGGTTCAAATATAGTGACAAAGACCTTTCATTAAACGTCCCATTTGACCTAATTGTCTCCCTTTGTTTTTTTACCCCTCCTGAACTCACAACAACCCTAACATTTTTAGCACTTTTAGACACACCAGGAGTTTGTAATCACTACCCACCAAATTTCACAAAGATTGGATCAACCAACTATACACCAAATTTCACGAAGATCGGATCAACCAACGCTTCGAAAGTTATCCTCGTACAGACCAACATACATACATACAACGCCGATTCGTCCTAGTTGATTTGAGTTTGCGCTTAGCTCGATCAATTATCTAAGCGATCAATAAAACCAACTTCATCATCATCATTTCAGCCGTAAAACGTCCACTACTGAACACAGGCCTCCATGGATCTCCATGATGGGTAGTTGCCATACTCACCACGCTTGGCAGGCGGGTTGGCGAGCGCAGTACGGGATGTTGATACACGGAAAGACGCTGCTGCCCATCTTCCGGAGGTATCCCTTAGCAGGCTCTTACTGCATCCACGGGCATGAGAGGAGGGGTAACATTCTACTGCCGGCACCCCACGGCAAAAAAAAAAACCAACTTATCTGCACTAAATTGTAGTTTCAATCGCTATACTAAGTGGTAATGGTAGTATACCTGTAGGGGATAAATGAAACTGGTACAAACCTAACTGAACAATTTTCAATTGCCTGAGCAGGCATTGCACTCATTTTATTTGAATTAAGTTTCAACAAATAACATTTTGGTGTTATAATGATTGACGTTTATTAAAGTCAATCAAAATTAATACCTACTTGTAAAAAACACTAATTAGTTAAGTTTATGTCAGACATCGCACAGTAAAGTAAAGGGTTCCGTAGTCAAGGTAAGATGTACCTAGTACCATTTTGAACCCTTATTATTCGTAAATGGACTCATGTATCGAAAAAAATTGAGGAACTCATATGTTTTGGTTCAACGATAAACAAAAATCACGTAAGATTAAACATATAACCCACAACTTCAAGAAGTAACAAATATATGAACAAGTTTTTTTGTTTTTTTTTTATACCACTAAGGTAACAAACAAGCATACGGCCCACCTGATGGTAAGCGGTGACCGTAGCCAATAGACGTTTGTAACACCAAACGTATTACTCGCGCGTTGCCGACCCTTTAACATTTTCAAAATGCCCTTTTTGAAGAACCCTATGCTGTAGTTCCTAGGAAAAACCTCGGCAGGGAGATCATTCTACAAGCGAAGTGTTCGCGGGAGGAAATTCATGTGGAACCTCACGGTACGTGACTAGATCGTCTCCAAGATGTGTGGATGGATTCCCTGCCAATAGCAAGCAGTACGATGATGAAACAAACCTGCAAGCACCATATTAAACAACTCCTCAGAACACAACCCATTATACAAGCGGTAGAACACACAGGGAGGCTAAATCTCTCCTTAGACTTAAAGGCTAAATACCGCTTGTCAGAATGGAATCGTCAACTACTTTCACAGCTCCAGCTATCCAGGTGCTCCTGCCCATTTATGACAGCAATACTCCATGTGGGGCTGGATTTGCGACTTATATAAAAGCAGTCTTTGCCCCGCACAGAAGTACTGCTTTGATCTGTTGAGTACACCGAACTTTTTGGATGCCAACTTTGTATTGTCTTCTAAGTGACTCCGAAACTGCACGTCAATGTAGATGTCGACACCCAGGGTTCCAATGCTCTTAGAGATAGTTAAGGGTGTGTTATGAAATTATAGATCTACAGTAAATGGGGTTTATTAGCTATTACCGCACAAACCAGTGGAGTTGAACTGAACCAGGTTTAATTCTCCCTAATCGGAAACTCTACTTAATGTACCTTCAATATCAGACACCAGTTGTCTTCGTCTTTCCTACACAACGGAACGAGGGATGTTGGCACGGCCTGTATAAATAACGTCCCTTGTTCTATCATCCGCATAACAATGAATGTTTTCCGTGGCCAGGATATCATTGATATGCAGCAAAAACAGCGTTGGGGACAGTACAGAGCCTTGCGGGACGCCGGCATTAATGCCCATGCAATCAGAGCTACTGTCGTCATCAACGACTCTAATGCTTCTGCCGGACAAAATTCTAGCGACCGACTTGCAGAAACCCGTAAGTCCCGGGTAGTCCGTAAGATGGCAATTTTGACAGTAAACTGCCGTGCCGGATCCGATCAATGGCTTTACAATGAACAATGGCTTACCTACAGCCTACCTCATCTTACCTCTTAATAGGTTGGGCCCATCGGTGTATGAGATACACTAAAAGAATCAACAGTCCAGCGACCGTGGCGAAAGCCATACTGACCGTCACTGATTAAGTCGTGTCCTACTTGGTATCTGAGGAGTTTTCTGTAGAGAGAAAAGAGAATATAGTGACAGGACTTTAATTAGACGGGTCTGATCTATCACCATTTTTTGGCACCGGGTGGATTAGGGCAGTCTTTCACGAAGACGGAACTTGTCTCATGAAGTAGGAAAGCTTGAAGTGGCGCGTTTGGACAGGATACAGTTCGGGAGCACACGGCTTCAGCACCACAGCCGGTATACCATCAGGCCCGCTTGACTTATGAACGTCTAGAGAGAGTAATTCCCGCCGGAGCTCTTGTCGAGAGATGATTATTTCCGGCATAGAGATACCGCACCAAGGAATGGTAGGTGGTACGGCTCCTCCGACGTTCATGGTCGAATTTCAGGCAAAGAGATATCCAAGAAAGTGGCCAGATTACCGTCTGGTTTTGGGAGTGGTGGCAAGTACGACTGACAGAAGTTTACTACAGCAGCCTTGGCAAGCAACCAGAAAGCGTGACTCCCAGATGGATAGCTTGCTAGCTTTTCACTAATTCTACCGATGAAGTCAAATTTTGCGTTGGTATCAGACTTTTTACTGAACCTCGAAGCAGCATTTAGATTACGTTTAACGTCTGAGACATTAGGGTCCTCATTGTTTCAAGCCGTGGTCCAAGCCTCATATTATGCAGTTTGCTTAAGAGCTTTAGCTTTTCTGCAAGGCCGAATAAACTACGGTCGTCTTTTCACCCCCGCAGCCACCAGACGGTTGGGGATAAAGCATTCCATGCCCATCAGAATAGTCTCGGCGACGACGGCAAGAATCAGGATCTTTAGACGTGAAACAAAACCGCTTCCACGAGTATAAAGCATATAACTCCGGCAGTCTATCCCAATCGTGGATCGGGGCGCAGGCAGGGCACTTGCGTCCGGACAAGACAGTGGTCTGATGAACCAAGCGGCGCATCCACTGATATGGTATATCAGTCCGGATGTGCAGTCAGCAGAAGGTCCAGTAAGAAACTTGTATGACTCTCTATATCAGGTATTTTAGTAGAAGAAGATACCAACTGAAAGAATCCATAATTCTACATATACATATTCTTGATATACATAATTCTTGAATACGTAATTCTTGATGATTCTAGACGGTCGAAGTGTAAACAGTGTATACGTTTTGTGCGTAAATATTATTCTGAATTTTTGTGTACAAAGTGCTTTTTTTCAAAAGATACTTATATGTGTGGAAGCCTGGTAAAACGAGCTGTGTGTTTGTGTAATTACTATAGAAATATCTTCACAAACCAGTGAGTACAAAGCAAAAACATTTTTTAAATCAGTTGTCACTGGCCGCTACCCACAACTCGCAGTGCGTTCGGATACATTGCGCCTTCACTTAGCGTGTATTGAATTTCTTACCTCACATGACTAAGTTACTATCATTATATTACAAGGTGAAATTTTCATCCGATTTACCAGACGCTTGTATTTGTTTTGGGATTTGGTTGAGCAGGAAGGTACATATATAATGGAAAAACAGAAGTATGCAGGCTGCAGACAAGTAATAACTGATAAAAAGTATATGAACTGCACGGGCTGTGGTCAAAGGTATGACTTGGAATGTGCAAATATGTCTCCAAAGCGCTATAAAGCGTTAAATGAGTAAACGTAGATGGAAATGCCTTGAATGCAACAGTAAATTGCCGAAATCCGATAATACAAACACCCCTATGCGATCATGCTTGTCGGGTCTATTGAATCCCATAACCACTGGTGATTTTGAGGGTGAAAGCTTGTTATCTGGTAGTAATGTTACTCAACGTAGAAAGTCAGCGCTCAGTACTAATTATATAACTGAAGACAAACTAAAAGAGATGCTGAATAGTGAGAGCCGGGACTTGAGGGCTGTTGTTGAGTCATGTGTTAATGGACTATCTGAACAGCTTAACACAATTAAGATTCAATGCTCCGGCTATCAGGAGTCCTTGTCGTTTGTTAGTAAGCAGTATGATGAACTGAAGCAGGAGTTTGCTGACTTGAAAAAGCTGTTTGGTTCGACCAATTCTGAGCTTAAAAGCGTCAGAGAGGAAAATAAATCCCTTAAGGAAACTTTGAATGCTCAATCTATCAGTATCAGAGCACTAGAGGCGGAAAATCTGAAGCAGCAACAGTGGTCAAGAATGCAGAATATAGGGGTTACTGGGATTCTTGAGAGCAAAGACGAAGATACATCTGACATTATTCTAAAAGTTGCCCAACATATTGGTGTACATATCGAGCCATCCGAGAATGAATTCGCTCACAGAGTACAACCACGACGCGCCGGGAGCTCCCCTAGCATTTCGCGTTCTATCATCGTATAATAATCATCATAATATAATAATCTATCATCGTACGCCTAAAGCAGCGGGTCATAAAAGATCGTATCGTAGCTGCATCCCGTAAACACCGTAACCTGAATGCTATGGTATTGGGACTGGGAGGGGAGACTAATCGTGTCTTCATAAATGAACACCTTACGAAGGAAAATAAAATGCTTATGAGTTCATGTAAACAGAAAGCCAAAGAGGCCAATTTCAAATTTGTATGGACAAAAAACTGTCGCTCTTACGTACGAAGAAGCGAGATTACTCCTCCCATTCCTATATTCTCATCATCAGATCTTTCCAAGATTGTATAGCTCTTGTTCTGAATTGTTCTTATGAACTTATCATTTTTGTTTGTATTAATAGGTTGTATTATCTACATTGTATTTTGGATTCATCATTTTCTATAATCTGTAAATTGTATAATATTGTATATTTGATATTACATATTATATTCAACAGGGAATTGCAATGGAATTGAAGGATGACTGCTTTGTATAGTGTGTTACTGTGATGATACAATTTACAGATTATAGAAAATGATGTCATGAATTAAATTTAATCATTTTTATATTTATAATATTGTTCCCTTGTTCAATTGCTCATAGCGTGCGAGTATTAGAGGTATCGTTTATGTTTTACCATTAGTCTTGTTTCAGCGATAATAAAAATGGATATGGATAGTTCAAGTAATAAACTTAAATTACTCTTTCAAAATATTAGTGGCTTTCGTACAAAATTAGACACTTTTTATAAAAATATACTGTTATGTGACGCTTATATAATACTGGTTACAGAGTATTAGCTTCTTGATGGAATTTTTGATGCAGAACTCTGTGACGGGAAATATAATGTATTTCGTAGTGATCGTAAGTCACTGGATGGTGGTGTAATGGTTCTATGTCGTCCTCAACTACAGGCGCGTCAACGACCAGAATGGGAGAGTAAGGACCCGGAATGTATTTGGATTACTATCTCTGCCAAAAGTATAGGCGCTACAAATGACATTCATGTTGCCGTTGCCTATATTCTTCCCGACTCAAGGCTGCCATCCCGAATTTCATACTTAAAAATAATACCTAAAGCTGAATGATCACTTGATTGTTGCTGTTGATTTTAACCTTTCATGTATTGATTGGACAACTGGCAAGCCTAGACTTATTAAGAAAGGTTCTACAGAAGTACAGACTGATACGTCGGATCTTCTGTCATACTTCAGCTTCATAGGTTTTTCTCAATATAATACACTGAAAAATGCCAGTAATAACACTCTCGATCTTATCTTTTCTGCTTTTCCTGTTAAAGTGCAGGAGTCGACCTTTGCTCTTGTGCCGGTAGATTCAAATCATCCCGATCTACAAATGACGGCGAAGGACGTGTTTGTGCCTCTGCTCAAAACTCGATCTAGAATAAAATACCAATTTCATAGGGCAGACTTTCTGAACATCAATGAATCACTCTTGAAACAGAACTGTACCCTTATTACTACAGAGGGCTATTTTGAGATTATTATACGCAAATTCTATCTAATTTTAAATGAATTAATAGATAACTTTGTCCCTAAAGTTCGCTGCGGTGGTACTTATTCTTATCCGATTTGGTATAGCAGAGCACTTATTAATTTAATTAAAGAAATGAGTAAATTGCACGATAACTGGAAGTAATTTAAAAATCCAAATGATTATGCCGATTTTTCAGAACTAAGGAAAAGACAGAAAATTTTACAAGACGAATGCCACAGATCACATATTACTTTTGCTCAACAGAAAATAAAAAATCTAATCCAAAAGCTTTCTGGAGTTATGTAAAGTCAAAACGTAAAAATACTAGTGACTATCACCAGCAAATGACGTACAGTGATTCCCAGCTAGATAACCCGATTGATATATGCTCTGCATTTAATGAATTCTTTAGAGGGAATTTTAGTGGTCCTTTCAATAATGATTCTTGCTCTTCTAGCACATATGCAAATTGCTTGCACCCGAAATTAATACATAGCATCACGATATCTTCCGAAGAGGTCCAAAAGCTCATGACTAACCTGGATAGTGCGAAAGGCCCGGTTAATGACATATTACCTCCTATATTCTTCTTGAATTATGCAAAATCACTTGCAGTTCCAATTGCTCTGTTATTTAACAAATCCTTCTGAGATTGTTATTTCCCTGATATATGGAAAAGAGCTCATGTCGTCCCTGTATATAAAAAAGGTTTCAAGACCTGCATAGAAAGTTATCGACCTATATCAATACTAAATGTACTTAGTAAGTTAATGGAGAGGATTGTTCATATGAACATTTGCCCCATCGTATTACACTCTATACCCTCAGAGCAGCACGGTTTTATGAAGGGTCGCTCTACTACAACAAACTTAGGAGTGAATATGTGGCTACCAACATGGATGGTGATTCTCAGGTGGATGTTATCTACGCCGACTTTGAGAAGGCTTTTGATCGTGAAGACTACATCATATTACTACGTAAGCTTTACGAACTAGGTATTCGGGGTAATCTGCTACGTTGGCTGGAGTCCTATTTATGGAAACGATCCCAAGCAGTTGTGGTGGGAAGTTCTTGTTCTAATTATATATAAATTACATCAGGCGTGCCCCAGGGTTCCATCCAGGGCCCTATCTTTACGCTTGTTATGTGTACGATGTTGGTAATTGCTTTCACCGCTCTAGGTTCCTTATGTATGCAGATGATACAAAAGTTTTTATGAAAGTCACAAGCCACTTAGACTGCCAGAATCTTCAAGCTGATCTTGATCGGTTTGGACAATATTATAAAATTAATCGTATTGGTATCAACATTAATAAGTGTCACTTTGTCTCATTCACTAGAAAAAAGAAACCGGTTAAATTCGATTATCAACTAAGTAAAGTTAAAATTGATAAAGCGGAAATAGTTCGAGATTTAGGTATATTACATGATACAAAATTATCTTTCTCTGAACATATTGACACAATCATAAATAAATCCTTTAAAGCCCTTGGTTTTATCTTGCGCATTAGTAAACCTTTTTCTGATATCATCTGCATAAAACTGCTCTATTTTTCGTTTGTCAGAAGCATTCTCGAATACGGTTGTACTGTCTGGAACCCGCATTACGTAACTTATATCAGCAAATTAGAACGCATTCAACACAAGTTCGTTAAACACCTCAATTATAGAAAGCATATTTATCCACAAAGCTATAAAGCATCATGCAGTTACCATAGTCTCACAAGCCTTCAGGATCGGCGAACTCTTGCAGATATGGCCTTTCTTCATGGTCTATGCAATGGTCATATGGATCGCCCTGAACTTACGGAAAGAGTTTTGCGTTTCTGTGCGCCGAAATACCGCACTAGACATACAAAGTTATTTGCTGTATCACACTCATCAACTACTATGCACAACATTCTATCGTTAACAGACTACAAAGAGTTTACAATAAGGAGTTCTTTTCGATTGATATTTGTCATAACAACAAGGGAACTTTTAAAAGTGAAACTTTAAAAATAATAATGGAGGATGACACATATGCATGATAACAACGCAACAAAATACTGGTTATTATGGTATATGCATATATTTATGATGTAACTACTTATATATATGTATTCAATGTATTTTATCAACTTTTTTGTGTTCTTACGCGTAATTTGTTTTGTTCGTATTTTTAGTTTAATTTAGACTGTCCATATATAAATTATTTTTTAAATAAAGTAAATCCGTTTTTGGCCGTATGCTACGCTTAGTATAAGTTTGTATCTTACATAATAAGGGCTGTGGATTTTGTGAAATAAATAAAATAAAAATAAAATAAGCCAAGGCCAACTCTTAAAGAGTAAGCAGATCTTCCCAGGCAGTCAGTAGACCTGGAACTTAGCCACTTAACGTGATGCGCGTTAAAGTTGCGTTAAGTCACGCAGTTGACTGAGTCAACTCGAGACCATAACTTTTGCAACACAGCCGAAACGTCAGGATAACAAATAAACAAAGTACAAACGCGATAACTACCCGTTTTAACCAATTATTATATTTTACGTATGGTTGCACAAACACAATGGTATTAAGGGTACTTTTAAAAATATTTTTGACCAGTCACCTATGTCGGGTAAAAAACAGGTTGCCAAGTAAGTACCTACTCATAATAAAAATGAACCCACACGTGTCTACTTAGGAGAATTTTTTAGTTTTATACGCATGTAGGCCTTGTTGAACTCTGTTGCCAAGGTCAGAGTTTATAGTCTTAAGTATTTTGACAGCTTTCTCTTGTATTTCCTGTATAAGATTTTCTAAAACTAAAATAATATTATGTATCATCCTACTGCGTTCTTCTTTTGTCATCCCATTGGCGTAAAACTCAGCAGCTTGTATATAATTGTTTGCTTCATCTTGATAAATCTCTATTAGCTCTATTCTCTTGTCATTTTTGTAAGGCACTGGGCCATTGAAAGAATTTGGATAGTAGTTTGGCATGTCCTTTCCGTTGTCTTTGACCGGTGGTGAACCATCACGATTATACGTCAATTGTTTACTTCGTATTGGACAGTTTACGGGAATCTTATTAAAATTGGCTCCCAAACGGTGATATTGAGCGGCTTTGTATGCTAGTATTCGAGCTTCAAACAATTTATCGGGAGCCCCAAGTATTCCCGGTACCAAATTACCTGGGTAGAATGCTAGTTGCTCTATTTCTGCAAAGTAGTTTTTAGGGTTCTTGTTCAACACAAATCTTCCTAAAGATCTCAATGGATATTTATCCAGAGGAAGTATTTTTGAAACATCAAACACATCAAATCCAGCGGATTTTACTTCTTCAAGACTTAAAACTTGTATCTTTACAGTCCATTCGGGAAATTTTTCTCGTCCAATAGCGTTGTAAAGATCTCGCGTGGCGTAATCAGGATCGATGCCATTGATCTTCATCGCTTGTTCTGGCAGGAGATTTTTGATGCCACCATCAGGCAGAAAGTGGAATCTAACAAAGCTCATGTTTCCATACATATTGACGAGTTCATACGTGTGAACACTGTATCCTGGCATGTGCCTGTAGCCATCTGGAATACCTATATCGCTTGATAATAATAAACAAATATAAAAGGTCTCTGGACGAAGAGTCAGGAAGTCCCATAACGCATTTGCATCGTATAAGTTACTGGATGGGTTCCTGTTTCGCGATTTTGTAAAGGATGTAAAGTGAACAGGGTCCTTAAACATAAAAATAGGAGTATTTAACCCTGCAATATCAAAGTTTCCATCGGCAGTGTAAAATTTTATAGCAAAACCTCTTATGTCTCTTGTTGTATCGGTGGTTCCTCTTTCACTGGAGCTTATAGAGAACCTAGCAGCTATTGGTGTTTTTTTTCCAATGGCATTGAAAAGATCAGCTTTGCAGATATCAGTTATATCATGAGTTACTTCAAAATACCCGAATGCTCCTCCAGCTTTTGCATGCACAACTCGTTCAGGTATTCTTTCTTTTACTGTATGGGTGAGAGAATCCATTAAGTACTCATTGAAGATTAGTGGTCGGTTTAGTGTATTAGTAGCTTCATTATACTCGATTGGTGCACCTGCACTTGTCGTCATTATACCGATAGGGCACTGAAATATTAATGAAATTAAAAACCTAAATTTAGTTTATCTTAACGCCAATTTAAACTTAGTGACCGTTATTCAATTGAGTTTGTATTCCTGTGCAGTAAATTTGAATAACCTTTGTTTATTGCTTTGTGGTTTTACAACCGTAAATAATAATAAAAATTACCTCTGTCTTTTGTTTTAAATTGACAATTTGTTGTGCAGCAGGTGTCGGTTCTAGCTGCTCCATCAAAACCATCTTCACTATCAATATCAGCACCAAAACTCTCATGATTACCTTCTTTAGTATAAACTCATTAGATTATAAGTTTTCAGGGCGCAAGTCCAACGTTCACTTGTCTGAATGTGTTAATGTAAAGTGAATTTAATATGCTTCTGAGTTTTTATTTACCGCTAAATATTCGATGCACAAAATTAAATTATTATTCAGACATACATGTTTTAAATGCTAAATCTCCCTAATTCATAAGATTGCTTGTTTTATTTGTGTGTGTACCTACTTACCATTGTTATTAATGTTTATCTGTTTTCCAGTGTTTGGTATACCTATTTACCTACATCCTCAAATTTTATTTAAATTTTTGTAATACCTCTGTATTTGTGGTTAATTTTACTTTGATAACTATATCTCTTGTATCTGTGTTGTAATCATCATCATCATTATCATATCAGCCGTAGGACGTCCACAGCTGGACAAAGGCCTCCCTCATTGATCTCCAGGAACTGCGGTTGGAAGCGGCCTGCGTTCAACACCGACCCGCGGTTCTTACCAAGTCGTCTGCCCATCATGTAGGTGGATGTCCTACGCTGCGCTTGCCGGTCCGTGGCCTCCACTCGAGAACCTTTCAGCCCTATCGGCCATCTGTTCTTCGTGCTATATGGCCTGCCAATTGTCGCCACTTCAACGTGCTAATCCGTCGGGCTATGTCGGTGACTTGAGTTCTTCTACGTATCTCCTCATTTCTGATTCAATCCCGTAGGGAAACCCCGAGCAAAGCCCACTCCATAGCTCGTTTAGCGACTCTGAGCTTATTCATAAGGCCAATAGTGAAGGACTACGGCACGGTTCCTTATGTCGTTACTGGTAACACATACTGATTAAAGACTTTCGTCTTAAGGCACTGAGGTATGTTGGACGAAAAGACGTTGCGAAGTTTCCCAAACGCTGTCCATCCGAGTTGGATTCGACGATTGACCTCTTTCTCGAAGTTGGACCTACCTAATTGGACTGTTTGTCTTAGGTATACATACGCTTCGACAACTTCAAGAACCGAGTTCTCAACCATAACTGGGGCAGGCACGACATGAACATTCGACATAATTTTCGTCTTGTCCATGGTCATTTTAAGTCCTACCCATTGGAAGACTCGATTTAGGCCTTCGAGCATCGTGCTGAGCTCTTCCATCGACTTTGCCATGACCACAATATCGTCGGCAAACCGAAGGTGAGTGATGTATTCGCCGTTAATATTGATGCCCAATCCTTTCCATTCCAGAAGCTTGAAGGCATCTTCCAATGCGGTCGTAAACAGTTTCGGAGAGATTACATCTCCCTGTCTTACGCCTCTTTTTAAGGGAATCGCCTTCGAGGTCTGTTCATATACTCGGACTGACATAGTGGCGTTTTTATACAAATACTTCAACACTTCGATGTATTTATAGTCAATACGGCATCGTTGGAGAGACTCAAGCACTGCCCATGTTTCGTTCGAATCGAAGGCTTTCTCATAGTCCACAAACGTGAGACATAGCGGCAAGTTATACTCTTCGGTCTTCTGTATGACTTGCCGCAGCGTATGTGTGTGGTCTATGGTACTGTAGCCTTTACGGAACCCGGCTTGTTCGGGAGACTCAAACCTGCGTTCAAGACGGTTCGCGATGACCCTTGAAAACAGCTTATAAACATAGCTCAAAAGCGAGATGGGTCTGTAATTCTTAAGCAAGGTGTTGTCACCTTTCTTGAAGAACAGAATCACCACGCCCTCGTTCCATGCTTTTGGCGTCGTACATTTAAGCAAGGCGGAATTAAAGAGCTTCTGAAGGACTTTAAATACCGGTCATCCACCCGCTTTCAGAAGCTCTGAAGTAATTCAGTCCTCACCCGGCGCCTTATCATTCTTAAGCTGCTTCAAGGCCATCCTGATCTCATACAGGCTGATGTCCGGAATATCTTTGGTATAATATCGGGTCAGTTTGGCTCTTGGGTCGTTGGCCGCATTGCAAACAGGTTTAGTGACCGAATCGTAGAGCAGTCCAAAGAACTATTCGACTTCCCTTGACACTTCCGCTTTACTTGACGTTATGCTGTCATCTTCCCTCTTCAGCTACGTCATGCGGCTCTGCCCAATATAATTGTCTCTCGCGAACACTTTGGAGTCTTTATTCCGCTCTATCGTATCTTTTATACCAGGTGTATTAAAGGTACGAATATCGTGCCGCAAGGATTTCCAAATTTTTATATTGAGCTGCCTTCTATGTAACTGAGCATCATCGGTAGACTGCAGTCGTAAAGAACGTCGTTCAGCCATGAGGTTAAGGGTGTCATCAGAGAGTTTCTGAGGTCTTTTGGTACGGCGAGTCTAAAAACTGGGACCCCACCGTATGGACGGTTTCTACGAACTTGTTATTGATCTCGTCCACTGATGCATCTATTTTTTGACAATCAAAGCGACTTGCAAGTTCGAGTTGAAAGCTCTCGAGGTTTTGGATATGTGCGCGAGTGGGTCGGAGCGTAGACTTCATCAAACGAGACCTTTCAAGTTTAACGTTCATATTCAATGTGGCTCTATCAATTCGGTGACCACTGCCGGTTTTGACCCTGTGAATCACAGAGACATCATTGAATATTCGTTTCTTGTTGGTCAAGATGAAATCAATCTCATTCCTCGTGGAACCGTTGGGACTCTTCCAGGTCCATTTCCTGTGAGGCGGCTTCTGGAAAACAGAATTCATCATAAAGAGTCCTTCTTTCTCCAGAAAATCGGCCAGCCTCTGTCCCCTGGGTTTCCGTTGCCCATATCCAAATTGACCCACTCTCAACTCATCATCGCTTTTCATGCCTAACTTTGCATTGCAGTCCCTTATAACAACAATAAAGTGAGTTTTGTTCGTATGTATGGCTCTACTGATGTCCTCATATATAGACTCTACTTCTTCATCTGGGTGTGAAGTGGTCGGCGCATATACTTGAACGACCTTCAGTGAATATTGTTTAGATATTCTGAATGTCAGGTACGCGACCCTGCTCGACATACTGTCGATGGTAATAATGTTGTTGATGAGTGAGTTGTGAACGAGAAACCCAACACCACGTTGGGACTGTTGGTCGCCCTCCCGGTAGTATAGTAGGTTACCAGACTTAAGGGATATCGCGTCCTCGCCCTCTCTACGGATTTCTGATAACACCAAAATGTCCCAGTGTAATCTACTGATTTCTTCTTCCAGCTCAACAATCTTTTCGTCTGTCCTCAAAGTGCTGATGTTGTGTGTTACCAGGGCCATTGATCGTCGTAGGGTTTGGTAGCCGATCGTCTCCCGGGGATTACACCCCTGGCCCCGCCGTTACCGTGACTGCTACCGTAGCCAGGATTAGCAGGGCCGCCGGGGACTCGGGGCCTGCTTTTATGTTGGTGTATCATAAAGGGGCTGTTGCCATACTCGCCACGCTTGGCAGGCGGGTTGGCGAGCGCAGTATAGGTATTGAAAACATAAAAAGACGCTGCTGCGCGTCTTTCGTAGGTATCCTTTAGCAGATTCCTACTGCATTAACGGGCAAGAGCGGAGGGGCAACATTCTACTGCCGGCGCCCCACGGCACGGCGGTGTTTGTTATCGTGTGTCGAATAAATAGTTTATCTACCTACCTACCTGCTTTCATACCTACCATTAGGAATCTTAGATCAGATCTTAGCGAGTACGTACCCACCATCTAGATTTGACATAGTGTCTACGGTATAAGTGGGTGCGGCAACAAACAGCAACGAGATGGGTAGACGACAAGGTTACGGTCGCGGACCATCGATGGATGCATGATATCGCATGATTATGGCGGATGGTACAAACTTGGGAAGGTGTATTACCAGGCATAAATGATGATGACAGTCAAGCTGTGGATGATGATGAAATCAAAAACAAATATCGATTTTATTAAACGCAGACAATGTCGCGGGCGTATTGCTAGTAGATTGATAAAAACCCAACCTTTTACCTAAGTAAAGAAGTTTAAAATTAATAAAACCTAATTTATTATTCAAAATAAATTAAATTTATTCAGTATACATTTATTAATGTAAATTTAATAGTTATTATGAAGAATATGCGAAAAGCGTGTTTTTAGTTTTTTTAACTACAATTAGTCAGTTTAGGTACTTACGACTAAATTTTGTTCTATAAGTTTATATACTTTTAAATATAGCAAAAAAAAAACTTTGATCTGTGCCAAGCAGGTCTCTCCGGTGGTAAGATAGGAATGAAGTTTCTATAACGCCTCTGACTGCCTCCAGGCAGTTCTCAATAAGTCAATTGTAAGGATGCAGACTTTAATCAAACCTAAATTTATAAGGAGGGCTTGCTGTTCCCGCCATCAGACTGCACTGAAAGAGAGCAGCGTGTTTGCGTCAGTATTGTTCACTCCCTGTGCTGGGTCTTTAGTGAACTGATTGGATACACAGACGGGTGAATATACCAAAATTGAAGCTTCGCTCCTAATTCTGTAACACGATCATGGCCTGCCCAGCTTACGAATAATTTGGGTATGCATTTTTTCCATAGGTTTTCCTTTTTAGTCAGCTAATTAACTAGTTTTGTAGGGTTCCGTAATCACACTAAGACCCCTTATAGATTTAGGTTATATAAAATATACACTATTAACACCAACTAGGATTATTATATACTAGTTTGTTGTGGAAGTCTCTACGTTCGTATAAGTAATGAATGTGATTCTTTTAAATATATAGTAGGTACTTATGACAAAATTTGAGTATAAACACAATTAAACGAGGGTACAGTAAAAGCTTTTCCTTCATTTGCGTTTTCACTATACGCGGATTATAAAAATGCGACCCAATTCCTACATTCGCGGTGAATGATTCTTTATTCGCGGATTTAAACGGTACACGTCCGTTTAAGTCCGTGTCCGTCTTTAAACGGTACACGTCCGTCATGACGTCAATGCGGGTTAGGTGGCTGAAAATTAGCGTTGAGCAATAAGTTCATATTGCTGAGCCATTCTCCTTTTTTGGCACAGGGCTCATAGTGACTCGGTACGTTGTATCGTTTGTTTTAGTTGTATTTTAAAGTTTAATTATGTTAACGTGTTTTTCATTGTCTGTATTTAATTATCCACTGTATGTATTTTCTGTGTTTGTAACTTGTGTCGAAATAAATGCATATATCTATCTATCTAATAATAATAATCCTCCTAGCCGATTTCGGCTACAGAGACTTGACTTTGTGATTATTGGCCTAGGTGTTTAGCCTGTATGTGGCTGATGTACCCTATTTTTGCGCTAAAAGTCCGGTTACAATGAACACAAGTTAAGGCGCCATTAATGTAGTTGTAATTGATATTAGCCGGCGGTCGACTTTTAAGCTGATCTCGTTTTAAGTCTAGTTCTTGCCTCCTTTCTTCTTCAAACTCGTACACTTTGTCCTGAACATGACGCCTCCATTCAGGTCGTTTTTCAGCGAGAGCCTCCCAGCGCGACGGATCGATACAACACCTCTTCATGTGCCTCTTCTGTACGTCTTTGAAACGTAGGAACTGACCTCCGCGTTTCCGCTTACCATGTTCTAGTTCACAGAAGAAAATGCGTTTCGCCCTTCGCTCATCAGACATCCGAGACAGGTGCCCGCACCAACGCAGCTGACGCCGCATCAAATATGCCTCTATGCCACAGACATTAGCCCGTCGTAGAACATCGGTATTACGGACCCGATCCGACCACTTGATGTTAAGAATGTCGCGGAGGCATTTCAGATGGAATCTGTCTAACGTGCGTATGTGTCTGCGATACAGGCACCATGTCTCTGACGAGTACAAGATGTTAGGAAGTACAATAGCCATATACACCTTAATCTTGGTACTCAATTTGATGTTATGGGAGCGAAATACCTGGACTCGTAGTTTACCAAAAGCAGCCATAGCGGAGCCAAGTCTGCTGTTGATCTCCGAGTCAAGGTCGCATTTTGTTGTTATGCTGCTTCCCAGATATCTGAATGTATCGACCTGTTTTATGGGCTTTCCATCGATTTGCAGATTCAGTGGAGCTTGGTTAACAGTGTCCATGGCCATCACCTCTGTCTTTGTAATATTAATTTTGAGGCCAAATCTACAGCACGCAGCGTCAAGCCGAGTCATCAAGTCCTGGAGTCCCTCAGAAGATTCCGCAACGAAACATAGGTCATCAGCATACATCAATTCGGTAATGAGGTCATACGATACCTTTGTGTGCGCTTTTAACCTAGCCAGGTTAAAGATACTGCCATCTGTGCGAAAACGTATGCGGATCCCTTCGGTGTTGGCTTGTAAAGTCTCCCTCACGACAACGGAAAAGTACAGAGCAAAAAGAGTGGGTGCTAATACACAGCCTTGTTTTACACCACAAGTGACAGGGAATTGCTCTGTCTGCTCACCATTGACGGTTACGCAACAAGTCATGTTGTCGTGAAGAAGTCTTATCAAGCGTATAAATTTGTCGGTGCAACCAAGTTTCGAAAGCACAATCCACAAAGCTTCGCGAGGTACACTGTCAAAAGCTTTCTCCAGATCAACAAAACAGAGAAACAGAGGTTGACACTGTTCCCTGCTTTTCTCTTGCAGTTGTCTAAGAGAGAATATGGCCTCGCATGTGCCGCGATTGGGTCTAAACCCAAATTGCGTTTCAGGCAATATACTTTCAGAGAGCTCCATAAGACGATTTAAGAGTACTCTGGCAAAAGTTTTTCCTGGAGTAGACAAAAGTGATATACCCCTATAAGAGTTGCAAACAGATCGATCACCTTTATTTTTATACAAAGAGCAAATTAGTGATACGCCAAAACTAGGAGGAACGAACTCCATTTCCCACATGCGCTGGAAAAATTGCCAAATCTTGTAGTGCAACTCATCTCCGCCATATTTTAATAGTTCTCCTGGTATGTTATCGATGCCGACAGCCTTATTGTTTTTCTGCGCTTTGATGGCGATGATAACTTCCTCAAGAGAAGGAGGCTGATCCAGATCTACGGCTTGTGGTAAGGCAGGAAGTGATGCTAAATAGTTTATGTCAGCAGAACGATCCACATTGAGTAAGCTGTTATAGTGTTCTGCCCAGCGAGTAAGAACTTCTCCTTTGCTTACCAGGAGGGTACCTGAAAGTGATTTCAGTGGTACGTTTACTCGATGTGGACTTCCTACTAACTTTTAATCTCGTTAAAGAAATCGCCGAGTCTATTCGAATCAGCAAGCCACTGAATATAGCGAACCTTGTTCAGCCACCACTCATCTTTTGCGTTTCGAGTTAGTCTCCTTATTTGGCTCGTACTCTCCTTTATTTTTTCAGAAGCAGTTGTCTGATTTCCCTTTCGAAGGAGCTGGCGGTGTTTTTCTAGGGCGACTGTCAATGTATTATCATTTTCGTCAAACCAGTCTTCACAGACACGAGGTTTTTGGCCTAAGATCTCAGTAGCCGCATTGATGGTATTTGTAGTTAACAGTTTCCAGCCCTCGTCTAACTGTTCATCTTCGGGGTGTATGCCTGCTGTAAAGGTATTGACAGCTTCCCTGTAATTTGCCAATATTTCAGCAGACTCTAGCTTTTTCAGATGAAGACAGTTAGGCTTAGCCCTGCGAGGTCTACGGCAAGGGCTAAGACGCAAAAATAGTTTTGTAACAACAAGTCGGTGATCCGACCAACAGTTTGCGCCCCTCATTACTCTCGTTACTTTGACATCCGCTATATCCCGTTGACGGACTATAGCATAATCAATAAGATGCCAATGCTTGGACCTTGGGTGCATCCAGGTAGTTTTGTATTTATTTGGGAGTCTAAACATGGTATTGGTAATACCCAGATGAAATTGGGAACAGAGGCTTAGTAACAGTTGCCCATTACTGTTCATGTTACCAATGCCATGTCGCCCTATCACCAGAGGCCAAGCTTCAAAATCACGTCCGACGCGAGCATTAAAGTCGCCAAGAAGCAAAACTTTCTCACAGCGCCGGATTTTAGTCAGCACTTCTGACACTTCCTCATAAAATTTGTCCTTGACGTCATCACTTTTGTCGAGTGTTGGCGAATATACGCTGATAACATTTAAGTATTTATTGTTTCGAAGATGGAAACGTAAGGACATGACACGATCAGAGATAGCAACTGGATGTTCTTCCAACTTAGAGGCTAAAGTAGTTTTAATAGCAAAGCCTACTCCTGACCGTCTAGGCTCAGAAGCTGGTGTGCCTTTCCAGAAGAAAGTGTACCCACCACCACGTTCAACAAGCTCACCTTCGTCAGCTAGATGTGTTTCGCTGAGAGCGGCTATGTCGACGTCATAGCGTTTGAGCTCGCGAGCCACAATGGCGGTTTTACGTTCTGGGCAGAGGTTGTTGGGTCGGTCTAAAAGAGTACGTACATTCCACGCACCAAAAGTCATATTCATCTGCATGTTTTTAGATTTATTCTTATTGCGAGGAATGAGCGTTTGTTTGGGGCACCTTTTCTAGCCCCCTCCCCGGCTGAGCGAGGAAAGCAGTGCCTCTCTAAATAAAGCTGCTTTGTCTCAAAGAGTGCTGCCGAACCACACTGTCACCCCGATGCAGTGCTAGAGCGACCACTCTCCCCTCCTTAGGCCACCCGTGTCCAGGTATTAGACCAAGCCCAGGACTTTTTTAAACTCGGAATGACAAAGCCAAGTCAGATGCGCAGGATATATTAAGTTGCATAAGTGTGCGCGCCGTACACAGATGCACCCTCTCCTCCTTACTCCCCTTGACCCAGTGGAACGGAGAACCGCTACGACTGGAAGGGAACAGGACGCAGTATCTGGCAACGATAAAAACTCCTATCGCTACCTTCAGGCCTTCTACAGTTGCCTGGTTGCCTCGCCACTTGAGGTGGATTGCGTTGACGCCGAAGCAACGAGCACTAGCACGGGGAGTGACCGTGCCGACTCGAGGGCCGAAACACGCCGTTGCTACAACAAAGTGTTTCGGCACTCGAGCCCCCCTCTACCAGCCTAGGTTCCTAAGGTGTGGCCGCTGCATGCTATAGCGGCGACCACTAACGACGATCGAATGCGTGCCGCGCGATCTGAGGAGCCTTTTATAGGCGATGTTGCCTCGACCACTAACGACGATCGAATCTTCGTATATTCAACGGGCAGCGTAACGACGCCCCAGAGACGTCCGCACTGTACGACGGCTCGAGCACTATCTATCTATCTATCTACACATACATATTGGTACATACATATTACGAATCAGAATACCAGTCCGAATTGAAGGAACCTGAAGGAAGGAAACTCGCAAACAAGAAAAAATAACAAAATTATTTAAACCATTGCGTAAACCTGTAGATAATAATTAATCAATATGATCAAAAACATCAATTAAATTTAATTTTTAATGTATTTATTAAAAATACTATTACTATTCTCGGTTTCTGTATTCGCAGCATATTTGCGGAACATACACCCCGCGAATAAAGAGCTTTTACTGTATTAGGTTTTTATAGTTCCGCTCCTTTTCCAGGAATCTTACCTATTTGTAGGAGTATATTTTGGTTCAGTTCAGCCGTAGACCTTGCTGTATCCTGCTGGTAAGGTCGGGGTGAATCATCTCAAAGATGTTTATAGCCTTTTTTTGAATTTCCTGCATGGCATCACCTAAAATAAACAGAATGTTCTCTATCATCCGACTGCGTTTTTCTTTTGTCATCCCATTGGTGTACAATTCAGCAGCTTGTTCAAAATAGTTTGCCTCATCTTGATAAAAATCTATTAGCTCTGATCTGCTGTTATCTTTGTACGGAGCTGGGCCATTGAAGGAATTTGGGTAGTAGTTCGGCGTATCCCTTCCTGTCTTTAACCGGCGGGCTACCATCGCTATTGTATGTCATTTGTTGGCTCTGTATTGGGTAATTTACGCATATATTATGAAAATTGACTCCCAACCGGTAATACTGAGCATACCTGTATATACCTTTGGGCTTCGAACAATTTATCAGGAGCCCCTAATATTCCAGGTACCAGATTAGCCGGACAGAAAGCTAGTTGTTCTATTTCTGCGAAGTAGTTTTAAAGGTTCTTGTTTAATACAAATCTTCCTAAAGGTTTCAATGGATATTTATCCCGAGGAAGTATTTTTGAAACATCAAATACATTAAATCCAGCGGATTTTACTTCTTCAAGACTTAGCACTTGTATCTTTACAGTCCATCCGGGAAATTCTCCTCGTCCAATAGCGTGTAAAGATCTCGTGTGGTGTAATCAGGACCGATGCCATTGATCTTGATCGCTTGTTCTGTCAAAAGATTTTGATACCAGCATCTGGCAAGAAGTGGAATCTTACAAAACTTATATTTCCATACCTATTGACGAGTTCGTACGTAAGCACACTGAATCCAGGCATGTTTCTATAGCCATCTGGAATGCTTTTATCACCGAATAACATCATGTATAGGTAAAAACTATCCGGATGAAGAGTCAGGAAGTCCCAAAACATATTTGCATCATACAAGTTAGTAGCAAAGTTTCTTTTTAGCGCATGGACGCATTGAGAGAAGTATAGATGTTCTTTCAGCGAGAAAATTGAAGTACTTAACCCTGCAATGTCAAAGTTTCCTTTCTCAGTATAAAATTTGACAGCAGAGCCTCTTATATCTCTTAAAGTATCGATGGTCCCCTTTTCACTCGAGCTTACGGAGAACCTAACTGCTATTGGTGTTTTCTTTCCTATAGCACTAAGAAGATCAGCTTTGCAAATATCAGTTATATCATGTGTTACTTCAAAGTATGCAAAAGCACCTGCAGCTTTTGCGCGCACTATTCGCTCAGGTATTCTTTCTCGTACCAGATGAGTGAGGGAATCCATTAAGTATTCATTGAAAATGAGAGGTCGGTTCAATGTGTTAGTGGCACTAGTCGTCATGATACCGACGGGCAGCTGAAAAACTACAAAAATGGTTAGAAATATTCTTTTGCCATACAGTCAATGCCTTGCCAATTTCTATTAGACAATCCTCCTCCCTCAGCTTCCTTATTTAAAACCCGAGTCAACAGTTTTTCCTCAATGAAGAGTCGTGATTCATTAGTCTGATCTTCTTTTTCTTAAGTATGTAAGTACATATTTATTTATTTTACATATGAAATTTTTATCTTTAGAATATGTAGATATGTATTTAAGGTTAAGTATTTTTTTGCTATTATTATTTATTCATTTAATTAGTACGGATTAACTAATTACACGAACTAATTAAAAAAAATCAAAACATTATTTACAAACAACATTCACAACATTAATTACCTACATAAATTATACAGTGTCAAATTAAAACGTAAATAACATTATACTCGTAAATCTACATAATATTATAGAATATATTAACAATAAAATTAAATTTAAATAATACACATTATTATAATTAAGTTCATCAAATCACACACATAAATAATAAAATGAAATGTTAAATTATAGACCTTCATACATCAATCTCACTATACCTCAGACATACCAGCATTAATTCCTTCTATTCGTCAGCAAACACATCACATTCAAGGTTGGAAATTGTTGAGGGCAGTGAGTGTGCGAGGAAGCAGGGAGTTAGCACGGGATACAGTACGGCTCGAGGATATAGCAAGAAGCCTGTGTCTTCTGCACTGGAGATATTTATTTCGGACATTAAAGCGAAGTAGCTTGTTAAGCAGTTCTGGTGCATCAGTTTTGTTGCGAAATATTTTGCAGACAGTGGTTATGTCCACACGCTCTCCTAGCGTATACTCCTCTCCTATTGTGTATATTCTATTTTACTCCTCGGTCAATCTTTTATTAAGAAATATTCCTGTCCATCCAAAGGTTGTATGGGAGCGATCGCTTTGATAAACGATAAGACCGCCCATTATGCTTACATTAAATGGTTTTTTTTATTTGGTTTTAACTGTTCAGCTTGTAAAGAATCTTCAAGAATGTTCATTCATTCATTCATTCAATTTTGACATAGCACAAAGGATTAGCAAACTGAAGTGGCAGTGGGCAGAGTACATAGCTAGAAAGAGCTGACGGCCGTTGGGGCAGAAAGGTTTTCGAGTGAAGACTACGCACTGGAAAGCGTAACGTAGAGCGGCCCCCCACTAGATGGAAATACGTCCTGATGAAGGTTGCTGGAAGCCATTGGGTACAGGCCGCACAAGAGCTGTCGCTCTGGAAATTAATGGGGGAAGCACTGCTGAACATTGGTTCAGCAGTTGACGTCATTTGGCTAATACGAAGATGATGATGACCAAAGTCAATTTCAATTTAAGTTAATTTCAGTACCCTATTTGTTTGATTCTCCATTCGTGTGCAATTAATTCGTGTGGAATTAGCAATACAAAAATAATTTACATTAAATTTTATTTCAAAATATTTCTTTACCTCTTTCGTCTGTTTGAAGTTAACAATCTGTTGTGCAGCGGGCGTATGTTCTTGCTGCTCCATTAACACCATCTTTAGCATGAACATTAACACAAAGACTTTCATAATTTTATATATATTAAATAACTATTACTGTTATTACTAGCCTAAAGAACAATAGTACGTTGCTCTAAGCGCTAGTCCAACGACCAACAGGAACTATTGGTGAATGAACTATTACACAGAAAATATATTTCTTCTATTTACATACTTATTACTGAAATATATGTTGCAAAAATATTAATCAAAATCCTTATCAGTATTATTTATGTTTTACTAGTTGTTAAGCACGGCTTCGCCCGCGTTGTTTTGGGATGCAACGAAAGCATACAACTGATTTTTAACCGGACTCTAGGTATGAGACTTATATTTAAATTGAACCCAATTGAAGCATCTTAATTGGAACATATTTGTGGAATAATAGGTACTTATTTTATTTTTCAGGTCAAAAACTACATTGATGGTAAGTTTTAGCCCAATCTGTTAAGTAGTTTTGGCTTGCAGACGTAACAAATTCAAAATTGGTCTTCTATGGAAACTGCGAGACCCCATTTCCATTTTTTTGGGAACGTATATAAAACAGTTTTTATTTATTATTTCTAGGTACACTACACTTCTGTGTGCAACTACACTTAAGCAAAGTTTAAGCTCAATACGTTCAGTAGTCTGGTGTGAAGATAATCATCGCACTCAGGGCGATGCTGGGGCTGCCCCACTATGCAGTGCATCAGGGATGTTCGCGGCGGCGCGGCGCAGCGCTTCCATACCGTAATGCGCAAGCGAGCCGCGTCCCTGGTGCACAGGCTGCGGGTCAGCGCCAACACCGTGGCAATGATAGCCGGCAGAGTAGACTGCCCGTACACCAGACATTGCTGTCACAGGCATGCTCTCAAAAACTCTGTTTAGTATAAACTTAAGCATACCTTTTGTGTTGTGCCCTTTCCTATTTGAGATACATAAATGCTTGAAATAAATGTATTTCATTTTATTTATAATTTTTATCATTTTTCATAGCTCGACGGATTAACACGTTGAAGTGGCAATAGGTAGGCCATATAGCGCGCAGAACAGATGGCCGATGAGGCCAGAAAGTTCTCAAATGGAGGGCACGGACCGGCAAGCGCAGCGTAGAACGTCCACCTACAAGATGGGCAGACGACTTGGTAAGAACCGCAGGTCGGCGTTGGATGCAGGCCGCTTCCAACCGCAGTTCCTGGAGATCAATGAGGGAGGCCTTTGTCCAGCAGTGGACGTCCTACGGCTGATATGATATGATATGATGATCACTTTTCTGTAGAAACTTTCACACCCCATTATCATTCTAGGGGAACTGATTTATGCGGTAAATGGTAACATAACATCCAGGCCTTAATTTATAAACATACCACATACAAATTGGTTTCGACATGATTGACTAACAAACTAACAAACATCCAAACTTTTGTATATGTAGTATACTAGATTAGACTAAATGTATCCGACGCAAATTCTTACGCTAATTACCCTGTACAGTAACGAAAGATTTGACTATCTAGTTTAAAGTGGTGCACCATGATGTGTAGCTAAATATATTAGGTTGGGGAAAAAGTTTCTTAGCATTTTTTAAGAAAATTCAAAACATTTTTAATACAGTTTATTTACATTTAACTAAAGTATGTAGGTAGGTACCATTTTGTTCGATAACTTTTTGCCATCTTGTAGGTAGGGACATGATCCCATTGCTATAGAAATTTTGGGGCTTCTGATCAAAATACCGCGACCAGTAGTTTTGGCAGTCTTCTCGTGATGTTAACCTGACACTGCCTAAAGAATTCTGAAGAGACCGAAACAGGTGTAAATCTGAAGGTGCAAGGTCAGGACTATACGGCAGATGCATTAACACCTCCCAGCCAAACTATCTTAATTTTTGCTATGTGGCTAAAGATGTGTGAGGCGTTATCATGATGAAAAACCACAAACCCTTTCTGTTGATTTATTCCGGCCGCTTTCTCTCAACTTCTTGCTTTAATCTCATCAGTTGTTCAAAGTAGAGTTCAGAATCGTCCTTCCTGGTGGTATCAGCTCATAAAGAATAATGCCCTTCCAATCCTACCACACACACAGAATCACCTTGTTGTGAGTTAACCCGGGTTTCGCCACAGTCTGTGAAGCCTAACCGGCCTTTGACCACAACCTTTTTCGCACGTTCTTGTCGTACGTGATCCACTTTTCGTCACCAGTTATCAGCTTCTTCAAAAATGGTTCGGTTTCATTAGGTCGTAATAAAGAATCACAGATGAGTACACGGTTAATTAGGTTTCTTTCAGTGAGCTCGTGGGGTACCCAAATATCGAGCTTTTTTGTGTACCCAGTTTTTTCAAATGCGCCAAAACTGTTTTGTAGTCATTTCCCAGTTCTTCAGCTACGTCGTAATTACTGATATGCCGATCTTGCTCCACTTTTTTTAAAAAAATGGCATCATTTTTATCCGTTATAGGGCGACCAGAGCGACGTGCATCTTTGACATCAAAATTTCCAGGTTGAAAACGCTTAAACCAAATTTGTGCTACTCTCAAAAACACTGCACTAGGTCTATAAACATCGCAAACTTTTTTCGCGGCTTGGGTTGCATTTTTACCATTTTTGTAGTAAAATTTTAAAATGTATCGTAAAATGTATTTTCTTCACTCATCACATTGATTATTCATTCACTCATCTTTACAGCACGAAAAACAAATACAAATCACACATTTTCCTAAATTGAATTTGGAATTATCTTTTTTAAAATTTAAACTTTGAATGATACCAAAACCAGCCAGATACAAATAGTATAGCCAAGGAGATTTTATTACAAATTCGTACATACTATAATGTGAAAATACTTTTTCCCCAACCTATTATATATAATACTGGACATTTCACACAGCGGTATCTAGCCCCAAACTAAGCAGAGCTTGTACTATGGGAACCAGATAACTGATAGGATACGTATATGCTTTTTTTTTGTAAATACATACTTATAGAACAACCAGACCCGGAACAAATATCTGTAGATCATGCAAACATTTGTTACGCGGCAGAAAACGAACCCGCTACTTCCTGCGTCTCAGTCGGCGGTTCGCCCACTGCGCTACAGAGTTCTACATCTAAGTGTTATCAAGTAACCTAAACACCTTTGAACTGTCGATCTTCCCCGTCTTCAGGCTCTGGTAGTCAATAATATCGTAATAGGAAATAATGGAATCTAAATATAATTTTTTTTAGTACCCATTATGGAGTTCTGTAGATTACCTCCTGAATCTTAACCACCAGAGTCTGATGATGGGCGAAAAGTTGCAAAAAATAGGGAGGACAAAAAACAGATATGCTGTGTAAGTGTGATCGTATGCAGTCGAAGTAGAGTATGTTACGCTTGTTATTAGAAAAAAACCGATATTTAATCACAGTTAAATAGGTTATACTGTTACTTTGCTATAGCGGCACCTTTAGGAATCATGGAACATCTATAATATGGTCGAGTCTGAAAGATATGCGAGATGTATCTATCAGTTCTTACGATATCATCTGACCAACAGGCTGGTGGTCTACCTGGTAGTCTTCTGCCCTAGCATGGATACCGCTCGATAAATGCTTATATATATCTTCCTTCTTCCCGCCTAGCTACTTGTCCTGCTCATCTCCACTATAATAACTACCTACATCCACGAATTAAGATATCGTGATAATTACTGATAACACTTCTGTAGTGCGTTTTGTCAAACAATATCAATTTTTCCCACTTGCTTACAGTTTGCACTGCAAATAGTAGGTATGGTATGGAATCACCTAATACATACATAGTGGTAGGTATTTCATGAAATAAAATCCCTAAAATATTTTTACCCAAATCAGATAAACGAAAAAGGTTCCTTTTGTATCGTGACCTTGCCTCTCAATATATCTTGGATCATTCTTGTTATTCAAAAGACTTGTTTGTTGTGAAAAAAGTGGGATGTTCTATTGAACTATTAGCTATCTGTCTAGTTTGATGGATATGCTAGAGTATTCTCAGAACCTTTTTATTTTTTAAGTTTTATTTATGCCTTGAATGAAATTTATTTTCGAAGAACCTAATCGTATTTTGGATAAATTGTATGTACATTTTTTTAAATTTGACAGAATTGATAGACACATTCAATAATGATATTGCTTAGAGTCGAGATAAAGTAGGTACAGTACGGCTTTTTAGTATTCAGATCAGGGTATTACTTTGTCTTTCTTTTTAATTACCCTCCAAACTTAACTAACTAGACAATTTTCATAAATGCCAAGTCTAAAATGTCCAGATCAATTGAGAAAGTACTTTTATTTTAAAAAGTCTCTTAAAATTTGCAAAGATTCTGATAATACCTAGGGTATTGCAAACAAAACAACAATATTTATGTATAGGAACTTGAAATGCGTCCTTGAGACATTTCAGTCTCCGCTGGTTAATTTTGCAGGTTTATAGTAACATGTTTATCAAATACCATGTTCAATTCAACTTCTACCTGTTCAAAGCTCAACAAAGCTTCTATTGAAAACTGATTTCTAGATCATTGTTATCAAATACTGATAAAATGACCAGTCAATCTGTTTTATTCAAAACTCCTGATATAGCGCGGAGCACACAAAGGCATTGTTTTCCCTAATGTTCCCATATATCGTAGCTCACTTTTTACCACACAAAAGAGACGGCACCTAAATAGAAAGCATTTATTCTTCCTCTATTCACCCCATCGCTGTTTGAGATGTTGCAAAATGGCTAAACGGGGGCTGGTTTTAAATAAAACGTCGGAGAATTATTATGTTTTGGTAGACTCATTCGGAATCATAACATTTGTTCTTACAACTGTTTTCGTTGTTCAAGTTAAAATTACTCTCTTCAGTGTATGTTTGTGGTAGAAATGTTTTTGGAATGGTTATAAATGGTTATGATAAAACCTACCTCTTGGTAATGTTTTTTTGTGGAAAGAGCTTCCGTATATAGCTGGGAGTTTTTTATCAAAAGCATGTTTTTATATGATTGACACAAAGTAACGCACAATTTAATCATTCATCCAAAAGTTAAAATCACATTTTCAAATATTATTTCCGGAGACTATATTTACAAGCCATAGGTAACAAGACTCATCCGAGGCAATACAATTTATTCACATAACAATAATGCAGAATATTCTTTCGTGGTCTTTCTTTTTGTTAAGACAACTGAGATAGCTAAAAGGAAAACCCTGTACAACTATTTTTAATATCGAAACCGAAGCGAAGTCGTTAGCGCGTACGATACAGAATGAAAAATAATATTACAAGACGTAAAGCACACCAGCATGGAGGGTATAACATATACATATACTGAACCACTGATATCTGCCTAAGCGCCTGTGTCACTTTGTATTAAAAAAATTACATGTAAACTTTATCTCGCTGTCTTTAAATCAAATGTCGCACATCCTCTAACATCTGTCTTATCACACGTTTTTAGAGTATTCTATACTAAACAACTGTAGTCTAAAAAAGTGAGAATATGGCATAATTGGCCAATTTATATCGGAATAAGAATACACGCACCTACCTACTTGTATCCACATAGCAGTGTTTGTGCGTTGGTGCTCCTAAAAAAATTAAACGTCAAAAATGGTTTTATGACCTCGATTATCGTAAGTCTTTTAAAAATCTAGAATTGTTTGGCAGGCGGTGGGAGGAGGGAGTGAGAGGGAGGAGGGGGGGGGGGGGGTACACCTTCGCCCCTGGTACCACTCCCATTAAAAGGCAATGCACTGTTCTTAAGAAACTCCAATTATTGTAACCTAACCTCAAAACAATTGATAGTCGCTTAAAAAGGCGTAATCGTGTATTAATTTAGTATCGTTTGGCAGAAGGAGGTGGCCCCTGTTCCCTGGCACCACTCCCATGTAAAGACGTTGCACGGTTCTTGAGAAAAACCAATTATTGTAACCTAACCTCAAAAAACTTTGTATTTGCCTAAAAAGCGTAGTCGCCGGAGCCCCGCTTCGCGGGGCTACTTCTGTCCCTATTTCTGGGTGGTTTATAAAAAAATAACCACAAAGGGGATGGCGGAGTCTATTCGCTCGCTTCGCTCACTCACTCGACCCTTCCATCCTCTTCTAACCTAACCTAACCGAGTCGGGGTGCCCCAAGTCCAGAGCTCGCTTCGCTCGCTCTTGCATTCAAATTCTTCTAATGGCAGTAGTAACATTGCCTATTGTACACACAAAAGTCTCTATTCTAAGTCGTAAGAGTCCAGAGAATAAGCCAAAGTCGACGAATAAAACGTATGACAGTGTTATAACATACATTTTTTTACGTTCCGTTTTGCCAATTTTTACGTCATTTTGCACCATAGACAATATGTGGACAGATTTGGTTAGCAATCGCCCATTTTAACGTTCCGTTTTCGCTTTTTATCTGATTTGAGGTTAGAAACACTTTTCATTAATTTCTCGAAAAATATGCATTACCTTGTAATACGAGTGGTATCATTGTAATCGGGGATCAAAGCCCTATCACCTATAACCTCTTTTACCCCCCAACTCCTGCCAAACCATTCTAGATCGAACCTGTAGGTCTTTTTGCAATACATGTAGTTGAATGAGTAACTAATTGGCCAAGCACGTGTTAGAACCACACACAATAAAGGGTTCCGGAGTTACTAAGTTAATTTTGCAGTAGTTTTGAGTTATTTTATATGAACATTCTATGAACCGTTTACAAACCCAAGTACAGACATAAGTTTGTCAACTACTGCTTGTAAACTAATAGAGTCAGTTTTGATATTTATTCTTAAAACTACAGTATATTATATGCTACTATTGTGTAAAAGGGTATTTATCGCTTATGTATCTTTTTTATTTATTATCCGGACGTTTCGGCTGTGTTGCAACAGTCGTGGTCATAGGTTGACTGGAGTACTTGGAGCTACCGTCGTGAAGTGATGGCACCTGCAGCAACTACCCTCACTTGGTCTTCAGAATTAAAAATGTCTTTGTTCATATTACATTACACTACACTAACCGTATCTACGAACTGAGACGACCCATCATGACGCGCACACCTAGTAATCACCGGGTTCCAGGACGCTGAGAGTCTATAGCCAACTTCCCGATAGAAATTTGGATTGATGATTGAAAATTGGATGAATTTCTTGATTTCAATTGTTTCACGAACCAGTCTCTTGTAATAATGGCGTTCACTAGAGAGAACCTTAGGATAATGAAGTTCAATCCAATGATTTGGTCCCGAGTCTACCAGATGCTCTGCTATCGCTGACTTGTTTACCTGGCGATTTTTGAGAGTAAATACCAGTTTTAATCAATAATTATGTACAGTGATCGCGAAAGTTTTAAAAATACTACTTTTGAGTAGTTGAGGTTGTAAATGATTTAATATTCATTTCCAGTGAGAGGGCGCTACTTTGTTTTTAGGGTTCCGTACCTTAAAAAGTAAAAAATAAACTCTTATAAGACGAAGAGACACTCTCTTGTCCGTCTCTCCGTCTATCTGTTTGTGTGTCACCACCGATTTTCTTATAAAACGGGTGGACCTAGCAAGTTAAAATTTCCCTATTATGTGTATAAAAATCAAGGTTCTGAATCAACACGATAAAAAGATATGGGCTAATTTAGATTTTCGCAAAAACATGTAACTACTAAAATTTACCTTAATTTTTTGGAGTTTACCCTTTAGTTTTGCTGCTTTTGTTACCTTGCTTTTAACTAAAATTGGCAATTCTAGGTCAACCGGAAGTACCCTATAGGTAGAAAATCTATATGGTAGTTCCCGTTGATCTAGAATCACGAAATTTGGCAAGAAGCAAGTTCTAACAGCACAAATAAAGGAAAAATTACAGATAATAAAATAAGTTGAAAATTAAAGTGTGCAAGAATTAAGATAGTCCTCCGAGTTGCATAGGCTCTCTTAAAATTTATAGGACTAGCTTAATCGGCACCCACCTCAAATAAGTTAATTAAATAAAATTGTGCTATTGAATAAAATAAATATTTAAGTGGGGCTCCCATACAACAGGCATGATTTTTTGCCGTTTTTATAGATAATGGTACGGAACCCTTCGTGCGCGAGACCAACTCGCACTTGGCCAGTTTTTTTCTTATACTGTTTTCTTTTAGTAAAATAAATAAGTGTAGATACACAGCTGCTTACCGAAATTTCCCAGTCTGCAACTCAATACCTTGAAATAAGGGCAATGGCTGTAGTCCGTTTAAAGCTGAAGATAACTCAGATTTAGGCCTGCTTAGGTTCTCACCCAACCATACACGAGGCAAATGTATAAAACAGTGATATACGGCGGGGCATGGCACTGGTTTTCGTCGTAAATTATTGGCCGTATGCCCGTTCCGATCAAACTAACCTATTCCCTATTCAACAGACCAATTGAAGTAGTGCCGTGCCAGGTGGTTCATTGAAATCTCAATGCCTGTCCCGTTTTTGCTATGTGGCTTTTTATTGACGACCTCCGTGGTGCAGCGGGCGAACAGCCGGCTGAGACGCAGGAGGTAATGGGTTCGATTCCCGCCCCGGAACAAATGTTAGCATGATCTACCGATTTGTTCCGGGTCTGGTTGTTTTTCTATATATTATAAGTATGTATTTACAAATAAAAAGTATATAAGTATTCTATCAGTTATCTGGTTCCCATAGTACAAGCTCTGCTTAGTTTGGGGCTAGATAGCGCTGTGTGAAATGTCCAACAATGATTTAATTATATATTTCAACAACAAGTTGGATTTCTAAATACGATACTTTTCCTGTATCTCAATTATTAATATTTATTTATAATTCCTAATTTGTCTCTAGATAAGCTTTAAAAAAGGATTTAAATAAAATTATGAATATCAAAGTACTAAACAACATTATGACCTGTAAAACATATCGTCTGCTGGTTCTAATAGGCAGGGTTGTTTTCCTTTACGTATCCTAGTTTTAATATTGAAATGTATAAACTTAGCTCGGTATTATTGGTCCTTTGCCACAGGGGATTCCTAACTGTGATTCGATACTCAACATTTGACGAGTGCACGGCTTGTTAAATCTTTGTTATGAATTTTGGAAGCAAAGTGCTGTGTATCTCATCATATCAGCCGTAGGACGTCCACTGCTGGACAAAGGCATTGATCTCCGGGAACTGCGGTTGGAAGCGGCCTGCTTCCAACGCTGACCTGCGGTTCTTACTAAGTCGTCTGCCCATCTTGTAGGTGGACGTCCTATGTTGCGCTTGCCGGTCCGTGGCCTCCACTCGAGAACCTTTCGATCCTATCGGCCATCTGTTTTGCGCACTATATGGCCTGCCCATTGCCACTTCAACGTGTTAATCCGTCGGGCTATGTCGGTGACTTGAGTTCTCCTACGTATCTCCTCATTTCTGATTCGATCCCGCTGTGTATCTCGGAAACTATTGTAAGATATGCAAACTTATATAAAACTGTATTTTCTTTGGTGGCTGATTGAAAAATAAAAGAAAAATTATGTTAAGAAGAATTGATGTGAAGTTTGTGATAATATTTATGTAACTATTCAAAATGTCACTCTCTTGTGATGTCTCTAGAATCAAATGCCTTTGGAAATACATGTACTAAACCTTCACTTAATTCATAATTCATTTATTCATTTGCAAACATGGGTAAATATGTATAAAAACCAGTGACAAATACAATATATAGGTTCCAGACATGTTTTACCATATTAGTTGGCATGCAAATGCAGTTAATATAATATAACTACGAAATGACTACGACTTGCCAACATACTTACATACATATAGGTTCAATATCATTTATATTTCTATTTTAATATATCTGTTTTTTAACTTTATATAATTTTATTTTTATTAAAATTGGACTATCCGGTACTGAACGTAGGAGCCAGCGGAAGATCAGCGCGCTGCGTGCTCGTATTTACTAGTCATCATCATCCGGAAGACGTCCACTGCTGAACATAGGCCTCCCCCTTAGATCGCCACAACGAGCGGTTGGTAGCCGTTTGCGCCCAACGGCTCCCCGCGATTCTTACTAGATCGTCGGTCCACCTTGTGAGGGGTCGGCCTACACTGCGTCTTCCAGTCCGTGGTCTCCACTCGAGAACCTTTCTTCCCCAACGGTTATCGGTTCTACGAGCGATGTGGCCTGCCCATTGCCACTTCAACTTGCTGATTTTGAGAGCTATGTCGGCAACTTTAGTTCTTCTGCGGATTTCCTCATTGCGGATTTTGTCACGCAAAGAAACCCCGAGCATAGCCCTCTCCATAGCTCGTTGAGCGACCTGGAGCTTGGTCATGAGGCCATGAGTAAAGGACCACGTTTCAGTGCCATAGGTCATCACTGGCAACACAAACTGGTTGAGGACTTTAGTCTTCAGGCTCTGGGGAATTTTGGACGAGAAGATATCGCGAAGTTTCCCGAACGCTGCACAGCCGAGTTGGATTCTTCGTGCGACCTCTTTGTACATACAGTATTTACTAGTTCGTGGCGCATAATGCTGAGCCGGATCCTAGTTTGCGAACGCTCATAACCTGGACGTACTAACTGTCTATGTATATTTTATTTTTTCTATTTGTGTTTGTTATATTGTTACTCCTACTGTCGTATTATATTTGTTACTGTGTATGTCTTTGATGTGTTGTGTCTGCAAAAAAATGTATTTTCTTTCTTTCTTTCTTTCTTTCTTTCTTTCTTTCTATAACTTAGTCTATTAGAAACATTTCTAGAATTTAATTCAATCAAAGTCAACGTTTAAAAATAATAACAATAATGAAGATCAGGAAATTAGATTTAAAAAAGTATGTATATAAAAAAAATGCAATGTTTAAAAAAATCAAATAAATCTTTAAAAATTAAATAAATTACGCTATTATCGGGTTTGCATGTCTTTGTCCATAAGAAACTCATCCACAGTATAATAACCTGGTATGTTTTAAAAGGACCGTTAAGATTTGCTTCGGCCTTTAACACCAATAATAACTTATAAGAGTTTGGCAGAACTTACACGTACAAACGGCTACACATCATGCTATACAATTCTAGTATAAGCTGACCTCTCATTCTACGAAAAACCTACACAATGCGAGGTGAGCTTATACTGTAAATGTATAGCTTGATGTGTAGCCCTGTGTATCTAAGTAGGTTACTAACCCTGACATGCACTACGATTTCTAAACATATTTAGCGACTGAACATGTTTAAATTTGACGTATTTGTATGATTTGACAACTCTCTAAATCATATTTAGGCGCTAAATCCGTTTAGGGATCGTTGTGCAAGTCGCCCTTAGTTTTAGTCACTACTCTTATAATGCTCAAAGATTTTGAGCTGAACCCTATTTGCTACCACAGCGATGAAAACTTGCGGCGTCTGTCATTAACTGGAACATTGTAGTCGTTGCTTCCTCTCATGACAACCATCAGACTTGTTTGTTTGAGTTTGAGAATTAGATCAATGAAGAATAGACTAGTATTAGATTAATTTTAACAGCCTTTAAAATAGGACGAGGTTCTCAATTCGGCTGTTTTTAGGGTTTCGTACCCAAAGGGTAAAATGGGACCCTATTACCAAAACTCCGCTGTGTGTATCTCGTGAACCGTGACAAGTAGACAGTTGAAATTATCACAGATGATGTATTTCTGTTGCCGCTATAACATTAAATACTAAAAACAGAATAAAACAAATATAATTAAGGGCGCGTTCCCATACAACAAACATGATTTTTTGTTCGTTTTTGCTCGATATTGATTACATCAACAGGTAGACCCTTTAAAAATAAATAATTACATTAAAATAAAACAAATATTTAAGGGGGCTCCCATACAACAAACGTGATTTTTTTTGCTCGATATTGATAACGACAACAGGTAGACGCTTGAAATATTCACAGAATATTGAGTTATATTATTCACTTTAAAAATAAACAATTAAATTAAAATGATATTAATATTTAAGGGGGGCTCTCATACGACAATAGTGATTTTTTGCCGTTTTTATAGATAACGGTACGGAACCCATTGTGCGCGAGTCCGACTCGCACTTGGTCGGTTTTTTTTTGTATTGTTATTACTTTCCCTATTAATTACCGGTTTCAATGATTATTTTTTATTCCATGAATATACTTTTAGAATGGTCACATTTATGGAGGTTTAGTGAGGATCTGATGATGGAATACAAGATAGAAATTGCAGTAGCCATATCGAGGTTTAATTATTGATTCAGAAATTTCAAGCGAACATTTGATTGCACAAAGCGAGATCTCTAAATCAACTTTCCAATCGGCGTTGTATATATGTAGGTATGTATGTATGTATGTATGTTTGTTTGTCCGAGGATAACTTTCGAAGCACTGATGCGATCATTGTGAAATTGTTGAGATATTGGGGTTCAAGAGGAGTAAAAAAATGAAAATGTGATTATTAGGTCAAGTGGAACGTCAAATGAAAGGTCTTCGTTAGTAAATTTAGACTTCGTTTTTATTTTATACAAAGTTCTTTTATTTTTTAAGTTATTAGCCATAATAAAAACTGAAGTTTGACAACATTCACAGGGTACACCAGTGACGTGGAGTCACTGGTGTACCCTGTGAATGTTGTCAAGTGCTGAAATTTGGTATGCGTGCAGCTTAAGTAACACAAATATTGAGAAAATTCTGAAATCCAGAATTACTGCAATTTGCACCCCAATGAAATATAACCAAATTATGAACTCCTGTTACCTGTAATTTGAATGAAACTGTAGGTCAAGTTAATTGGTTATATATTCCGTTTTTTTTTACAAATACCCTTTTTTTGTTTTGATCGGAGACTCGCGAGATCTCAGTTCGGGACGAAGCACTAGTTATTTAGAGACATATCAGTGGTCAACTAACCTGCTCGTGGACTTTGCTTATACCCAACAGAACTCTTCAACCACAAAAAGCTCATGTATCCCAATTAAGGTGTCCTATTGGAGATCACAGGCAAAAGCTTGTTGGGTACTTGCCAGTTCATCAGACCATGGGCTTTTAGATCTGTAAGACTGACGCACTAAACATGAAATAGGTATATAAAAACATCGAAAAATGATCGTTATCTGATAATTATCATACAATGGATTACATATGACGTTTTTTAATTAACTTAATAGGTACAAATGCTAATGTAATTATACTCAAAAGCAAAATCTATTTAATTTATTATTGTATCTGAGTACCTATAAGCACTGCTTTGTAAATATTTAACCTCACCCACTATTTGAATGAATTTAGATGAAATAAATTTCAAAATAAGACAAGAGTTTTAAAATAAGCAAATAGGGTTGTTGTTATCATCATCACTTAGTTTAGGCTTTCTTCGGCGTCGCTTTCCGTCTTTAGGAGTCTATATGCTTGTCTTCTAGGCCTACCTATCGGTTTGCATACGGGAGACATGACCCGCTCAGTCCCATTTCAGCTTTGCACCCTTGATGCCCACGTCAGCGATGCCGGTTTTCGAGCGCAGCCAGGAGTTCGGATATATAAAAATACAAAATAATATGATACAAAAATAAATTAACCAGCGCTAGACCATTTCCATAAAAAAAGTTTAGTCCTTTAGGTAACTATATCCCAAATACCACTTTTCGAACATGAAACCCGAATAAATTCGCTTCCATACCACAACCAGATATGTTTGAATGGATAGGATGTATAAATTACTTCTTGTTTAACAGTAATGTATAACTATAACCTACTCTTTGTATTATAACTATGCTAGGGACGTTAAAATACCTATACAATTGCCATACATAGACGGCAAAATTAAACCTTAAGTCTTAACGCGCCGGCGAACACTGAGCGCAACTTCAATTCGGCCACGTCAAAAACTTCGGCCTGAATATAGCTATCCCTGTTTAGTGACAAAGTTTAGCCACGCAGAGCGACAGCGATAGCAATAGAACGATTCTAAATTTGATTAGATTTTGACCGTGTTCCGTAATACCAAAAATGATGGCTGAAAACTTGTTGTATTTTTCTCATTGTGTTGTTATTCTGTAACTAGACGATATAATCTATAATACCATGACTAGGAAACGTAAGATGTTGTTGTTTCTAATACGAAACAATTAGGTTGAAAACAGGTCTTTTATGACGTAAAAACATGCTGAATGCGATACGCTTCTATTTCATTTTAGGTAAGTATTTTGTTTTAATATATGGTTGGGAACCTAGATAAATACTATTCAAATTAAAATAACACCTTATTAAGGTAGAAATATGCTCCAATTAGAAATGATCTTGGTAGTACGTGTTGTATGGGCAATTGTCCCTCCGGTGCCCCCTTAAACGATCTAATTTTAGGATTAAGATGTTAGATGTAATATAGCTTTTCAAAACTATTCGTCCTGTATAGAGTTCTGCGAAAGAGTTGACAATGTTCTGGGTGTAATAGCTAGACAGTACACAGTTGTTCACTTCGCCCTCAATCGAACTAAATGCAATACATTTCGGAATGTTTGTGTTTTCCGACAGTCCATTCCGAACTATTCAAGTAACAAAGTTCAATCATCATCAATCAAGTTAGTAGTAGTTACAGATCGCGGAACTGGTTACTAAGCTGTTGGAATTCTACCAGTCAGGGTATTGGTTAACAAAACGGTGTAGGAATAGATTTACTGATTACGATTAGCTATACTTAAAAATAAATTCTAGAAATTCTCTGAGCTCACTCTATGAAACATAATCTTTGTCCGGTTTTTTCTCAGTCTTACGAAATAACTGTAAAAAATATATGCTTGAGTTGAAGTTCTAATCTAAGTTTAGTTCAAGAATACGGACTCAGACTCACGGCAGAGTGAAAAGATCATCTGGGTCTGGATGTGTTTCTATGTATTATGCAAATGTATTAAATAAACCGTATTCAGTTTTATGTATTCAGTTATCTGGTTCCCTTAGTACAAACTCTGCTTAGTTTTGGGCTAGGTAGCGCTGCGTGAAATATCCAGCAATATTCATATTTGTTTATTTATTTTTATTTTTAATAGTAAGTTTTTTTTAAATAGTACAATAACATTACCTTCCAGCAAGGTGTGCATGTAGACCTTTTGTGAAGAATGATGTCAAAACGATATCAAAAGTGCAAAGATCAATGCCATGCAAAGGGAAATAGATTGTAAACAGTCTATCCATATTCAGTATTACCATGAAAACCAATCAATAGTCATTCACTGACACAGTTGTGCGATCATCATTCGAAATCATAAGCCTTCAGCTTTCAGCGACATGCTTTTATTGATGCCGGTATTGCTCTATTCCTGCCGCAGAAAAAATCCATCTGAAAACTTAATTGCTTGGCCTGCAATACCTGTCTGAGAGCTGTCAGGGTTGGCACGTATATAATAAATAACCACACTAATATTATAAATGCGAAATTTTAATGTTTGTTTGTTACTCAATCAGGCCGTAACGGCTAAACCGGTTTCGATTCAATTCGGTATATTCGTAGATTATAACCTGGATCACCACATAGGCTACCACTTATCCCATAAATCAGTTCCCATGAGATAAAAATGGGATGTCAAAGTTTATATATGTATTTTGCACCCAAGAACAACGCGAGCGAAGCCGCTGGCAATAACTAATAAGTAAATAAATAATGATGGATATTTTACACAGCGCTATGTTGCCCCAATGTAAGCAAATTTTATGGCATATGCTGTAAACTCGTGAAATTTTAATATTGGATTAAAAGGGATATTGCGTTTTATGAATATAAATCAAATGTAAATTATAATTTGTTTCATAGGCACTAAAAGGTTTTAGCATTTTATAGAATACGCTCCTTTTAAAACGTAAAAGCATACGTACGTAAGATTGCTGGAGATAATGTATATTCAATAAAATTCGGTGTTATATTTTGAAAATTTAAAACAGATGTGCCCTTATTTATGTTGTGTAGAATTACTGTATAAAGTTTCAAGATCTAAATTGTAGTATTCAACGCATAAGAACGGTTTTAAGATAAATTTGGAGTGATATTTGGATTGTTTTTCTTTCGAGAATATTTTACGGAATCGTGTTTTTACAACACAGGCGTTCTAGCACGTATCCTTAACTATAACATTTATGAATTACAGATTGAAAGCACACAATTTGTTGAACAAAACATTGTTTCTTAGTAAGCGATTTATCGTCTCCCCAGATATAGTGCGCCCTTAATGGTTTTTTTTAACAAGAGATATATTTAAACGTATGTCTTTCGAGCAAGATTCAGGTTTGAGTTTTTACTGCGTTTACATAAGTAATTATCTATTTTGATTAACGTTTTAACAATTTATTTTTGCGGTTGTGTTTTATACCAAAGTTTTAATTATATATTTTTAATAATCTGAGTTAGTGATCAGATTTAAATGAAATATAAATTGATTGAGATGGTTGACCTTAGCGATAAGGTTTTGAACTTGTGTTTAATAATTAAAATCTTGTATTCTATTATTATTATAAATACGGGATTTATCACATTCCGCCATAACGGTGTTTCGACAAACAATGTTTTGGTTCAATTCATGAACCTTCATCTGGGTAAGTGTCATTCGCTCCGAATAACGTCTCGCACGAAGATTCACGAATTGAACCGAAACATCGTCGGTCGAAACACCGATGAGACAGTACGTGATAAATCCCGTATTTTGTATTCTTGTAAAGCATGAATTAAAGAAGCTTGAGATTTTAGAAGTTCAAATAAAAGTGAAGTAATATATATTGATAAATAATTTTTAGGGTTCCTTACCCCAAAAGGAAATAAGAACCCTTATATATAGGATCACTTCATTGTCCGTCTATCTGTTTGTCTATCTGCCTTTCTGTCTGTCCGTCTGTAAAGACTCTTTCTTCAGGAACGCGTGAAGGTATCAAATTGAAATTAGTATCAGATACTTAAGTCTTGGAACTGTAAGAAATCAAGCTTCTAAGTCAACGCAATCAAAACCTCTAGAGTACTTCACGTTGACCTAAAATCATGAAGTTTGGCAAGAATGAAGAAGAAGCAGCTTAAAGGAAAAAAACTGAATAAGGTATATTAAATATCACTCAAAAAACCGAACCGTTGGTCTCGAGTCAGACTCGCACTAAGCCGGTTTTATTTATATTAGGAAAGCTTTTCCGTGCTCATTATTTAAAAAATATGAAAGTAAACAACCCTATGGCTAAGAGCACAGCAGCAAATATTCAGAGTTCGAAAATGCCAGTGCAATGATATCGACAATTTTCTGCGCTCAATACTAGATACTAGACGTCAAGATGACATCCAATAAGGACATTCCTGTTACAACGGCATAATGTTGAAGAGTAGTTTTTACTTGCACTTTTAGTCCACCTTCAACAGGGCTTAAAAAGCTCGGAACGACATTTTGTCGTGCCCTCTGAACTAAAGTATAGAAGCGATTATGGGTACATGCCACGAACGATCACCTCTTTGGTTGTTGACAACCTTTATGGCAAGGTGGTATATACTGAAGTCCACTTAGAGGCCCCGCGGACTACAGACTTCTTATCGGGTGTTAGTTTAGTCTGGTTCTTTATCAATTTGAAAATGTGACTAATTCAATTCAATATGTCGGCTGATTTTCCAACTTGCCAAATGGCCGACCAATTGAATTGCAAAAAAATATAATTTGAGAACTCGGCCCTTGAAGTTGTCGACGCGTATGTATACCTAGGACCAACAGTCCAATTAGGTAGGTCAAACTTCGAGAAAGAGGTCAATCGTCGAATTCAACTCGGATGGGCAGCGATTGGGAAACTTTGCAACGTCTTTTCGTCCAACATACCTCAGTGCCTTAAGACGAAAGTCTTCAATCAGTGTGTGTTACCAGTGATGATATATGGAACCGAGACGTGGTCCTTCACTATTGGCCTTATGGATACGCTCAGAGTCGCTCAACGAGCTATGGAGAGGGCTATGCTTGGGGTTTCTCTACGGGATCTAACCAGAAATAAGGAGATACGTAGGAGAACTCAAGTCACCGACATAGCCCGACGGATTAGCACGTTGAAATGGCAATGTGCAGGCCATATAGCGCGCAGAACAGATGGCCGATAGGGCCGGAAAGTTCTCGAATGGAGGCCACGGACCGGCAAGCGCAGCGTAGGATGTCCACCTACAAGATGGGCAGACGACTTCGTAAGGACCGCAGGTTGACGTTGGATGCAGGCCGCTTCCAACCGCAGTTCCTGGAGATCAATGAGGGAGGCCTTTGTCCAGCAGTGGACGTCCTACGGCTGATATGATGATGATGATTATTTTGTATTCAGTCAGTATCGCGGACGAAAAAATGTATGCAAGTGAAACATTATAACGTTTTGGTATCGGCCGATAACAAAGTGTTTGTGTTACACGATTACCATCAAACTGAATAACGACGGCGAACTAATAGCCGTTTCGTTTTGGCATAGTGTATGCGCTTTCAGCGCAACCTGGCTAAACTATTAGCGGATAGAAATTCTGTGGTCTGTGAGGACTCGTAGACGCAGGAGGTTGCAGTTTCAATTCACACTACGGAACAAACGTTTGCACAGTCTTCAAGTATTTGTAGAAAAGTTATCTTGTGGGATAGTCGTGCCGAAGTTATCCCTAGTGACTAGACTAGAGGATGGCATTCTTAAAAACGAACGTTTTTTTGTATAAAAAGGTACAGCAAAGCGTGAATGATACTTTTGGTGTTACAAAAGTTCATATGCTACGGTAATCACTTACTATCAAGCTATACGCTTGTTTGCCAAGTGGTATTTATAACAAAATGGGTTTGGTATTGTATTATGGTACTATTGTACTGATGCAGTGGCTGAATAGCCGGCTGAGACGCAGGGGTTCAATTCCCGCTGTGGAACAAATATTTGCATGATCTGCAGATATTTATATCGGGTCAGGTTATTTCTCTACATAATTGTAATTGTATGAATTTACAAAAAATGTATATAAGTATTCTATCAGTTCTCTGGTTCCTATAGTACAAGCTTTGCTTAGTTTGAGGCTAGATGGCGCTGTGTATTATGTCCAGCAATATTTATTTATTATTTATTTACCCTACAACATCTCTGGCCAAAGAGGTTATGGGATATTAGTTTTCCAAAAGACTAAATAAAGCAGTGAAATGACGCGTGTCCTAATGGCCGAGTCCAAGCTGCAACCATGCACCCGCAATGCAGTTATGTCATTTTGCTGTTTAGTGCGGTCATCTGGATACTGGATTATTCAGTAAATCTCTGGTTTCCTAAATGGTATACACCGTCACATAACGTCAGTAATCGAAAAAAATATTGCTAATATTGACAATATCTTAGATATGTTTCGCAAAATTCGTTTTAAGATTCCTGACGCCAATTCTATTGTCTCGGCAGATGTTTGACTTAATTGAAATATGATGGCTTTACTTATGAATTTATGTGTAGTAGTTAAGATTATTGTTGACATTTACCCTTTTCAGACATTTTATAGTTATAATTGACATATTTTTTTATGTTCCTATCATTTTTGTTGTGATGCTAATAAGAATGTGTGTCATTATTTTCTTTTTATGACTGTCAACTGTTATTTGAAATAAGTGTATCATTTGACATTCTTCTTTTTTAGACGTTATTTTTTTTAGATTTATATTAAATTATATGTAATTAAAAATCATTATAAAAGTGTATCAAAGCTAAATATTAAGTGCATTAAATATTATTATAGTTAGTTGAATCAAGAGCATTTGCATAGCCTTAAAGCCTTCCGGAAATTGAATTGGTTATTATCAAATCGAATAATCAGGAAAACAGGAAATTATCACTTTGAGTAGCACATAAATTATACACATACAAGTTTAATTTGTATTATTAATTTAAATGTTTTGTATTAAAATGTAGCTTATAAAAACGTGCAATAAAAAACATAACTTCAAACTAGATAAAGCAAACGGGTGCTAAGCCTCTAATTTAATATACAGTGAATAATTGTTTGATATTATTATATTTTTGTTCTTAATTTTGATCAAGATCAAGTAGTAGTAAGTGAAAAGCTAATGAGACAATAAGCAAAAGCATCAGCGTTCATAACATTAAAGTTAGTTGTTATTGGCTTAATTAATATTTTATTACCGTCTTGCGTTAATGGCAGACGACAATGTTGATAGGTGATTTCTCCACCGAGCAATCTTTGGCTCGGGGTCCTTAGGCCAACAGGTCTTGTTGAGAAGCATTAAATATGTTACATACAATCGTAAGAATCTTTCATTTGCGCGATCTAGGATTGGTTCTTCCAACTGCCATTAGATGTCATCGCCCTCTCATCGTCTCCGTATTGACGCTCGCTTTGTAGGTTAGCTTGATGACAAAGTTGTTCTTCCATCTAGCGATAGATGTCGCTACTTCACCCCCCTTCTTACACATGAAGTGGATATACCAAGTGCCAGGTTGCTCGTAGTCTGCAGTGAGTAGAAACTGTTGAGCAGAGTATCCGTTCAAGTCTCAGTGAGTCGAGACGGAACGTGGATGAGTCCGTGGTCTGCAGTGAGTGGAGATCGAGGAGTGCTAGGTAAAGAGGAGCGCGCTTAGAGGATATCCAAGTGACGTGGTCGCAGTGAAAACTGCAATCATGGTGCGTCGGAGTTGCACGACGAGACTGCCCAGATGCCGTGATCGCTGCGAGGTGATGTGCCACGATGAGGTGATCGTGGAGTGAGCCGGCAGATTTAGGAAGCTGACTGATTCGACTGTGTTGGATCTGTGGTGGTTGCTGGCTTGCTGTTGTTGCTGTTGGAAGCTACTTGAGGAAGAGAGAAGGTAAGAACGGCAATGAGAGGCGCTGGAAGACGACGGTTGTAACTGAATTAATTGGTAATTAGAATGAGAGAGAGAGAGATATACTTATTTGTTTTTAGACCAAATTAAAATAACTTAACCTAGAAGACAACAAGAATGAAGCTCATTGTATTCTTATCAAGGTAAAATAAAATACAATCTTATCAATTCCTCGGGTGTACAAAAGTAGATCACTTACATCCCTTGTATGTCAATGTATTATTAATTACGTTAATTTGTATTAAATTAATATTCTCATAAAATAAATCAAAGCAACATTTGCTTAAAATCAAGCCTAAATGGCTATAAAACAGATATCATAGTGTACATTGGGTATATTTGTTACCATTCATTTTGTATCACTAATTCTATACAGGTTTTTTGTATCAATGCGCAAGTTTGCACTGCAGCCAGGCTTAAGTCATGTTAAAATTGCTTACTCGTCGACCAAATTGGAAAATTGAACGGTCAAACGCGATTACGCGATCAAAGTACAAACACGACTGCCAATCTGTTTAGTCTGATTGGAGCTCTACGCAATTGACCAATCATTTACCTAAATGTTAATCACTTTTTGCCAAATTACGGTGTGCATGATGCGATTCGGTATCACCAGTGCTAACGTTAGCGTTTTAAGCAATAGTTAACTGTAATTGATGGCGAAAATTGATTTGGTTAGCCAATTTAATAAGATAGGTATCAAATGTGGCAAGATTTTATTATCAATTTTTGATTTTGATATTTCACGATTAAGCTCGAGAATCACCATTATTTTCTTACATAGGGTACATATGCAACCATAATTATTGGTATTATATTATATACATATTATGTTATATTATAAAACCGATTACGACACGCACACCTAGCAATCACCGGGTTACCCGGTGATTGCTAGGTGTGCGCGTCGCAATCGGTCGACTTAGTGCGTAGATACGGTTAGTGTAGTGTGTCGTAATATGAACGAGGACATTTCTAATTCTGAAGACTAAGTGAGGGTAGATGCTGCAGCTACCCGCACTTCCCGACGGTAGCTCCAAGTACTCCTACCCGTTTTAATCAATAATTATAACAAAAATTCCGTAAGTAAAATTGGGCTACTGTTTTTTTATTCCATGCCATACGTTGGTAAGAGCTGGCCTTAATAAATAATCAGACTACTAGATAGCTATTCTCTAATTCTTATTGCCGAGCTATAATATTATCTTCTTCCATTTCCTTATTGGTATTCTGTACATGGTATTGGAAGTGCTAAAAAGGCTACTGTCAATCGTAGCCTATAATTCGAGCAGTTACGGAGCGCATCGTATTGGCTTGATACACATTACCAAAGTTTTTTCTAATAAGTTTTTCACATTTGAAACGATTTTAAGTGACACAATGTGAAAACCATGACATTAGTTGGATGTTTTGAAACAAACTTCCGGACCCGGTTTTGGTCGCGTGGAGTGTCAGTATAAAATACATGTCTCAGTCCAGGTCATAAACTTTATAAATCTTTGTACCTTTCATTGTTATCGGTCGAGCTGTTTAATTACAAAAACGTAACAGACAGAGAGATACAGAGTAACATTCTAATGTATAACATAAGATTGTATTATTAAGAAGCCGGCAAATCCCGAGCGCAACTTCAATTCAGCCGCGTCAAAAACTTCGGCCTGAATATCGCTCGCTATCCCTGTTTAGTGACAAAGTTTAGCCACGCAGAGCGACAGTGATAGCAAATGAATGATTCTAAATTTGATTAGATTTTGACCGTGTTCCGTAATACCAAAAATGACTTGTTGTATTTTTCTTATGACTAGAATATGTAAGATGTTGTTGTTTTTAATACGAAACAATTAGGTTGAAAACAGGTTTTTTATGACGTAAAAACATGCAGACTGCGATACGCTTCTATTTCATTTTAGGTAAGTATTTTGATCTAATACATGGATGGAAACCTAGATAAATACTATTCAAATTAAAATAATACCTTATTAAGGTAGAAATATGCTTCAACTAGAAATGATCTTGGTAGTACGTGTTGTATGGGCGATTCCCATCCGGTCTCCCCTTAAGTAGGTTTGTTTGAGTTAGTGGTTTTTACACCATCTATACAGGTTGTTATTAGCCCCTCTAAAGCCCTAAAGCTGAAAGGGGGTTAAAAGGTCCCTTGTAAAGAGTCTATTGGCAATATATAAAAACCGTAGTATGACCCCGTACACTTCCAATAAAATATAATTTGACACGCTTAGAAAAATAAGAAGTCGCTTTACCACAAACTATTATTAAGTCATTTTAATTTTACATGCGAGTTTTGATAGTACGATACCCTTTGTCGTTATAGCCGAGAATAGCATATATCAGCCTTATATTGCTGTTCCCTTTCTGCCATGAGACATAAAGAGGAATTATCATCAATACCCTTCGAAACAATACTGAAAGAGTCTTTATGGCAGCTCGAAAGCTGGTGCGTTTCGAATCTAATTTCTTTAGATGGAATCTTTTACGTTTCTTTCAATCTACATGCAATGGGCAGAAGGTAGTAGGTACTATTTACGAGCAATGGGAAACTGTTTTGCGAATACAGTTTATTTATTTTTGACTATGTTTTCGTACGATATTGATGCTGATAGTTCTATGAAAAACAAAACCGCAGTGACCAATATTTTTTGTGACAACGTTGGTTGGTTTTGTTGTTATTGACATTGCTATGTAATTGAATTTATTATTACTCGAAGAGTAAATGTGTATGTATATTGTTGCCAGCGGCTTCGCCCGCGTTGTTCTGGGGTGCAAAATACAAATATAAACTTTGACATCCCATTTTTAAACCAGGTGATGTGGTGATCCAGGTTATAATCTACGTACTCATATATACCAAATTTCACCGAAATTTGATTCAAAACACACATTCAAACTTTCGCATTTATAGTATTAGTGTGAAGAATGAATTTAACTACCTACACTTGATAAAGCCATAGTACATTACGATGAATCTCTAGGTCAGTCATATTAGTAGGTTTATTGTAGGTTTTAATTTAAGAGATTGATTAATCTAGATTTGAAGAGAGTGTACTTGTCGGCTGATCAGCACAAAGCATGCAGACATTTAAGAATACCACAGGGAAGCGTGTCACGGGAGTCAAAATCACGTCCCTGTCATCCCCTCAGCGGACGTCTGGAATTTCACGCCAGCAAATAAGATTTATATGTGATGTGCAGTTGGAATTTCAATGGTTGTAGTTAGGCTGATTGTGATGGATGACTATAGTCTAGGCAAGCTCAATACGACATCATAAGAAAAAATATTTGAGTATCGCGTTACAGAGGATTTTTTTTATTTAATTAGTAGTTTATTGTAGGTTTGCCATCAAATTTAAAATGCCACTAAAATACGTTATGCTCCGTGGCATGAATTGGGCATGCTATGAGTTTGATTGAGGTCAATTTTACTTTGGGTTGCATTTTTTGTACAAAATCTTACTATTTGTATACGACTACTACTAAGGTGGCAAAAAACCATATTACCATAGCCTATTAAGAGTTGACTATACCTCAGCCCAAACTCGAATTTCACCCCCGCTTCTCCGCGCGCCGCTGCATGTCCTATCTCGCCGTGGTTCATATGTTTGTCGGTTTTTTAACATTCAGTCCCTTCACTATCTTGTTGTGTTTATTTCTCATTACTGCGTCTTTACAAAAACCAACTAAATACAAATTCTACCTAAGAATTACGTGTACGTTTGGAGCGACAAGCGTCACGGGTACCCCGTCTGAAAGCCGAGGCCAGACTGATTCGCGAAACGGGCGTCCGGAGCGAATGGTTTCATTAGTGCAAAATTTTGATATTTTTATTTTATGGTAAAATCAAAAGGTATTTTGAAAGTTTAAAACACAGGTGCACTTATTTATGTTGTGTAGAATTACTGTATAAAGTTTTAAGATCTAAATTGTAGTATTCATCGCATAATAACGGTTTTAAGATAAATTTGGAGTCATTTTTGGATTTTTTTTCTATGAAGAAAATTTTACAAAATCGTATTTTCACAACACAGGCGTTCTAGCACGTATCCTTAACTATAACATATATGAATTACAGATTGAAAGCACACAACTTGTCGAACAAAACATGGTTTCTCAATAAGTGATTTAACGTCTCCCCAGGTATAGTGCGCCCTTAATACTTTCTAAGATCCTTACTTAAGCTTTGCAAACAGAATTTATAAAAAATAAACACTAAAAGACCCGTTAGTATAAGTATATAGAAGCTCGGCAGATGCTCGATGTCTCAGCATTTAATTGAAGCCCCGCCTCAATTGCGTTTCCCATCTGCAATTCATCTAGAAACGGCGCTCTCTCGTAGACTTATGAGTTTCTTACAATTTCGTAACTTTCCAACTGCCATAACTCAACAAGTTAACTTTCAAAACTATTGGTAATCGGAAAGCGATTAATATTCTACGGATGAGTATTCTGTCGTTGAAAACTAATTTTAAAGGGATTTATTGCAGTTTTCAACTGATTCACATGTATGTTGTTTCTCAATTTGCAATTCACGATCTATAAGTTTGATTTACTCATTTGGCGTATTGGTTTACATTGATCGCTCGTTTTGTTATTGCAGTGATTCAACTTTTTACATACATTTACGAACGAGGTCAGTTTTCGGGCAGCAATTTAACGCAGTAAAATGTATTTGCTTTTAAGTTTTTAACATATTATTCAATTTGTTGTATCTGTAATATCCAGTTTCATATAAAATGCATTAAGGTAAGTGAACTACTGAGAGGTTGCGGAAAAAAAAGTTAGTGTTTCAAACGAAAAATTTACAATCTATATATTTACAAAAAAGGTTTATGCACGCACCATGAAGGTTTTAAACATATAAAAACCGGCCAAGTTTGAGTCGGACTCGCACACGAAGGGTTACGTACCAATATTTATAAAAATTATTTAAAAAATCAGGTTTGTTATAGGGCAGGCCCCCTTAAATATTTGTTTTATTTAAATTTAATTATTAATTTTTAAAATGAATATATAATTAAATAATCTGTGAATATTTGAAGCGCCTACCGGTTCCCGTTATCAATATCAAGCCAAAATGAGCAAAAAAAATCATGATTATTGCATGGGAGTCCCCCTTAAATATTTATATAATTCTGTTTTTAGTATTTGTTGTTATAGCAACAACAGAAATACATCATATGCAAAAATTTCAACTGTCTAACTATCACGGTTCATTAGATACAGCCTGGTGACGGACAGACAGAAAGACAGACAGATAGCGGAGCCTCAATAATAGGGTGCTGTTTTACCCTTTGGGTACGGAACCCAAAAAACGACAATAGATTCTGATAACTTTGATTATTATTAAATAACTTCATATGAGCTGAATTTCTTACTTTTTTACTTTTCGAAGGCCTCCATCAAGGTTTGGTGACTTGTTTTACCAGGACTAACATTTTAATTTGCAAACACGGCTTTCGTGCTCAGATGAAAAAGTCACTGCATTATTGTATTGAATAATGTGTGCTAGGTAATTAAAAAAACTATGTTACTGTGTGTATTAACTGCTCTTTTAACTGAAACAATGTAAATCACAACACATTTATTTTAAACTTTCGTAGTAAAATATGATGGAAAAATTAATGAAAGCTGAAGCACGCATAACTTAAGTCTTTGTAACTATCCGGCTAAAGTGATGTATAATGAAGTCATAGCTCGCGTTCTTTTGAGCTAAGCACCCTTGAAGTTTTACACTTAGCCCATCCATATACCCGTTCATTATGCAGCCTTGGCGGGCTGCCACGACCACTGATTTCTTCTATGAATTCTAACTTTTATCTTCTTAATGGGAGAAGGTAAACGCTTTCATTTTCTCCCTATTAAGTTTGAAACCGCGCTTGAATATACTACGCCAGTTTAAATAAAGCCCTGTTGATAATTTAACCTTGGGTACACAGTTCAGTTTGTATGAGCAGCTGTTGTTCAGTTTAAGTTTTTAATAGTTATTAACAAGCTGCAAAGGAAGTAAGTGAGCACATAAATCGAAGAGTTGACCGCTGTCGGGGCGGAAAGATTATCGAGTACAGGTCTCGCCACTAGATGGAAAGACGAGCTGATAAAAAGGCCGTTGGGTGCTGGCTGCACAACGTTGGTCATGCTAGAAATCTATATTGGAGGCCTTTATTCAGCAGTGGAAGTCATGTGATTATAAAGATATTTACAAAAAATATTTTTTGAATTGACCAGCGGCAACGAACCAACTAAATCAATCGTGCACATAAAAAAAATACAAATCTAAAAAGTCTCTCAAACAATAACCTACTCATATTCATATTAAAAAAATAGTATGCGATTAGTACAAAATGGTATTGCAAGTGAGCACATATTTTATTACTAAAGGTTCTGCAAGTAAACACATAACCGGAGATTTACAATACAGCAGTTTCAGTGAGATTTACGAGAAAAACGTGGAAAAGTTAGTTGCAGCGTCCAATTGAAGCTGAGCGGTTATAAAAGCGGTCAAGTGTAAGTCAGGCTTGGGAACTAAGGGTTCTACAGTCTTGTTATCCAGTAGAACAATAAATATCACAATAGTTTACGGTTTTTTGTCAGTAGGTCAACTTGTGGGTTGTTTTATCAGAATAGAATGTAAAGGAAATATTATTCCCGATTATGTTCCTGCTTCATGGATATTGTAGACCTGAAAAAACAAGCGTAACCCACACAATTTATGGGATTTTTGTTGAAACGATGTAGAGATTTTGGGTGCTGGTCAATGGAACCAAGAATATCATTTTAAAGTGCATGCATATATCATTATAATATTTTCATGATAAAAACATTTTTTACTTGTTTAATTCTAGTTTTAGTATTTTTCAAACTTTTGCGATCACTGTACATAATTCATCACTGATCACTGTCAGAATTAGAAATGCTTTCGTTCGTATAACGACACACTACACTAACCGTATCTAAGCACTGAGACGACCAATCACGGCGCGCACACCTAGCAATAACCGGGTTCCAGGACGCTGAGAGTCTATAATCATCTTCCAATTGAAATTTGGAAATTTCTTGATTTCAATCTCTTCACGAACTTAGAATTACTCTTGTAATAATGGCGTCCACAAGAGAGAACCTTAGAATCATGAAGTTCAATCCAATGATTCGGTCCTGATCGATACGCCGTAAATACCCGTTATAATCCATAATTCTAGATTTGTTTACGATTGCCTGCTCAATGATTGTTGTATTTTATTGTAATGAAAAACTATTATTGGTTATAAATAAAAGAGATTAAATCACTATATTCAATATCACTGGTATTTTCTAGACCTTTAAAGAACCAAACATAACAAACTTTAAAGAAGCTGTGCTACATATATATATTGGTTGGGGAAAAAGCTTCTTTGCATTTTTTAAGAAAATTCAAAACATGTTTTAATATAGATAATATACATTTAACTAAAGTATGTAGGTACCATTTTGTTTGATAACTTTTTGCCATCTTGTAGGTAGGGACATGATCCCATTGCTATAAAAATTTTGGGGCTTCTGATCAAAATACCGCGAAAAGTAGTTTTGGCAGTCCTCTCGTGATGGTATCCTGATACTGCCTAAAAAATTCTGAAGAAACCGAAACAGATGGAAATCTGAAGGTGCAAGGTTAGAACTATACGGCAGATGCATTAACACCTCCCAGCCAAACTCTCTTAATTTTTGCAGAGTGGCTAAAGATGTGTAAGGTCTAGCGTTATCATGATGAAAAACCACACCCCTTCTGTTGATTAATTCCGGCCGCTTTCTCTTAACTTCTTGCTTTAATCTCATCAGTTGTTCTCAGTAGAGTTCAGAATCGATGGTCCTGCCTGGTGATAACAGCTCATAATGAATAATACCCTTTCAATCCCATCACACACACAGCATCACCTTGTTGCGAGTTAACCCTGGTTTCGCCACAGTCTGTGAAGCCTGACAGGCCTTTGACCACGACCTTCTTCGCACGTTCTTGTCGTACGTGATCCACTTTTCATCATCAGTTATCAGCTTCTTCAAAAATGGTTCGGTTTCATTACGTTGTAATAAAGAATCACAAATGAGTACACGGTTCATTAGGTTTCTTTCAGTGAGCTCGTGGGGTACCCAAATATCGAGCTTTTTTGTGTACCCAGTTTTTTTCAAATGCACCAAAACTGTTTTGTGGTCAATTCCCAGTTCTTCAGTTACGTCGTAACTACTGATATGCTGATTTCGTTCCACTTTTCAAAAATTGGATCAATTTTATCCGTAATAAGGCGACTAGATCGACGTGCATCTTTGACATTTAAATTTCCGGATTGAAAAAGCTTAAACGAAATTTGAGCTACTCTCACAGACGCTGCACTATGTCCATAAACATCGCAAATTTTTTTCGCGACTAACGTTGCATTTTTACTTTTTTTGTAGTAAAATTTTAAAATGTATCGAATTTCTTCATTAGATTCACTCATCTTTACAGTACGAAAAACAAATAAAAATCACACATTTTCCTAATTTTAATTTGGAATTATCTTCTTTAAAATTTAAACTTTGAATGATACCAAAACCAGCCAGATACAAATAGTATAGCCAAAGAGATTTTATTACAAGTTCATACATACTATATTGCGAAAAGACTTTTTCCCCAACCTATTATATATATATAATATATGAGTTTATGACATGTATAAAATGGTGTTCTTGAGCAGCCCCAAAAATTTACAACGTTCTACCCAACATTCTGTATATTTCAACTTTACATGTTTTGCCTCTGGTATTTTTGTTATTATTCGTTCAAAATAAATTAAAAAAATAATGTTCTAAATAAAAAAATAATGGTAAGATGCTGGCCGTCTCGCTATGTTGCACTGCCAACTAGGCCAGACACTGTGTGTTAAATCTACGAGGTTATATATTGGTTTGAATAACTGATATGTTAGTTATGGAAGTTTCATCTAGGGTTTCGTTCTAAGTTCTTATTTTCTTAGTCATTGGAGAAAATTCTGTGCTCACAAACTAAATTAAATTTGGGCATGACAGCACTAAAATGACAACTGTCACTCTTTGTCCGCATGAAAAAAAGGATGGCAATAATTTAAGTGCCGTCAAATTTAAATTTAATTTAGTTTGTGCCCACAAAATTTCCCTCATTGACGCAAAAATAATAAAAATAACGTAGGTGAACCCTGATGTTGAAGTTTTTAACTGTTATGATCATCTGTATACCAACTTTATTTGAAATCGGCCTATCTTTAATCAGTTAAACGAAAAAAAACAGACAGAGAGGTAGAGTTACTTTCAATTTTGACGACCTCCGTGGTGCAATGAGCGAATTGCCGGCTGAGACGCAGGAGATAGCGGGTTCGATTCCCGCCGCGGAACACATGTTTGCATGATCTACAGATATTTGTTCCAGGTCTGGTTGTTTTTCTATATGTATATTATAAGTATGAATTTACAAATAAATGTATGTAAGTATTCTATCAGTTATCTGATTCCCATAGTACAAGCTCTGTTTAGTTTGGGGCTAGATAGCGTTGTGTGAAATGTCCAGCAATATTTATTTATATATTTTATAATTTTAGAATATACTCAACATAAAACAAAAATGTTACCAATAAAATAAATACATAGTAAAAATATATATTTATTTAGTCGGCGGTCTTATTGCTTGTGCGATCTCTTCCATTCAATTTTATATATATTCCTTTCATTTTTTTAATATTAGAATTATGGTACTACTAAAATAAATATATTGTATTTTAAATATATACATATATAGGTATTTATTTATTCGGCAGTCTTATTGCTGTGCGCGATCTTTTCCAGAAGGGCACTGCATGATGGCTGGCTACTGATATGGTTGGAAATAACATGTTACATGCTCAGTACCCTGCAAAGCACTAATGCGCTTATTTTATTAGAAGTTCAGGACATTTAGTACGTTTAACAATACATCAATTTTGAGTAATTACTTGTTCAAATTAACTCATTCGAACAACGATAAATAAATTGGCCCGACAAGCTTATAAGCAACACAATCATCATATCTATAATTGCATGGTGTATCGTTTTAATGATGAAAACTTTGAATTTGTGGTGAATGATGCGGAAATTGGAGGAGTTGCAAATTCTGAGAGCTATGTCAATGATCTTCTTAGTTAGTTATGGTCGAATAAATCTGAGCTGCAGTGTATTCGTACCCAAAATCAGCCTCATTAATATAAAACTTCTTATGTAAAAATTATATATATTACGTTATTTGTCTACTCACAGTAGTGAATTTCCACTAAAGTTACATATAATACAAGATGTCTCTCACTCAGAATGTTAGAAAGCGTCACACACGGTGAAGATGCTATAATATTTCATGATAAGATGAAACATCGCTAGCCATCCAATGGACTATCACACACGGCGACGATAACATATATTTTCAGCTTACATTAGATTGTATGGTGAGCGATGTATATCTCAACATTAAATATTATAGCATCTTCACAGTGTGTTACTCGCATAAGTGTCGATAGTGATTCTAGACTATTTTTAGTTTGTTCTTAAAATGTTGCCAAATTTAATTAAAAATCTAATTTCCTTGAAAACTGTTAGAAATAGTAATCAACCTTCTATTATCTAATTCAAAATTATCTAATTAAGTTAATTTCCTGCAACAAAAAAACATGAATCTGGAATTTACAAAAAAAAACAAATCCAAAATTGTATACCTTTAGTGACTACCTCGTATTAGGATAGTATAACTCGTGCGCGATAACTTGGGACCTGCTAGGAATGCGACTCCCTGACCGCTTCCCCTGCACTTCCCCGATGGCGCCCGTATTGTACCGTTCGCATCACTATTTTTTACTAGGGTTTTTAGTCTCGTACTGGCCTACGTCACGTAACGACGCGCTCTGGAATTCTTTTAGTTTTAGTTTGTGTTATTGTTTTGTTGTTGTAGTTTTTGTTGTTATAGTTAATTACGTATAGTACCTAGAGGGAGACCGCCGACGCTGCAGTTGCATCGAGTGACACGTTTGTCGACGCAGCATTGACGTTAATCGTCCGAGGACTGCAAAATCGACATAGCGTTGCACTAATTCCTACTTCGAATTGGTTGTACCTACGTTAGTTTATCATTAAGTTTTCATGTACTTTTTATATTTAAATATCTTTGATTAATTTCGGTTTTTTTTGGACCTCCAAGTGTTGCAAACGTATTTGGCACAGCCGGTAGGATATTCACGGAAATTTCGCGAAATCGGGACCTCAAAATCGGGAATCCGCGTCGCGAGGACCCGGGTTGCTATCAAGCTCCGTAACGAATATCCGAACAACGAACCTACGGGCCTGCGGCATACAAGGAGGAGAATCCAGACATCGATTCACGGGGAGAAACCGGAAAATAATGTATATGTAAGTACACTTGAATACTTCTCTTGTGTTGCTTCCTGGACCTTAGTATTTCTTAACCTTCAAGATTTACCATCCCAGAGCCTCTAGATTGCGGGCGCCTGAATCTAATCAGAGCCGCCGTCGAGTAGTTGATAGCCTTAGGAATACAAGTAACTTAGACCTAGATTTAGAGTTAGACCAACTATTCAATTTAGACATAGCAGTAGACCCAGAAGCTATCTATAAGGCACTCCGCCTTGTCCCGGAATTTGATGGGAACCCGAACGTTCTAACCAGATTCATTAAGATATATGACCAACTAGCCGTAGAGTATTTAAAAACAGGATCTGGTAACAAACTAGGCAACTTATGTCTGTTGAATGGCATCTTAAATAAAATCAAGGGTAGCGCTGCTAGTACTATTAACTCGAATGGGATACCCAAAAACTGGCTAGGCATTCGAACTGCCTTGATTAATAATTTCTCGGATCAACGTGATGAGACAGCCTTGTACAACGACCTTTCATTGGCTTCACAGGGTAGTAGAACTCCTCAAGAATTTTATGATTATTGTCATACCTTATTCAGTACGATAATGACATATGTGACTTTACATGAGAATATACCCACGACTATAGAAGCAAAACGCGAACTTTATAGAAAGGTAACTATGCAAGGATATATAAGGGGTTTAAAGGAACCCCTTGGGTCCCGTATACGTTGCATGCGCCACGCCACTATAGAAAAAGCCCTAGAATACGTGCAGGAAGAACACATCAACGTAGCAAACCTTCGAGAACCTATACGACCCCTAAGGTCGTCGCTATGTTGCCCCCCTACATGCCACCGACAGGGTTTAACCCACCACGCCTCTCTCTCCCAACACCAGTGCCGAATTGGCCTGCACCTACAGGCCAACGACCCATGAGGCCCCCACCTCAGCCTTTTAAATTTGCTGAACCTAACCAGCGGATGGTAAAAAATACACAGAGAATGTTCTCTGCACCACCGCCTTACTACAACCCCCACAGTAAGATGTTTAGATTACAGCCACGACACAGTACTCCGAATCACTATAACCAACCCCCTAAACCAATGAGCGGTATTCAACATTTCACCCCTAAGGTGTTACCTCCCACTAGGATGATAACAGGACACGACTGGAGTAAATCCGGGAACCCACCACCTAGTAACTATTTTAAGACTCGGGAAATGAACATGAACGATTGTATGACATATGACGACTCATATTACAATTACTTTCCTGAACCCGAGTATGACTACTACACAGACAATTATGACTATAGCAATGCAGTCACCCCTGGCTATAGTTATCAGTTACCATACTATGACGTTAGTACTGACAACCAACTGCTGAACGATCCTCAACCACTAGCAGGACCAAGCCACGAAGAGCAGGATTTTCAGGAGGATGTAATGTCACCAAAACCAAAATAGAATTAAATCTCCAGACCCAAAGGCAATTACCTTACATACAGATCGCGAATCCACCATTAAAATTACTCATAGACACGGGAGCCAATCAATCGTTCATTAGCCCCGAAGCCGTGGAACACTATTTTTTTGACTATCCTCTGAACTTAGATCCGTTTGAAGTAACGAACATACACGCGTCTACCAGAAGTAATTATTCTATTACATTACCGTGTTTTTCAGAATTTAGGGATACTGATGATATGAAATTATTTATCTATCGATTTCACGATTATTTTGATGGGCTCATAGGCTTAGATTTATTAGGTAACTGGGAAGCCCGAATTGATTTAAGAGAAAGACAACTCATAACAAAACATGCGTCGAACTCTATCAGAATGTACAATTCGCGTAATGTTAACCTTTACGAAGACATTGTTCCAGCAAATACTACCAAGCTAATTCGCGTATCTATCGATACTTGTGATGGCGATGTCTTTATAGAAGAACAAATTCTATGCAACTGTATAATTCATGACTGTATTACTACCGTAGTTAATAATCGTGGTTATCTAGAAGTGGAAAACCCAACATCGAATGATATAATATTTTTACTAGATCAACCAGCACACGCAGAACTCTATAATGAGTGCACGCGCACCGAACAGTTGTCGAACCATGCACAAGATGTAATTTCGCGATTACGGACTGATCATCTGAACGAAGAGGAAAAAGCAAACCTCATAACTCTTTGTTCTCATTACTCGGATGTTTTTTATATCGAAGGTGAACCACTCACTTTCACCAATAAAGTAAGACACCGCATTAGAACCACCGACGAAGTTCCGGTTCATGCTAGGAGCTATCGATATCCTTTCGTTCATCGTCAGGAAGTTAAAGACCAAATAGGCAAAATGTTAGAGCAAGGAATCATTAGACCATCTGAATCCGCATGGAGCTCACCAATTTCGGTCGTTCCCAAAAAGATGGACGCATCAGGAAAGAAAAAATGGCGGCTAGTAGTTGACTTTCGTAAGCTGAACGAAAAGACACTAAATGACAAATATCCTATACCAAACATTAGCGACGTACTTGACAAATTAGGAAAGTGTCAATATTTCACAACATTGGTTCTATCAGGTAGAAATGGATGCACAAGATATTGAAAAAACAGCTTTCAACGTAGAACACGGCCATTTTGAATTTCTTCGGATGCCAATGGGCCTAAAAAACTCTCCATCCACTTTTCAACGAGTGATGGATAATGTCCTCAGAGGACTCCAGAATGAAATCTGTCTGGTGTACCTAGATGATATTATAGTTTTCAGTACCTCTCTTCAAGAGCACATGATTAACTTGGAAAAGGTATTTCAGAGACTGCGAGAATCCAACTTTAAGATCCAAATGGATAAATCGGAATTACTGAAACTTCAGACAGCTTACCTTGGGCATATTATCACCAAAGACGGCATAAAACCGAATCCCGATAAGATCATGGCTATTAAAAAGTATCCCATCCCTAAAACTTCAAAGGAAATTAAACAATTCCTAGGTCTTATAGGTTATTATCGAAAATATATACCGGATTTCGCCCGTATCATGAAACCCCTCACTCAGTGTCTTAAAAAAGGCAGAAAAATCACCTTGGATACTGAATATGTTAACTGCTTTGAGAAATGTAAAACCCTCCTTACTAATGACCCCATATTGCAATACCCAGATTTCGAAAAAGATTTTAACCAAACAACTGACGCATCCAACGTAGAAATTGGAGCTATTCTTTCACAAGGTCCAGTTGGATCAGATAAACCAGTTTGCTATGCATCTCGAACTTTAAACGAAAGCGAAATGAACTACAGCACTATTGAGAAAGAACTTCTTGCCATAGTCTAGGCTGCGAAGTATTTTAGACCTTACCTTTTTGGATGCAAATTTCAAATTCTTACTGACCATAAGCCCTTAAAATGGATGGTAAACTTAAAAGAACCAAATTCACGCCTCACTAGATGGCGACTTAATGTTAATAATAATATGAGTGAGTACCAGTTCTCTGTTAGGTATAAAAAAGGAAAGTCTAATACAAATGCCGATGCCCTTTCCCGCGTTGAAATACATGTTGGCGAAACATTGTCTTTAATAGAGGAGATTGATGAACTAAACTCCCTTCTAGGCAACCCATCCGAATGTATACCAACCCAAATTAATTCATCCACTGAATCGGTTCATACCAGTAACGATAATCCTATTTTAGAAATACCTATTACAGATGAACCACTTTATAAATTTCATAGACAAATTCACTTCACAATTGTAAACGACGTTAAAAAACGACCGACAGTGACTAAACCTTTTGACACTCACACTCGTACCAGCATCCAACTATCCGAAACCAACCTAGAAGATGATGTCGTAAAAGCCGTTAAGGAGTACGTTAACCCAAAGGTTAAAACAGCTATTCTAATCACCCCACTTTTAGCAATGTATTCTATTATACCTATATTACAAGATAAATTCAGAAGTTCATCTATGAATCTTGTTAAAACAAGATTCATAGATGAACTTCTTCAGCAAATCTGAGCTGGAAAACGTTAGAGATTACCTCCGACAGCAGGATATAATCCGGCACTATCATGATGGTAAAACAAATCATCGTGGAATCAATGAGAGCTATCTAAGTCTATATCGAAAATATTATTGGCCTAAGATGAAGGACCAAATCACTAAATTTATAAATGAATGCACCATATGCGGACAGGCTAAATACGATAGAAATCCTGTTAGACCGCACTTTAATGTCGTACCGTACGTTGAAACAGTCCACATGGACCTATTTACAGTGCAGAGCGAAAAATTTGTAACCTTCATTGACGTATTTACTAAGTACGGGCAAGCATATCACCTTCGTGATGGGACGGCCGTTAGTATCTTACAATCTCTTTTGCATTATTGTACTCATCATGGTGTCCCTTCCATTATTATTACTGATAATGGTACAGAGTTCACCAACCAACTGTTCATGGAATTCACTAGACTTCACAAAATCAACCACCACAGAATATTATCTCACTCCCCAAACGATAATGGAAATATCGAACGATTCCATTCGACTCTTCTTGAACATCTTAGAATTTTAAAATTACAACATAAAGACGAACCAACCATCAATCTTATACCATACGCTCTAATAGCGTATAATAGTTCAATTCACAGTTTTACGAGATGCAGACCCTTTTATTTACTTACCGGACATTTCGACCCTCGTGATTGCCTCGACATTGACATAACCCAACAACTATTGCAACAGTATGTACAAACTCATAGGGACCAAATGAAAAAGATCTACAACATTGTTAATAGCTCTTCACTCGCCGATCGTATGACTTTGATCGAAAATAGAAATAAAACACGGGAACCAGAAATAGAGTACGCACAACAACAGATATTTATTAAAAATCCGATTGCGAGCCGCCAAAAAACAGCTGCTCGCTATACCCAGGACACAGTATTAGCAGACTTACCAATCCATATATACACTTCAAAAAAACGTGGTCCTATAGCCAAATCACGCCTCAAGCGTATCCCTAAAGCAGCAAACTTGTTACAGAACCCTGTTGGTAATACTTCTCCAAAGGACTCTATCTCAAGAAATTAAACTTGAGAGTCTCGATGACGGACCAGGACTATTACCTTACAAGCTTGGACTTATGCGACTAACTACCCACCATCATACATTCATACAATACGTACAGTTGAACGACATCGAAGACAATGGTAACAAATTATACACTCAATTACTTAGTTATAAAGAGCGAATGACTAATGACACTTACTCACTATATGAAATTTAAATTCATTATCTTATTGGGAAAATGGATAAAGTTCTCATTCAGTTATAATCTCTAGAGCCCAACAGAGCCAAGAGAGGTCTCGTAGATGGCTTAGGTTCAGTTATTAAAAGTATAAGTGGAAACTTAGATCACACTGATGCGATAAAATATGATGAGGCAATTCGAACTCTAAAGAAAAATCAGGATAAAATTTCCTCTGAATTCAATAATCATATTAGTTTGAGTAAGGAATGGATGTCAAAACATAATAACGTATTGGTACAGTTAGTAGAAAACCAAAGTAAAATTAACACAACCATTGAATTAATAATTAAAGGTAACGCATATAGAGAACATGATTTAATTAAATACGCTAAGTTTGCTCAACTATTAGAAATAGTGGGCGAAAATATAGCAGACATTATGAATGAATTAATTAGGATAGAAAATAGTTTAGCTTTTATTCGTGTCAAAAGTACGCACCATTCTATGATAGATATAAGCACTTTAGGAGCCATGATTGATAAAATAAAAATCATATACGGCAAAGAGTACATTTTAGACTTAGAATTAAGAGAATACTATGATATTATTAAACCGGGATACTACTATTCTAAAAATCAGATAGTATTCGTTTTTAAGTTCCCGATAGTTTCTAAAGATACGTATGATTTATTTAGGTTAGCTGTAGTACCTAATAGGCATGCACAGGCTCTAGTCCCATCGTTCCCCTTCATAGCAACTACCGAGATATCATTCGTGTATATAGAGGCAGAATGCCCGAAGATAAAAGGCCGGTATCTCTGTGAGAAGGACACAACGAACCAAGTTCGGTCTAAACCAGACTGCATCAAAGAGCTGATCACCAATCAAGTCCTTCAGGAGTCCTGCAAGTTCACCAATGTCACCCTGTCGAGAGAAGCTATGGAAAAATTAGACGATAAACACTATATACTGTCCTTCCCCCACCAAACGAAAGTACAACTCTTCTGTAATCGAAACGATTACACTACACTTCAAGGAAGTTTCCTCACTACTATTCCTGTCGGATGTCATCTTAAGTCCGAAGCATTCACCTTTGTTAACGATAACGATGCTATCCAAGGCACCCCTCTTAAATGAACGAAAATACCCTACGACGTCGAGAAACAGTACGCAGACTCTCCAACCCATATTCACCTCAACTCAATCAATCTTCAAGGACTACACAGCATCCAAGACAAGATCACGATACAAACACCCCTACAATTGGAAGATTTCATAGCAGATCCACTGTACCACACTACAATCCCATTATATGCAGTTATAACAGGTACAGGTGCACTCGCCCTCATTTTCATCGTCCGGCGATATCTGAGCAACTGCAAACCAGCCGAGAAAAGGAACATGGAACCACCAACTATTCCCCTCTCTATAGACCCCGGGAATGTTCCAGCGACATTTTAACTAAACGTTTTAAAATAGTCGCTGTTCTGAGGATGGAGGAATTACGTATAGTACCTAGAGGAAGACCGCCGACGCTGCAGTTGCATCGAGTGACACGTTTGTCGACGCAGCAGTGACGTCAATCGACCGAGGATTGCAAAATCGACATAGCGTTGCACACTTCTAATTCCTATTTCGAATTAGCAGTGACGTCAATCGACCGAGGATTGCAAAATCGACATAGCGTTGCACACTTCTAATTCCTATTTCGAAAGTTGAGCAATATTTTACAAGGGCTTAATGGGGTCAGCCTAAACCTCTTTGCCATTATAATTTGTGTAGTAATTAGAGGATAGGAGATAAACAGTGAATGTTAGTAATGGTTTAAATAAAAATAAATCCCACAAGTTTACGACATATTAGCATGTTGAAATTGCAGTGGTCCTAATGGAACACTCAGATCTAAGTACTAACAGCAGTCGAGGCAGAAAGGGACGACCTATTAAAGTTTGTTGAGAGCCGTTGCATGCAGATCGCTTACAGACAAAAGTTGGACAAAAGTTTTTGTCTTAAACACCCTTTAAACCTAGACCCTAAAACTCTAAAACCTAAGACAATCGTACAGATGCCCACGATACAGATCTATAGCTAGTGTGGGTATCACCGGAAACCGAATCATGATTATCAACAGCAAATCAGGATAGTCATTATATATATATATATATACTTATCTACATATTAATGTCTTTATTATTATCAACTTATCTAATTATAAGTGCCTATCCATTTACTTATCTAGTTTTTAATATATCAATTGTAATTGTAGTTTTATTTAATCTAAATAGAATTAAGGCTAATGTTTAAAAAGCCTGTACTATCGTTTTTAAACTTTTCGTTTTCATTTTAATTTTTCTTCTTTTTTTAGTTTTACGCCGGAATTAAAAATACATCTACAAAAACATATTTCAAAGAAAAGTTCCAAAGAGAACGGCTGTCTAGGAATAAAAGTGGATAGAGCAGCGGAGTGCTTACGTGTACTTACGTGAATGACACTAATTAAGCTGAGAGTAACGCTAAGTGCGACTAATCTAATTACTTACGATGGGTAAATATGAAGACGAACTCTAAGACGCGCTCTTGAGTGGTCTATTAAAGTTTTGTTTTGTTATAAATGATTCCATGAATCGTTAGTAATTGCTCTGTGAATTGCTCTGACAGTACACTATGTTCATTTAGGTGTGAACTGAGGCGTACAGAACTAAGTTGATTTATCAATTCATCATGATTTCTGCAGTGGCAGTGGCTCATAGCTCGAAATACTGACGACCGTTGGAGCAGAAAGGATCTTGAGTGGAGACCACGCAATGAAGGGGCCTGCTTGTGTATAATGGTAAGCTGAGTAAAGTCACTGTAGTGGTTGGGAAAGGTTGATAAATGGGAATATACAGTTATTAAAATAGCAATTACATAAGACTGAATAATTGCAACTGCAGATTCTAAAATTAATAGTAAAATTTATACAATGAATAAATATTGCTGAACATTTCACACAGCGCTATCTAGTCCCAAACTAAGCAGAGCTTGTATTATGGGAACCAGATAACTGATAGAATACTTATATACATTTTTTTTGTAAATATATATTTATAACATATGGAGAAACTACTGAACCGGGAACAAATGTCTGTAGATCATGCAAACATTTGTTCCGCGGCGGGAATCGAACCCGCTACCTCTTGCGCGTCAGCCGGCTATTCGCCCACTGCATCACGGAGGTCGTCATAATGAAAAATAAATAAAAATGAAGGATTGCCGAGCACCTTAATCATCATCTCAGCTTAGTCAGCCAAGTCATGAGCAGCAGCTAGTCTCATTATATTGAAATATTGTATAGTCTACAATACAAGCATTATTACATAAAGATTATTATTTTTAAGTTCAGCCGATTGTTTGGAGGAAATTTCAATAATTTTCCATCACTAAACGTTATCCGAGCTCAGTAGTTTTTACATGGATGTTTAGGAATAAGGTTTTCTTTTTAGATCATGATATTTTAGGCACCCTCTGAATTTATTACATACAAATTTTTAGGCGTTAGCTAGACTGTTCTTTTTTATTATATAGAAAGAGATATTTTGAACCCCGCTAGGGCATTACGAGAGCCTTTATAAATATGAGTCAAAGAGATTAATAATAATAATCTTTATTTCAGACTCATGAGATCCATACACATTTACTATGCACAATACAATACACATAGTTCACAATAAAATCACCTTCAGTAGTTTAGGTGGCAATGCCCACCCAACGTCTATACATCTTAGAATGTATACGCCTTTCTGCCAGACTTCTAATGATAGCGTTATTACAAGTGTCAACTCTGGACATGAAAGACGCTATCCTCCTACGCTGATTATCATCGCTCTTTAAAGATTGCATGCAAATTTGACAAGTACCAAGGGCTAACCATGACATTGGCGTTTATGCCCATTAGTTTGAACAGGTTTTTCAGCGCCAGATGACAAATTACAGCTGCGACTGGGAAAAGACGCAGCCAATGTCTTGTCTCCCACAGGATTTTAGATGGTACTTTTCCTACGTGCCTTAACCATCAACTGTTCAAGTGAAATATTAAAACACTTAAAAATAATTTGTTGTTCCAAACTAAAATTATGGTTTAAGTTATGTTTTCTAATTCCTTTTCATTCATTATCTACAATACTCTTTATCTTAACTGCCTTATTAATTCCGTATATTTTAGAACATTTCCAACTGAACGTGTAAAACATTAAAAAACACTGAGTAAAACAAAAGTATTACTCCGTAACCACTGTACCTTACACAATCCTCCCTGGGAGGATAATAAAACCAGAACACGTTTTCGTACTAATTTAACTCGCCGTGCTGCTTTTAGCGAAGATATATTTTGTTTCGGTTGATGTGCTATTGTGGGAATGACGAATCTCTAAAACCAAAACACATTATTTATATAGATGTACACAAAACATTATTATTAACACACACAAAACAAAACAGATAAATATATTTATATATAATATTGATAAATATATAATATATTTAATCCCCATCATGACATACTCCTCAGTAGTATTCGCCCACTCTCGTCAAGTTGCTGCCATTCAATTAGTACAAAATCGTTTCTTGCGAAAAGCCACAGGCTCGCCTTGGTATTTTCGCAATAACGATCTGCATCGTGATTTAAAATTAGAGTCAATAGCTAAATTCATCAAGCTCGCTTCCAAGCGACATTATGAACTCGCCACTCATCATCCGAATCCTTTGGTACATACCATTCCGGACTATTCGACTGAACCGTCCGAGCACCGAAAAACCCTCCGTCCGAGACACGTTCTCGGAGACCCGGATGACGAAATCACTTCCGCTAATGCGGGTGAGTCATCCACATTAGACAGAGCAAACACTCCACAAATACACCGACCTCGCCGGCGAGGTCGACGAGTCCCTTCAGTCGCCGCCTATACGAGGTACAAGCACGTACCCGGGCGTTTCTCTCCTATCCCCGTCCCGGCAACAGCCCAAGCCGAGGTTCGTACCTAAGTGGTGCCCTTGCGCTAGTTGCCTCACCAAAAATAAAATTAAAGGGCTGAGCGCCATCTGCGCTCGCCAAAAGCTCGGTTAAGCTGCAACGGCCTCAGAGGCCAACAGCGAGATAAGTCCATTCGAAAAAAAAAAAAATATATATATTTAACGACCCCCGTGGTGCAGTGGGCGCATAGCCGGCTGAGACGCAGGAGGTAGCGGGTCCGATTCCCGCTGCGGAAGATATGTTTGCATGATTTACAGATGTTTGTTCCGGGTCTGGTTGTTTTTCTATATATTATAAGTATGTATTTACAAAAAAAAAGAAGTATATAAGTATTCTATCAGTTATCTGGTTCCCATAGTACAAGCTCTGCTTAGTTTGGGGCTAGATAGCGTTTTGTGAAATGTCCAGAAATATTTATTTATTTATTTATACACTCTAAAAAAATAACAAGAACATTCACAATAAGAACAATATGTGAAATGTACAAAAATATTAACAATAATTATAAAATTTTAAAAATCACACGTTTTATTGGCTTTATGAAAATATCTATTGAATACTATTAAAAAAAAAATATTTTACAGAAATACAATACTATACGTAGCAAGAAAGGCCTCATGGCTATATGAATAAACTACTTGAGTTCCAGACGCATTTTGAATTGACAGAATAACAGATATCAAAACATTAGGGTATTTGAATATATTTTGCGATTATTCGTTGTCAAATTCGGGCCGCCTAAGAGATGCTGGGTGAACCCAATACTCGATTTAAAAAAAATCTGCCCCAGGTCTTATAGCGGCTACATCCTTCACTTAAGTAAAGCTGTGATCTGCCACAAGACGCTGCTGATTAGATCATCTTCAATTTATCAATAAAAAGGTTAGATAGAACTTAGATTTGGCGTTCAAAGCTCAGAGAAAATATTTCCATCGCCATTTCACGGCTTTTACAAACTCGACTCAAATGACATTTTGATAAAAAATAATAACTGAAAATTTATATTTATACAAGAACATTCCAACTTGTTTTAACGGGTATTGGTTAAATACATATGTATAACGCTGAATCCAACCATTGACTTTCCGAAACATTTGTTCAAAAGAAATCACAATACTAAATCAGATTTTTGCGAGTCTATCATCTATCAGCATTTATCCTTTGTAAGAGTTGGGAACGTGCCAAAAATCTAGTTGGTGGTCAACTTTCAAGCGCTGATTTGGTTTGCGTTTTGTTTCTTTAGGGAACAAATCCATATCCGTATATACAGATTGCATCGTTTGTCAATGCAATCAATACTTCGTTTACTTTAACTTATCTCATAGATATAGAATCAGAGATTCATAAAGCTTTCATAGTTTATTTAAAAATATAACGTCACGCGTATAATTTTATCATAACTAAGTTACCTAAAAGAACAAAACATAAGACTCGCTAAAACACGTAAAAGGATCCAGCCATTCATTATCATAGGCTCCAAAAGTCCTTACATCTGCAATCTCCAAACCCGAGGCAGTATTTTCGGGCCTGAATAGTTTTTTTCAAGTCACCCTGAATAGGTGCGAAAGGTTTATCTTGTCAGCTGACCCAAAAAATACTTGAGTTGAGAAGACAGACACGTCTTGTGATTAATGATATACTTTACCAACAAAAGGTTCTACTGACCAGCGTTGGAGGGCTCTAAGCCATAATATTCTGTGGCACTAATTTATCCTTTGTATTGTAACAAGCTACCTACACAATATTAGGAATGCTTGGTAGGTATTTTCACGCATTTAAAATAAGTTTTGACAAAGCACACGCGCCAGGCGTTGTCTCCCAGTGACGCGTGGCGACTGCTAAGGTGGCATCGCTGAAATGTCCGGTGAAATAAGAAAAACATTTATTTGACACGACATGACAAACACAAGAAACAAAGTAACAGATGGCGGGATACTTTAACTTCGGGCTAATTACGTCAATTTGTACATAAAATAAAACAAAAATGCCAGAAGTCAAGAAACTCAAATAAGTAAATGCTTAGATAACAGGAACATCCCCCGCAACTTTCAACTACCAAATCAAAAATAGTCGCGCCAAAATTGCGCCAACTCAGCATGAGCTAAGTACATTAGTACGCATTTTTTAATTTTCTTATCAAATTCATTCTGTACATTACACACCGAGGTCTGCATCTTTAATCTCACCACCATACCTTATTTATTGAGCGCGCTAATAACACTGAAACAAAATCAAAAAATAATTTAATTGATCAAATGCAATACAACATTTGCAAGAAGAAACAATTATTTCATGGGCGCTTGCATAAATTTACAAAAATAAAAAAATATAAAAATAAGCCAGGTGGCTCCTGGAACAGGACTACTCTTCCACGGAAGTCGTATTAATAGCCACTCTCTTTTTTATGATTATGTTTTGTATAACTTAGGTATATACATCTAACTCTATTGTATTAAATAATAGTTATTTGTTATACAAGAGTGCAAAGTTGCTTTTTAACCCCGTAATCAATTATGATGAGCGAGCGAAGGATTCTAATATTATCAATAATATTATTAAAATTTAGAATCCTGAGCGTTAGCGCGGGAATTAAAAGAGCACGAGCTGAAAAATCTCTGCACTCGAGTGCAACACGTAATTTTTCATCCCACCTCAGCGAGGAAATTACTATAGTGTGACCATTAGTGCTGTGCACTCCCTGAGGTATGCGCGCGGCGATACGGGGGGGAGAATCGGCTGCTGCGCTCTGTCAGTTCGCCGTCAACGCTCGTGGCGGCAGGTAGTGTTATTTGTATCGGACTGTCTATGTCATGTGCGTCATTATCATCTATGTAGTTTGTATATATTTTGATATATACGTACAGGTAATTATATTTAATTGCATGAAAATTCGGCGGAGGGTATTAATTATAGTACGCCATAGTAAACCTAGTTTGGATAGGTTAACCCTATAGGTACTATGTTGCCCGACCAAGAACAAACACTGTAAAGCAATAGCTATTGTTAAGATTGTATTATTTGTAATTAAAAATGTATTATTTAAATAAATTATATTACCATCTTCGTGATTACAGTAATCAATAAACAAAATATCTGTGATGGTCGATCTTCAGGCAAAATGCGGCTGGCTTTACAATATAACAAACTGAGATAATATATAACACACAAGATTGAACTTATATGAAAACTTGCGCGACTTCAATTACAAGTAACTCTTACAAAAATATAACCGACTTCAGATAACAGAAAAAAAAACTACTGCACCTATTTCAATATAATTTCTATGGAACCTTTCAAATAAAAAAAAATAGAAAATCAGTCCCCAATTGACGGAGAAATCGGTGAACATACATAAAAATAATATACAGTCGAACATAGAACCTCCTCCTTTTTTAAAGTCGGTTAATTATTACAAATACGGGAGTTAACACGTATATCACGTATCAGTGCGAGGCGAGACGTAGCGACGAGCGGATCGCACTTACCGTCATGAAGGTTCACGAATTGACCCGTGCCCCGTGTCCCCGGTATAACCCCCCGTGTCCCTGATATAAAGCAAGCGGAGGAACGCCGTGGAGGTTTAGCCGGTACGAGTCCGACATTCCGCACCCTGAGTTCAGAGCGGTATCCATGAGGATTCACGTAAAAAAAGGATCACGAATTGAGCTGGAAGAATGAAACTATTAGACGTAATACCGGTAAAACGGTATGTATATGTTTCATTATAAATACGGTGTCTTTTAATTATAACGAATAAACTTAAATCTAGTTATAGAAGTGGTAATAATAAACACTACTATAATGCTAGTCAAGGTACAAATTTTTCTTTAATTCAATTTTCGAGATAACCTAAAATCAACCTTAGATAACTTTCAATATAACTTTCAAATAATAATGTCACTCGCAAGTGGGAACGAATGGCGCCGAAGGCATCTTATTAAAGTCACTTATTGAAGTGATAATGAAGAAACTGTCTAAAGCCTGCTCCAGTTATGAAGCGTCGCTCCAGGCTGTTTGTATTTCATTAACCTGCGGGGCGTATTTGGAAACCAGGATTTTGACAACCCCATCGTTTCGGTATTTAGAAGATAAATTGTTCGTTTGTTCTTATGTTAATGTATAACACTTTATACAAACAAAACAATTTCGGGTCGGCATAAATATATTAATAAAATTAGGTGTTATTCATTAAAATTTCATAAATTTTTGACGTAATAACGTCTTATAAATCGATGAACGCCGGCTGTACGCACTAAAAAAGTGTCATGTTCGCCTGAGCAGAGCGTGCAAGCGTGAGCGCGGAACAAGCGATAGGGAGGCACGATCGGATAAGCGTTCGGCTTGTGACGCATCTATCTCTCTTCCACTCCTTATCACGGAAAATTATCGTCCGTAAACCGACTTTACAGACAACCAATTTTTTATAATACAAAAACCCAATGAGCCTTGCACCAATGAAGCACAACTAACATCATGAATATCTCTCAAGGTATTCTCTCTAGTTCCCACGTTACATCGCGACTGGTAGCCTTATCGCATATTGCAGCTGGTCAGGCTGCCCTTTAAACAAGTGAGATACGCATGTAGCTGTAAAAAAAAAGACGGCCTGACCAGCGACAGTGTCGCGACTGCCATTGGCTTATGTAATAAGGCTACAGGCTACAGGTAAGTACAACCTTAATGTTTCCATGTTTATTGATTGCTAGATACAATATCTTGAAACACCTTTACCATCCTCTTAAGTTATATTACCTTACTATAGCAAAATACTTAAAATACTTAATCTAGGCGAAGCTTGCGTCTTAGGAGAAACGAAATTATTTTCTCTGTGGACAGCAGAACCCCTGTGTCGTAATAAATAACACTTATTCTAGTCCTATAATCCTTGTTCTAGGAAAATATAAATAGATGCCTGTTAGTGTAGCCTGCTGTTTTTTATTACCTAGTTGCCTTCTTAGTTTACTGATTTATTTGTTGGGCCAGGAAGCTCAATTGCTTTTTATTTATTGTGTTTATATTTTAAAAACAAATACACATTTCATTGTCAAATAAAATTAAGTACATATGTCTTGGTTTTCATGTCTCTACTTACTAAAATAGTTATGAAATATATGTAATCAAAATTTTTCAGTACAAACTTTTCTATCACAAACAATATTTTACTTTGACCACAGTATCACTTGATGTTACAGAATAATGTGATTTAAGATGGAGCAACAAGATCTTTGAAGAAACCTCACTCTTACCTAAAATAGGCCCAGAGTGTAGTTTCCAGCAAATTTGTTTACGTAATATCCAGTTTATGAGACTGTTTGCCAATCCTAAATCAATTTATCTTTACTTTGTTTGCTTCGAAAATGAACACTAAAAGATAAAGACGGTAACTCAATACACAGAAAATAATTTATCATGCGATACCCTTGACCCACTAAGTAGTTTACTTGTTATCAAAGTCAATTCGTAAATAGAAGCTTATTACCAGTGTCAACAATGTGTTTGTCTTCTCTGATTTCTTTCTTTATTGTACAGATGGAATGCTGAGATACAAATGAAAATCTCTAAAAAAATTATATTTTTTTAAACTAACCTATCTTGTCACACTGCTGGGAAAATGTCTCCCCATCTCCCCTCCATCCATCACGGTCCACAGCCAAATCGGACAAATCTGGTTTGAATGCTTTCAGGTCGTCACTCCATCTTCTTCTGGGTCTACAACGGCTACGTCGTCCGTTGGGTATCCACTGGGTGACGAGATTCGCCCAACGTTCTGGATGCATTCGAACCACATGGCCTGCCCAATCCCATTTTAAGTGGGCGGTCTTAATGTCTGCATCGGCTATGCTGGTTCTGGCTTGTAGGTCGGTATTTCTGACTTGATCGATTCGTTTCACTCCAAGGATGCTTCTCTCATTCGCTCTCTGGCAAATCTTGTGTTCTGAGCTTCGTAGGTAAGTAGAGTAGGAAACCCTTCATAAGCTGCTGCATAGACCAGAAGCGTTTTCAATGTGGCGATTGATTTCCGCTCTAAAATATAACTAGGGTTGGTTTTTTTTTGCTAAGGGTAAAATATAACTAGGGTTGTTTTGCTAAGGATGTTTTTATTATAGTCTACTTTACATCTATGTATCTCACCCCAACTTTCCATCCATATAAAACAGGCTATTAATTTGTTAAATCTTTTATCCCACGCTATCTGATTTTGTTTCTTGAATTCGAATTTGAGCCAAAAAAATGTTTATGATCTAAAAAGTGTGATTTACAATTTTATTTTAGCTGATTTATTTTATGCAATAAAACATAAACGTTTTTCGCTGACAAACTTCGTCTTTTGTAAAAAATAGGACGCGCATGTGTCATCCAAAAGTTTTATTTATCACATCACATATCTGATTTGTTATAACATTATTTGTTAATTTTTAATCTTGTTGGGTGCAGACCGCACGAGATTGGTTGCTTTGAAAATGTATGGGAGAGGCCTACATATGTTCTGCAGTGGACTTCCGGACTGATATAATAATCATAATTTTTTTATGTAGTGTAAAATTAAAAACAAAAAAAACGAGTGTGCTTTAGACCACACGACTGAAGTAAAACTTCTTTTCTTTCTTTTCAAAATATTAATTTATAAAATTGTCCATAAACGAAATGAAATAAAGAAAAATAATCAAACGAACTACTGACTGATATATATATATATATATATAATATATTTCATGCACTGGCCTTTCTTTCTTGCTTCTACAGTAATATATGAAACGTAACTTTCTCTCTTTCTATCTTCACTAACATATATATCCCTCTTTACTTCCGTTCGCACTTTTCGTAACGCATTCACCAGATTACTCCCCAAGTCAAGCGTGCGTAAAGCAGTGTTACTTCAAAAATATTTATGTACAGCCAAAATAAAAGTTACAAGGTATCTGATATGACTTATAACTACCAAACATGATTTTAGTTTGAGACTGAAGGCACAGCCTACGATCACATTGTATTCATGTAAAATCAAGAAATATTTATATATCTATAACAAATGTTTACCAATCTTTAAAGTAATATTTTATTAAATCCTCAATAAAAACCCATTTCTACCTCGAGCAGAAAAAGCAGTGATGAAAGCGATAACAAAAGGCTAGCTAGAAATATACGTTAATTTCTGGAGAAAATATAAGTAGACAGGCAGCCACAATTAATATAATTAGGCGTGATCACACAACCCTTGTAATCATCACGGACGGCTCCCATAGCCCTTAACCTCGTTATATTACAGCTGTTTTGGAAGAAGCTGGTTTAGTTAGGAATTCAAAGAGCTATGTAAGTGTAAGTTAAAATTTAATAAAACACTGTTCTTTTCACAACATCAAAAGATAAACATATAAATTCACAAATCTATATGTACAACGGACGGGCTTATCGCTTAGAAGCGATTTATTACAGAGAACTTTTGGATGCAGAGGATTTAAAATATAATTTTCGTAAAAAAACTAAAAACACAACCAAGTTAACCTGAATGTTTACGCTCATAACTCAGAAATTAAGAGCACATGTCATGTTGCGTAAGGTATGTAGTGCGTTGCATCATGAAGACTTGGCCTCCAAGCTGGCGGTAGAACCCATCGTCTATCTTTGTTAAAGTTCGGCACACGACTTATTTCTATTAACTCTCGGATCTTTTGAGGAACGAAAAACTTCTCTTTCGCTAAGACCTGGGCTTTGTCGGCTTACATGCCCTAGATTCTGATTCGAGTGACAGAAGAGTGAGTGGACCCGGTAGAGACATAGTTAATGTTGTGTGTTTACCTGTACCAAGAACTACCGAAGAGAGCAGCAGTGATGATAATGATGATGACACCGCCTGTCAACACGCTGGGCCTTCGTTGACCCCCCCCGCTCGTCTACTCGCTCGCCGAGGGCAGCGGTGCGCAGTGCGAGGCGAGACGTTATTCGGAGCGGATCGCACTCGCCCTGATGAGGGTTCACGAATTGAACTGAAACATTGTCCGTCAAAACACCGATAAGACGGTACGTGATAAATCCCGTATTTATAATAATGATTGAAATCAATCACGAAAGTTTTTAAAGTAAAAAGAACCACTAATAGGTCCCTAAATAGATATTCCCTTGTGGTTTATAAAACAATAAATATATCGCGATGCGGATGCTGTCATCTGTTGAAACTTTTCCAGCTGCTATCTTGTAATCCATAATCAGATCCTTACCAATTACAATTTATACGATAAAGGAGAATAAAAAATATTCATTGAAATCGGTTATTAATAGGCGGAGGTATCGAGTAACAAACATAATAGGAAAAAATATGTAACCATAAAACTTGCAGCCGAATTCAGAACCTCCTTTAATAAGTTAGATAGGTAATTGATTTTTTAAATTACATGTGAACTTAGCAGATTTATTTGGATAAACCTTATTCCACAAATACACTATCATCGAAACCAACTTTCAAACGTACTGTCCGTACTCACTATTTAAATTCTAATTCCACTTGAACTTTCCGTATAACTATATATATATACTATTTGATAGTAGATTTACTTATTTATTATATTATTTATTAATAATTTTATTTATTCATCATCATCATATCAGCCGTAGGACGTCCACTGCTGGACAAAGGCCTCCCTCATTGATCTCCAGGAACTGCGGTTGGAAGCGGCCTGCATCCAACGCCGACCTGCGGTTCTTACCAAGTCGTTTATTTATTAATAATATTTATTTATGTTATCTATTTATGTGTTATATTTGTGTAATTTATAGTTATGTTGTATTTGTGAGTATTATTATATTTATGTAGGCAATTAGGTAGTTATTTTATATCTATTTGTATTTTTGTTAGCACCTAGTTAAGCACGCCAACCTAAGTTTTTTACCTGACACGGTTGACTGGTAGAAAATGCTTTTAGCATTAAGTCCTCCATTTGTACATTTTTATTTTTGTGCAATAAAGAATTAAAACAAACAAACAAAACGCTAGTATCCAAAAAAGAAAACAGTGGAAGTCGGACCCAGTACTCAGTAATAACTACGTAGTGGTTTTATTAATGAACCAGCTATTCTCTACAACTGTGGTAAGGACCTCCTCGCGTGCATGTAATATACTTAGATGTTTGTGACGAGTTTTCTAATAGTCCCCATATGCGTCCGAGGATGCCCTTTTATTGGTTACTTTGTTTGAGGGTTGGTACTTTTTGCCGGACGACCGTCGAAAAAGTGTTTATATTTTATAATCAAATGCCACGTGCATTTAATTATTTGTTAATTAAAATACAACCTACATGCTTCATACTCACATATCATACACACAATATGTCGAGTCTCGCTTGGTAGTCTTGGTACACTATTTATACTAAAAACGGGATATTTACCATGATTTGTGAGTATTTGAGTATCCCGATATTTCGGCGCAGTTGCATGCGCCATGATCACATGTAAACTGAAGTCTTTGAATCGTGAAGATGGTTTTCAATTATCTGGAGCCTGGAATCCTGTGGTGAGAATGTGTAAGAACAGAAGAAGTGAAGAGTCAATTACGCGTCCTGATACCGTGAGTGTTGTGTGTCGGAATCGAGTTATGATCGAGAATGAAGCCGGTGGTAGTAATAGAAATAGCGAATTAATTCCTAGCAAGAGACTAAGAAAGAAGGTAGATCGTTATATCTGCCAATAACTACCTACTCGCAAAAACTTCAGTTTATCCGTGATCATGGCGCATGCAACTGCGCCGAAATATCGGGATACTCAAATACTCACAAATCATGGTAAATATCCCGTTTTTAGTATAAATAGTGTTCATAACCATGGTAGTTTCAAAAGTATTGGTACATACGCATACCAGCATCAGCAGTGAGTAATGGCCCGTCCCACCATCACACTTGCTCATAGATCAGCAACAAAACTATCTTAACTACACACTTGCTTCTAGTTTCAAGCTCAACTCGCTTCTCGCTAATCGCCAGCGTTCGGAGAAGTAGCTTATGTTATAACAAGTAACTTTTTAACAAAAATATACCCAACTTTAGATAACAGTAAAAACCAAACTACTCTACCAATTTTGATAAAATTTCCATGGGATCAATTTATAATTATATGCTTTCAAAACTAATTTTCCAAATCGGTTGATATATAATGAAGTTCTGAGCTAACAAGCATAACATAACGTAAAAACTAAACAAATTTAAGACTTATATGGATGTCATTATCAGAACTGGACCAAATCGAAATGGGACCACACGGAAAGTACCAGCTTTCAAATAAAAACAGAACCATCTAAAATCGGTTCACCCAGTCGACAGTTCTGATGTAACAAACATAAAAAAGAAAAATTGAGGTCCTCCTTTTTTGAAGCCGGGTTAAAAAGTGTAAAGTCTATGAATTTGTTATTTAATCACTCCAAAATCACAACAGATATATTTTTTTTTATTGGTTTTAGGAACAAAAATCTTGGTAAGGTATTGGTTTGCAATAGGACAGAAGGTTTTTAATCCTAGAATATATCCTGAAAGTCACGGGTTTGCAGAACCATGCAAAAAATCTAAAATGTTTTGTATCTCCAACAAGATTTCAATGACGAGAGAAAATATCCATTAATTGTGTATGATAAATAAACTTATCTTCATTTGATTTATGTAAACTATTTTAAATAAATTTTCTCATGGCCTCATGACCAAGCTCAAGGTCGCTCAACGAGCTATGGAGACGGCTATGCTCGGGGTTTCTTTGCGTGACAAAATCCGCAATGAGGAAATCCGCAGAAGAACTAAAGTTGCCGACATAGCTCTCAAAATTAGCAAGTTGAAGTGGCAATGGGCAGGCCACATCGCTCGTAGAACCGATAACCGTTGGGGAAGAAAGGTTCTCGAGTGGAGACCACGGACTGGAAGACGCAGCGTAGGCCGGCCCCTCACAAGGTGGACCGACGATCTAGTAAGAATCGCGGGGAGCCGTTGGGCGCAAACGGCTACCAATCGCTCGTTGTGGCGATCTAAGGTGGAGGCCTATGTTCAGCAGTGGACGTCTTCCGGCTGATTATGATGATGATGATGATTTTAAATAAATAAATAAATATTGCTTGACATTTCACACAGCGCTATCTAGCCCCAAACTAAGCATAGCTTGTACTGTGGGAACCAGATAACTGATAGAATACTTATATACTTTTTTTTTTGTAAATACATACTTATAATACATAGAGAAACAACCAGACCCGGAACAAATATCTGTAGATCATGCAAACATTTGTTCCGCAGCGGGAATCGAACCCGCTACCTCCTGCGTCTCAGCCGGCTATTCGCCCACTGCGCCACGGAGGTCGTCAAATTTTATTCTCATTCTTTCTGTTTTTCTCATTTTTTGTACAATAAATCACTGTTTTGTGCTATTTCCTACTCATTCCAATAAGACAGCGGACAAAAATAATAAACTCATTTCAGAAAGAGATTAGGTAGATTGCTGACGTTTATATGAGTTATTCGAGAACTCTACTTAATGTTGGTTTAAATAGGCTGCTCTTAGACCTCAGACATGACTCTAGCGGTTTAAATATACTAAAGAGGAATGTCGAATTTTCACTTTGGACAAACCTACTAAGGTTTTAAAAGTGTAATAATTTTATAAGTATATGTTTAAAAAAAAATAAAAAATAAAAAAATACACCAAATCCGTCATCATTCGAAGTATGCCGGACGCCGTCGGCTAAACTCAGCTGGAAAAACCAACCATACTGTGTTGAAGTTGTAACTGCTTGTTAATTCATCATACCCATTTTTATAGTTGCTTATTGTATTAAAATTAAACTTGTATAAATACTAGTATTTTAATTTAATAGTATGTTTTTAATTTTATATAGATGCACCGCCGTCGTGCGATACATTATAATCCTGTCCATACAAAGGTTTTCTGGAAGAAATCGCTTTTAGCGATAAGACCGCCCATTGTACTAAATTCATTTGTAAGAATTATGTTCTGTATTTTACTTTGGTGTACAATTAAGAGTTATCTTATCTTATTTTACTTAGAAAACTTTCGTGATTGATTTCAATCATTATTATAAATACGGGATTTATCACGTACCGTCTTATCGGTGTTTTGACCGACAATGTATCGGTTTAATTCGTGAACCTTCATCAGGGTGAGTGCGATCCGCTCCGAATAACGTCTCGCCTCGCACTGCGCGCCGCTGCTCTCTGCGCGTGAGTGGACGGGCGGGGTGGGGGGGATTGGGTCAACGAAAGCACAGTGCGTTGACCCGCTGTGTCATCATCATTATCATCACTGCTGATCTCTTCTGTAGTTCTTGGTACAGGCAAACACACAACACTAACTATGTCTCTACCAGGTTCACTCACTCTTCTGTCACTTGCATCATGAAGACATGGCCTCCAGGCCGGCGGTAGAACCCATCCTCTATCCCTGTTAAAGTTCGGCACACGACTTATTTCTATCGCCTCTCAGATCTTGCGAGGAACGAAGAACTTCTCTCTCGCTAAAACCCGGGCCTTGTCGAAACGTATGTAGTGCGTCGAATCAGAATCTAGGGAATGTTCCGCCACTGCAGAACTGTTTGAGTCAACATTCTTCATTGCACGTATGTATTCAGTCAACCTAGTAGATACGTTACGCTTTGTTTCACCAATGTAGCATTTGCCGCAGTCACACGGTATCATATATACGCCAGGGACACCCAGAGGGTCTCTGTCCTTCGGCGAACACAGCAGCTGTCTCAATTGTGTTTGAGGACGGAATATCGTATGCTGTACTTATTGCGTAACAAGTTTCCGATCTTATCCGTTAATCCTTTTACAAAAGATAAGTACGCTACTGCTCTATTTACCGTTGTTATGCGTGATCTTGTGGATGTGTCCGCAATTCGACAGCTCTGTCTCTACTCGTAGCCGTTTTGTTCCAGCACTCCTTTTATGTGTGAGAGCTCGCGGTTGACGTACTGAGAGGCACACAGCCTTAGTGCACTATTAATCAGAGTACGCGGTACCGAAGCTAAGTGAGCTGGATGGTGGTGCGAGTCAGCTCTAAGATACCGATCTGTGTGTGTTGGCTTACGGTATACTGTATGTGTAAGTCGTATGTCGAAACATTGTCGGTCGAAACACCGATAAGACGGTACGTGATAAATCCCGTATTTATAATAATTTTCTTATCTTATTATGCAAACTACAACCGATATCGGATGATGTCGGTAAACGCGCTCTCTTTAATGTACAAACGTATGGTTATTTCGGCGTAGTCCGGCATGACTTTGCACGATGACGGATTTTGTGTATTTGAGCTGTACGACTTTATAGCAAAAGCCGTGACGTATTTTTCAAAGCATGAAAGAGGTCAGTCGTAAATTTCAATAGCAGTCACCGTAATATTTGGGACGTTATAGTTCATAGTTATAGTAAAAAAAAAATTAATTATGTCTCTTCCTTAACATAATATAAACTAAAATTGGTACTTACAGAGGTTCGTAAAATAATCATCATAAATTTCATCACTTCATTTAGGTATTCATAAAATAAATAAAAAAATTTAAAATACAACTCAAATAATACATGGCGTCAGTTCGACTCGACCGTTTGAGCTTATTTTTGAAGGATTGTGTCGAGCAGGCGTTTCTAATATTCTCGGGTCGTCCGTTTTAAATATTGGGAGCGATAACATGCACCAGTTAAAATACACCTATAATATTAACTTATACCTGTATGTTACTAACCTAAGCTATGCTATTTTATGAAGAACTATGTTAGCTATGCCATGGACGTTAAAAAGGATTAGCAAGCTCGAGTAGTAGTGGGCAGGGCCCATAGCTCGAAGAACTGACCGCCGTTGGTACAGAAAGGTGCAGAAATCTCAGCGTATGACGACCCCCTCCCCTACCATGGAAAAACGACCTGATAAAGGTTGGTGGGAGCCGTTGGGTGCAGGCTGCACAAGATCGGTCGCTCTGGGAATCTATGAGGGAGGTCTATGTTCAGCATTGGACGTCCTGCGGCTGATATGACGATGATATGATGAGCGTTAAATAAGAGAGAAGAAGCAGATGCATCATAAATGTCTCTTTTATGTATTTTCAGCGTGAGATGCTAAAAATAACCTATGTATATTAATAGCAATCTAACGAATCTTCCTTAGATCTAACAAATAAATACTCTGTAGATCATGCAAACATTTGTCCTGTGGACAAATCACAACAAATCTTCAGAGGATTAACGCATAACTGCATGGCATTTGCTCTCGATCGATAGGCCTCGTTCAAACAATATCTATCATCTTGTCTATATAAATAATACATTCAATACACTGTGTGTGATGTAGTTGAGTTAGATTTCAGCTTGAGCCGGACAGACGGTAAAGACTATCCGGCCAAAGTTACGGAGCTGCGCGGTAACTTCATAATGGTATTATATCAAACCGTTTTCCAGGAGGAAGCTGGTCAAGTTGTCTAAGCAAATTACTTAGTGATTTCCTTGTTTTGCCCTTAGCTTCAAAGAACAATGCTTTAAAGTCTTTCTATTTTTTCTTGTTTTTTTTTTTTGTTATAAATAAATATTGCTGGACAATTCACACAACGCTATCTAGCCCCAAACTAAGCAGAGCTTGTTTTATGGGAACCAGATAACTGATAGAATACTTATATACTTTTTTTTTGTAAATACATACTTATAATATACAGAAAAACAACCAGACCCGGAACAAATAACTGTAGATCATGCAAACATTTGTTCCGCGGCGGGAATCGAACCCGCTACCTCCTGCGTCTCAGCGTTTGAATTCAGCCTATTATTCGACCTTTGTTTTGAGCCCATATTAAAGTACTGTTTACGCCACCTGCTCGACAATGACAAATTATATGTCCTGTAAACCTCACTGAAAGCAGGTGATTAAATCCCTACGGCTGAGCCGGGAGTGAAGTTGTACTGAGTTGCCATTTGTATTTGGAATCATTCATTCATCTGTATTAATATATGAACCAAAGAGACGCATTTAATAAGAACTTATTCGTTAATTGAACTAACCTCTACACAGAATGCAACAACCTAGATTTGGCTTTTATTGTCTCGCAGAAAGTGTGAAAAGTAGAGTATTATCCTCGTAGATAAAGTGTAAACCTTGGGAGTGCTTATATCTCTTTTTACACCCAGAGTTCTAGTCTTCGTTACGTTCGGGATTCAATATAGCGCCCGTGACGCAAGACACTGCTTTATCCCCTTGTTTAATAATATACTATTACATCGTATATTACATCTCAGGCAGCGCATATTATTTTAAATCATAAGAACAATGTTTCTTTATTCATTAAAATTACGAGATTATTCAAACGTCCATTTAACAATATGCCCCTTCACGATTATTTTAAGGAGACAAAACTATTCTTTATTGGGTACATCATACTTAGAATCATGTGAGGTGGTGGTGCACGCGATTAACTATCTTCTTCTTTATCTGTACACCCTCCTTCTGCGCAGTTGGGTAAAAAGCAGCTTATGTCACCCGGGGATAGTGTAGCTTCCCAACATGTAAATAATTTTTTAAATCGGTCCAGTAGTTTTGGAGCCTATTCAATACAAACAAACAAACAAAGCTTTCCTCTTTATAATATTAGTATAGATATTATAAAATAAAGTCGCTTCCGCTGTCTGTTCGCTTAAATATTTTATGCTAACTTACGGATTTTAATTCAATTTTCAGCAATATATGGTTCAAGAGGAAGGTTTATGTGTATAAAACATACATATTTACAGTACAGAAAAGCCGAAAAATATATATTTGTGCGCTTAAAGCGCAAACGCTGGCTAAACCTTACGAGATAGATCAAATTAATGTACTACAGAATTGTATATCTTAAAAAGATCGATCGACTGAGCAGGAGGGTAATGTTTTCTTAAAAAACATATGCGTAGCCGCAGGCGGGTCAGCTAGATCTGAATAAAAATAAAAATCATAATACACATCGTCTATTGCCCTGCTGTCCGGCCTTTGGCAATCTGAAAGCTCTAGCTCTGAGATGGCGATACAGGTTACCATTGTTTGAGAATAACAGTTTGCTGACAAACAGTGAGACTGTGGCCCGTAGTGCTCTACCGAGAAACAAAAGGGAATTGAAACTACAGGCTTGAACAGAACTCATCTTTGCAAATTAGTAATTATAATCAGTAGGCTTTTGTACTAAAGTAAAGTATTAAATAGACGAGACGTGGTCCTTTACTATTGGCCTTATGAATAAGCTCAGAGTCGCTCAACGAGCTATGGAGAGGGCTATGCTCGGGGTTTCTCTACGGGGTCGAATCAGAAATGAGGAGATACGTAGGAGAACTCAAGTCGCCGACATAGCCCGACGGATTAGCACGTTGAAGTGGCAATGGGCAGGCCATATAGCGCGCAGAACAGATGGCCGATGGGGCCGGAAGATTCTCGAGTGGAGGCCACGGACCGGCAAGCGTAGCGTAGGACGTCCACCTACAAGTTGGGCAGACGACTTGGTAAGAACCGCAGGTCGGCGTTGGATGCAGGCCGCTTCCAACCGCAGTTCCTGGAGATCAATGAGGGAGGCCTTTGTCCAGCAGTGGACTTCCTACGGCTGATATGATGATGAAGGTATTAAATACGTGTGTAGTAATTATATTTAATAAATTCATTATATTAGACTTTAATTCATTAAAACTATGGATTGAAAAAAAACACAGATTATTACTGGAGTTGATTACTTATTTTATTGTGTTTAAGAAATAGGTCGGTATTACACTAATATTATAAAAGCTTAAGTTTGGATGTGTATTTGTTTGTTTGTTACTTAATCACGCCGTAAAGGCTGAACCGTTTTCGATGAAAGTTGGTAAATACGTAGTACCTAGATCACCACATAGGCTACATTTTATCCCAATAATCGGTACCCATGGGATTAAATGGGGTGTGAAGTCAAGTTGCAACAGCGAGTTTAGCAATATTTCTAGGTCGCCTACACATTTAGTAGTGTAACACGTACGAAGTCGCGGGCAAAAGCTAGGTATTTATAATGAATTAATTAATTAAATACTATTTATTGCACACCAAACAAAAATACAGTAATAATGGAAATAAACATTAAATAAAGGTACAATGGGCGGTCTTATCGCTAAAATCGATCTCTTCCAGACAACCTTTGGATGGAGAGGATAAACAAAATCAAAAGACGGCGGTGTAAGAGTACGTACAGACAGAACCCACAAAATTAAATATACCATTTGATTATACTAATAAACATAAACTTATACATACAAATAATATATAAATAAACTACACTACATAAAGAGGATAAATAACATAAACACTAACTAGCAGTTACGAGACAACGAAAGGAAATGGTTGTATACCTTCACTTTGAAAATAGGAAGAGATTGGGACGATCTTATACACAAAGTTAAGGCGTTCCACAGTCGCACAGCTTGTACTGTGAAGGAGTCACCATAAAATTGTGAACTATGGACGGGAGTTAGAAGCTGTAGAGTTTCGGAAGAACGAAGTGTTAGTGTCTGATACAGAAACTTGAAACGCTCCTTTAGATAATTGTTCCAAATTCCAAGAGCTTCGGTAGTTGCTGAGATAAACAGTTATCACAGACGGAAGGACTGACAGATGGATAAAGAAACACATCGTAAAGGTTCCGTTATTATCATTTTGGTCCGAAACCGTAAAAGTTAGCTAAAGCACTAGGACAAGTTTCTGAAAGACTGAGCAGACGAAGCATAGGATTGTGATGTTTGGGAACAACAGTGGGACACAAGTAGCCAAAATAGTTTGAATTCGTTTATATTATAAGAACAGACAAAAATTCATCATCATCATCATCATAATCATATCAGCCGTAGGACGTCCACTGCTGGACAAAGGCCTCCCTCATTGATCTCCAGGAACTGCGGTTGGAAGCGGCCTGCATCCAACGCCGACCTGCGGTTCTTACCAAGTCGTCTGCCCATCTTGTAGGTGGACGTCCTACGCTGCGCTTGCCGGTCTGTGGCTTCCATTCGATAACTTTCCGGCCCCATCGGCCATCTGTTCTGCGCGCTATATGGCCTGCCCATTGCCACTTCAACGGATTAGCACGTTGACAAAAATTTGCAGATAGTATTGGTACGGAACCCTAGTTGTGCTAGAACGACTCGCTTTTGTATGCGTTTTTACTAATTAACTGAATAAAACAATCAAAGCCTTGAAAAATGTTCACACTCTCGATCAAAAGTCGTACTGGTAATCCAATAAGTGTCTGTAGTGGTAAGTGCTTGAGCCAACATTGCGGGTGCGAGCTCTCCATCAATCTATTTCTATTGTCTGGCCATTGTGGTCAGTACGCTCTGTATTCTAGAAAAATACGAGTCGTAGTTTTTTTTTAGTTACTCTTAAGGATACATACTCCGCCAAAAGTCTACATAGCAGTAGGATTAGATAAGATAAGATAACTCTTTATTGTACACCAAAGTAAAATACAGAACATAATTCTTACAAATAGATTTAGTACAATGGGCGGTCTTATCGCTAAAAGCGATCTCTTCCAGACAACCTTTGTATTAGGTTTAAAGATTTCTGTTAAACTAATCTTCTTACCATAAAACCATTTTGAACATAAGATAACACCTAATAAATGTTGCAAATACGAATATTTAGCTTAATATTTATTTTTTGTTAAATCTGATCCAACCTTTCAAAAAATGGTTTATTTTCTTAAATTGAACTGATTTGTTTTCGAACAAAACTATTGGTACTGTAATTTCTTAGTTTTTATTCTTAAATTCTTAGTACTTTTTCTTGTACTGGAATTCAATAAATTCAATACCTTCGGATTGAACTAAGGAGGCTATGACGAGTATTCGTTTTCTGTTGCTATGGATATGGCTGTATACTCAAATTACTGCTAGTATTATATAAAAAAGTCGATGCCCTTCAATAGAGCAATTCAGGGATCGGATTTTTTTTTGCATTGCCACCTAGTTTGTTTCTGAACAAAATATTATTTTTATCCATTAATGAACAAGCTCGTGGACGTGTGCATTCTCACAATCCTTACCTACGGCGTGCAGAACTGGTCTTTGAAAGATCTGCAAAGGTCCAGACTCGGGGTTTGTCAGCGACCATGGAGCGCAGTGTTCTGGGAGTCAGACAGACCGCGTTCGTAACAGTATACTGCGCTCTAAAACTAAAATCGCGGATGTCAGGCAACAAGCGGGTAAACTGAAGTGGGATTGGGCGGGCCACATCTGCCGCATTTCAGATGCGTTATGGGCTAAAGCCACCACAGAGTGGACGTCTCTAAACGGGAAATGACTTCGTGGTAGACCGCAGCGAAGACGGAGGTACGAAATTAATGCCCATTTACAAGATTGGTCCACAATAGCTCAAAATATAGAACACTGGAGAGAGGGAAGGTAGGCCTTTGCCCTGCAGTGGGACACTACAGACTCTTCATCATCATCATCTACAGCCCGACTTCACCCACTGCTGGGTATAGTCCTCCCCAAGTTTGTGCCATCAGCCACGATCCTGCGCTAGTCTCACCCATTGACGGCCCGCGACTCTAACGATGTCGTCCACCCATCTCGCTGCCGGACGTCCAACCCTTCTACAGCCATTCCTCGGCCACCATTCAGTTGCTACCCTGCTCCACCTGTCATCACCATGTCTTGCCAAGTATCCCGCCCAAGATTATTTGAGCTAAATAACTCGATTCCCAACATCATGATCCTTCGTTCTTCTACGCATCTCGACGTTTGGAACTCGATTTAAGAGTTTGATGCCGAGCATGGTACGCTCCATGGCTTTCTGTGCAACTCTTAAGTACACAGCCTCCTGCGTGAGCGTCCATGTCTCGGCACCGTAAGTCATGGTGGGCAGAACACATTGCACAAGCGGGTCTTCAGACTCTGTGGAGTTTTAGGCGACTTAAGGATATCGTCCAGCTTGCCGAACGCGGCCCATCCCAATTGGATCCTTTTAGATATCTCCTTTTGTTAATGCTCTTTACCAAAGGATAGAATATGTTCAAGATAAATATACTGGTCAACCATCTCCAGCTTCTCATTTCCCACTGTTACCGCAGGATTTGTGATGCCAGAGTCATTCGACAGCACCTTCGTCTTGGACATATTTATCCTCAAGCTTACTTTAAAAGAAGCATCATAAAGGTGTTTTAGCATTATTTGGAGATCATCACAATTTTCGGCAAACAGTACGAGATCGTCGGCGAATCTTAGATGGGACAAGTTGACACCATTAATATTTATTCCGTGATATTCCCACAGGCTCTTAATAAATAATAATAATGAACAAACTTTTAATGATTAACCATAATTTTATAGTATTTAGTATTGCTACTGCTAATCTTGGTAAGTAAACCTCAAACAATGCCTGTATTTATGCATTGTGTGGGTGAAAGCAAAGTTTCGTTCGTGTAAACTACCGTTCCAAAGTTAGCCAGTTTACCAGTTCTTATTGGCATGCGATCATAGCTACTATTCATATAAACACTTGTTTCTTATTAGGAACGATCACGTACATAAGTTATTAATTACGTCTCTAAGGTGCGTGACCTACGAGGCAATTCTCTGTTATAGGCGATGGTTATCACATAACATCAGGTGGGCTTTATGCTTGATCCATCTCCATGCAGAATATACTGACAAATCCGCAGCTTTGCTCGCGTAGTTTTTCAATAAAGACATTACCCTCCTTCTAAGCAGTTAAGTAAAAAGTAGCCTATGTCACCCGGGGATAGTGTAGCTTCCCAACAGTGAATTTTTTTTTTAAATCGGTCCAGTCAGAGCCTATTCAATACAAACAAACAAATCTTTCCTCTTTATAATATTAGTATAGAAAATGCTAGAAAGCAATGACTAGTATAGATAAGTATGCAAGAGCAAACATAGCTTATTCGGGTACTCATCTAAAACTTCTGCATATATACTTGCTTCTTGTTAAAAACAATCACGTGATTAAGTTATTTACTAACTATATTAGACTCTCATCTGCTTGAAAATAAACGTCATAGCATGTAGAGTGGATTCTGTTTAAACGCCAGATATTTTTTTTATTAATATAATTTTAAGCTTTTCATCTGTTTTTTATTTAATTTACTAATTTCACCTTAGCGTTACAATGATAACATGTATGACTAATCTTAGTTGGATGTAGCCTGTGCAGCAACGTAATTGTTATAGTCAGTGGTATCCGCTTAACATCATGCGAATTTAGGAACGCGAGATTGAATCGTCAGTTAGTTTTATAAACAAGTAACTTTTTAGTTTATTTATTTCTTTAATAACAGATTCAAAAAGCTGGTTACACATTGGTTCAATGATGTCTTAAAACCTATACTAGGCTAATCCAGACACCAGGTGCTCGATAACGTGGGTTCTGGTCAAAAGTATGTACATCTTAAAAATATTCATTCGATACAATATTTGATGGTGTTATCTAACGGCCTGTGAACACACACATGCACGCTGATAATAGCAAACTCGTCAGGTGAGTCGAAGCAGAACAATTGAATAGCCAATGCGGTAGTGTGAGTTACACAGGTACTACTATGCGAGTGTGCGTGCGCTTGCACTATAAAGAATGCTCCATTTTATGATAGGCTTTTAAAATAAATTATTTAGAAAATGTCGTTTTAATATGTATTTAATATTTTTTGGTAAAAATATAACAGACAGAAAAAACAAACTACTGCACCGATTTCGATGAAATTTCAATGGAACCAATCTGAAAGTATATCCTTTCAAATAATGAAAGAATTTTTCAAATTTGTTGATAAATGACGAAGTAAACAAACATAAAAAATACAGTCGAATTGAGAACCTTCTTCATTTTTCGAAGTCAGATAAAAAAGAATCATCGAAATCGGTTGGCGTGATATTGAGTTATTCGTCCATTTGTCGCGCACAAACATAATGCAAATTTACAACTTATATAGTTTTCTCATGAATTTCATTTTCAGAACTGGACCAAATTAAAATGGAACTACAAGGAAAGCACCAGCTCTCAATAAAAAAATCATCAAAATCGGTTCACCCAGTCGAAAGTTCTTAGGTAAAAACCTAAAAAATCTAATTGAGAACCTCCGCCTTTTTTAAATTCAAGATTTGTATACTTACCTCATTAGTTCAGCCATAATACGTCCGCTCCTGAACACCTAGTGTTTCCCATAAATTAAAAGAGCGACTGATCTTGTGGGCCGACACCCAAATGCTCTCAGCAACTCTAATTGTAGTTTTGCCATCTTGAGGGGAGTTCTATATGATAAAACCTAAAATACTTATCATTGTAGGCAATGGTAATCGCTTCAAATCAAATCAAAATGATAATGTTAATTAAAATCACAAGGATCACTTTGATATGTCAATTTTACTGCTGGTTCCTTTGCGACCAAGCCAGGAAAGAATGACAAGAAACAAGGCTGGTTGTATTTTTTTAATGATCCGTTTAGAATACATAACAATAAAGAAAATAAACTAAGTCTAAATTGTAACATTTTTTAACGAGTTGGATCAATTTCTCCATATAATCCAAAATAAATAATCCGATGTTTTGTAGTAGGCTTTTTTATAAATATTTTGTTTAATTACGTTTTCAAAATTTTTTTTTCGGTTGGTGGGTAGGTGAGATAAACAACTCCCAAAAGTTATCTCAGTTTTATTTAATTATTTAAAATATTAAAGGACTAATTCTAAACATTTTTTATGTGTAAAATCATACAATAGTCTACTTACTTCACCTGCCTTAAATCACCTTCTCCATAACATCAATCCAACTCACATTTCTGGCACAGCACTGCACTCAACACTGCAATCTGTGATACAACATGGCAGAAGCAACCTTGGCTGAGGTAATTAAGTCACTACATGATAGGATGACACGATTTGAGGGTGACCTGCAGAAATCATCATCACCTGCTACTGTGGAATCCATCGCTGCTGATTATGCTGCCTTCAAGACGTTTACACTTGCAGCACTCAAGACTCTTCAGCAGCAGGTGGAGCTCCTTGCACGTGACGTCGACCAGCAGGAGATGCGCAGTCGGCGCAAAATCCTCCTTCTCCATGGAGTGTCCGAAGACAGCAAGGAGGACACGGCCGCAGTTGTGGCAAAGACTGTGTGCACTAAGTTGAAATTGTCAACGTTCACAAGTGCTCTTATTAGCCGATGTCATCGGATGGGACGAGCTTCGGGCGCTGACAGGCCTAGGCCTATACTGGTCAAGATTCAAGATGTCACTGTGAGGGACCAGGTTTGGTTTGCAAAAACCAACCTCAAGGGCAGTAGTGTCACTCTCTCCGAGTTCTTGACCAGGCCGAGACACGTCGCTTTCATGGCTGCGAGGGAACGTTTCGGCGTCAAGAATTGCTGGACTCGGGATGGCTCAATTCATGTAATTGGGCCCGACGGAGCGCGGCACCGCATTAGCAGCCTCGGTGAGCTAAACAAATTGATGCCGCCAGACACCCGAAAGCCTGCCCCGGCGCCGACGATGCCTGCCAAGGAATCGAGAGCGCCGTCGGCTAGGCGGGCCGGCACTGGCGCATCCATCAAAAAGTGAGTGTGTCGTCGCGTCGTTGCTGCTGTGAGGATCGACCGTCCAGTAAATTTCTAGCGTTACCCACTTTTTTACGACAAAATAATAGTTTTTTAATTCCGTTTTCTTTCTCTTTTGGGTAATGTAATGTAATGTCAGTCAATATGTCAGACCATAATGCAATCAGTCAATGTCAAACAAATTTTTATAAATAGTGCGGTTTGGATAACGGTCTTTTGAGACAAGTATTATATTTTGTTTTTTCTTGTTGAGTTTATTGTTTGTGCCCAGGAATACCACTGGCGGGTGGAGGGGTGAGTTTTGGTATTTAATAGGTTTATCTTATATATATATTTTTTTGTATCAATTTTTATCTATATATATATATTTTTTATATTGTTCTTATATACTTTATTTTATTATTCATGTTGCAATCGTTGAATGATTCTAGTGATGATGATGACTTCTTCTCAATCTCCTCTCTGAACTCAAACAGAAGTGAGGACAGTTATTTGAGTTTACCTGCTCTTTCCGATACATTGTCGGGCCATCTTCCTGACGAACCCAACTGTTTTAATGTAGTTCATATTAATGCACAGAGTATTCCGGCTCACTATCCAGATATGCTGGATTCCTTTGATATAAAAAATCTCCATGCTATATTAGTCTCCGAATCTTTTCTCAAACCATGTCTCCCTTCTACCTCATACTCTCTTCCTGGATTTATCCTGATTCGTAACGACCGGACTGGTTGTGGTGGTGGCGGTGTAGCCATTTACTTACGTGCCAATATTCCTTTTTCAATTATTAGTATGTCTGCACAACCACCTCCATCTAACGCTGGCGAACACCTTTTTGTCGAAGTCTTACTTTCTCACACTAAAATTCTTCTCGGAGTCTACTATAGCCCTAACATGCGTGTTAACTTTTTCTCTTCCTTTGAAACACTCTTAGAAGAGCTCCTGCCATCATACAGTCATTCCGTATTGATGGGTGATTTCAATACATGTCTGATTAAACACGATCATCGTTCTTCTAAATTTGAATCCATTATTAAATCTAACAATATGCATATTCTCCCTCTTGGTACCACACACCACTTTCCAAACTGTATCCCATCACTACTTGATTTAATTTTAGTCTCGTCCCTACAGTATGTTGCCAAGCACGGTCAATGTGCGGCTGATGCCTTCTCATATCACGACCTTATCTTTCTTTCCTATAAAATTCGCCCTCCAAAATCCAAACCGAAAATTCTTCTGCAACGCAATTTTAGTACCATGGATGTGGAAAAGGTGAGAGCTGATGCTGGGGAAATGGATTGGTCTGCAGTAGTGGGGGCAAAATCTATTGACGACAAGATTACCGCCTTCAATACCATCATCACACAACTCTTTGACGTGCATGCTCCAATCAGAGCAGTTAAAATAAAGCATCTGCCGGCTCCATGGCTCAACGATGCAATACGAGTTTTAATGCGTAAAAAAGCATCTTCTAAATTAAAATATAAGCTGAATGCTAGTGACGTCAACAAAGAAAAATACCATATAGCCAGGAATCGCTGCAATAGGGTGTGTAGGGATGCTCAACGCCGCCATATTCACGCCTCTGTTTCTAATAACGATCCATCTAAAGTCTGGAAATTTCTAAGAACACTAGGAGTTGGCAAGTCTCGACACGATACCATTCCAAATGATCTAGACATTGACTCTCTTAACAAACACTTTTCGTCATCATCCAATATTGATTTAGATGATAAAATGAACACTCTTAATTATCTTTCTTTGTTGCCAACTCCTAATTATTCTCCTTTTGTCTTAAGTCAATTCACCGCATGTGATGTTAAAAAGAGCATTCTGTCAATTGCTTCAAATGCCATGGGTAGTGACAATATTGGACGGAATATGTTAGTTCCAATTATTGATGAGGTACTTCCAATAATTTGCCATATCCTCAATTTCTCTACTTTGTCTAGTTCTGTTCCACTTTTGTGGAAAGAAGCGCATATAATTCCACTTCCTAAAAAATCCAAACCCACTTCCTTTACCGACTATCGTCCCATCTCTATTCTCCCATTCCTATCAAAAGTCCTTGAACGTCTCGTCCACAACCAGCTTAGCTCCTTCCTTATCACAAATGCCCTACTCAATCCTCTTCAATCCGGTTTCCGTCCCGGTCATAGTACTGTAACCGCACTTGTTAAAATCACGGATGATATAAGATCGGGCATGGAAAATGGCTATCTTACTATTCTAACACTGCTCGACTTTAGCAATGCTTTTAATACTGTCGACTTTGACATCCTGCTGGGTTTGCTTCGCTCAATTAACATATCTCCATCGGTGGTTGACTGGTTTCACAGTTATTTGCACGGACGCCGGCAACGGATACGTTGTGACGATTCCTTTTCATCTTGGTGTTGTACATCAGCCGTTGTACCGCAGGGTGGCGTCTTATCTCCTCTTCTTTTTGCACTTTTTATAAATTCTATCTCTCGTCAACTCACTTCATCCTACCACCTTTATGCAGACGACCTCCAAATTTACACCCAGGCTCCACTTAATGAGTTGCTTGATGCGATCACCGTCACTAATAATAACCTGCTTTATATAAGTGAATGGAGCAAGGCTTATGGATTAAGAGTTAATCCTAATAAAACACAGACCATCATACTGGGAAGTTCACGCACCTTATCGAAAATCAACTACACAACACTCCCTCAAATTAAGTTTGATAATGTAACTGTTCCCTACTCAAAGGTTGTAAAAAATTTGGGCATCTTCATGGATAGCTGTATGTCGTGGGGTCCTCAGCTTGAATCTGTGAGTCGGAGGCTATTTGCCTCTGCTGGTTCGCTCAGGAGACTGCGAAACTTTCTTCCGATAGCTACTAAAATTGCGTTTGCACAATCTCTTCTTCTCCCAATTTTAGATTACGCTGATTCCTGCTATCTTGACCTCACGGAGGAGCAGCTCAATAAGCTTGAGCGTCTTCAAAATTTTTGCATAAGGTTTATTTTCGGACTTCGGAAATACGACCACATCTCCGAATTTCGTAATAAACTCAAATGGCTCCCCATTCGTCTTCGCCGGAATACTCACATCCTATCCCTCCTATTCAACATCCTTCGTAATCCTTCCACGCCTTGTTATCTGAAGGAACGCTTTGAATTCCTTTTTTGCACAAATTCCCAAACACTCCGATCCTCTGAAAACCTCCTTCTCAAAACCCCGATACATAGAACCAGTTTCTATGCAAACTCCTTTTCCGTCCTAGCTGTCCGATTATGGAACGCCTTGCCGGTCTCCATTAAGAAATCCCCCTCACCTTCCGTATTTAAAGCTGGACTCAAAAACTTTTATCTCCATGAAGAGTCATGATTCATCTGATCTCTAATATTATTATTGTAAGTATAAGTATGTAAGTACATATTTATTTATTTTATATATGATATTTATTTATTTATTTAAAGTTACTTATGTACCTAATATGTATGTATATAACTAATTTCTTTTTCTATTATTAAGTTTATTCTTTTTACACCTCGGCCAATCTTCCATTAATTAATGATCCTCTCCATCCAAAGGTTGTCTGGAAGAGATCGCTTTGTTAAGCGATAAGACCGCCCATTATGCTTACTTTTATTTGTTTTTTTTTCTATAAATCTGTTGTGTCTAGCTTGTAAGGTATAATAAAGAATTTTCATTCATTCATTCATTCAAATTTATTAATTGTCAATTTTTGTACATCGCCGTAATTTTGCCCACGATTTACGAACGTTATGGAGTTTTGTACTTTTTTAAGTGGCAACAGCGAGTTTATCTTTATTTCATGAACATGGACAAGACGAAAATCATGTCGAATGTCCATGTCGTCCCTGCCCCAGTTATGGTTGAGAACTCGGCTCTTGAAGTTGTCGACGCGTATGTATACCTAGGACAAACAGTCCAATTAGGTAGGTCCAACTTCGAGAAAGAGGTCAATCGTCGAATCCAACTCGGATGGGCAGCGTTTGGGAAACTTCGCAACGTCTTTTCGTCCAACATACCTCAGTGCCTTAAGACGAAAGTCTACAATCAGTGTGTGTTACCAGTGATGACATATGGAACCGAGACGTGGTCCTTCACTATTGGCCTTATGAATAAGCTCAGAGTCGCTCAACGAGCTATGGAGAGGGCTATGCTCGGGGTTTCTCTACGGGATCGAATCAGAAATGAGGAGATACGTAGGAGAACTCAAGTCACCGACATAGCCCGACGGATTAGCACGTTGAAGTGGCAATGGGCAGGCCATATAGCGCGCAGAACAGATGGCCGATGGGGCCGAAAGGTTCTCGAGTGGAGGCCACGGACCGGCAAGCGCAGCGTAGGACGTCCACCCACAAGATGGGCAGACGACTTGGTAAAACCGCAGGTCGGCGTTGGATGCAGGCCGCTTCCAACCGCAGTTCCTGGAGATCAATGAGGGAGGCCTTTGTCCAGCAGTGGACGTCCTACGGCTGATATGATGATGATGAAAATTCAAACAAAATGATATGTATGTCATCAATACACTCAACTCATGGGAGACAGAATAATTTAACTAAGAAGTCCTGACTGACTGACTTTTACATTTTTTAACGGACTTCCAAAAAGTAGAAGGTTCTCAATTCGACTGTATTTTTTATGTTTGTTACCTCATAAATCCATCATTTAACTGATTTGGAAAATTTGGTTTTTTTTTTTACTTATAGATTAGTTCCATAGAAATTTCATCGAAATAGGTTGAGTAGTTTGTTATTTTTGTTATCTGAAGTCTGTTATATTATTGTTAAATAGTTACCTGTTTAAACAACGTATAGACTAAACCTCAGTCACCGCTTATCTACCGCGCCAATCTCTGGGTTACGCAGCGTTTAAGCAACATGTTATAATGTAAATCATAATACTTCACCGCTTTGGGAAAGTGTACAAAACAGGATATTTTAGGGTACAGCACCTACGACAACCGCCACACGGAAGAAAAGTACTACTGTAATAAAGATGTTTACTTTATTTTTAAAAGTTATTATACTATATTCTACTACGCGTTTTGTAAGTACGACATTAAGGATGCACTATACCTGGGAAGACGATAAATCGCTTATTGAGAAACAATATTTTGTTCAATTAATTTTGTGCTTTTAACTTGTAATTCATATATGTTATAGTTAAGGATACGTGCTAGAACGCTTGTGTTATAAAAACACGATTCCGTAAAATATTCTCGATAGAAAAACAATCCAAAGATGACTCCAAATTTATCTTAAAACCGTTCTTATGCGATGAATACTTTAATTTAGATCTTGAAACTTCATAAAGTAATTCTCCACAACATAAGTAAGTGCAAATGTGTTTTAACTTTTCAAAATACTTTTTAATTTTACCATAAAATGAAACTAAGTAACTTTCGCACTAATGAAACCATTCGCTTCGGACGCCCGGTCCGTGATTCAGTCTGGCCTCGGCTTTCAGACGGGGTACAAGTGACACTTGTCGCTCTAAACGAAATTCACGTAATTCTTAGGTAGAATTTTTATTAAGTTGCTTTTAGATGATAGGACGTGCAGCGGCGCGCGGAGAAGCGGGGGTGAAAATCGAGTTTGGGCTGAGATATAGTCAACTCTTAAATAAATAAATATATTGCTGGACATTTCACACAGCACTATCTAGCCCCAAACTAAGCAGAACTTGTAATATGGGAACCAAATGAAAACACAGATAGGGCTAATGGCTAGCATTCTTGTAAAAATGGTTTTAGGTTTTTTTTAAATTGATTACAATAGAAAATTATAATGTTTCAAACCACCTTATTATCAAGTCCTAAAATATCAATGAAACAGCTTGTATAAAATAGGTAAACAAATCATATTCATTTATCATGTAAGTAGGTAGTAGGTACCTGTTAACCTGACTAAGCGGCATTTCGCAAAAGCGCCGCCGAGTTACGTTAAAATTAGTTTATTGGAAATGTATCGATTACTGGATAAATATTCAAGCTGCTAGTATTAAACTCACCTCTTAAATTAGTTAATACAATTCCGGATGTGTGTTTCAGGAAAAGCCACTTGCATGACTCGAGGCGCGAACCCAAGAAACGAGAAAAAAAATTTCGTTTTATATTGTACCTACCGATCGAAAGGATCGTTCAAAAGAATCAATTTCTTCAAAATAACATAAGCGGTCCCTAGACGGTCATGCGGCAGGTCATGTGGCATGACATGCGTTACGTGCTGTTGCATGACATGCCCCGATCTAAACAATCATGCGTGCATGTCAATTAAAACTGGCAGGATAGAAAATAAAAAGGAATAGATGATCATGCGGCATGACATGCATTACGTGCAATTGCATGACATGCCCCGATCTAAACGATCATGCGTGCATGTCAATCAAAACTTGCAGGATAGAAAATAAAAAGGAATAGATGATCATGCCGCATGATCGTCTAGGGACCGCTTTAGGAACGCCATGAAATTTGGCAATTCAGTAGACATTGCGTCATCTGCCGTCATTTTATCAAGCACCTGCAACTGCACTGCACGCCCCAAATGTCGTAGAGCTCGTGAGAGTCAAGCAAGCGACTTTAAAAATATTTGAATGTAATATTACATACATACATAATTAAAATAAAGTCTGAAGCAAAATTTCTGTAACATTTGAAGTACTTTCCCTCCGTTTGGCATTGCTATGGGCTGGACTGTACGTTCCAGGATATCTTGTTATATAAGGTGCAGTATTGGTGCAGTAATTAACAGTAGAGAGCCAAACGTTATGATATTGGTTGTCAAAGGCACAAAATTATCTGCGTAATTAGAAGATTAATTCCTATTCGATAAGTTTTGTGCACGGTTCACAACTTTTGAAAAGGTTGTAGCAGTTTCACTATCAAAACGTTTGTGATTTAGTAGTTTTTAACTAGTATTTATCGGGATTATATCGCGCATAAAACTATACATTTGTATGTCTCAAGGTGACAGGCGCATTGCAATGACATGTAGGTCAAGTCTTTGAGGTATTTTTGTGTTAACTACCTGTTTAATATCAAGTATTTTGTGTCTTACTTTAGGGATTATAACACGTACGACCAATAGCACGTTATCCTACGTACCCATCGTTTTATTGGTGCTACAACCGATGGTTGGTGAAAGATCTCGAACTTCGATATGGCGGTACGTGATTATGCTCGGTATTTATAACAAGGCTCTCAATTACCCTTATTTGCAAATGAACATCGATCGTGAACTTTTATATCAACTCAATGTGTCACAAACGGACAACGTCACGCCCCGTATCAATGACAAGGATGTTTCCTTCATCATTGCTCCGTATTGACATAATGACATAACTTACGATAGTCAATTTTCTACTATTACCCATTCTATCACTTCGTCTAGTTTCAAAACGGCCAGTTTCAATTGAATTAATTTGTATGCGTCATTCGACCTGAATATTATAGTAGTTACCAGTTAGTTTCAAATGAACCTTTTGTTGGAAAACAAAAAATTCGTAGCAGTTTTTCACCCGCATTCATCTATTCTACGTTAATGTTCAAAGGTATTTTTGTAAAACATTTTTATTTGGCTTCGGTTTATCAACGCCAGAAGTTTGTGACAAACGATGGATGCGATCTTAATTACCTGTCAGTGGCAAAAGTCGACATTTAGTAGTGATGATGGCAATATCACAATTTTTGTGGCTAAAATAGGATTTGGACAGTATTTAAGATACAGTGACGGTGCTTAGCCTATTCTCCACTTTGCGTTTGCCTGTTAATTTTTATACTCTAACAAGAAAAGACAAATCTGGTCTGACTGAAGCACAAAACAGTTATTTTATTTTATTGCCTCAGTTTGTATAGTATACTTGTGGCGGTTTGATTAAAATGTTAGTGAAAGTGTTGCAGGAGCATGTCAATGACTCTATCAGTACTACACTGACACTTGGGCGAAAAGAACGCCTCGAAAATTTGCGATTATTACTTGGTTATATTTCACAAATTAACCCGGTATCCCAGAATAGGTTATACTTATCGAACCACATATAGAAGCAATATAAAGAAATGTTAATAATTATCGGCATATTATGTGGTCGTGCTTACAAAATTGCACGGAAAAGCGCAATCCAGACGTCTGTGTAAAACTACCTTATATGACTTACCATTTGCATTTTGATTTCCGCCGCAGTTCAGAACTCTTTGATACGACTCTTTGCAGTATGCAATCGCTTGGGTGCTTTCTGCAGTGAAATGCGATGCCAAATATATCGGGGCATATTAAAAATGTGATTAAACCTATTAAATTACCAAAATCATAAACGCAATCTTATATAAAACTATGAACAACAATAAATGAAAACTCGTTTTTCTTTTTTTTTTTGTATTACTTATATGGCAAACGAGCATGCAGATGTTAAGTGGCTACTGCAGCCCATGGATATCCACATAGAACTCAAAACAAGCTATTATGTTGTCTTGATCTCTATGTGGATACGTTGTCATACTAAAGGACTTAGCTGTTATGCCTATGTGCCAGTAATTACAGGAACATACTATTACCATCTAACCGGAACACAGCAGCATAAGTACTGATATTTGGCGGCAGATAAAGGTAAGGCGGTGGTGCCCACTTCCTCGAGCCTGTTCACAAAAGATTTACCACCAGTAGACTCGTGTTTTTTTTATAAATTATTTTAATTATTGTCTTTACAAAGTAGATACTTTACGTTCGTAACCCTACCTGCATAATCAACCGACCTGTAGGAAATTTTATTTGTCTATGTCGTCAATAATTGAATTAGTTGGCCCCAAGGTGACAATTGCTACCGGCAATCGAATTGAGGCTAAACACGGAAGTTCTAGTTAGTCGTACAAACGGAACTATCCAAAACTTCCACTAAACTCACCTTATTTAGGTGCTTAGCGAAGCTTATAGGTATTTATTTGCATACTAAAGCTAAGCACCGAACATTCTAAATAACTGGACGGATTTTCCTGTGTCCAGTTTATTGGGGTGATCGTAAATAAAATCCACCTCCGTCGTGTGGCTTCCGAACAATAATTGTTTTAACTGTACATAGAGTACGTTTATAGGAATCGAGGTAATATTCGGAGATAGTGAAACTTGTAAATTAAAAGAGCAGCTTTAGTTTGTAGGTTAGAATATATTCAATGGTTAGAGTTGAGGTTTCAACCTAATTTTACTTGTTAGCATTTTGACACTGAAAATTCTAAGCAGGCTCAGCTGATGAACCTTTCTTGGATAGCATATTATATTTATCAGCGGAAAATAACAAGAATCGTAAGTTGATCAATTTTCGAGGTAGTTAATCAAATTTCGGGAAATCATAAAACGGCAGTTGTATTGTGTAACGCAATAAGTTTTAGCTAATTGATCAACTTACGGTGCTTGGCAGTAATTTTATAATTAACGATTTTGCAATAAGTCAGATCTTACACAAATGGGCCAATCGTTGCTCAGTGTACATTTTAACGGTACACTATCACCCGTAACTTAATACAATGGCAATGGTTAGGTTAGATTAGTGTCATTCAACCAATCAACGTACACCTCGCTTACGTCGGATCATTTAACTACAGGATGCCGTAAATTAATCAATACATACGTTATATTTCAACTGCCGTTTTTGATTTTCCAAAAGTTGATTAACTATCTCGAAAATTGATCAACTTACAACTCTTGTTATTTTCCGGTGACATAAACATTCAACAAAAAATTAAGTTTTATGCAATATGCAAGTGGAAGCAACTTGACATAGAATTATAAATTATAAGTTACTTATACAGAAGCTTATAGTGAATTTTACGAGTATGAAATTAACATGATTTACTTAGCTTCTGAAGTTGCAGGTGTGTGACGCAGCCTATACAGAATTAAGAAAAAAAAAGGATATATAGCCTCAACCTATTTAATTCAAAATATCTGTTTCTTCACTAACCTGCACGTAATTTCTATTGTAAAATCCGCAAATAAAAGTAGCGGCCATTTGAAAGCGTAAAACCGAAAACATTTTAAATGGCTCCCGATATCGGTAATCCGCTGGACGATGGCTCTTTCCTAACGTTGCTGTATTGATGAGATTCGGAAATAAAAGTACTTTTCAATTGTTTTATGTTTTTTCAATGGTTCGGCTGTTGAAACATTTCTTTTTATCCGACTGCGAAGAAGGAGGGTAATATTTTTGTAAGTATTTCTTTGCATTTTTATTTTATTTGAACGCCCTTACAAGTTCTATAGAGAACATAATTTAAACAATATTTTTACGAACGTTGGTGTCGTTTATGTGCTTTTTTTTATAAATGACTGTTAGTTAAATATTTTTAAAGACAACCAAGTTATTAAAAAAAACTGGCTATAATGACAAAACATAGCGAAACATGAAGTAGGTACTATCTCTCTCTTTTCTATATAAAATACCTACTTCCTGTAATTATTAATTACTCCTGTTTAATGCTCGGAACACTTTATAAAAACGCTGCACGCTGACAGTAATACAATTTTTAACTTTTTGATGGAAACCCAGTTTTGCTTCAATACAGGAGCTTTAAAACTTCGAGACTAATCTATCAGCGCACTTTTCATGAGCTTCAAGTTCTTGCAATTTTCTCTGCACTTAGTGTTTCATAACAGTTAGATTAGCTCGATCGAGAGCTGCAATATTTGAAATTTTAACTGTTAATAATATAAGATTACTAAGTAATTATGCAAATATGTTTTTTTTTGTTGGTTTGCGTTATATCGAGTTCAGGGAGAACCACTGGTGTATTTATTTAATTTATTTGCAGGAAAACCAACAGCTTTTATAATATATACTTAAGGCAGATTGTTTACCAGACAGCCAATAGCACATTTTCACGTTTAAACAACAACATATAATCGACATCTCACATTAAGAATACAATGAATAAAGAGTGCCTACCTACGAGCATACTATAATCACTAAATAATTCACAATTCAACCGCTGTCGCATCGAATTGACGCTCATACAGAAAAGGTCACAGTCCGTGCGCTTACACAGCTAATTAAGTATATAAATACAGTTTAAATAAAAACACAGTAGTTCCCCTCAAACTGCATCTCGCAAGAGTGACACCATAACTGTACATAATAAACATTAAACACAAGATCTACCAAAAATATAGTGGGAAAAACATAAAACTGGTAATTCGCAAAAACTTGCCTGAAAAATGTTATGAAAATACTTTTTTTAACCCTGTCCCACTGCTGGGCAAATGTCTCAGCACTTCCAGACTTACCTATACCTATCTTGTGTAATGATCTACCAATCCTGAAAATAATAAAAAAGTGACGAATTTTTATCGGCAGTGAATATGTACCGAATATAAGGATCAAGATCGTTTACAACGGTTATCGATTCTGATCCAGATCACTACATTATGCCCAAAATACTAACTTCACTGCCCCGCTTTAGCTAAATGACGTCGTGTTACCCAAATAAAATTAATATTCACTGAAGAACTTTTATGGAACCCTTATGGTGTGACTTTGTGCGTCTGTCTGTCTGTCCGACCGTCTGTCACAGCCAATTATCTCAACAACTACTAAAGCAGTTGGTAATTTTTAATAAGAATAATTGTTAATATCCACCTCACTCATTGCAAGTAAAAACTTCATAAACTTACCAGACACACCATTGCAAGTAAAAACTTCATAAACTCACCACACACACCATTGCAAGTAAAAACTTCATAAACTCACCACACACACCATTGCAAGTAAAAACTTCATAAACTCACCAGACACACCATTGCAAGTAAAAACTTCATAAACTCACCACACACACCATTGCAAGTAAAAACTTCATAAACTCACCAGACACACCATTGCAAGTAAAAACTTCATAAACTCACCAGGCACACCATTGCAAGTAAAAACTTCATAAACTCGCCAGACACACCATTGCAAGTAAAAACTTCATAAACTCACCAGACACACCATTGCAAGTTAAAACTTCATAAACTCACCAGACACACCATTGCAAGTAAAAACTTCATAAACTCACCACACACACCATTGCAAGTAAAAACTTCATAAACTCACCAGACACACCATTGCAAGTAAAAACTTCATAAACTTACCAGACACACCATTGCAAGTAAAAACTTCATAAACTCACCAGACACACCATTGCAAGTAAAAACTTCATAAACTCACCAGACACACCATTGCAAGTAAAAACTTCATAAACTCACCACACACAATATTGCAAGTAAAAACTTCATAAACTCACCACACACACCATTGCAAGTAAAAACTTCATAAATATTTTCATTTTGATTGCCAAAATAAAGATGGTGGTCAACATTTCAATATAGGGTAAATAGATCAAATTGAGTATCAAAATTATAAAAACGGCTTACGTTACACATTTCAAACCAATTTTTATTTATATATTTTAATGTTGTATGCTTTCGGAGTTATGTTGAAACATTAAAAAAACTGTTCCCCTTCTTATGTCCAATGTTTGCAAAGTGAACAATCTGAAATTAATACGATTGATAGAAATGTATGTTAAGATTACAGGAAAAATATAACGAAGTCTATCTAGAATAGTTTTTTTAAGAAATCTGCCTTTAAATTTACTTGGTTTCTGAGTCACATAACTAGAAGGTGCTGCTAAATTACCAAAAATATAAGACGGAACCTTTGGTGCGCGAGACCCACTCATATTTGACCGGTCCTGTCTTTATTTATTTTCGACGATCTTAAAACCAAAAAGAAATACTTGCTGCTAATATAAACGTGATTCCTCGTTGTGAGAAAGAACATGTGTGACATTTTGGGACAAGCGATATGATTGTACCGAAATAAAGACATTGTGTTTTTACCTTACATTCATTACTGTATTTTTAAGGTAAAAACACTGGAACCGCTTAAACTCTAATAAAAACTTTAAACTTGTTAAAGAATATTCACACACTATGTTATTTTCAGCTCCCACCTAAATACAAATATAAAAAAATAATGTGTTGTGCAAAAATAATTTTCACAGCACTTAAATATATACGTAATATATAATAGGTTCGGGAAAAAGTCTTTTCGCATTATAGTATGTATGAACTTGTAATAAAATCTCTTTGGCTATACTATTTGTATCTGGCTGGTTTTGGTGTTATTCAAAGTTTAAATTTAAAAAGGATAATTCCAAATTCAAATTAGGAAAACGTGTGATTATTATTTGTTTTTCGTACTGTAAAGATGAGTGAATCTAATGAAAAAATTCGATACATTTTCAAATTTTACTACAAAAAAGGTAAAATAGCAACGCAAGCCGCGAAAAAAATTTGCGATGTTTATGGACCTAGTGCAGTGTCTGTGAGAGTAGCACAAAATTGGTTTAAGCGTTTTCAATCCGGAAATTTTGATGTCAAAGATGCACGTCTCTCTGGTCGCCCTATTACGGATAATTGATGCCATTCTTGAAAAAGTGGAGCAAGATCGGCATATCAGTAGTTACGACGTAGCTAAAGAACTGGGCATTGACCAAAAAACAGTTTTGGCGCATTTGAAAAAAAACTGGGTACACAAAAAAACTCGATATTTGGGTACCCCACGAGCTCACTGAAAGAAACCTAATAAACTGTGTACTCATTTGTGATTATTTATTACGACGTAATGAAACCGAATCATTTTTGAAAAAGCTGACAACTGGTGATAAAAAATGGATCACGTACGACAAAAACGTGCGAAGAAGGTTATGGTCAAAGGCCGGTCAGGCTTCACAGACTGTGGTGAAACTCGGGGTAACTCGCAACAAGGTGATGCTGTGGATTGGAATTGGAAGGTGGGATTGAAAGGGCATTATGCATTATGAGCTGTTACCACCAGGCAGGACCATCGATTCTGAACTCTATTGCGAACAACTGATGAGATTAAAGCAAGAAGTTGAGAGAAAGCGGCCGGAATTAATCAACAGAAGGAGTGTGGTTTTTTATCATGATAACGCTAGACCTCACAGATCTTTAGCCACTCAGCAAAAATTAAGAGAGTTTGGCTGGGAGGTGTTAATGCATCCGCCGTATAGTCCTGACCTTGCACCTTTAGATTTCCATCTATGTCGGTCTCTTCAGAATTCTTTAGGCAGTGTCAAGTTAACATCACGAGAGGACTGCCAAAACTACTTGTCACGGTATTTTGATCAGAAGCCACAAAATTGCTATAGCAATGGGATCATGTCCCTACCTACAAGATGTCAAAAAGTTATCGAACGTAATGGTACCTACATACATTAGTTAAATGTAAATAAACTATATTAAAAAATGTTTTGTATTTTCTTAAAAAATGCGAAGAAACTTTTTCCTCAACCTAATATATTATTAGCAACTCCCCCTCCCAGTGACTTTTGCTCAAGCAACCAATCTATAAATACTGTGCGAAACGTTGTTCGCGGGCACTTACCATCCGTCGTCCGAGACACGTTCTCGGAGACCCGAATGACGAAATCACCTCCGCTAATGCGGAAGAGATTCCTGATCATCAACATTAGACAGAGAAAACACGTCACAGATACACCGACCTCGACGGCGAGGTCGACGAGTCTCTTCAGTGGCCGCCTGTACGAGGTACAAGCACGTACCCGGGCGTTCCTCTCCTATCCCCACCCTGCCAACAGCCCAAGCCGAGGTTATTACCTAAGTGGTGCCCTTGCGCTAGTTGCCTCATCAAAACTTACAGGAGTGAGCACCTTCTGCGCTCGCCAAAAGCTCGGTTAAGCTGCAACGACCTCAGAGGCCAAAAGCGAGATAAGTCCATTCGAAAAAAAAAAATTATATAATGACAGTCAAATTCGTGCGGTTGTTTTCGTATTAAGGTCACGTGAGTTCTTTTGTGCTTTGTTATCGTTTTATGTGTAATCTGATCATTTTCAATGTGTGTGTTTCTAATTATGTTTTTATGTGATAAATTTAGTTTTGTGTTGATTAAAATGGTCTGTTAACGATTAGGTTAACACATTGTTGTATTTATATATATATATATATAATATAATAATAAAAATGCACACGTAATCTAAGAGTTAGTATCAGTAATTAAAAAAAAATATTTTTCACTGCAAAACCTGACCTTTGCAACTTTTTTCAAGATTAAAGCAAGTCAGACTCTCAATTCTTGGGACAAAATAGAGCGAATTAGTCCCACAAAAGGAAAAACGCCTGCAATATTTTCCCATAAATGTATTGTTTGCCCTTGTTTTACAGGCTATCGTAAGTATTTGCGTAAATTGGTGCTTAGGCGCGTTATTGCATAAGTGTGAATAACGTGTATTGCAATTTTATTGTCTGTGGACTTAAGGTGAAATATGGTATGAAGTCGAATTGGTAATTTGTCGAAGGACATTTAGGCGTATTGTTTTGAAACTGGAAAAGCAAAATGCCTTTCTGAAAAGCTTATGAGACGCTCCACATTTAAATTGAGCGAGACGATTCTCTTTGCGAATTTAGCAGATAAATAAGGATAGTTAATCCGAATCGTTAAAGTGGCGGAACCAATTTACCTGATGTTACTAAAGAAGAAACTTACAGTCAATCAGCATGTAATTAGACACAGTATTTCAAAATGTATTTTAATTGACTTAAACACTATTTTTAAATTATTTAACGGCTCTTTCAATTTTGTTTATTTAGCTATCAGTACTTACTATGACATTTCGAGGCCATACCATAACCCAAATTTGGTCATTGACCTGCAAAGTATCGACGTAAAGTAGACGAACAAAGTATCTGCAACTTCAAAACCGATTAGTACCAAAACAAAATAATCAATTAGGTATATGCATGTCAAATTTCTAATACCTTTAAATAAATAAATACTGCTGCACATTTCAGACGGAGTTATCTAGCCCCAAGCAGAGCTTGTATTATGGGAGCCAGATAACTGATATAATTTTTATATGCTTTATTTTTACATACATACTTATAATATTATATAGAAAAACATCCAAACCCGGAACAAATATCTGAAGATCATACAAACATTTGTTCCGCGGCGGAAATCGAACACGCTACCTCCTGTGTCTCAGCCGGCTAAGCGCCCACTACGCCACGGAGGTCGTCATTATTTATTCTAATGATTTAGTTTTGCCATCAAAAAGACATTTCTAAAGAAGGAAGCACAGAACGGTTTTAGTATCTATATTCAACATATATATGTATATTATTGACAAGAAATCGCTAAATAACAACACGTGCGCAGCGCTCGACTGTATACACGTGACATTTGCATTGGCAGCCATACTATAAAAAAGGCAGCAATCGCTTGACTCCTACCCACTTTGTATCGAGACTTCGTAGAGTTAACAACTCGTCACTTACTTATTTATGTTGCCCAACTTGATTATTTTGATTTTAATGAGTACCTGTTATTTTAGTTGTTCGTTTAATTTATTTCTGTATTTTGGGGTTAAACTATTTGATCGAGATTTATTTTTTATGTTAAATTGGGGAAAACCGCATAAATCAGAAGTGGGATTGGCATATTATAAAACTAAATTTTGTTACAAGCATGTCTGTATGTTCTTCTGCTAAAACGAATGTTAAAACTAAGTGTAACTAAATCAGTGCTAACGAAGCGAAATTTAGTGATTTACAGGAAACGCTGTTGGCTATTATGGTGCGCCTCAACAGCCTGGAAAATAGTTTACGCGGAACGAGCACCATGGGTGGCGACGCTGACGTCACCCACGTGCTTACAATCGGGGCCATCACCGTCACCAGCAGTGCCTTCAGCAGCACCTGCTTCCATTGTCAGCACAGTGGGAGAATCTCTTGGTGGTACTTCAATGGACGTTACTGCCTCATTGAGGCACTGAACGCGCTAACCAAGGTCAGATCCAACTATTGTTATATTTAAAACTTTGATCGCAGCCATAGTGATACGTAGTATTTCTTACAATCAAATCCGCGAAGCACTTTTTGTCGATTTACGTAAAACCTGCTCAGGTTATGCCGGTGCGAACACGTGGTGGTTTTCGTAAAACCGATTCGCAATCGAGCGGGTGCAAGCAGAAACATAGTGAATCGAAAGTAAAGTTTTTTTTCTTGTGAAGTTTGGTTCACAAAAAGATTTCTTGAACCAAGCGTGTAAAATCAGATAGTGATATTCCACAAGCAAGCTCATCGAATGCTAATTGGCAGCTACCTAAATCAGAATCATGCTCCTTCTGCAAAAAGCTAGGTCACAAAGTCGAGGATTGTTCCGCGAAACAGTGTGCCAAATCGAACGTTAACTTTTGTTGTGAATCTGTTGATACCTACAAGCAAAACGATATCGCGACTAGTGTTGTTCTGGGTGTGCCCGTTGATATTTTTATTGACAGCGCGTCAACATTTACTTGATATCTGAATCTGTTGCAAAACATTTACGATGCACTCCGAAGCCTTCATTTCGAATTTTACGTGGCAAAAGTAGTCAGGAGGTATGTAGAAACAACTTTGACGGTGGAGTTATCCAAAATTATCCTTGAAGTAGACTTATATGTCGTTTTAGATAGGTTCATGAACACTCTTGTCATTGTTGATACCGAAGTACCGAATAGGGATGGGGTAACTTAATTACAAACACTTCAAATACTTCAACGGCTTACCCGTACTGATCACGTCATAACGGTAAAGTCAGACGTATCTTTACCGATTTATCTTTTTTTTCGATTTATCTTTTACGACTTCGTTAGTAGGTCCTGTTAAGGAGCGCTTGTTGAGCATAATAATGACTTTTATCTTATGGTAGGTACGGCCACCACTGTGGTGCCAACAGGTTTAATGCATATCAAGCAGTTATGGTCAGATGAGACAGAGCAAGCAGCCTCTTTTTCTGTGCTATGTACCAAAGGGTCATCGGCTTAGCTTACTGCATGTTTTTCATGATGATCATCAGCACATTGGTATCGACAAGACAACTGATCTAATCTTGAACATTTTTTAGGTTTCCTAAGTTGCGACAGTTTTTGTAGAGGTACAATTAACATTGGGTAATATGTCTTTCTCATAATAGTATACCATTTGATACTGCTCACGTTGCAATGTTTTGGGCCACTTCCAGACTCTAAGTTTTAAATATGACGGTACTGCGAAAGCAATACGAAAGCAAGATGCAAACGAACAAAAGCAAACTTTTGAAGATGCTTTTTCTCTTTTTGGTTCTCTAAAATTAATAGTGGCTGTACATGGTCAGATGTATGAAAGTACGTCTTTTGTGAATTGGGTTAAGGAATTTGTTTGTGAGATAAAGTCCTGAAATACATCAAAGTAATGGTCAAAGTTGAGCGCTGTTGTCGCACTATACTGAACATGATTCGTATTGATTCAAGCTTCAGGCAAGACATTTAGTCTAACATATTGTGTAAATTGCAGCTTACCCTAAACATTACCGTTAAAAATCTATTAAATGTTAACTTTTGAATTTGTTAGTTGGCAGTGTGTAACAGTCTAAAATTTACGTAAATACCACTTTAAAATATCTAGTATTTTTAAACAGATTTAAATCTAATTACCAATTTATTAGGAAACTGCTACTGAAAAACCGACCTAAGTGTTTTAAACTTAGAACCTATTATAAATTAGCTTCGTAACCACAATTAGCAATCTCCCCAAGTGGGAAGGCGCAGGAGTAAGAAGTACGGAGGACGCGGTCACTGAAGGTGACACGAGCGACGAGCGAGCCATTGTCGTGTGAGGCGAGCTACAATAACTGCCTGTACGCGGAACAATATTTTATACCTGTTCGGTACCTACCTACCTTGTGCTACATAATCCTTACATAAACCTATAGTACAACCTAAAAACAGTGCCGTGTGTACCCCATATTGGGTGAGTGTTGCTTATTTGTATATATAGCTATAGTTCTATTGTTCTGAATCATTCAATTGTAACGGACAATGTGTAGTCTGTCGTTGTCATTATACCGTTAATTTAGTAGTGCTTATTATAGTGTAAGGCCAATGCTAAGCTTGCAAGTTACCTTGTGACGTTATACGTCACAAATATACATGTTCACTATCCATTTTTATAACCATTTCTATCTCATTTAACCTATACTATTCTTACCATTCAGATACCATTTAAATTCTCTCATTAGATTCATTAACCTTCTACCTACCTACTGTCTGTTCTAATTTAAGTGCATATACCTACCATTATTAGCCTACCATTGTTTGACTGCCACATCATCGATCACTACCATTTGCTAGTAGCCATTGCGCTTTCGCTTAGAAAAAAAAGGGAAGATGTCGCAGTCAAACATGGAAAATGGTCATTTTTCTAAACCACTGGATGGGAATTCCAGGGTTCCTTCTACCGGACTGAGGCCAGCCTATCAGCTTTGGAGTTCCTCTACTACGCCGTTGCGCGAGCTCCACTATCTACCTACACCGTTGCGCAAGCTCCACTAGCTACACCGTTGCGGGAGCTGAAGACCCGATACCCGTACCTACCTACTTCCTGACTACGGCGGATTACCTGCTTCTTCTACAGCTAAGGCCAGTGGCTTACTACATTTTAAGTTCAGCGTGGTTCGGACGTAAATATTGTAACTACCCTCACCCTGAGATCTAATTTTGTAAATAAATTCAAGTTAAATTAAACTTGTGTTTAATTAACGTTACATTGGCGCCCAATAATACAGGTTTTATTCGTGTCCGAATTACGTTGCTTAACTTTTTCCGCATTTAGTAGTTTTCTTTGATGTTGGTTAAAAAAAATCTTAGATATAAGGTTGATTTTGTGCTGTTTTGACTTATATGTGGTTATCGTATTCTATTTGATATATACATACTTTTGATGTATTTCTTCAACCTTGCTTTTTTTAGTGCTACCCACATATAAGTTTATATATATATATATATAGTTTTTGTATATAATTTTAAGTTGCTTTGTTTTTTTTATTTTACATTCGCTATTGCAACATTCACTCAATATGGCGTACGCTTTTAAATATGTGTTACTACAAAAAGCTGAACTGGAGTATGAAGTTGAGCTTCGCGGTGGTACTGGAGGTTCTGTTCAGGAGTTGCGCAGGCAGATTGTTAAACTTGCACTACAATTGCCACCTGAAGACATCTTAGAATCACATCTCGAACCGAATGACGACTTAATCGGTATCCAAGAATGTCTTGTCAAATTTCAGGGTAATTTATCAGCTCTGAGACAAAAATTTAACAAAAATCTATATGCTCGTGCAGAAACACTATTACATCATATCTATCATAGACTAAATAAAATTAGCAATTTGTCCGATAAATCTGAGCTAAAAGTTAAATGACTAATTTTGACTCACAATATAAGGAACTATCAGCCTTACGACCAAATACCCCCCAGGCTATCCCTGCTGCCACTACTACCGCTATCACTACTGAGGCTTCTGTTTCCAACATAGCGGTTTCTTGCGAGCGCAGTTTAACTTCTGACATTGGTAAACTCAAGTTTTCTGGCAAGACATGCGTCCGCTCGTTCATTTTAAGGGTCGAGGAATTTGTCCTTTCTAGGGGAATTTCTTACGATAGAATACTATTCCTGGCTTTTGAAATATTTACAGAGGACGCCTTACATTGGTATCGCTGCAACAAAGATAGTGTCAATTCCTGGAGTGACCTGTGTAAATTACTTAGAGAAGATTTCAGTAGCAGTGATTACGACTATCGACTCACTTCGGAAATTCGATCGCGTACTCAGGGTGAGAGTGATAACATTACCATCTACCTGGCTATCATGCATGGTATGTTTTCTTGCCTTGATAAGCCTATCTCAGAGGACGATCAGTTAGAAATTGCTGCATAATATTCGTCCGTGCTATGCCAGTACTCTATCTGCCTCTCCCGAAATTAAAACGGTTGAATCACTTAAATCTATTTGCCGCAACTACGAGAACATTCAAGCGCGGTTCTCTCAGTTTCATGAACCACCTAAATTATCAAGCAGCACAATCGCTCCTCGTTTGCTTATAAACCTAGTGGTAGTACATCAAATAACAACTACAAACAAAACTCTTACTACAATAACAACTATAATAGGACTAACCCTACTTCTGATGAGCATAAACAGGGAGTTGGGAATTCTGACCAATCTACAGCTATTGCAGCCCTAAATACAGTTTCTCCGCCGAAAAGAGTTTACTGTCCACGATGCAGGTCAGATGAGCATTCTTTGAGGAACTGCAAGCAAGAGCGATTTCTTATATGTTTCCGTTGTGGGAAAAAGGACGTCACCTTCCCAAAATGTCCCGATTGCAATCCTTCTACCGACGATAGTCAAAAAAACTAGTTAGGCAGGGTTGGAGTGATAGTGTTTCGAAATCTACTTTGAAACACAAGAACTTTGTTCAAGATGAGTGGAATAGTTGGCTGAATTTTATAACTACATTTTTCACCTACAACGCTATTTCTTCAATCCGTGATCCCTCTAACATTGATAAAGCTAGACCCTACGTCCAGGTTACTATAAATAATAAACCTATGATTGGCCTGCTCGATTCTGGCTCCTCTACAACTATTTTAGGTAACGGTAGTCACGAACCCCTACTGCAGGCTGGATTTAAATTGGAAGCGTGTGATCTATTATTTATGGCTGCTGGGGGTGCTAAGCTCAGTTCTATAGGAATTTTGCACTTGCCCATAAACCTTATCGATCAAACACACACACTTAAGGTGTATTTGGTTCCTAACGTAAAGCACTCTTTAATATTAGGCATGGATTTTTGGAGGGTTTTTGGTCTATTCCCTAAACATATAGATCGTATTACCTACTACAAGGATTCTGACACAATTTTCACTACTGATTTAGAAAACCCAAAGGCCCAATCCAAATGTCTATGTGCCTATGACTATTTAACAGATGAGCAAAAGTCGACAGCTGATAATATAATATCGCAATTTCACGAAATCTCATATGAGAAACGCGGTCTGGGTCGCACTAACCTGATCACACACATGATTGACACCGGGGATGCTGCCCCTTTTCGTCAACGGTACTACAGAATGTCGCCGGAGAAACAACGCATTCTCGTTGAACAACTAGATCAAATGCTAAAAGAGGATGTCGTTGAGCCGTGTGATAGTCCATGGTCATCGCCCGTGTTCCGGAAAATAGTTCACCAGCAATACATTGCGCAACCTTCTCGCAACTTACAACGTTCCTAATATCCACTACACACCTTTATATACTCCCCAAGTCAATACAGTGGAACGCTATAACAAAACTATAAGTACTGCTGTTTCTACCTTTGTTGATAACGACCATCGGACATGGGATACTAACATCCCTGAAATCCAGTTTGCTTTGAACAGTGCCGTCAATGAGGTCACAGGTTTTACTCCGTCATTTCTAGTTTTTGGGCGTGAGCTTGTAAGCTGTGGAACACACTATATCGACCCCGATTTAGAGAGTAATATTTTTTTTACACCTCGGGATAGCTATGCCAAAAACTTGGGAGCACTTCGAAAGGTATTCGATAAGGTCCAACTCGCTCTTATTAAGGCTTACTCTCGAAACAGTACTAACTACAACTTACGTCTTAAAAATGTTGAATTTAATATAGGAGACCTTATATGGAAACGTACCTTCTACCAGAGCGACAAAGATAATAGATTTTGTAAGAAGCTAGCACCCAAATTTATTAAATGTCGTATTATAAAAAAATTGTCTAAACTTGTTTATGAGCTTGAAGATATGACCGGACATAATCTAGGGTCATGGCATATCAAGGACTTTAAGCTTACTTAGCCTTAATTTTTTTGTTTTCAGTTCTTTAATTTGTGGATTTTCCCTAGGCAAAATCCTGATCTTAAAAGGGGGGTATGTAACAGTCTAAAATTTACGTAAATACCACTTTAAAATATCTAGTATTTTTAAACAGATTTAAATCTAATTACCAATTTATTAGGAAACTGCTACTGAAAAACCTACCTAAGTGTTTTAAACTTAGAACCTATTATAAATTAGCTTCGTAACCACAATTAGCAATCTCCCCAAGTGGGAAGGCGCAGGAGTAAGAAGTACGGGGGACGCGGTCACTGAAGGTGACACGAGCGACAAGCGAGCCATTGTCGTGTGAGGCGAGCTACAATAACTGCCTGTACGCGGAACAATATTTTATACCTGTTCGGTACCTACCTACCTTGTGCTACATAATCCTTACATAAACCTATAGTACAACCTAAAATCAGTGCCGTGTGTACCCCATATTGGGTGAGTGTTGCTTATTTGTGTATATAGCTATAGTTCTATTGTTCTGAATCATTCAATTGTAACGGACAATGTGTAGTCGGTCGTTGTCATTATACCGTTAATTTAGTAGTGCTTATTATAGTGTAAGGCCAATGCTAAGCTTGCAAGTTACCTTGTGACGTTATACGTCATAAATATACATGTTCACTATCTATTTTTATAACCATTTCTATCTCATTTAACCTATACCATTCTTACCATTCAGATACCATTTAAATTCTCTCATTAGATTCATTAACCTTCTACCTACCTACTGTCTGTTCTAATTTAAGTGCATATACCTACCATTATTAGCCTACCAATGTTTGACTGCCCATCATCGATCACTACCATTTGCTAGTAGCCATTGCGCTTTCGCTTAGAAAAAAAAAGGGAAGATGTCGCAGTCAAACATGGAAAATGGTCATTTTTCTAAACCACTGGATGGGAATTCCAGGGTTCCTTCTACCGGACTGAGGCCAGCCTATCAGCTTTGGAGTTCCTCTACTACGCCGTTGCGCGAGCTCCACTATCTACCTACACCGTTGCGCAAGCTCCACTAGCTACACCGTTGCGGGAGCTGAAGACCCGATACCCGTACCTACCTACTTCCTGACTACGGCGGATTTCCTGCTTCTTCTACAGCTAAGGCCAGTGGCTTACTACATTTTAAGTTCAGCGTGGTTCGGACGCAAATATTGTAACTACCCTCACCCTGAGATCTAATTTTGTAAATAAATTCAAGTTAAATTAAACTTGTGTTTAATTAACGTTACAAGTGATAAAACAACGCATGTCATACGATCTGTAATGTGGCTTTAGAGGCGGTAAGTCCGAGTCGGGGATCGTTGCGCGAACTGGCCCGACAACGTGCTTCTGAACTGCTAGATGATGGTCGCGCTCGCCAGGGTGCCTCTGTCTTCTGTCTTCTTCTGAGCTTTGGCTCTGCATGAAATGCTAACTTGGCGCCTTTGTCACACACTGGGCATTGAGCTACGACTCTGCATGACATGCTAACTTGGCGCCTCTGTCACACACTGGGCATTGAGCTACGGCTCTGCGTGACATGCTAACTTGGCGCCTCTGTCACACACTGGGCATTGAGCTTTGTCTCTGCAATATACGCCAACTTGGCGCCTCTGTCACACACTGGGCATTGATCTTTGTCTCTGCAATATACGCCAACTTGGCGCCTCTGTCACACACTGGGCATTGAGCTTTGTCTCTGCAATATACGCCAACTTGGCGCCTCTGTCACACACTGGGCATTTAGCTTTGTCTCTGCAATATACGCCAACTTGGCGACTCTGTCACACACTGGGCATTGAGCTTTGTCTCTGCAAGACAAGCTAACTTGGCGCCTCTGTCACACACTGGGCATTGAGCTTCGTCTCTGCAATACACGCTAACTTGGCGCCTCTGTCACACACCGGGCATTGATCTTTGTCTCTGCAATATACGCCAACTTGGCGCCTCTGTCACACACTAGGCATTGAGCTTTGTCTCTGTAAGACACTCTAACTTGGCGCCTCTGTCACACACCGGGCATTGAGCTTTGACTCTGCAATATACGCCAACTTGGCGCCTCTGTCACACACTGGGCATTGAGCTTTGTCTCTGCAAGACACGCTAACTTGGCGCCTCTGTCACACACCAGGCATTGAGCTTTGTCTCTTGCTATATACGCCAACTTGGCGCCTCTGTCACATACTGGCCATTGAGCTTTGTCTCTGCAAGACACGCTAACTTGGCGCCTCTGTCACACACCGGGCATTGAGCTTTGTCTCTGCAATATACGCCAACTTGGCGCCTCTGTCACACACTGGGCATTGAGCTATGTCTCTGCAAGACACGCTAACTTGGCGATTCTGTCACAAACCGGGCATTGAGCTTTGTCTCTGCAATATACGCCAACTTGGCACCTCTGTTACACACTGGGCATTGAGCTTTGTCTCTGCAATATACGCCAACTTGGCGCCTCTGTCACACACTGGGCATTGAGCTTTGTCTCTGCAAGACACGCTAACTTGGCGCCTCTGTCACACACCGGTAATTGAGCTTTGTCTCTGCAATATACGCCAACTTGGCGCCTCTGTCACACACTGGGCATTGAGCTTTGTCTCTGCAAGACACGCTAATTTGGCGCCTCTGTCACACACCGGGCATTGAGCTTTGTCTCTGCAATATACGCCAACTTGGCGCCTCTGTCACACACTGGGCATTGAGCTTTGTCTCTGCAATATACACCAACTTGGCGCCTCTGTCACACACTGAGCATTGAGCTTTGTCTCTGCAATATACGCCAACTTGGCGCCTCTGTCACACACTGGGCATTGAGCTTTGTCTCTGCAATATACGCCAACTTGGCGCCTCTGTCACACACTGGGCATTGAGCTTTGTCTCTGCAATATACGCCAACTTGGCGCCTCTGTCACACACTGGGCATTGAGCTTTGTCTCTGCAAGACACGCTAACTTGGCGCCCCTGTCACACACTGGACATTGAGCTTTGTCTCTGCAAGACACGCTAACTTGGCGCCTTTGTCACACACCGGGCATTGAGTTTTGTCTCTTCAATATACGCCAACTTGGCGCCTCTATCACACACTGGGCATTGAGCTTTGTCTCTGCAATATACGCCAACTTGGCGCCTCTGTCACACACTGGGCATTGAGCTTTGTCTCTGCAATATACGCCAACTTGGCGCCTCTATCACACACCGGGCATTGAGCTTTGTCTCTGCAATATACGCCAACTTGGCGCCTCTGTCACACACTGGGCATTAAGCTTTGTCTCTGCAAAACACTCTAACTTGGCGCCGCTGTCACACACCGGGAATTGAGCTTTGTCTCTGCAATATACGCCAACTTGGCGCCTCTGTCACACACTGGGCATTGAGCTTTGTCTCTGCAATACACGCTAACTTGGCGCCTCTGTCACACACCGGGCATTGAGCTTTGTCTCTGCAATATACGCCAACTTGGCGCCTCTGTCACACACTGGGCATTGAGCTTTGTCTCTGCAAGACACGCTAACTTGGCGCCTCTGTCACACACCGGGCATTGAGCTTTGTCTCTGCAATATACGCCAACTTGGCGCCTCTGTCACACACTGGGCATTGAGCTTTGTCTCTGCAAGACACGCTAACTTGGCGCCTCTGTCACACACCAGGCATTGAGCTTTGTCTCTTGCTATATACGCCAACTTGGCGCCTCTGTCACATACTGGCCATTGAGCTTTGTCTCTGCAAGACACGCTAACTTGGCGCCTCTGTCACACACCGGGCATTGAGCTTTGTCTCTGCAATATACGCCAACTTGGCGCCTCTGTCACACACTGGGCATTGAGCTATGTCTCTGCAAGACACGCTAACTTGGCGATTCTGTCACAAACCGGGCATTGAGCTTTGTCTCTGCAATATACGCCAACTTGGCACCTCTGTTACACACTGGGCATTGAGCTTTGTCTCTGCAATATACGCCAACTTGGGGCCTCTGTCACACACTGGGCATTGAGCTTTGTCTCTGCAAGACACGCTAACTTGGCGCCTCTGTCACACACCGGTAATTGAGCTTTGTCTCTGCAATATACGCCAACTTGGCGCCTCTGTCACACACTGGGCATTGAGCTTTGTCTCTGCAAGACACGCTAATTTGGCGCCTCTGTCACACACCGGGCATTGAGCTTTGTCTCTGCAATATACGCCAACTTGGCGCCTCTGTCACACACTGGGCATTGAGCTTTGTCTCTGCAATATACACCAACTTGGCGCCTCTGTCACACACTGAGCATTGAGCTTTGTCTCTGCAATATACGCCAACTTGGCGCCTCTGTCACACACTGGGCATTGAGCTTTGTCTCTGCAATATACGCCAACTTGGCGCCTCTGTCACACACTGGGCATTGAGCTTTGTCTCTGCAATATACGCCAACTTGGCGCCTCTGTCACACACTGGGCATTGAGCTTTGTCTCTGCAAGACACGCTAACTTGGCGCCCCTGTCACACACTGGACATTGAGCTTTGTCTCTGCAAGACACGCTAACTTGGCGCCTTTGTCACACACCGGGCATTGAGTTTTGTCTCTTCAATATACGCCAACTTGGCGCCTCTATCACACACTGGGCATTGAGCTTTGTCTCTGCAATATACGCCAACTTGGCGCCTCTGTCACACACTGGGCATTGAGCTTTGTCTCTGCAATATACGCCAACTTGGCGCCTCTGTCACACACCGGGCATTGAGCTTTGTCTCTGCAATATACGCCAACTTGGCGCCTCTGTCACACACTGGGCATTAAGCTTTGTCTCTGCAAAACACTCTAACTTGGCGCCGCTGTCACACACCGGGAATTGAGCTTTGTCTCTGCAATATACGCCAACTTGGCGCCTCGGTCACACACTGGGCATTGAGCTTTGTCTCTGCAATACACGCTAACTTGGCGCCTCTGTCACACACCGGGCATTGAGCTTTGTCTCTGCAATATACGCCAACTTGGCGCCTCTGTCACACACTGGGCATTGAGCTTTGTCTCTGCAAGACACGCTAACTTGGCGCCTCTGTCACACACCGGGCATTGAGCTTTGTCTCTGCAATATACGCCAACTTGGCGCCTCTGTCACACACTGGGCATTGAGCTTTGTCTCTGCATTATACGCCAACTTGGCGCCTCTGTCACACACTGGGCATTGAGCTTTGTCTCTGCAAGACACGCTAACTTGGCGCCTCTGTCACACACCGGGCATTGAGCTTTGTCTCTGCAATATACGCCCACTTGGCGTCTCTGTCACACACTGGGCATTGAGCTTTGTCTCTGCAAGACACGCTAACTTGGCGCCTCTGTCACACACTGGACATTGAGCTTTGTCTCTGCAATATACGCCAACTTAGCGCCTCTGTCACACACCGGGCATTGAGCTTTGTCTCTGCAATATACACCAACTTGGCGCCTCTGTCACACACTGGGCATTGAGCTTTGTCTCTGCAATATACGCCAACTTGGCGCCTCTGTGACACAATGGGCATTAAACTTTGTCTCTGCAAGACACGCTAACTTGGCGCCTCTGTCACACACCGGGCATTGAGCTTTGTCTCTGCAATATAAGCCAACTTGGCGCCTCGGTCACACACTGGGCATTGAGCTTTGTCTCTGCAATATACGCCAACTTAGCGCCTCTGTCACACACCGGGCATTGAGCTTTGTCTCTGCAATATACACCAACTTGGCGCCTCTGTCACACACTGGGCATTGAGCTTTGTCTCTGCAATATACGCCAACTTGGCGCCTCTGTGACACAATGGGCATTAAACTTTGTCTCTGCAAGACACGCTAACTTGGCGCCTCTGTCACACACCGGCCATTGAGCTTTGTCTCTGCAATATACGCCAACTTGGCGCCTCGGTCACACACTGGGCATTGAGCTTTGTCTCTGCAAGACACGCTAACTTGGCGCCTCTGTCATGTTTAAAGATATACGTAACTATGTGTGTATCTACATTTCAGGTGATGTGATATTAATCATTGTGTTTCTATGTACTTTCAGCTGAGCAAGATACTACTGCCGGTTCATCGCATGATGACATTAGCTTGAACCAGTCTGTTGCATACACCCACGGCGAAGAAGATCATCGGAGTCCACTCAATACCGCCACAACTATTGAAAGCTGTGACACGAACCCTGAGAGTTTACTTGGCATGGCTCGTGACTGCATCAACTGATGGAGGAACTGGAACAGGAACTGTCTTCCAGAACATCTAGTAAAGGATGTGGTCGAGGACAACCACACGTATACGTATATACGTAATGTCAAATTATATGTCATGTTAACCTCACTGAAACAAGTGATTAAATCCCTACGGCTGAGCCGGGTATACAGAAGTTGTACTGAATTTCATTATGACTTGATTTGAATTTGAAACCTCATTTGTATTAAAATTTAAACCAAAAAGACCCACATAATACAAATTATTCCTAATCATTTTTATCGATTTTAATTGATTTGTTATTTGTAAATCAAAAATATTGGGCGTTATATTGAATCCCGAACGTAACGAAGAATTCTAGAGCTAACTCACGAGCGGAGCGAAGAAGTTACAATAATCCTAAATGCAGAGAGGGATATAAGCATGGCCAAGATGCAGTCAGCTTTATCCAGGAAGAGAATAAATACTCTACTTTTTACACTATAACCAAATCTAGATTGGTGCATTCTTTGCAGAGGTTAGTTCGATTTACGAATAATAAATCGAAGTAACCTCTGCACAGAATAAATTTTCAACTGCATCAGTCAAAAATGCTGTTTCGCACAAGTATGTTGCTGGGAACGGGAGAAGAATATTCAGAGCCTATGCGGCAAGAAGTGGATATTCATCACGGATTCTGCACCAAAACTCAGAAGCATCGTTTTGGACAGTGACTCCATATCAGTGTCTGATGACATTTCTAAAAACGATTCATATATTTCGTTTGACATAATTTCGGGCTTTTGCAAATTGGGTAAAAATGGATTTGCAAACGCGCATCAAATGATGTCGCGATCGCACGCGTCGCGTCCGTAGATATGAAAGGAGTATTTTTGTTTTTTTCTCATTGTTATCAGTATACTCGTCGAACCACCACTGAGGCTTTGCGGGAGAGCTCCGTTGAGCTCCGTGGAGCACACTTTGAGTATCGCTGTTAGAGAAACACCCAGACCCGGAACAAATATCTGTAGACCATGCAAGCATTTGTTCTATGGCGGGAGTCTGACCTGCAACCTCCTGCGTCGCCCACGGGGTTTTTTTTCTTGCATAGATTAAGATCTGCGGAGGTCGGGTGGTCACTGGCAGTAAGTGTGATGGCGTTCATAATATTGCGTTACTACCGATTCTCAAGGACAAATAGGTACCGATGAAAAGTTTTCATGTTCCTCCAGACCGTAACAGCAAAACTGCTTCGTTGTAAAAATAGGAATTAACACTAAAAGGGCTTCTGAACAAGATTCATAGCCTCACTTTAATAACGAATTCCAACTTAATTATCCATTATCAAGTATGTAAATGGTATTTAACCCTTTTTAAAAGCAAACTCGTGAAATGGGTTCTTAATGATGAAACTTTTTAAACATAACTATTGCTTTAGCTCTTAGAGTAAAAGCTGAGTTTAATCCGACAAAATAAATTTACTTTTATAATTACTTAACATCATCATCATATCAGGACCAGGACGTCCACTGCTGAACATAAATGAATAGAGGACTTCGATTGCGCGCTCTACGTAGATAAACTCAGTGATTCGTTGAAATGCGCATGGAATGACACAGTCCATGCCTGTCAGTTCAGGGAAAATGGATTGCGGGCATCTGGCAGCATGTGCCGAGATAGGTCTGGGTTAGGACCCGGGAATGTGCAACCCCCCCTTAGAATTGCATCATTAGCGGACCCGGATTTAGAGTATATCCAGATCCAATCACTACTGAACTGTTTAGAAACGGACTCCTTATAGATTTCCAGAGCAACCGATCTTGTGCGTTGACTGTGGTAGTCATTTTATTTTGTGTAAGGCCACCCGGCGATGTGCTTTCCAGTGCGTGGTCTCCACTCTAGAACCTTTCTGCCCCAATGGCAATGGCCACTCAGCGTGCTATATAGAGGTGGTTGGCGTCTCTACGAGATCGAATCAGAAATGGGGAGATCTGTAGATAAACCAAGATTACAGACAAAGTCAAGAGAATAAGCAGGCTGAAGTGGCAGTGGGTGAGGCACATGCAAATAGCTCGAAAAACTGAGGTCATTATATCTGATACAAGTATTTTTTTTTAACTGGATAGAGATTCGTTTGAACACAATCACCTGATGGTAAGCGATGATATTGTCTAAGATGAAGCACAAAGACCAAGAGGAAACCTATTTACTCTTACTCTAAAGAGGCCCGGATTGTGTTCTTTAGGAAAACAGACGACGGCAAAGTGTTCCATACCTTAGCTGTACGCATCAAGAACGAACTACAAAGTTATGTGCGAATGGGTGGTATATAAACGGCATGTATTTATATTATCATTTTAATTTTGCAAAAATAGCAAGCAAAAATATATAAACGGTCATCTTTTTAAATGATTGATCTTCTTTTAGGTAGACATAAAATAAATCAAACAAACGATACTTTAATCTGTTTGTAGCTACGAAAAAAATGTTTGAAATGTAGAAATTATGTTTGATAGATCCATATGGGTCCCAAAAACCTGAGAAATAAGCATTTATTAATAAAGTTTCGAAACATTTTTAACTGTGGCGGCACTTAAAAACCACCAAGTCGTCGAAAAGATTGCTTTTAGCGATAAGACCGCCATTGTACCTTCATTTATTGTTAATTTTCATTATTACTCTTTAATTGCTTGGTGTGCAATAAACAGTATTTCATTCATTCATTCAAATCTGTAGTTTTTTTACCACGCACAAGACTTCCTTGAGTCGGGGTGCTCGGTGTCGGTTCTTCCGCTCATCTAGACCAATAATTAAAAAAAGCGGCTAAGTGCGAGTCGAACTCGCCCATGAAGGGTTCCGCTGCTACGGAACCCGTCATGGGCAAGTCCAAGTTGCACTTGGCCGCTTTTTTTAAATATTTGAGTTGATAGAATGAAAGGTAAATTGCGGTTTACGATTTATGACGTATTAAAAAAAAACTAATTCCTAGATCTCGTTCAAACCAATTTTCGGTGGAAGTTTGCATGATACATGGTACAGCATATATATTTTTTAGTTTTATCATTCTCTTATTTAAGAAGTTACAGGGGGGGGGGGGGATAAATTTTACCACTTTGGAAGTGTCTCTCGCGCAGACTAATCGGATTAGAAAAAAAATATTTTAGAAGCCTCAGTATCATTTTTGAAGACCTATCCATAGATAACCCACACGTATGGGTTTGATGAAAAAACGTTTTTGAGTTTCAGTTCTAAGTATGGGGAACCCGCAAAATGTATTGTTTTTTCTATTTTTGTTTGAAAATCCTGATGCAGTTCATAGAATACATCTACTTACCAAGTTTAAATAGTATAGTTCTTATAGTTTCGGAAAAAAGTGGCTGTGACATACAGACGGACAGACATGACGAATCCATAAGGGTTCCGTTTTTTGCCATTTGGCTACGGAACCCTAAAAGGGAACAAATATTATTTTTAAATATCAAATATTTTTTAAAAGTACACATTTACAATAGATTAATTAGGTTCTTGAGGATCTAATAATATTATCCTTATATTAACTAGGTACGGATGGTACTGAGTCATGCGCCTGCTTGTCCTGGAAAGGAGATGGCGGGATCAAATCGTATAGTTCCTGGGCACATTCCCCGAAGTGTACCTCTTCTGTTACCAAAATACTAAAATACTACGTTTGGTCAGCGTCCTAACTAACAATTAGCGTCCTACGAGTATAACATTGCGTGTAGATTTTAGATGATGATGTCTATAACATTATAAACTTGAGCTGAAACAAACCTACCGCATATTTTCTGACCACTTTTTTAATCAAAGCTTTCCATAACCTTGCTTTGTCAGGTGAAAAACTGACCGCCTATCGAAGGAAATTGAACCACCAGATATTGCGAGGAAATGAAAAATAGTTAATATCACCAGTATTGGTGAAAACGAATATTTTTACAAAAACACCGCATTCTGAAAGAGATTTTAAGGGTTCCTGAACCAGTCACGCGAAATAAGCGGTAGTCTTTTTCTTTAGGGTCCGAAATTACCAGAGGAGTTTAGGCATTTACGGCACTCTGTGGTAATGTAAGTGTGGAAGAGAATGGTTTCCTTGAAATCAGGGACCGTAATATGAGGGCCAGGGCCTTGTTATTTTTTTTTTTATTATATATTTCCGTAATCCAACAGCGTAATACAAAATACAGTACACATTTTTTTTATGTCTTATAGTAAGGCCAAAAATAGGATTACTTAATTTAACACATTTTAAATAACAATAAACAACAGTGCCAAGTTGAAAGATCCCTAAAAACAACAATAACCAATGATGAATTATATTCTTAACTATGAAATGGGCCTATGGTCCACACCAACATGATCATTCACTATGCAGGCATATATGCCTACGTAATAAATAACATATTGATGTGGTTGTGTGTGTATTTGTGTGTGTGTGAGACTGTGCGTATGTTTGTGTAAGAAGGTGTGTGAGTGGATGTATTTTGCAATTGTGTGGTGCTTTATAAATGTCCAAATAATTGAAATTGTAATACATACTTATTAAATATATTAGTTATGCTGAAAAATATTAGAGAAGGCTTCATCGCTCCAATCAATCACCTGGGTTATAGGTACCTAATTGGATCGATGTAACCTTTTGATTTCATATTTCAATGTGTTTTTAGATAAATTAAACAAATCAAAGCCAGAATAATGTTTGTTGTAAGTCTGGGCTGCTCGACACAAAACAGAGTTTTGGGCGTAGTTCGTGCTGACGCCGGGTACATGAAGTAGCGGTGTGTGCCTTGTACGATAGAAAGGAACCTGTAATGCCACATTACCTAGCAGCTCACTGCAATCAATTTTTCCAGATAAATTTTAGGAACAAGTAAGTTCTACGCTAACTAAAAATATTATTATAGCCCTGCACTCACCGTTTATGAATCCAATGGCCTAGGGTGATGATTATCAAATAAATTTTATAATACCTCTGTGGCGCAGCGGATGATTCAGATACTAGATAGTTAGTTAGTTTCATTTCATAGCAGGTTAGTTTCTAGCCGAAAACACGAATAACAGAAACAAATGATAAAATGATCAAAAAATACCTGCTCCGGTGACACTAAACGTCGTATGTTTACATAAAAATCTTTATTGAAGTAAAACTACTTTACGCACGTTTGATTCGGGGATTAAGCTGGTGAATGCCGTGATCTGGATGCTGTGATCTGGCGAGGCGAACGGAAGTTGAGAGGGAGATATTAGTTAGTGAAGATAGAAAAAGAGAGATACGTTTCGTATATTACTGTAGGGGCAAGAGAGAGAGAGAGGTTCGAGCACACATCTTCTCTCTCTCAATCTCTCATAGCCAGTTACGTTTTGTAAATCTAAGACACAGTGCAGGCCTATTGTCTGTATCACACGGTAGGAGCAAGAGAGAGCAGTGCACGTGCACATTTTTTTTTCTCTCTTCGTCTCATAGCCAGTGCATGAAATATATATATATATATATATATATCTCAGTCAGTACTTCGTTTACGAGTTTGCTAGCGTAACGCGAACGGTTATTTCTTTATTATTTTTCGTAATTTCATTTCGTTCTTGAAAATTTATATAAATTAATATTTTAAAAAAAGAAGTTCTATTTCAGTCAGTGTGGTCACACACTCGTTTTTTAATTGGTAAATCAAACTTTTTAGTGAGGCTACCAATTAGTGCTATTGTATGATTTTATTGTTTTGTGTATTATTATTTAGTATTTTTAACATAGTCCCTGTGTCGTTAAGACTTTTAAGTAATTCTTTTATTTATTCTTCGGTAGAAATAAACTCTGGCCCGGATTTTTTGTTTCACAGTTTTTGGCATTATAAAAGTTACACTTAGCGTTTGTACTCATAAAATGGTTTACAACACAATAAATAATAAATCAAATTGTGATATTCACAAGCTATAAAATTACTTAAGAAGATTTGTTTTAGACTTGTAAAGGCGCATCTTTACGAGAAAAGCTATTAATATAACCTTTGAGGTTAGCTTGTTAGTGCAAAATGATATTTTCTAACTGATTTTAAAGTGTAAAAACGCATGACTAAACTTCGAACGTTTGACTTTAATACATATTATATCTAGTTTGGCTAAAGTTAGAGCATAAATTAAAAAACTTGCTTGGAGATCGGACTAATTCCTAAAACTTATTAGTATTTCACGTCTAACGTGAGTAAACTATATTCTTCTTTCATTTGGTAGAAGGTTATAGTAATTACTAACTAAAGGGTTTTTTTATTTAAAACATAAAAATAGGCTTTGTTACTAAGCTACCACATAGAGTTAAAGCAATCACTATACACGGACAAAACACATGCTTATTTCTAGCCAAATAATTATGGACTAAGCTATATAACTGTAAGGCCACGTCAGAGAAAGGTATGGCTAAAATACTATTACACAAAGATAAAACAGTTCTTCTCTGATTAGCGTTATACATCCACACTACTATAGTCTAACTTTTTATTAGCCGCAGTAAAATGACGTTTCTAAATGTCATTCCGTAAAATAATGTTGCCAGCCTAATCTCAATAGGGATGTGATTCAGTTCACAAAAATTAATTAAATAACATTATTATGACGTTTTTGTTTCATATTGAATGTACCTCCCTATACTTCCACTAAAAAAGATCAATCCTCTAGTATAGTAATAATAATAGGTTAAAAAAATACATTACAACTTAATATTAAATCTCAAAAAAAAACCAAACTGATTATTCATTTATGATTCACTCATTTAGCTACATCCCTATTTATTTTTCTTCTAAAACCGGCAACCCACAAAACGTCATTTTACTGCAGCTAATAAAAAGGTAGACTTTAGTATAAATGCGAAAGTAACTCTCTTTGTTTGTAAGTTTGTTCGCTTTTAAGTTTGTTTGTTTGTTACCTTTTCTCGACTAACGGCTGAACGGATCGTAATAAAAATTGGCAAGGAGATAGATTATATCCTCGAGAAGGACAAAGGCTATACATTTCGTCTCAAAAATAATCTTAAAAGGGTTTGAAAATGTGTATAGGCATCCAAACTCGTATTTAGACTTTTGGTACAAAATAAAAAAATAAGTGTTTCAACTTTTTTGCAAAATCATCCCTGAAGGGAGGGAGTGGGGATAAAGTAAGGGGTTAAAATTATGAGGTATTCTTTATATGCACTCGCTATGTACCAACGTCAAAGTCAAGTCAAAGTTATTGTTTTATTAAAATTACAAGGATCACTTTGAAACGTCCACTTGATTGCCTGTTCTTTCGCGACCAAATTGTGCACAAATAGATTACAGACAAAAACAGCTTACAAAATGGACATGTACAAAGGCGAGCATATTCCTAATAAGAGGTGTCTTTCAGCAAACCTTTGAAGATAGTGATAGTTGATTATAGTGGGTACGTGCACAGAAAAAGAAATTTAAGTATAAAACTAAAAAAAAAACTTGAATTTAACTCAGCTAATAATAGGTTGAGGAAAAAGTCTTTTCGCATTATAGTATGTATGAACTTGTTATACAATCTCTTTGGCTATACTATTTGTATCTGGCTGGTTTTGGTATCATTCAAAGTTTAAATTTTAAAGAAAATAATTCCAAATTCAAATTAGGAAAATGTGTGATTTTTTTTTTCGTACTGTACAGATGAGTGAATCTAATGAAGAAGTTCGATACATTTTAAAATTTTACTACAAATAAGGTGAAAATGCAACGCAAGCCGCGTAAAAAAATTGCGATATTTATGGACCTAGTGCAATGTCTGTGAGAGTAGCACAAATATGGTTTAAGCGTTTTCAATCCGGAAATTTTGATGTCAAAGATGTTCGTCGCTCTGGTCACCCTATTACGAATAAAATTGGTGCTATTTTTTAAAAAGTGGAGCAAGATCGGCATTTCAGTAGTTACGACGTAGCTAAAGAACTGGGAATTGACCACAAAACAGTTTTGGCGCATTTGAAAAAAACTGGGTACACAAAAAAGCTCAATATTTGGGTACAACACGAGCTCACTGAAAGAAACCTAATGAACCGTTTACTCATTTGTGATTCTTTATTACGACGTATTGAAACCGAACCATTTTTGAAAAAGCTGATAACTGGTGATGAAAAGTGGATCACGTACGACAAGAACGTGCGAAAAAGGTCGTGGTCAAAGGCCGGTCAGGCTTCACAGACTGTGGTGAAACCCGGGTTAACTCGCAACAAGGTGATGCTGTGTGTGTGGTGGGATTGGAAGGGCATTATTCATTATGAGCTATTACCACCAGGCAGGACCATCGATTCTGAACTTTACTGCAAACAACTAATGAGATTAAAGCAAGAAGTTGAGAGAAAGCGGCCGGAATTAATCAACAGAAGAGGTGTGGTTTTTCATCATGATAACGCTAGACCTCACACATCTTAAGCTACTCGGTAAAAATTATGAGAGTTTGGCTGGGAGGTGTTAATGCATCCGCCTTATAGTCCTGACCTTGCACCTTCAGATTTCTACCTGTTTCGGTCTCTTCAGAATTCTTTAGGTAGTGTCAGGTTAACATCACGAGAAGACTGCCAAAACTACTGGTCGCGGTATTTTGATCAGAAGCCCCAAATTTTCTATAGCAATGGGATCATGTCCCTACCTACAAGATGGCAAAAAGTTATCAAACAAAATGGTACTTACATACTTTAGTTAAATGTAAATAAACTATATTAAATAATGTTTTGAATTTTCTTAAAAAATGCGAAGAAACTTTTTCCCCAACCTAATATGTTAATACAAAATTTATTAAATCTAAGGCGGTACAAAGTTCGGGGAGTCAGCTAGTTTATATATTTTTTAATAACAGAAATAATATAAAATTATTTACAGGACTATAATACTGGAGAAACAGTTGAGTCATCTAAATACCGTAAACGATCTATAGATAGCACAACTGCTCCAGATCACTACCAGGCGGAAGTGTCTCCAAGACACTGTCTGCATTGCCCCGCTGAATTGCAATGCTTATGCGTTGACCCAGATAAGCTCCTCTCGGATCACACGTCGCTTTGACCAGACGTCCATAAGTTAGTATTAATTTTCCGGTCTCCATAATGCCATCCCCAGCAGTGTTTTACTTTAGGGTCAATACTTCCCTCAGTAAAGTCTTCATAGATTGTTCAATATAATGTGTTAATTTGTACCCTCTTTATTAATTATTTGTAAATAATTTATTAGGTACAGATACCTAAATCTTGATTAAAATATTTTTCTATATTTTAGTGTCATCAATTCAATTTTAACTATGTACTATTGTATATATAATATAAATGTTTCAACGTTGTAACGGCGAAACCTAGTATAGTTTTTTAATAAGCTTAACCATCTATTTAATGTACCTGGATTCACAGACAATTAATGAATTATTGATTATTATGAATTTATTTACTACCGCGGCCAACCTTACATACTCCTCTCCATCCAAAGGTTGTCTGGAAGAGATTGCGACAAGACCACCCATTATACATTTTGTTGTATCTAGCTAGTAAGGTATATAATAAATATCATTATTATAAATACGGGATTTATCACGTCCCGTCTTATCGGTGTTTCGACCGACAATGTTTCGGTTCAATTCGTGAACCTTCATCAGGGTGAGTGCGATCCGCTCTGAATAACGTCTCGCCTCGCACTGCGCGCCGCTGCTCTCTGCGCGCGAGTGGACGGGCGGGGTGGTGGAGATTGGGTCAACGAAAGCACAGTGCGTTGACCCGCTGTGTCATCATCATTATCATATATATAAATATATAATAAATGATTTGTATTCATTAACACATAATTTTTTTTTTCAGTGAGATCTATTGAAATTTGATCTTACTATCATTTTTGTTAAACAAAGGTGGTATAAACATTTCCGTCGTTATTAAATCTTGAGAAACCAAGAAATTTTAGTCGAATCGCACTAATGTATAACAACGCCATCTTTGTAAGAATACAAGCAACCTTATGAAAAAGTTTTCTCAACACATTTTACAACAGTGAACTCTGTTTTTACGTTTCAAAGATTTTACATAGATGGAGTTAGTTCAGTTTGCTACGATGGCGTAGTAGTTACATACCTCTTGCGTAGATGTCTCTCGTAGCTTTTTAGCTCTCAGATTGGCTACGAAGGTGGGTTCTACGGCGATACATTGTATAAAATGAAGTCGCTTCCGCTGTCTGTTACCTTAGATCTTTTAAACTACTCCATGGATTTTAATGTAAGTTTCAAAAATAGATAGAGTGATTCAAGGGGAAGGTTAATACGTATAATACATACATAGTAACTGCGAAAATAACTGAACGGATCGTAATACAATTTGGCAAGGAGATAGATTATTCATAGGCTACTTTTTACTCAAATGAACAAAAAGAGGGGTAGTATTTTTATTGAAATACCACGCATGCAAATCCGCAGGTGGGTCAGCTAGTTAATACTTAAAGAGAAAACTTTGTACTTATCCCTTTTGAAGTATATTCCGCGCACGAAGGAGTGTTAGATTAGCGTGTGTAGGGAAGGAGGGGAGAATGCTAATGATTGGTTGTGTATTAAACTGGATAAAATATGCATTATCTTTCATTAAGTTACTCTCAACCCGTGTGTTGAGATTGTTAACATTGTAAAGTAATCGTATATCATACGTAACTTGCCTATTTTTAGCGCCATATAAAGTGGTTAACTCAAGATCGTGCCGCCAGGCTGAGTATTTTTGGTCTTGTAAGTGTTCTCATGTAATATGCAATTTTCGTTCGAGTATTTTGTCGTGTTACTTTTACTCAAAATAATTGAGTTCTTCGTATAATTCCGTATAATTAGTTAGTTTAATTAGTTATACAGTATAATTCTGTATCCATGTATATTTCAACATGGGTCTGTATGCTTACGTCTAAGGCTCGATCTATGTGGTATCCGGGCTTGTCAGAGATCGTTTTTTAACGGCCCCTGATCTTCGCAGAACCATACGTTTGAGTTTTCCCTGCATCGACTACACACGGTTCGAGGCCATCCGATTTTTACCTGGAAGGAACCGGGACGTGCTCCGGATTTGCAGGATCGGGGAGACTCGGATGCTATATAGTCCGAGCCTAATAATCGATTATTTTCCGTTATTAATGTACGCATAAAAGCATATAGTAAAACCGAATGATACGCTGGCTGGTTGTATCACCGGTCAGCAATGACAATAATTGTGTTTTCATTGCTGACTTACGACAATAAAGTTCTGTCAAATCAAGTTTTAACACGTATTTGGATTTTTCCACTCCTTAGGCTAAGACTATATGGCATCCGAGTCTCTCCGATACTAGAAAAAACCAAATTTGGTATGCTATTGGCTACACAAGGTCCATTTTAATCAGTAGAAAAATTCTCCCAGTCGACCGCTAGCACTTGCTTTGGACAAATGCACCAATGATGTCTACTTTTTTTGAATGGAATGCACGATTTACAATGTAGCTGATAAAAAACTCTATTTACGCAAAAACTAAAAGAAGCAGCGAAAAATTGACCCGTATATAAAAAAAAACGTTTATTACCTATAACGGCATTAGTACTACGTTTTGGAATAATGAAAATGGCACGTAGACATGAATAAAATATTCTAAAGGTCCTGCCACCAAGGCATTTACTAGAGATAGAACAATTTTGTTGATTTTTTTTTAATATTATTTATTCATAATACAGAGTACATCAAATTGAGGGTTTTTTATTTTGTAATTTTTTTTCATCAGAGTCACATTAACGATGGAAATGGAGGTCGAAGATACATCGGCGTCTAATAAAACTCTATTTACTCAAAAACTAAAGTAATGTGTGAAAAAATGACCCGAATATAAAACGTATATTTATTATACTACTTTATTGTACTACTTTATTGTACTAAAAATTGGAATAAAAAAATGGCACGTTAACAGAGCAACAGAAATAATCAAAATATTTCAATTACCGGAGATAAATTATTTTTTACGGAAATATTATTTAAACTTAAGACATAAAACATTAAATTAAGGCTTTTGTATTCGAATAATTATTTTAGGCCGAGATAGTTTTAAAGGAAATGGAGGTCGGCGTCTGTGAAAACTCTTTTTACTCAAAAAGATACATCGGGTTATTTTGTGGCTAATTTTGTGCATGCACGTGCGAGTACTACTGCGATTCTGTCTGTCATAACACAGACGTAAAACTCGCCCGGAAGCCCTCGGAACGGATAGTTTTCGTTGCCGGTGTAGTCAACGTCATACGTCATTGTTCAGCTCCGCCCACTTGTACCGAAAAATAACGGGGGTCGGAGCCTGCGAATCCGGAGCATGTCCCGGTTGCTTCCAGGTAAAAATCGGAGTCGGACGGCTTCGGATCGCGTGTAGTCGATGCAGGAAAAATTCAAATGTTTGGTTGTGCGACGGATTGGTCAGGGGCCGTGAAAAACGGCCCCTGACAAGACCGGATTCCATAAAGTCTTAGCCTTAGCCATCAGTTTACGTCAATTCTTCGGTTAGCTATAGTATTCGTGAAAACTTGTATAGCTTTTTAAATTTATATAAAAAATAAATATTATACCAAAATAAAACTTTTATTTTGCATCAAGATTTGCCAAATCATGTCGGAAAATAGTCTCTTAGAGTTTTGGTTCTATCAGATTAATGTTTTCTAGTCGTTTTTGATCGCCAAACAAACTCATGGTAAAAGGAAAATAAAATCAGATTATATTAATTCCCATGATAGACATCCTCGTATCTCTTACTCAGTATACAGACTCGTGAAGATATCCCATGAGGGGGTTAGTCAGAGATAAGTGCAAACATTATGTTTTTAATGCATGCTCACTTTTAGCATAAAGGTTAAGCATTCACATGACATACCCAATTCTACGAAACCAATAACTTCACTTTGACAATGGTATCGTCGCAAATCGCCACTGTTCCTTCTGGTATTCTGCTAATACAATCTGTTTTCAATGACCGCCTTTGCTAGGACAACATCATTTAAAATTGGTCAGCATAAGACAGGAACAACAAAAAATATTGTTTAATAATTGTATGGCTTAATTTTTCTTATAAATTAGCAGAATTGGGTAACTGTTTGGTAGCCCATTGACTTTTATTAGTATAGCTAATAACCCGGTGGCACAAGGCTGCGAATTTTTGGTTCTTGGACAGGCCGGTTTCCTCACGATGCTATCCTTCGTTTTGAGCACACAACTTAACTACCTCGTGATTAAAAAATATTATTATCTATGTATGTTTCTGTTTTTGCAAATGCTGTTTAAATAAGTTTTTTCATGTTTTTTAATTTGTATTATCCTTCTTTCTTATCTGTTATAAATATATGTGAGAAAAATGATTGTCATTATTATAAATACGGGATCTGTCACGTACCGTTTTAACGGTGTTTCGACCAACAATGTTTCGGTTCAGGTGAGTGCGATCCGCTCCGATTAATAATGGTTGAAATATATCACGAAAGTTTTCTAAGTCACCGTTTTTCCAGAACAAACGTTATTCAAACCATGGTCTACTAACAGTTTATAACGTCAAATTAAAAAAACAAAACCAAATCGGTCTTTGAAAAATATAAAAAGTTGCGAATTTAAAACGTTATTTTAACGTTACGCCCTACAATTGACGTACGTTGTACGTTGACCGGTAGCAACTAGGTACCTATTTAACTAATTTGTAGATAATATCTAACTAAGTTATCTAACTAAGTAGTAGATTTTTTCGAGCAGTAAAATTCATTGCTGGGCCGGGATTTGAACCCACAGCCCCCGAACTGGTAGTCAGGGAACATCCCTCTAGGCCACCACGTTCTAGTGTTACTTATTAATATGCATACTGTTAATCGAACCGTGCGTAACCGTAATAGTCCTGACACCATCAGGAATTACCACATGTGTAATTGTAGATCACCGTATATCAACTGGTAGATCTACCACAATTGATTGTATTACCATTCTAATTCTCAATCCAAATAATATGTAGGACACGCTGTAAGAGATCAGGCCACAATTTCTATTGTTTTTAGTTATTATTTAAGCTTTTTCTTCTGTATTTGATGGTATTTACATGGTGTCCTTTAAGTCACTGTTTTCCAAAAACAAACGTTGCTCAGAGTCTAATAACTGTTTAAAGCATCAAATAAGAGAATAAAAAAATCACGACCTCAAATAGATCTAACTTTGTTAAAAAAACGAGCGTGCTTTACACCACACGACTGAAGTAAAACTTCTTTTTCTAAATATTAATTTATAAAATTGTCCACATGTCTGTAGGTCGATCAGTCTATGTTCATTCTGAACAGACGCAAATCGCACTCGCACATTAACGTTTAAAGATATACGAAATGTAACTCTTTCTCTCTTTTTATCTGCACTACCTTATATCTCCCTCTTAACTTCCATTCGCACTTTTCGTAACGCATTTGCCAGCTTAGTCCCCCAAGTCAAGCGTGCGTAAAGAAGTGTTACTTCAAAAACTAACCGTGACAAGTTCATGGATACGCTAGCCGTAACGTATTACCTACTCCTTAGTTAGATATATGTAGATACCTACCTAGTATCTACCGGTAAGCGCGCTGGCTATGTTGTAGGGCGTAACATTAAAATAGACGTTTTAAGTTCGCAACTTTTTATATTTTTCAAAGACCGATTTCGTTTTGTTTTTTCAATGTGATGTTATAAACTGTTAATAGACCATGGTCAGAACAACGTTTCTTCTGGGAAAACAGTGACTTAGAAAACTTTCGTGATATATTTCAATCATAATTATTAAGAGCGGATCGCACTCACCTGAACCGAAACATTGTCGGTTGAAACACCGTTAAAACGGTACGCGACAGATCCCGTATTTATAATAATGACAATTATTTATCTCACACATATTTTTAACAGATAAATAGGTATGAAACATAAGAAAGACAGATATTACAAATTATTGAAAATGAAAAAAAAAATTAAAAGCATTTGCGAAAACAGACACATAATTCATAATTCGTTTATTGCCTGTAAACCTAGGCACATAAGATGGTTGAGCTTAACAAAGAACTATATTCGGTTTCGGCATTTTGGCGTACAAAGATTACAATAGTTACATAAATTAATACAGTAAAATTAAATCAAATACACCATTAATTATAAATGTCAAAGATTTAAGAAAAGTGTCAGAAGTCATAATCACAATAATACATAGTAATACACAAACATACCTAAATTGAATACAATAAAAATAAAAAGAACGTTGTTTATTGAAAATATCAAAGGATTTAGATATGCCTTATTAATAAAATAATAATACTGTCAAATTGGAGAAAGATGTCAATAGTTATTTACAGAAATTGGAAACAATATAGGTATTTGTCAATAGTTATTTACAGAAATTGGAACAATATAGGTATTTGTCAATAGCTATGTACAGAAATTGGAACATACATAGTTATTTACAGAAATTGGAACAATATACATAGGTATTTGTCAATAGTTATTTACAGAAATTGGAATAATATAGGTATTTGTCAATAGTTATTTACAGAAATTGGAACAATATAGGTATTTGTCAATGGTTATTTACAGAAACTGGAACAATATAGGTATTTTTTAATAGTTATTTACAGAAATTGGAACAATATAGGTATTTGTCAATAGTTATTTACAGAAATTGGAACAATATAGGTATTTGTCAATAGTTATTTAGAGAAATTGGAACAATATAGGTATTTGTCAGTAGTTATTTACAGAAATTGGAACAATATAGGTATTTGTCAATAGTTATTTACAGAAATTGGAACATTATAGGTATTTGTCAAAATTAATATTCGATAATGTTTCGATAACTCAAAAATTCTTTGACGGTATAATATGCTTTTTTCACCAAAATATCACTAAATCTGCCCTTGAATTCACTATAAGAGAGCAAGCAAACAGATTTTGGGATTTTGTTATACATACCTAGTTATATATTTTAATCATGAGGTAGATAGGTTGTGTGCTATATAAGCAAAAAGGTCTCAACTTAGCATTATGTTAACTGGGTTATGAGTGAACTCTGTTATTCTGCTGTGACCGATTAGACATAAAGTTAGTTTGAGTCTTTTTTGATCCCTTTTGGGTAAATGGGTAAAAGCTTTGTCTTTAAGTCATTGCCCTAGCTTCAACTCCGGGAGCTACTCCGGGACATTAGGTATCGCCACTTGTTTGCGGCTGATTTTTTTATTAATGAAATTACATAATCAAAAATTAAGTTCGTTTACATCTATCTTATACATAAATCTTATTACAGTTGTCTGTATATAATGATAATAAGTTTGTAGTCGGTAGTCGGCAAAACCAGACCGAGATCAGAAGCTACGTAACTCATGAATAATTAAACGTGTAGATGATAATTCTTGACGAGACTTCCAATAACTTTGTATGTCAGACACATTATTTGGAGGGTGATTAAGTTTATTAGGAATAGTGTTCGTTATACTTAGTAGACAGATGGCCGATGGGGCCGGAAAGTTCTCGAATGGTGGCGACGGACCGGCAAGCGCAGCGTAGGACGTCCACCTACAAGATGGGTAGACGACTTGGTAAGAACCGCAGGTTGGCGTTGGATGCAGGCCGCTTCCAACCGCAGTTCCTGGAGATCAATGAGGGAGGTCTTTGTCCAGCAGTGGAAGTCCTACGGCTGATATGATGATGCTACTTAGTAGGCATACTATTAAATTAAATAAAGCTGGCTCTTAAACGTGGAAATCGATTATATTATTTTATAACGTGTTTATTTTAAATTATTGTTTAAGTTTCATAGATCATCTACAATAATATTATATTTGTAGGTATATATTTTATTTTATTAGTAAGTAGATATAGGTAGTTTATGTAGGTTTATGAACATAGATACACCGCCGTCTCTGATTTTGTTTTGTCCTGTCCATCCAAAGGTTGTCTGGAAGAGATCGTTTTTAGCGATAACACCGTCCATTGTACTTATCTTTATTTTTGTGTATTTAATTTTCATTTTAATTTTCTTGGTTTGCAATAAAGAGTATTCTATTCTATTCTATTATTATTATAAATTCGAAGGTGATAGTCTCCCTGTCTATCTCTCTCTTTGTTACTAAATCGGTTACGATTAAACTTGTTATTTGATAGATTATGTCCCGGAATAAGACGTAGGCTTTGTTGACAAACCTCGCGTTTGATAATAAAAACACTTAAAAAATTAACTTTATAATTGGAATGACAAAAATGTAATTTCCTTTACATTAATAATTGAACGTCTTAAATTTCCTCACCGCTACAATATTGATGATAACAATCTTCATAACGGCAAACAATAATAATTGGTTTTTGTGCTTCAAGGCATTTCCAACGAGTGTTGCCGATCGATAGTGGACTATCGATAGTCTATCGATATTAACGAAAATTCAATAGTATCGATAGGTGTATCGGTAGTGTCGATACTATCAAAAGCGTGATATGAGGCAAGAGTATCGATTTCGTCCAATACTATCGATAGTATTAAACCTCAACTGTGATGAAACTATCGATAGTATCAATAGTATTGCATAAAAACTATCAATACTATCGATAGTATCGATACTATGGATAGTTGTATGCTATCTATAGATATATACTTGTATATAATACTATAGAAATTTATGCTACTACCGACAGTACACAACTATCGATAGTATCGATACTGTCGATAGTTTCGTCACCATTGACGTTTAATACTATCGATAGTATTGGACGAAATCGATACTATTGCCTCATATCACGCTATTTATAGTATCGATACTAGCGATAGTATCGAAACTATTGATAGAACAATCGATAGTGTAACTGATTTGTGACGTCAACGATAGGGAAACTATCGATATTTCGGCAACACTATTTCCAACATGACTTGGTTTATTCGTTGTCTAATTTTTTGTTAGTGAGTTCTTGCATAGGAAATCTGGTTAAAAATGGTAAAATAAAATTTGAAATTCGATGTGTCGGATGCCCGAATGAGAGATGAATATTTTTCGCACGTTATACGGAACATGGATGCAAAAATGGCCGAATATTTGACTGCGTTGACATAGAAGCTTGATTTTTTCTACAGGCCAACGGTGCTAGTCTTTAGTATTTTTATATTCATTTTAACTTGATATGTCCACGCATTCCTGAAGGGTTCAAAAGGGGTTTAACAAACGGACATATAGACAGATAGACAGACGAGCTTATAAATCTTTATAAAAAAGCCTACTATAAATTATCGGATTATTTAAATGATAGAGAAGCTTAGGATTGAAATTGCTCCAACTCGTTCAAAATGTTACAATTTAGATGTAATTTATTTCCTGTATTGTTATGTATTGTAAAAGAAGGATCATTAATAAAAGGAACCAGCCTCGTCTCTTAGCTTTCATTCCTGGCTTGGTCGCGAAGGAACAGGCAGTAAAATTGACGTTTCAAAGTGATCCTTTGGATTTTAATATATTAAAAAAAAGATTTTGATTTTAGCAACGAAGTGATCCAATAAGGGATCATTTTCCTTTTGAGGTACGGAATCCTTAAATGCAATAAATTCTCAAAAGCAAAAGTTGATTGCTTTAGTTAAAAAGTTATGACAACATAATTATATCCTACTATAAAGCCATAGATTCCAAAGCTAGTTGTGCGTAACCTGAAGTTAGCTTCCAGCATTTCAAATTTACGACCATTGTCTGCATAAAATAAAAGTATTTTATGCGTACACTGGTCGTTGTTGCATTTAAAAATTACATTTAATATCATTTCTTTTAGCACTAATGTCACTGACAATACCAAGAGGATTAGCTAGTTCAAGTGGCAGTGGCCGCACATAGCCCGGAGAACTGATAGTCGTTCAGGCGGAAATTTCATGAATTTCACGCACTGAAAAGCACAGTGTATGGCCTCCCTATAAATCAAATGACCACCTAATAAAGGTTGCTTGGAGCCGTTGGGATAATTGCCATTAGGACCTTATAACGACACCGAATACCGAGAACTCACGTCCAAAATTGAAGTGTTTATTTAGTAAACACATATAAGTTTTTATTTTAATTTTGTTGTAAGGTATATTTATGGGCCGTAAAATAAGTTATTTAACCTCCTATGTTAATATCCTGTTACTATGTTATTAGTGTCTGAATTAAATGATATATAATTATTTTAGGCTAACAACATTAAAATTAAAAAAAATTGTATTAAATCAAAATTAAAAATTGTATTACTTATGCATTATTAGAAATAAAAATTTACTAAGGTACAGACTGTTTTCCTTAGACATAAACCTTATTCCAAAACGCAGTCTAAAAATAGTACTGGGTTTAAACCAGGTTTATATCAGAGACTAAAATAAACTTTATTACAAAAAGAAGTTTAGCACTAAAACCATGGATCTAAAGATGGTCTAAAAATAAACTACCGATACCCCTAGTTTATCTCAGGTTTTTTTTTGAGGTTAACTTTGATTTTATTTTTGTGTTACGTTTTGATAAATAATTTACCGAAATGGGTATTAACGTGATTGACTTGATAGATTTAGAAGATATAGATACGCTGGAGACGTTCCAGTGATCTGATAGACATCGTCACCGAGTAAATCCTTTCTAATTAAGTGATGAAGATTTTTGTTGATTTATTGTATGAAGATTTGTCTCACGAATGTTGAGGATGCATCTTGAGCCCAGAAATCTCAAGTGGTTTGCGCACTTTGCCATTGGATTCGCCATAAGGTAAGCGTTTGTAACCTTTTAATACATAGGTAAGTTTTATAAAAACAAATATGATCAATTTACTAATACTCCAACTACATTCTAGATTCAAGACGATACTGCTGATTTACATGGTGTATCTCAACCAGCTAACTAAGTTACTATCTCAGCCACCTAGCACGGATGCCCAGAAGATTTATAAAAATGCAGCAAGAGGAGAACATATGAAAATTCTGCAAAATAGCGAATTTGATGTTCTTCAATTAATGTAAAGGTAATTTTGATTTTAGTTTGTTACTGTCTAGTAAAATATACATACAATCACACTAATTTCATGAAGCTAAACTAATCTAGACAAATCTATAGAATTTAGGGGAGTAGATCAATTTTAAAAAATTTACAACGGTAATATAAAACAATATATTAAAATAAAAATTATATTAAAATAAATTATTAATATAATAAAATTGAAGATTCTAAGTACTAAAAAGTGTTAACTTTTCAGGTAGTTTGTGATCCTGACCTGAAAGTTATGGGCATAGAGACCAGGTAGCGTGGCAGTGTGCATGACTCAAGAATATTTCGGGAATGCAGATTAAATCAGAGATTTGAGGCTGGTGCATTCTCTGAAATATTACAGGGAGACAGTGGTTTTCCATGTACTCCATATTTATTTACCATTGCTGAATCCCAGAACTCCCAAACATGAAAACTACAATAGGTGCCATATCCGTACCCGGAATACAGTGGAAAGATGTTTTGGTCTATGGAACCTACGGTTCCGCTGTCCGTCACAATATTGCCATTAACATGAGAGAAGACCAGTTTCCTGGTGAGGAAGATAGAGCAAGAAACTGACTTTTTCAAGGGAACCTATACCGATACCAAGGTATATTCATAACACAGTACTGGGGATAGTAATGAGAATCCAGTTTATTGAAACTCATTTTTAATGAAGTTTATTTTGTTTATACCTAGTCAGGTCATAAGTATTGTCACACAGTAAAAACTTTTCTTTTAGAATGCTGGCCACAAAATAGTTTATAGATTTCAAATTTCGAATTGTTCATGAAAATAAAAATGTATACATTTTAGAATTTTACTCATTTTTAAATATGGAGTGGACGCTTAAAGAAGACCGTGTTGCAGTTATTGCGTTGCATCGTTGCGGTTACGCGCCAATTCAAATTTTTGACATACTGAAAAATTTGAATATAACCAAAAGATTCGTTTATCGCACCATCAAACGATACAATGAAGACTCTAGTGTAGATGACAGGTCAAGAAGTAGTCGCCCTCGGTCTGTTAGGACTCCAGCAGTGATAAAAGCTGTGAAGGCGCGAATTCAAAGAAATCCCAAACGTAAGCAGAAACTGTTGGCCCTTCAGATGGGGTTAAGCAGAACCACGGTGACAAGAGTGTTAAATGAAGACTTAGGGCTTCGGGCATATCAAAAAAAAACAGGACATCGTTTGAATGCTCGTCTAATGGACCTGAGACTGAAGAAATGCCGCGCTTTGTTGAAGCGGTACGTGGGAAAAAAATATCTGGAAATTCTTTTTTCGGATGAAAAAATTTTTACCGTAGAAGAGAGCTACAACAAACAAAATGATAAGGTGTACGCACACAGTAGTGAACAAGCGAGCAACCGTACTCCGCGTGTCCAACGAGGTCATTTTCCATCCTCGCTCATGGTATGGTTGGGAGTTTCTTATTGGGGATTAACAGAGGTACATTTTTGTGAGAAAGGTGTAAAAACGAATGCAGTTGTGTATCAAAATACAGTCCTGACGAACCTTGTGGAACCTGTTTCTCATACCATGTTCAATAACAGGCACTGGGTATTCCAACAAGATTCGGCGCCAGCTCATATAGCGAAGAGCACACAAGACTGGCTGGCGACGAGTGAAATCGACTTCATCCGGCACGAAGACTGGCCCTCCTCCAGTCCAGATTTGAATCCGTTAGATTACAAGATATAGCAACACTAAAAGGCGTGCTCAAAGCCTCATCCCAATTTTGGAGTCACTCAAGACATCCTTGATTAAGGCAGCCGCCGATATTGACTCGGACCTCGTTCGTGCTGCGATAGACGACTGGCCGCGCAGATTGAAGGCCTGTATTCAAAATCACGGAGGTCATTCAAAATCTATGTTTTGTAAGTTCATTTTGGTATATAAATGGTTACATAATTAATAAACTTGTTTCAATTATTTTATATTAAACATGTGACAGAATTTATGACCTGACTAGGTATTTAATTTTTATTCGATAATTGGTAAGTTTTAGGTATTGTCATAAACTCGTAATAATAGTCATTTATTGTTAACAATAATAATTATGAGATGTGTTTACATTCTAATAAAGCTATTTCTAATTCCATATTTTTTTTGAGCTAATTTATATTGTTTATGTGTACAACTTCCAGCATTTCTATGTCTTTTTTTTATAGTCCCTTTGTGAGTGATAGACTAGCGCATTTCTTCAGTTCTGTAAAACAATAAAAAACATTGTAGGAAATTTCATTAACTAGATATAAACATATGAAGCAATATGAAGGGAAACAAAGTAATATAACTCCAACTTTCACCCCTTTCTTCATTTGTATTTTGTTTCATTTTTTAACACCAATGCGATCTCAACTCAGGTCAATTATGTACAAATAGATAAATTGGTATTAGTTCAAGCTAAAGGGGAATCGTCTAGGTTTCCCTCGACTTTTGAAAAATCCTTCTAGTGGTTTCTCAACAAAGCTCCATCAAAAATATTGTTTTGATTGACGTGGTCTGACTGACTGATGGTTTCGAATTTTCTAAAACGTATGAATTATTCTAAAAATGATAACAACTTTAATATGAAAAACTTTCAAGCAATAAATCGACCATGTTTAAGAGATTAAAACCTATTTTAGTAGTGAATAGATTAATAATCTATCATTAAACATATTTCTTATTCTTTTATACCATAAAGAAAAAATCAACAATAATTGAAACGGAACGTTGCATTGTATGGTTGCAGAATGAGTGAATTATTATTTACCAATAACTAAATATAATCTATGAATTTATATAAAGCATACTTAATCTCTGGTACATACTAAGTGATATTTCGTTAATTTGTGTTTTGTAATAAGAACACAGTACTTTAATCCTTATACCAACTTTAATACCGAAACAAACCTAGACTTCTTAGTTCTGGTTTAAACCTAGACTAGTGTACTTTTCTAGACTAAGGCCGAAAGAGTTATGTATGTATTTTAAAACTCAACGAAACATAAGGTTACTTACGTAATAATTTTGTATACAATACAAACACCCAGATCGAAAAACCACCGCTTATAAATCGTAAAATTAGTATTTCTCATCTCGTTCTTCGATTGCTTTCCGATTGCTTTTCACGTAAAAGCCTCACCCATATGATGGCCAAAACAAAGCGATACCTAAATGAATGAAAGCTGTAATCCTACTGCTTGCTCATTTACGTTTTCTTACTTTTTGTGATCTGCTTTTTCTGAGTTGTTATTAATATTTTCCATACGCTTTGTTAAAGTGGGTGGCTATAGAAGTACAGGAAGCCCAACAATGTGATCGATGGATTGTGTAAAAGATTATATGAGTCAGAAAGGGCATTATAATTTTTGATTAAAACGGGTATTTATCGCGTATGTACCTTTTTTATTCAACCCGAGACCATGACTGTTGCAACACAGCCGAAACGTCGGGAAAACAAATAAAAAAGGTACATTTGTGATAAATACCCGTTTTAATCAATAATTATGTACTGTGGTCGCGAAAGTTTGAAAAATACTAAAGGGCAATATGCTAAGATGACGGCTGGTAGAGACATTTGGAAAATATGTTGTGCCGACCCCACGTAATGTGCAAAAACGACAGAAAGAAGAAGAAGAGTCTATTCCATGAACTGATTTCGCTAACATTATATCAAAATGTTTGAACAGTTCAGGTCAAAATTAAAATATTGCAGGCGAGCAATCTTTTTTGTGGACTGTTTCGGATTAATCACAAAAATACAGCTGATTTTGAGATGTAAACCGAACAATACTTCCTTCGTCTTGTTATTTAATACCATGACTGCCTGATTTATTCCATAAAAAAACTTAAATTGGTATACATCTCAGTATTCATTGTACTTGCGCTACTTACCCAACATTATCCCTGCATTTATTTTCTCCCCAACCCATCCCCGACCTCACATTGCATCTACCAACCAAAATACCCAATACCCATAGCATTCCCTTGAGTATCTGTAATTTACTAACTTAATCGTTCGTTTTAGTATTTTTTACTTTTTTCTGTTTATTCCTGATTTTTTTAATACCCTGTTGTTTGTTGTTTTATTTTCTAATCAACCTAAAAAATATAACCAATATACATGAACTCCCATTACCTGTTATTTGAATGAAACTGTAGGTCAAGTAGGTTGGTAACTATTTCGTTGCACTATTTTGGTACTTACTCAAAGATTACAAATAATATTTTTATTGTTTTTATGGGAAACTCGCGAGATCTCAGTTCGGGGCGTACCACTTGTAATCTACTTTATAAAAATAAGTCGGGTTTTCCTTCCTGGTGCTATAACTCCAGAACGCACGAACAGATTTCCACGGTTTTGCATTCGTTGGAAAGGTCTCGGGCTCCGTGAGGCTTATAGCAAAGAAAATTTAGGAAAAATTTCAACAGAAAAGCGGGAAAATCTTTTTTCATATACAGCGCCATCTCTGATACATAGCATGTACTACAAACCAATATTTTAAGTAGATGGCGCCGGTGCGTGATACATTGTTTGACAGCTACTCATTGTTCTCTGCTCAGTTAATTTCATGTGACAAACCGGTATTGTGTTCACTGTGAAATTGTGAAAAAAAAGTAAAAAAATAAGTTATTCGTTTCCTAACATTATAATTGGAAACCATCAAATCAATCACGTGTAATTTTTTGCAAATTTTTATTCAATTTCAACAGCAGGCATTTGTCTTTAAAGTGGTAAGTTAAACTGTGTAAATTATGTGGATCATGCATTTGAGGTTAAATTCACCATTCTGTCCATAGTCCAAAATGCCTAGAGGACGACGTGCGAACATCAGCCGCCGCACAAGACATGCAAGCCAGCAGCAAGTGTATTCACAGAACTTAAGCGAAGAAAGACAAAATATAATAAGAGAAAATGCCCGATTGAGACAACGCGTGAGCACACGAAGATCATTGGCATCATACAATCGCTTGGCATTCCAATATGATCCCACTGCGAACTACAGTGATGATGAAAATTTAGATATTGAACCAATGACGACTATATGCCGATATTGCAAATTTGCAATGCGTTAAAGTTCAAAAGAGAAACGGATGGATTGTGCTGCGTAAGTGGAAAAGTCAAACTGGATCCATTACTTACACCACCACAGCCAGTGAAACCATTGTTCGATGGAAGTGATCCCGATTCCAGCCATTTTCTTCAACACATCCTTGAATACAATAACTGCTTTCGCATGACTTCCTTTGGAGCTAATATCATTCGAGAAGGCGGCTTCATGCCGACTTGCAAGGTAAAAGATACAACATAACCAATCACTCACACCAACACAATGAATTGCAACACATAACAACTACATATACACCACACACTATACCATCACACGATCAGAAGTTACACCATATTCTTCAACAAATGATTGTTTGCAATTACAGGTACAAGGACAAATATATCATTTGCATGGTTCAATGGTGCCAACACTAGATGAACCGCATCAATTTCTGCAAATATATTTCATTTCGTCGATGGTGGATCAGCTGAATGTGCGGTGCAATATACAGGGAACACAACAGTTAAAAAGACGAGTTATTGAACAGTTGCAAGCATTTTTTCACGCTCATAATGCTGTGGTTAATATGTTTAAAACAGCATTGGAACGAATGCCATCGGATACGCACAAATTTGTCATAAGAGCGGATTGTACCCTAACAGGTGAACATGTGCGAAGATTCAATGCACCCACCGTTAATGATGTTGCTGCAATTATTGTTGGCGATCCAACTAAATCGCGAGACATTGTCGTTCAGCGAAGAAGCAATATCATGCATCTTGAAAACGAGACACATCGTTTGTACGATGCGTTACAATATCCAATCATTTATTGGCAAAGGCAAGACGGATACAACATCACGTTGAAGATGGTCGATCCAATTACAGGTACAATAACTCACACACTAATTATTGCTATTATTGGTTTCCATTAAAATTCATTTAATTTTGCATTTTCAGGCGTATCAACGAATAAAAATCTAAGCGCAATAAATTACTATGCGTATCGTATGATGATTCGTACACATGAGGAGAATGTCATTCTGAAGTGCCGTCGGCTATTCCAGCAATTCGCTGTCGACATGTATGTCAAAATCGAGACCGAACGTTTAGCGTTCATCCGATTTAATCAGGAAAAGCTACGATCTGAGGACTATATACACTTGCGTGATGCTATTCATTCATATGGTGATATTCAGAATATTGGACGATTCTCCCATCATCTTATATCGGAAGCCCACGCCACATGCACGAATACGCTCAAGACGCTATCACGTACGTGCGAAATTATGGAACTCCGGATTTATTTATTACGTTCACATGCAATCCGAAGTGGACGGAAATTGAACGTGAGTTGGAACCGGGCCAAAAACCGCAAGATCGCCATGACATAATCGCCAGAGTATTTCAGCAAAAACTCAAGGTTATGATGGATGTGCTTACTAAGTATCGAGTTTTTGGTGACACACGTTGTTATATGTACTCGGTGGAATGGCAGAATCGTGGACTACATAAAGCATGCTCATATCCTAATTTGGTTGCTGAACAAATTACATTCAAATGAAGTGGATGACATCATATCAGCTGAAATTCCTGATCCAGTCACTGATCCCCATCTACACGACATTGTGACGACACAGATGGTGCATGGACCGTGCGGTGTATTAAATCCATTATCGCCTTGCATGGCTGATGGAAAGTGCACAAAACGATATCCGCGACCGTTAGTTGCTGAAACAGTCACAGGGAACGATGGATATCCAGTTTATCGTCGGCGTTCAAAAGAAGATAATGGTCGAACTATCAAAGTTAAAGTTCAAAATCAAGAGATTGAGATCGGAAATGAATTCATTGTACCATATTGCCCACTGCTATCACGAATTTTCGAAACACATGCAAACGTTGAGAGTTGTCATTCGGCCAAATCAATCAAATATTTGTGCAAGTACGTCACAAAAGGCAGCGACATGGCTGTGTTTGGTATTGCGTCGGAAAATGCGAACGACGAAATCAGCAACTTCCAAATGGGCAGATACGTCAGTACTAATGAAGCACTGTGGCGATTATTGTCATTTCAAATTCATGAACCACAGTTGTACATTTAGCAGTGCATTTGGACAATGGCCAAAGAGTTTACTTCACTGAGCCTAATGCAGCACAACGAGCTGAGAGACCACCATCGACAACATTGACTAGCTTCTTTGCAATGTGTGAAGCAGATCCATTTGCAGCGACGCTGATGTACGAAATGCCCAAGTATTACACTTGGAATCAATCAACAAAAAAATTCCAACGTCGCAAACAAGGAACCCCAGTTCCAGATTGGCCACAGGTGTTTTCCACTGATGCACTAGGTCGCATGTATACTGTTCATCCTAGAAATGATGAATGTTTTTATTTGCGACTGCTGTTGGTAAATGTACGTGGACCAAAATCATTTGCGCATTTGAAAACTGTGAATGGCCACCAATGTCAAACATATCGAGAAGCATGTCAACTATTGGGTTTGCTGGAGAACGATTCTCATTGGGATTTAACACTTGCGGATTCAGTTGTTTCATCAAATGCGTACCAAATACAAAAGCTGTTCGCAATTATCATCACCACATGTTTTCCTTCACAACCAATTCAGTTATGGAACAAATACAAAGACGACATATGTGAAGATATCTTGCATCGCTTGCGCATTCAAATGAATAATCCTGACATCCAAATAACCGATGAAATCTACAATGAAGAATTGATTCTGATTGAGGATCAATGCTTGACTATTGCAAACAAGCTACTGATTGAAAAAGGAATGATTGTGCCAAATCGATCGATGCACGATGCATTCAACCAAGAATTAAATCGAGAGCTGCAATACAATGTTGATACATTGCAGGAATTCGTTCGAAATAATGTGCCGTTGCTGAATGAACAGCAAAAACAAGTATACGAAACATTAATGCAAGCGGTGGACAGTAATACTGGTGGTCTATTCTTCCTGGACGCACCTGGAGGAACAGAGAAAACATTTGTAATTTCATTGATTTTGGCCACTATTCGATCAAAATGTGACAAAACTTTGGCGTTATCATCATCTGGAATTGCGGCGACTCTTCTAGATGGCGGTCGTATTGCACATTCTGCGCTTAAGTTGCCACTCAATTTAAACACAATTGATACTCCAACATGCAATATTTCCCGATCCAGTGCAATGGGAAAATTGTTGATGCAATGCAAGCTCATTGTTTGGGATGAGTGCACAATGGCACATAAGAAATCACTTGAAGCACTTAACTTCACACTGAAGGATCTTCGGCGAAATAACAACATGTTTGGCGGCTTGATGATATTGTTGGCAGGCGATTTCAGGCAGACGTTGCCAGTAATTACCCGTGGAACGCCTGCAGATGAATTGAATGCTTGCCTGAAGGCATCACCTTTATGGAATAACGTAAAAACATTATCGCTATATGAGAGTTCAACTTCAAAATGATCAAAGTGCTGCACAGTTTTCCAAACAATTGTTAGCTGTTGGAAATGGAAAAGTCCCAGTTGATGCGACATCTGGATTAATTACTCTTACCAACGACTTTTGCCGATTTGTAGACTCTCAATTAGCTCTTATTGAAAATGTTTTTCCAAACATTAGTGAGAATTATCAGAATTATGCTTGGTTAAGTCAACGAGCAATTTTTGCCGCAAAGAATAATGATGTACACGCACTGAATTTCACCATTCAATCAAAAATTGGTGGCGATTTGGTGACGTACAAATCCGTTGATTCTATAACAAATCCCGATGATGTAGTGAATTATCCAACGGAGTTTTTGAACTGTCTGGAGTTACCAGGATTTCCACCACATAACTTGCAACTCAAAGTTGGTACAGTTATTATGATATTGCGTAATTTGAATCCACCGTGACTTTGCAACGGTACTCGACTTTCGGTAAAAAGACTTATGCTGAATTTGATTGAGGCAACCATTATTAACGGAAAGTACGCAGGTGAAAATGTATGTATTCCTCGAATACCAATGATTCCGACTGATTTTCCGTTTGACTTCAAACGATTGCAATTTCCAGTTCGCCTGGCGTTCGCAATGACAATTAACAAGTCGCAATGCCAATCGCTTAGTGATTGCGGGATAAATTTAGAAAATCATTGTTTTTCACATGGGCAATTATACGTTGCGTGTTCACGAGTTGGGAAACCATCCGCTTTGTTTGTGTTAACGTCAGACCAAAAAACAAAAACTGTGGTTTACCAAAGAGCACTTCAATGAAACGGATAATTTGCGGACACGTATAACGCTTCGATTCAGTATTTACTTTGGATTCACTTTCATTTACTTAGAGAAGTTCAACTAAATAACACTTCATTTTTGTAATCGAAATGAATTCATTACTGTTGTGAAATGAAATAAAATTTTTCCTTTTCAAATATAAAACTAAAAAAAAAATCTTTTTCTTTTAATCACCAACCGAAATGTTACATAAAACGAAGCCATCTGGTGGCGAAACGGAGTTCGCCGGGTTTGCTAGTATTCATTTAAAAAACTATGCATCAAGAAAAAGAGTGAATATTATTTATTATTTAATATTGCAAACTGAGACGGTCAAACCGATAAAGTTGTAATTTATTATTTAAATTGTAATTTATAATACTTATTATATATGTTATTACATCAGATTTTAACCCAGGGTGTCTTCAATGAAAAACAGAACATTCGCAAATCAAACATTGTTCATGTTAGGGAGAACAATGACTTCCTATCGGATAACATACATAAACATACGACTGATCTGAATACAGAAAAGGTATTACGGTAGTTTGCGTTGCGCTCGACTTCCGCGCCCCCAGATTCTGAACCTGAACACTGTAGTATTACTATTTATATTAAACGAAAATTAATATTACAATGTTTGTTTCTTTACTAGAAGTTTTTATTATTAATTTTTGTTTAAAATAAATAGTAATACTACAGTGTCGTACAATACAATAATAAATAGCAATAGTAATACAATACATAATGTCTCCCTGACATTTTTAACGAGAAGCGGTAGCGGTGATAGCCGAATGACGTCGGCAAGACAATACGAGTACAACCAGGCCTACTGCTACGTTGCGGGAGACAATGAATTGGTGGACGAGGGGGAATGTGACTTCTTTATGTAGATAGTTAGTACTTGTTGGTAAAAGGCCTCGACAACTAATGTAATAAACCTTACCAAATTATAATAGAAACCGTATTTCATATCGTTACCAAACATCGAAAACATTTAGGTAAGTCATCGGATAAGGGTTCTAATTTAAACATTGGGTAACAGTTTGGAGGGTTGGTAGCTTTCGTATTTAAACTATTGCATTTGTTATCTATAAGTTACCAGGTAAAGTTTGTCAAAACAAGGCTCCTGTTAAAGTGAAGCTTGCTTGTTTATTTCGCAATGCATTATTATTTATTCACAGTAATGTATGTATAATATTAGGGGTTTATATATGAAATTGCCGTTTTAACATAGTGACTAGTTTGAATTGAAATTAAACCATGATGTGAAGCATGATGTGAGATTACAAAGTGAACCTTTTTTCACACGATAACTATGAAATTCTAAATTTGAAAAAATGTACAACATTTGATTGTTTGACTTTCAATTGTTTTTTCATTCGGTTTATAAAGTTAAGATGAATATATGTTTGATCATCGAAATATATATCGATTCAGATGAACATCGAAATATATGTTTGTCCGGGTGGAATCTTACAACTGAATTATAAACACGTTCCCCTCAACCGATTGAGCTGAAATTTGGAATACGTATGTAACTTCGGTGTCAATGCAATAATATGGTACCATGGAGGTGGTCTCATGATGGAGACGGATGCTAGACAATGAACATTCTGAATGGATTATAGTAGACTACTAGTGTTTTTTTTGAATTTGCTTGCAGTTCCTATTATGAATTTTATAAAAACTTGTTTCGAAAAAATAATTTTTACTAAAAAATTTATTGAATACGAGTTCCGGCGTTGAACTAAAGCAGCAGAAACAGCTCGCAATATCAATGCTGTATTTGGAGAGATTATGGCAAATGAACGCGCTGTGTGATTTTGGTTTAATCGCTTTTGTAGTAGAAAATCCGACTTGAAGAATGAACCCCGAGGAAAACCAGCCACTAAGGTAAACAACGATGAATTGAAAGTAATGGTGGAAGCTTATCCGTATAAAACTATCAAGGCGGCGTGGTTTGATGTTAGCATACCCACAATATTGAGCCTTTTGAATCAAATCGGTAATATAAAAACTAATTAAATAGGTGCCTCATGATTTAACAGATCTGCAGAAAGAAGCGAGAGTTGAATCTTGCCTTACCTTGTTGAACCGGTACAGAAATTAAGGAATTTTGTACCGAGTTGTGACGTGAAGCAAAGAACGCAATGGCCAGGTTAAACGCCACAAAAATGCCCTAAAGCGACGATTACCCATAGAAAAGCGATGTTAACTGTTTATTGGTGTAATTGACTACAATTTCCTTAGATTCGGTCAATCAATAACAGCAGATGTCTATTGTACAGAACTTTGAACAATAGAATAGAATAAAATAGAAATTATTTATTTGAGACACACAAAGAACGGATCACAAACAAAATAGGTAGATAGACATGAAAATTACAAAACAATGAGATTAAATTAGACCTACAGCTAGAGCACAAACGTACCTACCTCACCAGTAGGTAGTAGGTAGGTGCACCAACTAGTCCCGCTCCGTGTCACACGTGGCCAAACAGTTTCTGCCTCAGCTTTATGCTTCTTTGCTATAAATGATGCAAAGCAGCGCTGGCTTTCAGGCAGAGCCTTATGTAAGGTGACGTCACAAATTTAAACGAAATAAACATAATAAGACCAATTATACAAAAATAAACATATATATATATACATATATATATATATATATATACATATATATATATATATATATATATATATATATATATATATGTTTATTTATATAATAAATAACATTGATGGAGTTAGAAACCATACGTAATCTTCAGTACTCGCCGGACCTAGCCCCAACCAACTACCTTTTTTCCGCGATTTGGACAATTTTTACAAAGATTTTCTTCCCAGGAAGCAGTATAAAATGTCATAGTTTGTTGGGTCCAAGGCAATGTCATAAATTACCTTTTCATGAGATGTATAAGATGTGTATAGATGTGCAGAAATTTATAGACAGTAAGGGTAAAAACTTTGATTAAATCAATATATTTTACATGAAATAAAATTGTTTAAATTTTTCCGCACAAAACGGCGATTTCATACTTTAACCTCTATTATTTTAGTTCTTAAGTATGTCAATTAAAAATATAGAGCAACGAGATATTAACCCGTGACTGCGTCAACATATATTTTTTATTTTTTTTATTTTATAGGCTTGCGTTTGACCACGATCTCGCCTGATGGTAAGCGATGATGCAGTCTACGATGGTACACGCTTGCCTAGAAGAAACCTATTCACTCGCGGCTTAAAGATACCCAGGTTGTAGCTATCTAGAAACACAGACTCTGGCAAGTCGTTCCACTCTTTGGCGGTGCGCATAATAAAGGTCGAAGAGAACCGCTTTGTGCGAATGGGAGGTATTTCTACCATATAGCGGTGGCGCACCGCAGAGCGTCTGGTTGTCCGTTGATAGAAAGGAGATGTCATAAATTATAACAACAGGTCTAATTATTAGAAATTGCATACATTCGAAAACTTCGTCTACCCGTTTGAGTAATTTTAGTCATAGTTAAAACAAAAAGGTATTATATATTATGAACTCTTTGGTTAAACATGAACGCATCCCACACCCAATGCGACCATGGAGCAGCTGTTTAGCTCTCAAAATCATACTTTTTCATAATGGTTGATGCAGTTCAAGTGTTTAATTAAATTTCAATACTGTATGGCAAAAAAATTAAAATTCGCAAACAAATCAAACACTATTATAAGTCCATTCTCATGATACACAATAAAGATCAGTCCAGCAGTTTAGTCTTGAAAACGTAACAAACAGACAGAGAGGCAGAGTTACTTCTGAATTTATACATTCTTCATCGAGTTCTTTGTGAAAGAGCTCGCCCGGGGAAGTACTACCACCATAACTATTTCTGCCGCCAAGCAGCATTGCTGTGTTTTGGTTTGAAGGATATGGTTGCCGGTGAAATTACTGGCACATGAGGCTTTAGATCTGTATGCCTCAAGTTGATGGAAACAGGGTAGTGCATCGTAGGGCACGTTCCAAAGGAGCGTGACCTACGAGGCGATACTTTGTTATAGGCGATGGTAACCACTTAACACCAGGTGGGCCATAGGCTTGTTCCATCTCCAACTCCTATAAAAAAAAATCCATCCGGAGTATAAAGAAAGAAAGAAAGAAAGAAAGAAAGAAAACATATTATTCAACAACTACACAGTAATAAAAAAAAACACAACAACATTAAAATCTAACCTAAGCACTAACAAACTTAAAAGCTCTGTGTGGAGTTGAATAGGTACTCAGCTCAGCATGATGCTACGGCATGTTAATATGCCGCAGCACTGCTCTTCCGCTGAGTTCAGTTTATATAATATCTTGACATACCTCAATATGTAATAAATGACTAATTCAATTCAATGTTAATAATGGTTTCTACATATCCATAATTGATATGTATGTATATATAAAAATATGTGTATAATATATAATAATAACGATATACATAGATCTAGATAGACATAGAGATATATCTCAGTATCCTGTACAGTATTGTAAACTTTGTTAAAAATAAGGGTATTTTTTTTTTCTTCGAACAATTTAGACAGAAATGCTCCAACTATTAACAATTATCTCCAAACTATGATTATGTGGGTTGGTTCCGGTTTGCATATACAGGTCCAATTTAGAATTTGTATTACGTATAATATAATAAATTTTTTTTGACAATGCCCATCTACAGTAGCTATAATCTTAAGTACTTATTAGTCCGTGTTTAGATGTATACTATGAAATGCTTGTCTGTTTCTAGCACCTCCAAGATTATGGTGTAATGAGCTACTAGGTAGATATAGCCTTTGTAATTATTTAAGTATTATTGACGTAACCAATGGTCCTCAAAAGTTTGCTGGAAGAAAACTCTTCTTAGGGTTAAGCTCGCCTTTGTATATGACCTCTATTTTTGTATTTTTACATGTATTTACTTGTGTGCAATGAAGAATAGAGAACCAAGTGTTCTATTATTGTGTCCCTACACCCTACGGGTTGAGTAAATGAGTATGAGTATAAATAAGTATGGAGAATGGATATGGATTAAATTTTGCCTCATCAGTCATCCTACTAATATTATAAACGCGAAAGTGTGTATGTATGGATGTTTGTTACTCTTTTACGCCGGAACGGCTAAACCGATTGCGATTAAATTTGGTATGTTCGTAGATCATAATCTGTATTAACACATAGACTACTTTTTATTGCCAAACCACGCGTGCGAAGCCGCGGGCAACAGCTAGTAATAAATAAAATTATTTCAATAAGTCAAATTCATCTTTCTTTGTGTATAAAATTCCGGTGTGCGTGTGTCCGTAATTATTCTCCTCCTAAACGGCTTATCCAATTATATTGATCTTTTTTTACGTGTGGCTGGTTGGATAGTTCTTAAATATAGTTGGACCCTGGCGGTGTAGTTCACATACAGTTTTTTTCTTTCATTTCCGCCTCATTTTTTTTTAACTTTACCTAACAACCATAAAAATACCATAAAAACGGTCAAGTCGTCTAAGAGAAGAATTACAAACACGATTTTCTTTCACCACGTGTACGTAGCCACTAGCGGGTCAGCTATATAAAATAGAATAAAATACAAATAATAACACACATAATAGGTTCATAGTATTAATTATGCTTGATCATACACGCAGAGGGAATCAAACCCACATAGCGTTTCAGTCGGTTACTCTTCCCGTATTTGATATTGCGTTTAATCCGTAGCGGAATTTGAACCTCTTCGTATCAGTCAACTTTTTCCCCACCTTGTCACAGAGGTCGACAAACTTGAATATAACAAGTCTAAACATTACTAATTTTCTATTACAGCACGTTCTTCACCTTTCATTATGTTTCTGACACCAATATTCGTGGTTTCGAGAAAATCACTGTAAGGAAAAATATGTGTAGGTGAATTCCTGGCTGGCATTTGGGAAGAACGTGACGACCTCCGTGGCGCATTGGGCGAATAGCGAGATGAGACGCAGAGGGTAGCGGGTTCGATTCCCGCCGCGGTACAAATGCTTGCATGATCTACAGATATTATTCCGTGTCTGAGTGTTTTTCTATATATTATCAGTATGTATTTACAAAAAAAAAGTATATAAGTATTCTATCAGTTATCTGGTTCCCATAGTACAAGCTCTGCTTAGTTTGGGGCTGGATAGCGTGAAATGTCCAGAAATATTTATATTTATTTGTGTATAGTCTCATACGAGGTCCCAGAAAATCAGCGCTACAGCAGCTTCATAGATACGATAGTACACCGCTGAGAGATAGCCTGGTTTCTTATAACTTTTGATCTACCGTGACCATTATTTTCTTAAAAAACGGGATAATTACTATTATTCAAGTTATTAACATTTAAAAACAGTTCTGAACTAATAAAAATTAATGTACCTAGTTTTTTGTCTAGGTTTACTAGGATAATGTAATTATTAGAATATAATACAATACGTTTTAAATACGTTTTAGAATATAATACTTTGTTTTTAATACAAAACGGGTTTTTTCGCGCACAGATTCATATCAAAATTTAAATTTTGACTAAAAGTAAAAAACATGAGTCGCGAAAATTTAAAAAATTCTATCTTCGCTTTTACAGGATATTATAAATTAGCCTGCAGGAAGGGCTTGTAAGTCACCTTGTTCCAGTTTATGCTTGCGGGGTGTGGGCGCGGTGGCATTTTTAAGATGGTTTTATTCTGACCACAAAAATATATCATTAATTTAATTTAATTTATTTATTAGGGATTTCCAATGAGTTATACACAGACTTACATTTAGATAAACTACAATAGAAGCGCTCCCTGTGCTCACTCTGTGAAGGCAACCACAACTAACGCACCTAAATATAATTAATTTCATTAAAAAAGTGTAAAGAAATAACAATAATAATAGACATTTATAAGTTCAAGACAATCACAGAAATTACTAAGAGATAAAACATATTTTTAAAACTTTTTTTAATAATAATATCAACAGCGTAAGTACATAATTTTGCAATATAAGAGCACTTACTATATTTTAATCAGTATTAAAACTTGATACATGTATTTTCATAAAATTTTATGAGAGAAACTCATCGATCGACTATCAGAGACAACTTTGCAAAAAAACCTTTGCTCTTATAACTAAAAAATAATTATTCTAATCATGTTTATCAATAACATTAATTAATTATTAACTTTAATGTTGTCTAATTTTAATTTATCAACATCGAAGTTGATCATCTTTCACATTACGATATATTTAGACAGATGCCGTTTATTTCGAATAGCAGAAGACAGTCTAAGTTAACTATTTGCACTATAACACCCGGCCAGGGTAATGTAACAAAATACAATTAATATCTGCCAAACCCGATCTTGCAGATCATAGAACAAATCAAGCTGCAGAGCAAATTTAATACGTCATTGCGATTCAAATAATGTAACATTGTTAAGGACTTTCCTTGTTCCCAAAGAGAGATAATGCCGGCACCTGCAGGGCATCTAATATTATTATAATTCCCGAATGTAAGCCTAACTTCCTGACAGACATTGATATGAATCAGAACGTGACTGAAATGAGCCCCTGTATCAGGATTTACTGGAAAAATGGAAACAAAACGAATGTGGTGTAATTTAATCAAGTTCTTAATTATTTATTTATTTATATGCAATAGTATATTGCACAACATACACTGTAATTTTATGATTATATTATATATTATAAATAAGCATTTTATTTTATATTATCTATATATTTTATAAATTTGAAAATATACTTGTACTAGGGCTTCTAATAATATCTTACGCCGCCGTCCTTATTTGTTCGTATAGATCCTGTCCCTCCAAAGGTTGCCTGGAAGAGATCGCTTTTAGCGATAAGACCGCACATTGTACTTATGATTTAAAAGTGTATTTTCTTTTATATGTTTGTATTTAATGGTGTGCAATAAAGAAATTATCTATCTATCTATACACTAAAAATTTACAAAAGAAGGGTTTAATGCTAACATGTTTTTATACCTGCCAACCTGTTAGGCAGTATAAATGTTGGCGTGCTAGCTTAATAATTTTAACAGATTAGATTATTATTTTTTTGCAAATCATCACAAAAACCGGCCAAGTCGCGACTCGCGCACGAAGAGTTCCGTACCATTATATATAAAAACGGCAAAAAAAATCACGTTTGTTTTATTAGAGCCCCTCTTTTATATAATTTTTATTTAAATTTAATTATTTATTTTTAAAGTAAATATATAACTAAATATTCTGTGAAACTTTTAAGCGTCTACCTGTTGCCGTTATCAATATCGAGCAAAAACGAGCAAAAAATCACGTTTGTTGTGTGGGAGCCCCCTTAAATATTTATTTTTTACTGTTTTTAGTCTTTTTTGTTATAACAGCAATAGAAATACATCATCTGTGAAAGTTTCAACTGCCTAACTGTTACGGTTTATGATGTACAGCCTAGTGACAGACAGACAGCGGAGTCTTAGTAACAGAGTCCCGTTTTATTCTTTAATTACGGAACCCTAATAAAACGAATAAAAGAGAATACACAATTAAATCAAAGGAATAATGGGTGGCCTTATCGCTGAAAGCGATCTCTTCCAGGCAACCTTTGAATGGACAGGATCTGTGTGAATAAATGAGGACGGCTAATAAAAAGTAGACACCTAAGTCTTAGACTGGGCAACGAATTGTAATAATTTGTCCGACAAAGATATTAATTTGTTTAAGAAAAATAGCGATAATCATAATTTTAATACCAGAAATAAAGATAAACTCGCTGTTGCCCCTTGTAGACTGCATAATGTTAGTAAATCGTTAAAAGGGAAAGGTGTTCGCTTTTATAACAAACTCCCAAGTGATGTACAAAAATTGACAATTAACAAATTTAAAAACGCAATTAAACAAAATATTTGTAAAAAAGCCTACTATAAAATATCAGAAAGAGCCGATTGGATGATAGAGAAGCTTGAGATTGAAATTGCTCCAACTCTTTAAAAATGTTACAATTTAGACGTACCTAATTTATTTTCTATATTGTAATGTATTCTAGAAGGATCAATAAAAAAAACATCCAGCCTTGTTTTTTGCCTTTCTTACCTGGCTTGGTCGCGAAGGAACAGGCAGTAAAATTGACGTTTCAAAGTGATCCTTGTGATTTTAATGATTAAAAGATTTTGACTTTGACTCACGAGCACTAAGGGCAACGTTGCAAGGTCACCGATAGCAAATCAAAAACATAGTACAAATATACATGTTTTATAATTGCTAACATTAATGACAGTCCCAGCCAGTTGGCCTGTCTAACATTATAACCACTATTTCATACATACGAGTATGTACTTAAACATAGCAATGCTGATTTTCGCCACTTTGTGAAGGGCCTAGATAAAGCCTCATCTACTTATATTCTTTATTCCGAAGGATTGAGTCATGTTTACGGGATATTGGGATAATTACATGAACGTGGCATTATAACTTCGATGGAGATTCTCGCAGATGCCATCTCAAATTCACATGATAAATAAATATTTTATATTACAATGGCACATGTTAGGGAACATTTTCACATTTACTTCTTGCAGTAAAGGTTTTGGGTACATGAACGCGTTCAGTTTAATATACCTAGTCAGGTCATAAATTCTGTCACATGTTTAATATAAAATAATTGAAACAAGTTTATTCATTATGTAACCATTTATATACCAAAATGAACTTAACAAAACATATATTCTTATGACACTAAAGTTTATTCAAAATGACCTCCGTGATTTTGAATACAGGCCTTCAATCTGCGCGGCCAGTCGTCTATCGCAGCACGAACGAGGTTCATGTCAATATCGGCGGCTGCCTTAATCAAGGATGTCTTGAGTGACTCCAAATTGGGAAGAGGCTTTGAGCACGCTTTTTCCTCCAAGTGTTGCCATATCTTGTAATCTAACGAATTCAAATCTGGACTGGAGGAGGGCCAGTCTTCGTGCCAAGTCGATTTCACGCGCCACCAGCCAGTCTTGTGTGCTCTTCGCTCTATGAGCTGGCGCCGAATCTTGTTGGAATACCCAGTGCCTGTTATTGAACATGGTATCAGAAACAGGTTCCACAAGGTTCGTCAGGACTGTATTTTGATACACAACTGCATTCGTTTTTACACCTTTCTCACAAAAATGTACCTCTGTTAAGCCCCAGTAAGAAACTCCCAACCATACCATGAGCGAGGATGGAAAATGACCTCGTTGGACACGCGGAATACGGTTGCTCGCTTCTTCACTACTGTGTGCGTACACCTTATCATTTTGTTTGTTGTAGCTCTCTTCTACGGTAAAAAAAATTTCTTCCGGAAAAAGAAATTCCAGATATTTTTTTCCCGCGTACCGCTTCAACAAAGCGAGGCATCTCTTCAGTCTCAGATCCATTAGACGAGCATTTAAACGATGTCCTGTTTTTCTTCGATATGCCCGAAGCCCTAAGTCTTCATTTAACACCCTTTTCACCGTGGTTCTGCTTAAGCCCATCTGAAGGGCCAACAGTTTCTGCTTACGTTTGGGATTTCTTTGAATTCGCGCCTTCACAGCTTTTATCACTGCTGGAGTCCTAACAGACCGAGGGCGACCACTTCTAGACCTGTCTTCTACACTAGAGTCTTCATTGTATCGTTTGATGGTGCGATAAACGAATCTTTTGGTTATATTCAAATTTTTCAGTATGTCAAAAATTTGAATTGGCGCGTAACCGCAACGATGCAACGCAATAACTGCAACACGGTCTTCTTTAAGCGTCCACTCCATATTTAAAAATGAGTAAAATTCTAAAAAGTATACATTTTTATTTGCATGAACAATTCGAAATTCGAATTCTATAAACTTTTTTGTGGCCTGCATTCTAAAAGAAAAGTTTTTACTGTGTGACAATACTTATGACCTGACTAGGTATATGCATAACATAACTTTAGCACTTAGGTAATCATTTCGTAAAGTTTTTAAGAAGTTTTTTTACCAACACGGTCTAATATTAATGAGGTTGTTGGGCGGCATTGAGCTCCAGCACTAACTCACTAGCTTAAACATAAATATTTTATATTTGTAATTTTGTTATATTAACTATTTACCCAAATTAATGGTTTTATACCTACAAAAACATTTATTAGCTCAACAATGTGACTGAATCGGCATATCGGATGAAAGAAAAAGGAAGTCCAAAAGTTTGTGTAAAACTTTGATGCATTACGTATTCTAAAAGCTTGTTCCTTTCAAAACGTGTTTCTTTACACAATAAGTTTTCACATTTATTAAGTTTCAACGTTACATAAATTTTCTTAGCAATATGAAGCAATATTATTACGAGGTATACTCCAGGCTATGGCGCGTCCTATGCCGTGGGGTGCCGGTAGTAGAATGTTACCCCTCCTCTCATGCCCGTGGATGCAGTAAGAGCCTGCTAAGGGATACCTCCGGAAGATGGGCAGCAGCGTCTTTCCGTGTATCAACATCCCGTACTGCGCTCGCCAACCCGCCTGCCAAGCGTGGTGAGTATGGCAACTACCCATCATGGAAATCCATGGAGGCCTGTGTTGAGTAGTGGACGTTTTACGGCTGAAATGATGATGAATGATGATACTCCAGGCTGGGTATGATTATTATTATTATGTCTGACGTAAACTGAATCAAAACTGGACTGTAAACAAAATAATAAAAACATGGCGTTAAAATTGTTTTTTTTTTTCAAAACGTAATAAAAATGACAAGCGCCGATAGATTTAATAAAAAATCCTTGCTGGACATTTCACACAGCGCTATCTAGCCCCAAACAAAGCAGAGCTTGTACTATGGAAACCAGGTATCTGATAGAATACTTATATACATTTTCTTTGTAAATACATACTTATAATATAAAGAGAAACAACCAGACCCGGAACAATATCTCTAGATCATGCAAATATTTGTTCCGCGGCGGGAATAGAACCCGCTACCTCCTGCGTCTCAGCCGCCTATTCGACCACTATACCACGGAGGTCGTCATAAATAAATATTTAACAAGGCAATTGAATAAAACAATACCTCGTTATTTTTCCCTAATATTTATAAAAATCTCATGTCACTGTGTTTGTTGTCGCATCTCTCCGAAATGGGTAGAACGATTTTAATTATTTTATTTTTGTATATTAATTGGTAGGTATGAAAATAGGTCGTTAAGTATTGATCACCCTCCTCTCCTCCCCTACATTTTTTAATCGTGATTTTAGTAATTAGTATAAACGATGTCCATATAATTTAAGCGTCGTTCATTTACATGAAGTGTCGCGACACTTTATCGATAGTGGTTTTAAAGTTTTGATCCCGAAGTTCCCAAGGGAACGGGAAATTTCAAGCATGCGAACCCACCGGTGGGTCAGTTAGTTTAAACTATAAATATATAAATGTTTTTGAATGATAATGAACACAATTATTGGTCTATCTAATTTGAACTGATAACAGAAAGGTGAATTTAATCAAAGGACTAACTTCTCAAAGCTGTTTGATCAGGGAAATTCTGTCTTTGCGGACACCACAAAAGTTCAGTAACTTAAATTAGTTTTTAACTACAGTCGGGAATTTGCATCAGGTTTCACTTAGTATTTTGAAATACCAGGTAGATCGCTAAATCCCTTTTGCTGATTTATAACTTCGTAATTAATTAATTATTGACTTTATTTCAATTTATTTATGGATTAAAAACGACATAATATTACACAACCAATGACGCTAATCGAAAAAACATAATAGCACACAATATCAATAAAAATTAAACGAACAAACACATATGATGGACTAAACAAATCGACTCCACACGCAATCAAATATATAAAAATGAAATATACCAGTCAATGATAAATTAAATTAAAATGAATTTAATAAAATAATAAAATTCAAAGTAAATGAAAAATATGTCAATAATAAATAATGTAATACAGTGTTTTTTTTACTGTAACAGTACGGCAGCACCCATAACCAGAGGAGATACAGGTGCAGTTTCTTTTAAAATATCAGCTTGTTTTCGAAGAAAAACATTTTGGCATTAAATTTTTTTGGTCAAGTGTGAGTAGCGCCTTAAAAAGAATCAAGTTTAAAAAAAAAAATTTTGATGCCGATCGATGTACTCCTTAGTAAAGATCATTTTATTGTACAGCATAAAAAATCTGAGCACCGTAAGTTAGTAAAATTTGATAAAAAGTATTCTCATACAACAGGACAAACAAAATTCCTTCTACAAACATTTTATAAGATTCTAATTGCACATTAAAGAAGTATTAGTACTGTAGCGATTAAGAAGTTAAGGAACTCCCTGCTCTCATGAGTAATTCAAAAACATTTAGTATTTCAGAAAAAAATTGAATTTCGAACATGGTTCTTGCATCTGTCGGACTTTTGTATCAGTCATTGTATCATCTTATTTGTCCTATCATGGCATTGTCAAATACGCAAAAAGTAGACTTAATTGAAGCATACTTCCTCAATCGCGGTCTGGGTAGCGTTCCTGATACCACTTCAACGCATTAGTTGGGCTTAGTCAGTTGAGGAAGTATGCTTCAATTAAGTCCACTTTTTGCGTGTTTGACAATGCCATGATAGGATAAATAAGATGATGCAATGACTGATATAAAATTCCAACAGATGCAAGAACCATGTTCGAAATTCAAAATTGTTCTCAGATACAAAATGTTTTTAAATTGCTCATGAGAGCATGGAGTTCCTAAACTTTTTAATCGCTACAGTATTAATTCTTCTTTAATGTGTAATTAGGTTCTAATAGAATGTTTGTTGGAGAAATTTTGCTTTGTCCTGTTGTATGAGAATACATTTTATCAAATTTGACTAACTTTCGCGGCTCAGATTTTCTTAATCCGATACAATAAAATGATCCTGACATAAGACTGCATTAATTGACATCAAAAAAAAATTACCAACTTGATTCATTTTAAGACGCTACTCACGCTTGACTAAAAAAAAATTAATGCCAAAATGTTTTTCTTCGAAAACGAGCTGATGTTTAAAAAGAAACTGCACCTGTATATCCTCTGGTTATGGTTGCTGCCGTACTGTCCCAGTTAAAAAAAACACACTGTATATATATTTTATTATTGATGATAGTCAAGCGCTTGACCACTAACTCACCTGATGGCAAGTGAAGGTGTGATCGAAGATGGAGCATGCTTGCCTAGAAATAACCTATTCACTCTGGACTTGAAGACTCCAAGATTATACTGGCTTGGAAAAATATACGCCGGAAGTGAGTTCCACTCCTTACTTGTGCTAACAAGAAAAGTTTAAGCAAATCGTTTGGTACGGCAAGGTGGTATGCCGACCAGGTATGGGTAGTACTTCTGGCCGCGTCTGCTTGTCCGGTGGTGGAAGGGGGAAGGAGGGATAAGGTTATAAATATCTTGCGCACATTCACCAAAATGTATCTTGTAAAATTTGACAAACACAAATTGACAAACCGTTTCATACTATACTCCAGACTTAAAATTGGGATCTTTTTCCATGCATCCGCAGACAAATCACACGCCGGGCTAGTCTGGAGAAGAGCGTTGAGTGCAGTGAAAGTGCAAGGCAAGAGCCTTTAATTAATATACCTATTATTTAAGTAGACAATTCGCCACCTAACGAAAGATTGCAGTGCATGTTTATAACGGAAATAATTTTAAGACCTATGTACTCCAACATGTAAGCATTAAATGCTTCACTTTGACTTTGAGTTATAGCGCGAGACAGTTCTACACAAGAGCACAGCAAATAGTCTGTCTCCACTCCGGCAATAGTTGTTTGAAGTGTAGAAACTACCAGCTGGTTATAACTTTCTACAACAATTCTACAGTTCTTACCGATTTTATGTTCTCTTGGCATAATTTTTTTTTGTTGAAAGATTTTATAAAATTTATAATCAGAACCGCAAGCAGATTCAAAGAGGCTAACCAAGATCGGCAACGATTTAATGAACACCTATTTGAAACGCACTAATGTTATTCTACAAACGGCACCGATTAATATTTTGGTTTGGTGCGTTTCGTGAAATACTAAAATTAAAATCTCAATTTTTTCCACGAACGGCACCTACAATGTGTCAATGACAGCTGTCATCAGAAATGCAGATCTCATTGATACCTACCATTTGTCCCAAGTCACCACTAATCTAGAACGTCGAGTTTTCGAGATACGGCTGTTTGAAGTCTGACAGCTGTCATCAGAAATGCAGATCTCATTAATACTTATCATTTGTTCCACGATACCACTAGCCTAGAACGTCTAGTTTCCGTGATACGGCTGTTTGATGTCTGACAGCTGTCATCAGAAATGCAGATCTCATTAAAACCTACCATTTGTCCCAAGATATCACTTCAAGTCTAGTGATATCTTGGGACAAATGGTAGGTTTAATTAATTTACCTATTATTTAAGTAGACAATTCGCCACCTAACGAAAGATTGCAGTGCCCTTACAGGGTTCATGTTTATAACGGAAATAATTTTAAGATCTATGTACTCCAACATGTAAGCATTAAATGCTTCACTTTGACTTTGAGTTATAGCGCGAGACAGTTCTACACAAGAACACAGCAAATAGTCTGTCTCCACTCCGGCAATAGTTGTTTGAAGTGTAGAAACTACCAGCTGGTTATAACTTTCTACAACAATTCTACAGTTCTTACCGATTTTATGTTCTCTTGGCATAATTTTTTTTTGTTGAAAGATTTTATAAAATTTATAATCAGAACCGCAAGCAGATTCAAAGAGGCTAACCAAGATCGGCAACGATTTAATGAACACCTATTTGAAACGCACTAATGTTATTCTACAAACGGCACCGATTAATATTTTGGTTTGGTGCGTTTCGTGAAATACTAAAATTAAAATCTCAATTTTTTCCACGAACGGCACCTACAATGTGTCAATGACAGCTGTCATCAGAAATGCAGATCTCATTGATACCTACCATTTGTCCCAAGTCACCACTAATCTAGAACGTCGAGTTTCCGAGATACGGCTGTTTGAAATTTGACAACTGCCATCAGAAATACAGATCTCATTAATACCTACCATTTGTCCCAAGTCACACTAGCATAGAACGTCTAGTTTTTGAGATATGACTATTTGAAGTTTGACAGCTGTCATCAGAAATGCAGATCTTATTGATACCTACCATTTGTCCTAAGTCACCGCTAGCCTAAAACGTCTAGTTGACGAGATATGGCTGTTTGAAGTTTGACAGCTGTCATCAGAAATGCAGATCTCATTAATACCTACCATTTGTCACAAGTCACCGCTAGCCTAGCACGTCTAGTTTCCAAGATACAGCTGTTTGAAGTTTGACAGCTGTCATCAGGAATGCAGATCTCATTAATACTGACTATTTGTCCCAAAACACCGAAAGCCTAGATCGTATAGTTTCCGAGATACGGCTGTTCTTTGAGTGCAGCAGCCATGTCATGGTGGAACTTAGAACAAGTTATAATAATTAGATGCTTATACAATATTTCGTGTTTGTGTTGTTGATTCTTGAGGAGTTCCTTCTTGGAAACAAACCCTGTCCTGTTCATGTCAGTGCAGCAACCATGTCATGGTGGAACTTAGAACAGGCTATCTTAATTAAATCCGTACACAAAATTTCGTGTCTATGCTGTTGACCGTTGAGAAGTTCCTTTATCTGGAGCTAATCCGGTAGAATCAAGTCATGCTTACCATAAAAATGCACTGTCATCGGAACTAAACCCCCAAGTCAAATTTCAACTCTGTAGGATAAGAAAAAAAAGGATTTTGCTCTAGACCACACGGCTGAAGTAAAACTTCTTTTTTAGAATATTAATTTATAAAATTGTTCAAGAACGAAATGAAATTACGAAAAATAATCAAACAAACTACCGACTGAGATATATATATTTCATGCACTGGCTATGAGAGGAAGAGAAAAAAAAAATGTGCGCGCGCACCTCTCTCTCTCTTGCTCCTACATATGAAACGTAACCCTCTCTCTCTCTTTCTATCTTTACTAACTTACATATATCTCCCTCTCAACTTCCGTTCGCACTTTTCGTAACGCATTTACCAGCTTTACTCCCCAAATCAAGCGTGCGTAAATAAGTTTTACTTCAAAAGTGGTTCTAATTCGGCTCACAAGATTTGACCAACACCAACTAAAAACAAGCATACAAACATTGCAAGCTAAATAAAAGCTTATAACACGAGCTCTAACCTCAACCACTATAATCAAATATCTCTATCTTCAAAGGTTTGCTGGAAAAAAACTCTTATTAGGGTTAAGCTCGCCTTTGTACATGTCCATATTGTAAGCTATTTTTATCTGTAAATCTATTTATGTACAATAAAGAATAAAGGAATAAAGGAAGAGCTTTCTTGCTGCTATCATACGATAATTATTATTTATAACTGTAGATTATCTATAAGTGAGTATACTCGTACACCGCGTTGCTTTGTATTTTCTCTGTGTATCTAGTTGGTGGAGTTATAGCAGGGCGCATGATCTGGCAGGGTTCGGGTGCGGGGAGCTCCGACTCTGTATTGCACAGGCCTCCTACGCCGGGGAATGTCCTCAATATTCCAGGACATTTCTCTCTCTCCCTGGGGGGAGTCAGAAGGGTCCGCTTAAGGCAGACATTCACCGACAGGGCCGCGGTTCAATCCATCCGGGACCCCGTGACCCTGTCCAGTGCTAGTGCAGCATCGACTCACTCATCTCCAGATGGGCGGTTTGATGATGCACTGGCACTGAGGTGAACGAAGGAATATCGGTGGGTTTTTAGTCGGTATGCCGTTGGTTGTTAACCTACGGAGAGTCCGACAGACCCCTTCAGCTCTTCCCGAGCGGGAGGACATGCGCAAAGCATTTTCCTATCGCTATAAAAAAGGGCTGACATTCACCGACAGGGCCGCGGTTAAATCCATCCGGGCCCCCGTGACCCTGTCCAGTGCTAGTGCAGCATCGACTCACTCATCTCCAGATAGGCGGTTTGATGATGCACTGGCACTGAGGTGAACGAAGGAATGTCGGTGGGTTTTTAGTCGGTATGCCGTTGGTTGTTAACCTACGGAGAGTCCGACAGACCCCTTCAGCTCTCCCCGAGCGGGAGGACATGCGCAAAGCATTTTCCTATCGCTAAAAAAAAGGGCGCATGATCTTATATAGTTGTAATCGTCGCATAAGGTTAGGTCGCATTTATAGTTTTTTTCTTGTTGTATAAGGAATAATCCGCGGTTAGTACTAAGTTGTATAACTAACCGATAGTCAGTTATTAAAAAAAACAATAAAGTACGCTTCAATCATTTATCACATGGATGACTCATAATATTTCTTAAAAGTGATTTAGGGTTAGTATTTTAGAATTTTATTAGAGTAAAAAAAATGTATCTAATCATTCACATTTCTATTTGTTCATGAATGAGTTCCTAAATTTACAATTTGAATGTAGGCTATTTTAATGTTTACGGAGAAAATCCATCCATTCCAGTGAATTTAACTTAAATTTGTTCTTAGTTAGACTCAAAACCTTGAACTACTTTATCTTATCCACATAAATTACGTTCTTTCTATTCTGTGGTAATATTTCCAAAGTTTTGTAGGTGAAACGTTATAAAAATAGTTAGATTTTCCGCTCTCTTGAAATTGTGTTGATTCAAAGACCTATGAACGCGACAGGTTTTGTGGATGCTTTCCCGGATACGATAAGATAACACAAACCCTTGAACTGTTACTTAGATTGGGTGATGATTTCGTAGGAGTTAGTCCACGCATTCGGAGTTTTTATTTCAGTTAAAAGTGTCAGCTATGGCTTGATACAGCTGGGCCAAATCCTAACGGCCCAGTTTTCGTGCCATCTGTGCTCCGTAAAGTATCAAAACATGCACAGTCGGTTGTAATGTAAGTATCAAAATGGACTGGTACAGGTGTTGTTCAGTTTAGTAAAACCATTCATAGAGAAGAGAATTTCTACTAGAACTTGCGCTGAGAAAAACTTTTAAGAATCAACCCTTCCATCTCTTTAAATATGAAACATTATAAATGCGCTTTTGACAACCTCTGTGGTGCAGTGGGTGAATAGCCGGCTGAGACGCAGGAGGTTGCGGGTTCGATTCCCGCCGCGGAACAAATGTTGGCATGATCTACAGATACTTGTTCCGGGTTTGGGTATTTTTCTATGTATTATAAGTATGTGGTTACAAAAAAAAAGTATATAAGTATTCTATCAGTTATCTGGTTCCCATAGTACAAGCTTTGCTTAGTATGGGGATAGATGGCGCTGTGTGAAATATCCAGAACTGATTAATAAAAAAAACCTTCATAGTGTATGCTTATGTAGTTATCTTATTTTTAAATCCGAATATGTACTTTTATATTATTAGGCACAATAATAAATATAATTTATATTAATTATGTTACCTAGAACATTTATACCTATATAAATTTATGCATATAGCACGTTATTTTACGACGTGCTCCACTTAGGTTTTTTAAGTACCTACTTTATATATAGATATAACCCGTGCGCGATAAGTTGGGACCTGAGCGCGGCGACGTCATATTGGCGTGTTTGTACCGCCCGCAAAAAAGCGAACATAACAAGCAGCCGCCCGCGGCTTCGCCTTTGTTTTTTTTAACCTAATTTGTTATGTTACTCAGGGAGGACGCTGCTTTTTATCTAATCTTTTTTACACTATTTGAATAAAATAAAAATACAATGTTTAAGTTTATACATTTATTTTATCTATTATTTACATTATCTCATCTTCGTCACTACTTAGTGGATTTATGCCTTCTAGAGGTTATTCTTCGTCCTCAGTCTCACTATAATCACTTGACGAAGAGGTATCCGATAAATTTACAATTAATTGCGATTCATTCGTCTCTTGTAAGAGGTCATCGTCCCAATACTTTTGTCGAAGCCTGTCCACATGGTTGACTTCTTTTTTCCAGACAACAAAACAATAACACAAACGAAAACTAAAAGAATTCCAGAGCGCGTTGTTACGTGACGTAGGCCAGTACGAGGCTAAAAACCCTAGTAAAAAATAGTGATGCAAACGGTACAATACGGGCGCCTTCGGGGAAGTGCAGGGGAAGCGGTCGGGGAGTCGCATTCCTAGCAGGTCCCAAGTTATCGCGCACGAGTAATAAACTCGTTCACGTTCATTCGTACTTAGGCCCTGTCAGAAAACCAGTGCTGCATCGTATCCAATAAGGTTTAAAGCAGCATGTGCTGAGACAGGGACCATTTTGTCCCACGCAACACCGTTGTCATTGTCTGTGTGGGTGGGTTGCCTACCTATCCTAAACTGCTTGAGTGGGTAGTTAACCTACCAACATACTTACTCATTACTTATCCTTATTATTGTACACTTGCAGTGGGAGTAAATAAATGTATTTTCTTTCGTTCTTCTTTCTATAAGAAGATGTTGCAAAAGGAAAAACCAAATCAAGGGGATGGGTAGCTGCACCCTTCATATTTTTTAATATCAACAGCATTCGCCAACCCGCTTACACAGTAATCCCTTTATGATTGGCAAAAGAGAAACTAGACCCCTAGTCCTTGGTGGCCCGCTATTCCTGGAATCAGTTGTGGCTATGATACCAGCAAACAGGTAAAAAAATCACGAGAAGTGTTCCACTTATCGACCCTGTCAGTTAATGACCATGACCAATATAAACACAACATTCCGTTGTGATAAGTGAAAATACTTAAAGATTAAAGATTTATTTATTTGCCAGAACATGGGTAGAATTACACAGATGTTACAAAATTAAATAGTTTCACCATATTCCGCCATAGTGGCGTGAAGATTACGTCATATACCATTATATTATGTATGGATATACTTACATCATTAATCTACCTAAGTTAAATGTAGTCTGTGAGATAGCGGTTCTATTATCTGATTTTTCTTATTTACAGTTTGTTTAAATTGTTATTAAGGCTCTTAGCCTGGCATGCACAACTATCTCTAATCGTATTTAGCAACTAAAATAAGTTTGGCATCGGCATCGTTGCACAGGTCACCTGTAGGCTTATGTTCTCTAGAACAAGGAAACTATATAATAGTAATAATCATTTAAATAGGCGACGATTAGCTCTGTCAGTAATAAAATGCGGTTTATTAAGTTTTCAAATAAGTATCACTTATTATTTCGTAATCTGGACACGCCAAGTTATTTACGCGTGTCCACATAGTGAAACTTATTTCAATGTGACAATAGATACACATCCTGGCAACAAAGCTCGGGGAGCATAGAATTCCATGTAGCTGCGATGAGCTGGTGCGAGTTACATCTATTAAATATCTTGGAGTTATTATCGATCAGAAACTAACATGGCAACAACATTTGACTGTCACTGCGAAAAAAATAAGATCTCTTATATACATATTTAAAAATCTCAGAGTTGTAGCTGATGATAATCTATTAATTAGAACATATAAGGCACTGGGGCAATGCGTTATAAATTATTGCATTACTTCATGGGGAGGTGCTCCTAAAACATAAATGTTGGAAGTTGAAAGAGAAGTTGAAAGAGTTAGTGAAACTTATATTAAATTATTTTTGTGTGTTGCAAACTGGATACACTCAGTTTTATTGCAAAAAGGGTATAATCAGGTTAATAATCGCCTTGTTCATTAATTTAATAAACAAGACGATTATTTCATGAAAAAGCTGTCTGACGTTTTTGCTTGAAAAGCCTTATTAGCATCTATTTAAGACAATTTTTGAATTAAAAAAAATATATGTCAATCAAACAATATGATAGAAATAGAAATAGAAATATATTTATTGTGACCATAAAATGTTACATAGATGAGTTGTGTCCCTGTTTCCCAGAAAAGCGTAAACTGTGGCCTAGGAAACAGTTCTCTCCTGAATTACATGATATAAGTATTACAGTCTACTAGTACATGAACGAAATTACAAACAAATAAATGTATTGTTGGATAGCGCACATGCTTGCATGTATGCATCAGTGTTTAAGTGAATGAAAGCGTGGGTCATGTGTGTGAGTATGTGGGTGTCTTGCGTGTGTGCGTGTTTGCGTGTGGGTGGGTTTGTTTGTGTATGTGTGTGTATGTGTATGAGTGTGTGTATGTTCAAGTTTATATAAGTCTTCTATACCGGCATAATCAAACGTGTCTAACCATTGCGTTAATATGCCTTTTAATTGGTGATTACTATATTTAGATATATTCAATTTAGAATCAAGCTTTGTATATAATCGAGATGCGTTATAGTTATATTGTCTACGAGCCAGAGAACAAATAAAATTGGGAATAGGGTAACGTTTAATTCTTCTTTCGGGTAAATTTAAAGTTGGAACCGTGAAGCGGTGATATCTGCGAATGCACTGAAATATATATAATTTACGAACACTAAAGACTCTAAGTTTTCTATACAAGAGATTTGTAGGATACCTGTATGGCATGTACATCATTACTTTAAGAAGGACTCTTTGGGCTCTTTCAACTTCCAACATTTATGTATTAGGAGCACCTCCCCATGAAGTAATGCAATAATTTATAACGCATTGCCCCAGTGCCTTATATGTTCTAATTAATAGATTATCATCAGCTACAACTCTGAGATTTTTAAATATGTATATAAGAGATCTTATTTTTTTCGCAGTGACAGTCAAATGTTGTTGCCATGTTAGTTTCTGATCGATAATAACTCCAAGATATTTAATAGATGTAACTCGCACCAGCTCATCACAGCTACATGGAATTCTATGCTCCCCGAGCTTTGTTGCCAGGATGTGTATGTATTGTCACATTGAAATTAGAGGGACTAGATGCAGCAGACTTGTGAAAACATACATATTTGGTCTTCGCAGTATTCAAAGAGAGTAGATTATTCTCCAACCAACTACTGACTGCGCATGGTGATTTATTTATATGATCAAAAAGAATAACTTAAGCTACATATAACTGTTCACTCTGTAGTTCAAATTTATAATCTGTTTTCTAATAAGGCAAGAGTAAAAGCTATTTTTCTAATTAAATATTCTGGAATTAATTTCTGGAATTATATATATTATTTTATGTTTACCAAATTACTCTATGCTTTTAACAGTCTATCATGTCAAGATGTGTTATGTTATCATTCGGAAACCTCTGAAACGACACCTCAGTTTTTCTGGCTGATTATTATTCCTATGATGAAGCCTAGAGCTTGTATAGAGTATAGAGTCGCTCACTAAGACTTTGCAACTTTAAATTTTATATATAATTTTTTATCGTTTTTTCTAATTACCTATGTATTTTGAAGTAGGTTATTTAATATTATAAAATTATTTATATTTATTTATATGTTTATTTTATTTTAGTCATTTATGTACTAATTCTGTTAGTTATTATTTGATTAACGCCGCCGTTCTCATTTGTTCACACAGATCCTGTCCATCCAAAGGTTGCCTGGAAGAGATCGCTTTTAGCGATAAGGTCGCCCATTGTACCTTTGATTTAATTTTGTATTCTATTTTGTTTGTTTTATTTTTAATGGTGTGCAATAAAGAAATTATCTATCTATCTAGAGGCCAATGACGTGGAATATACTTACTTAATATACTCTCTATTTATAAAATGAGGAAGTAATTAGGTAACTAGTAGGAATTTTATAATTAATTTGCACATATAGTCTTGCATTTTAATAAACTTCTTAAAATATTGTAAGAGAGATCTAAAAATGTATATACAATAGCGTTACATGTTGTTATCTCTATAATCTCAATTTTTATCTCTAACAATGAATATTTACCATCACACGCGAGTGTCATTTCTCTCAGTCCTTAAAAGTTTCATTTTGTTGCACACTGCGCACTTTCGATCAAAACTTTGTAGTTCAAAATTATTTTTCTCACGAATTGTTCTCCCGCATAGGGGTCTTTGCATTGGTTATAATAAGTTCATGTTGTGCCCGTTGGAGCATTTCGCTGAAGATCTTAGGGATCTCACAGTGGTTAGGCGCACTGAGGACGTGTTGTTATCGCCTCGACGGAGTAGCGACGCTTGTTGACCTCCAGATTCCCTGAAAGTAAAGATACAAATACAAACCGTTTATTTTAAATAAACCATGGGTACAAAGAAGAGAGATTCCTCTGTGTTCTGTTTTAGTTAAAAAACTGTATTACAGAAGATAGCTTCATCCCCGAAACAAAGCTGACACATACAATTTAATAAAAAAAATACGATTATGTAATCAGTAAAACTATGCTCTATAGAAAAAAATTCTCGCAGCTTTTCTAAATTACGGCTGGCAATATTATAAAATTTTACTTTTCACAATAAACTCCCTAACTTGCCAATCAATTTAAACATAACGTAATATTTTTATAAAAAAAATCATATAATAACCATTTTTACCCGTGTTTTATTATCTTAATTACAAAGGTATCTAAGACAGCTATAAAAATGTCATTTATGTAAATAGCTATAAAATTAATTTATTACGGAGCAGCATTTGTATGACAAGCAAATTTTCTCGAGCTTCTGGAAATATTTCATTAGTCCTACGTAACTGTTCAAGTATGCAATGCGAAAATGTTGGGGGAACTTGTTGTAGCAACATTTTTCAATCTGGAACATTCCTTTGTGTGTTATATTTGTGTACGTGCCAGGTCTAGTTTTCACTGAGCTTTAATATCCGGAAAATAGACGATTAATTTCCTTCGTGTTAACTGTAAATTACTCACTGTAGCCTAGGGCTTAGACAACAATCGCGGAAAAGCAAGCTTAGGGTTCGCTCGCTGCTGTTCAGATGCATAAATTAGACACCTACCCTCTTTAACTATTTTTTTTCTTGTTTGTTATGTGTGATTGTTATTCTATTATTTTACTATACCTTTTTTTTTAAATAAACTTGTAGACACACAAACTGACGGGCCTCCTGATGTTAAGTGGTCACCGCCGCCTATAAACTCCTGCAGCACTCGTGGTACCGCAGTCGCGTTGCCTAGCACTTAATACCCTATTTACACCTCTCTTGAAGGCATTTATTTTGAAGCCCACCGGAAAAACCTCCGGAGGAAGGTAATTCCACATGTTGCAAGTGCGTGGAAGAAACGACCGGGTAAAACGCACCGTGTAAGACTTCCACGCATCTACAATATGTGGGTGAGCTCGTTGTCGGTTGTGGGAGTTTCGATTGTAGAAGGTACATTTTTACATACAATACAATTGTATAAATTAATGCTGTAAGGCACACTAGTTTTACCCTATTATTTCGTTTTCTCTGTAAGTGACTTACTAATTTTGAAGAGAAATAAATATCTTGAACCGTTATATTTCTGTACATGCCAGCTCTAGTTTTTATCGAGTTTTAATATCCAGAAAATAGGACTTTGATCCAAGCTGATCCAACACTGGCTTCAAAACCTTATACAAAATGATAAAGGTGTATGTAGCTTATCGATGTTTCGTGGTAGCTACGAACATAAGCGTATCAGTGTAGCCACTCAAACAGAATGTATTGTCTATCACCAAAACAACCTGTCGGATGCGACTTTTGGTTAACTCATTGCTCATCTGATACATTATCATTACACACAGATTGTCGGTAATAAGTCGCGACCCAGCGTTCGCCGACGTTGGACAGTTGTTTTTATTGATTAATTACAATCAAAATAAGTCTTGGTAAAACACACTGATTGAAGACTTTCGTCTTAAGGCACTGTGGTATGTTGGACGAAAAGACGTTGCGAAGTTACTCAAACGCTGCCCATCCGAGTTGGATTCGACGATTGACCTCTTTCTCGAAGTTGGACCTACCTAATTGGACTGTTTGTCTTAGGTATACATACGCTTCGACAACTTCAAGAGCCGAGTTCTCAACCATAACTGGGGCAGGGACGACATGGACATTCGACATGATTTTCGTCTTGTCCATGTTCATTTTAAGTCCTATCCGTTGGGAGACTCGATTTAGGCCTTCGAGCATCGTGCTGAGCACTTCCATCGACTTTGCCATGACCACAATATCGTCGGCAAACCGAAGGTGAGTGATGTATTCGCCGTTAATATTGATGCCCAGTCCTTTCCATTCCAGAAGCTTGAAGGCATCTTCCAATGCGGTCGTAAACAGTTTCGAAGAGATGACATCTCCCTGTCTTACGCCTCTTTTTAAGGGAATCGCCTTCGAGCTCTGTTCGTGTACTCGAAATGACATAGTGGCGTTTTTATAAAAACACTTCAACACTTCGATGTACCGATAGTCAATACGGCATCGTTGGAGAGACTCAAGCACTGCCCATGTTTCAATCGAATCGAAGGCTTTCTCATAGTGCACAAACGTGAGACATAGCGGCAAGTTATACTCTTCGGTCTTCTGTATGACTTGCCGCAGCGTATGTATGTGGTCTATGGTACTGTAGCCTTTACGGAATCCGGCTTGTTCGGGAGGCTGGAAGTCATCAAACCTGCGCTCTAGACGGTTCACGATGACCCTTGAAAACAGCTTATAAACATGGCGTGTGTTACGTAACCCGTTTTTTTAAATGGGCTTGTAGTTTTATTTATTTATAAGCCAAAATAAAATTACCAAATCTAAAAAAAACTCTGGTATATTTCTATTGATCCAATGCAAAGCTAAAATTAAGTACAGATTTTGTCATCTGAACCAGCAGAAAAGAGAATATCAAAAACATAAACTCTCATTATAAGGATACTGAACGAGCCCATGTAGTTTAGTTAGGTTGGTCGTTTTTTCTACGACTAAGTAGAAGGTTCTGGTTTGTTTTCCGCAAAAATTAGGATAAAAATAAATTGGAGATGTAACTGGAACATGAAGCCAGCCAACCGCCAGGCTTGAATTATGAAAATGGAAGAGACCTGCGTCCAAAATTTTACTTTGAGTGCTTAACCTAAAATATATATATATATATATATATACAGATAAAGATACAGATACAGACAGTTGAAATACTTAAACTAGAGATAATTGGGACTATATAGGTTAAAAAGATCTTACCAGTACTAATTACTACAGAGGCCTGACGATATGACTCTTATACATTAATTAGGAGAAGGGTAAGCCTTTGGTGTGGGACGCCACGTGCATCGATACCCTTGCGCCATCTCATCTGTCTGGTACAGCAGTTGGGGCCGGTGCGGCGGCAATTTTAGCCGAAGATCTCAAGCGGCGCAAATATGGAAGTCTCGACAGAGTTTACGTGTTTGAGCCATTTGGGGTCGATACCCTAGGTCCATGGGGTACCGGGACCCATCGCGTTTTCAAAATACTTTCTGGGCATCTGGTCAAAGCGACGTGTGATCCGAGAGCTGGCGTTTATCTGGGTCAACCCATAAGCATTGCAATTCAGCGGGGCAATGCAGCCAATGTCTCGGGGACACTTCCAGTCTCGAGTTTGTAATACTGGATCAAAATGCCTTCATTTAATTAATGAAAATATGTTATGTATATTAGGTATACATATATTTTAATTCATCATACTGAAATGGTGAACTGCTAAATTGTTTATGCCATCACGCCTATAAAATCACGCGTATAAAAATCTTGTCATAAAATAACCTTTTCGGAAAACCTTTTTTACCATCAATGTAATGGGAGCATTTCCGAAGACGAATAGCTTAGCTTTAAGGCAAATGGATTTTAGTTGTATTTCCACCAAAGCCACGTTGCTTTTAAAAAGAAATAATAAAGAGCTCGAACTGACAACGAAATTATTAGGTACCTACCGCTTGTAATAACAAAGTGACTAGTAACAATAACTGCTTTCTTTAAAGGTTTGTCTGCTGAAAAATACTTCAAGATAGTGTATGTTCCGTATTGGAATTTATTAGTAAAAAGTAGATGACACGATTTGAAGGGTACATCAACCCTCATTTTTCTTGATATACTCCTCATACCTACCCTCATTGGCTGAGCGAAGTGACATACCAAGGTGACTGTCGATGCGTCTCAACGGCCCGACCAGTCCTACCAAATATCAAATAGTATACAGCGCCGTTCGGTGGCTGAGTGGTAGTTTTCGCGCGTGTTACATCCCTCAAGAAGACGACATACATCTATCATTAACCACAGCAGCCTATGGATAGAGAAATTGCGGAGTTCATAAGGGCATGCGGAACGCAAGACGGAGTAAACCAGGGTTAGTCACTCTCGCATCGGCCTTTTATTGAATTCCTGTACAGTGTGCTTACTATGACTTTGGAAAAACATAATACATAAGTTTGCAATAAAAAAATCGCAAGCTTCACGTCAGTCAGTCACATTGTTCATTTCATAGAAAAGGTTACTTGTAAACATTAATTGATGAATATCTCAATAAATACCACAGAACTACAAAGCGATAAAGTCTATATATAAGAGTTATTTGTTTAAGAGCCATTCAATTTGTATACAAACTGTAGCAAAAACAACAAAAAGGGCAACGAACTAAAGCGTGCTTGAGACACAATGCTTACGTATCGGAGCATTGTTCAAGGTTTAAAAGCAATAGCATGCGACAAACGGTAGCAATTTCTACACAATTGGTTTGTACGTTTTCAAAGAAACTATCGTTCTTATATATCGTTACTTAAACATTTTGTAATAATAGGAACGTTTGCTTCAGAGTAGCTCAGATTATCTTCACCTCATTTATTACGATCTATTTTTACTTTTTTCGATAAAACCAATATTATCAAAACTTGATATTATCGCACAGAGTAATAATAGAAATATTAAAAGATTTTTTAAATAATTAAGTAAATTTAGTAGATCGCTCATATATTTTTGCTTTTTGGTAGGTTATCTATTTATTTTGATAACTAAATAGTGGGTATATTGAGATGTACATTACATTATTAGTGTTCTAGACCAAAATTGTTAAAGCGAATCCAATATGGTGCGACTTTATCCGTCCGTCGCCGCATTGCGCATCGCAAGGTCAGGAGATACACTGGGACAGTTCCTTAATCTCTACAAAGCACAAGTCCGGTCTGATAAGGAGTACCTTTGGGATGGTTCGGCCAAACACCAGCTCACTACCTTAGAATCGATAGAACGTAGAGCTTTTAGGCTTATAGGTGAGCATTATATGGCGGAGAATAAGATCCAAAGTCTCGAACACCGCCGTAAAGTTGCAAGCATATCGATCTTTCACTGAATACATTTTGGGGAATCTGCCCAGAAACTTTCCGATCTGATTTCGGATTCCCTTCCATCAAAGGACAAGCAGGCGCACGGCTCAGTACCATCCGTACCTAGTTGATATACCACCCATTCGCACACATCGTTTTGGTTCTACGTTCTTGATGCGTTCGGCTAAGGTATGGAACACTTTGCCGTCGTCTGTTTTCTCTAAAGAATAGAATCCGGTCCTATTTAATGTAAGAGTGAATAGGTTTCTTCTAGATCTTCGTGCTTCATCTTAGACCACATCATCGCTTACCATCAGGTGAGATTGCAGTAAAGATCTATAAAGTGTATAAAAAAACTGCCGCGGATTGGTCTATCCGCGGCTGCTCGTTCAACGTCCGTCAACATGTCTGTCACAGCTAGTTATCTCAGCTGCTGAAGCTATTGGCATAAATAAAACGAATATTATATCTGCAAAACTTTTTTTTTACTTCTGCCTCTTTCATTTTCTGGGTTTACCAATTGCATAACTAGATGGTGCTGCAAAATAAATCAAGATAGGTATGGAACGCGGTTGGTGCGCGGGTCTCTCTCGCACTTGACAGGTCTCGTTGTTATATTGGCTTGATTTGATTTTGCACGAAATTCCAGCCTACGCCTTCGTACACACGGCTACACATCAAGCTATATATTTCCAATATAAGCTGACTTCGCATTGTGTAAGCTTTTCGTAGAATGAGAGGTTAGCTTATACTGGAAGTTTATAGTTTGATGTGAAGCCGTGTGTACAAACGGCAAGAAACGAACCAATATTTTAAATCGAAGGAGTAAACATTACCTACAGTACTAAACCTAAAACAATAAAACCGGCCAAGTACGAGTCGGACTCGCGCACAAAGGGTTCCATACTATTATTATAAAAAGGGCAAAAAATGGTGTCTGTTGGATGGGAGCACCTATATAAAATAAATTTATTTACCTTATTTGAGGTTGGTGCTGATTTAACCTAGTCCTCTAAATTGTATGAGCGCTCATACAACTCAGGGGATTTTAATTGGCGTGAACTATGTATGTACATATATGGGCACACCCTTTAATTTTCAACTTTATTTTATTTTTTGGAATTTTCCCTTTTTTTTTGTGCTACTAATTTGTTGATAAAAAACCTATATGGTAGTCAACGGGAACCACCATATAGGTTTTTGATCCAAAACCAATAGGGTACTTCCGGTTGACCTAGAATTGTCAATTTTGGTTAAAAGCAAGGTTTTACAGCACAAGTAAAGGGAACATTATGAAGAATGAAAAAAGTTGAAAATTAAAATAAATTTTGTTACTGTATAAGTTTCCACGAAAATCTAAATTTGCCCATATCTTTTTATCGTGTTGACTCAGAACCTTGATTCTTCTACACCTAATAGGGACTATTATACCTCAGTATCTGGCATAAATTTCAATTTGCTAGGTCCACCCGTTTCTGAGAAAATCGGTGGTGACACACGGACAGAAAGACGGACAGACGAACAAGAGAGTGATCTTAGAATAGTATTTTTATTTATAGTGTTATCAGAACACATGCGGAAAATTCCAAGATTTTTAAAAGCTAACGGCGCTTTAGTCGTAATTCTGAATCATCTCACTAATTTCGACCTAGACGTGAATTGCCTGGTTGCACAGATGGTAGTGCGTTCTCGTATCAAGAAAAAGGTCGCGGGTTCAAGTCCCGTCTAGGCTTGAAATTTTTGAGATGATTTTAAAAATCTTGGATCTTATAAAAGTTCCGTTTTTACCTTTTGAGGTATGGAACCCTATAAAGGTAACCAATGAAGCTTCTGAATTTTCAAACATAAATGGTTCTCACTAAAATATTCGCAAAAGATTTCAATAAAATTTCCAAAGTATGTTTAACAAAGACTCACTGAGCTTTTCCATGAAAATATATCCTTTAAGCTCGGGCTGAATTTCACCAATTCTAAGGCAACCTTATGATCTAGTTCGTCTATGCATTATATTATTTTTTGAAAATGTTGAGAACTTATGAGTTACTAGCTGTTGCCCGCGATTTCGTACGCGTTACACTACTAAATGTGTAGGTAACCTAGAAATAAAGCTGAAAACGCTGTTGCAACTTGACTTGATACCCTATTTTTATCCCATGGGAACTTATTTCCGGGATAAAAGATAGCCTATGTGGTGATTCAGGTTATAATCTACGTATATACCAAATTTCATCGAAATCGGGTTATCCGTTACGGCGTGATTGAGCAAGAAACACACAAACATCCAAACTTTCGCATTTATAATATTAGTGTGATTTGTCTGGGCGATCGCTTGATATCGTTTTCATTGAGAGCTCTTTGAAAAGGTATGAATGAATGAATGAAAATTCTTTATTATTCCTTACAAGCTAGAACAACAGATTTATAGAAAAAAAAACAAAAGTAAGCATAATGGGCGGTCTTATCGCCCTATATTTAAAGGTAGTTCATAAGGTATTCGTCCCGGCAACATAAAACCGGCAAATCAAAAATAACAACCAATAGTTACATGCATAGACCTTCATTCTAGGTCACCTAGATCCCTGTATCGTATGTATCAAAACCTACGAGTATCATAACACGCAGACCCGAAACAATAAAATATATATGCCGAAGAAGAAGTGATTTGTCCAGCAGCGAGAATTGGATCTGCAACCCATCGTGACTCGGTTGCTCATCGCATCAAAGAATTCAACTATTAAGAAAACTTTCATGACTTACTTCAATCATTACTATAAATACGGGAATAATCACGCTACGACTGATAATGTTTTGGTAAAATCTGTAAACAGTTCATCAGAGTGAGTGCGATCCGCTCTGCGAGGTGAGACGTAATGAACCGAAACAATCGGTCAACATAAATTGAACGTCGTCGATCGATACACCGATTCGCAGATCGGACGTTTAATCGGTCAATACACCGATTAAACGTTTCATTCTCGTACTTTAACTAATAGCTGTTTCAGAGAGACATCCATCACCTAGGTTGCTTTCGTATACATGTAAGTGATTGAATTATTGGCGCATGTGAACAGTATTTATCAGAAGTTGTGCGAAGCTAAAAGAATTACTACAGTCATCACATCAAGTGGTCAAGCTTATTGCTTTTGAGATAAATTGGATTTGATGGTGCGTATCCCATCTTTTGTAATAAATGGTGGTAAAGTTATTGACAGGTGGCTTTTTTATTCTGTAAGTTAAGGACTATTGTCTTGAAAAACTCTAGTGGAGTAATTATTATTAATCCAATAAGTAAAACTTATTTCGTAAAAATCATCCAAGTCGCGAGTCGGACTCGCGCATGAAGGGTTCCGTATCTGTAAAAACGCCAAAAAAAATGTCTGTTGTATGGGAGCCTCTTAAAATAGTAATTTTATATTAATATAAATATTTATTTTAAAGTGAATAATATACCTCAATATTCTGTGAATATAACAAGCGTCTTCTTGTTGCCGTTATTAATATCGAGCAAAAACGAGCAAAAAATCACGTTTGGTGTATGTGAGCCCCTCTTATATAATATATTTATTTTATTCTTTTTTTAGGAGTCACAATTTTTGCGGCAACCGAAATACATCATCTGTGAAAATTTCAACGGTTTAACTATCACGGTTCATGAGATATGGACAGACAGACAGCGGAGTCTTAGTAATAGGGTCCCGTTTTACCCTTTGAGAACAGAACCCTAAAAACGACAAAATCAAACAACAATATAGTAGAGTTACAGTGGTTTTATCAACCTATAGTTTGACGCAGTACAAATGTTTTCATCAATATAAAATATTTTTTTGAAAAATAGCGTCTTGTTTACCAATTTTTGTTTGATACCTACCTATCTTACTTATTCAACGCGTTACTTGAGGAAGAGCGCAGTGAAGCAATGCACAGAGGTGTCAATACTTTCTCGTTGTTACTTTGCAAAGGGTAATGACATTTTATCGGATGTTTTAACTGTTACGAAATTAAGATTACTTCCAATATTTAGATAGATAGCTGCCACGGCGAGGTTTTCCCGCACGCGTGTTTTATCAATGAATACATAATAAATAAAAAGCCTGTGTCTCAATCCAGGCGGTAATCTATATAACAGGTTGGGGAAAAGTCTTTTCGTAATATAGTATGTATGAACTTGTAATAAAATCTATTTGTATCTGGCTGATTTTGGTATTATTCAAAGTTTAAATTTTAAGGAAGATAATTCCAAATTCAAATTAGGAAAATGTGTGATGTTTATTTATTTTTCGTACTGTTAAGATGAGTGAATCTAATGAAGAAATTCGATAAATTTTTAAATTTTACTGCAAAAAAGGTAAAATGCAACGCGAGCTGCGAAAAAAATTTGCGATACATAAGGACCTAGTGCAGTGTCTGTGAGAGTAGCACAAATTTGGTTTTAGCGTTTTCAATCCGGAGATTTTGATGTCAAAGATGCACGTCGCTCTGGTCGCCCTATTACGGATAAAATTGATGCCATTTTTGAAAAAGTGGAGCAAGATCGGCATATCAGTAATAACGACGTAGCTGATGAACTGGAAATTGACCACAAAACAGTTTTGGCGCATTTGATAAAAACTGGGTACAATAAAAAGGTCGATATTTGGGTACCCCACGAGCTCACTGAAAGAAACCTAATATGAACCATGGACTCATTTGTGATTCTTTATTACGACGTAATGACACCGAACCATTTTTGAAGAAGCTGATAACTGGTGATGGAAAGTGGATCACGTACGACAAGAACGTGCGAAAAAATTTCGTGGTCAAAAGCCGGTCAGGCTTCACAGACTGTGGCGAAACCCGGGTTAACTCGCAACAAGGTGATGCTGTGTGTGTGGTGGAATTGGAAGGGCATTATTCATTATGAGCTATTACCACCAGGCAGGACCATCAATTCTGAACTCTACTGCAACCAACTGATGAGATTAAAGCAAGAAGTTGAGAGACAGCGGCCGAAATTAATCAACAGAAGAGGTGTGGTTTTTCATCATGATAACGCTAGACCTCACACATCTTTAGCTATTCAGCAAAATTAAGAGAGTTTGGCTTGGAGGTGTTAATACATCCGCCGTATAGTTCTGACCTTGCACCTTCAGATTTCTACTTGTTTCGGTCTCTTCAGAATTCTTAAGACAGTGTCAGGTTAACATCACGAGAGGACTGCCAAAACTACTTGTCGCGGTAGTTTGATCAGAAGCCCCAAAATTTCTACAGCAATGGGATCATGTCCCTACCTACAAGATGGCTAAAGTTATCAAAAAAAATGGTACCTACATACTTTAGTTAAATGTAAATAAACTATAATAAAAAATGTTTTTTTAATTTTCTTAAAAAATGCGATGAAACTTTTTCCCCAACCTAATATATATATATATATATTACTGGACATTTCACACAGCGCTATATAGCCCCAAAGCAAACAGAGCTTGTGCTATGGGAACCAGATAGCTATTAGAATACTTATATACTTTTTTTTGTAAATACATACTTATAATAATATAGTAAAACATCTAGACCCGGAACAAATATCTGTAGATCTTGCAAACATTGTTCCGCAGCGGGATCGGACCTGCTACCTCCTGCGTCTCAGCCCGCTATTCGCCCACTGCTCCACGGTGGTCGTCACAGTGTATCGAACTATATACCAAAATTCTACGAAATCAGTTCAGCCGTCACGATGTGCAAGCATAACAAATAAATAAACAAACTTACTTTCCCATTTATAGTAGTGTGATGAACCCAGAACCATACTTTGTTTGAATATTGCCACTGTTCACGTCGTCACCCTGTGTATGTATGCGACTGTTAGTTGCTATCATTAACAGTTTATTTGAAATTAATCAGTTAAATAAATTCACCCAAAAAATCATGCAAATTACGTAATTTGCAAGCATCTACAGCCTGGCAACAAAACTGGTTACTATTGAATTCAAATATTTTTATTCATTATTATAAATACGGGATACGAAGAACTACCGAAGAGAGCAGCAGTGATCATTGTGATGATGACACAGCTGGTCAACACGCTGTGCCTTCGTTGACTCAATCCCCACAACCCCGCCCGTCCACTCGCGCGCAGAGTGCAGCGGCGCGCAGTGCGAGCGAGGCGAGACGTTATTCGGAGCGGATCGCACTCACCCTGATGAAGGTTCACGAATTGGACCGAAACATTGTCGGTCGAAACACCGATAAGACGGTACGTGATCAATTCCGTATTTATAATAATGATTGAAATCAATCACGAAAGTTTTTTTAGTAAAATTTTGTTTTTATAGTCGCTTAAACAAGAAAGCTCATGAATAAATTTAAACAATTCCTGTCCATGTTTTTCGTTCCATTGTCAGATTACTCGTTTAGCATTATCTAGTAATTTGGGATCAAAGAAGTTTGAGGTTCAAATTATTTATATGAGACTTTAAAATCGCTATATAATATATTATCTCTGTTATACAAACTTGTATGAATTAAAATAGTTTGCGACTTCGTTTACCAGTTTACGGTTTCCTAGTGAGCTTTGTACGAGCTTTGTTCGGAGTGTCTCTAAAAGATAAAATGCGCAACGAGGTTATTCGACAGAGAACCAAGGTCATCGGCTTAGCACAGAGGATTAGCAAGATAAAATGGCAGTGGATTGGCCATGGCTGTATAATTACGCCGAAAAACCGACAACCGTTGGGGAGATAAGATCAGACAACTAAAATTATTTTCGTGTTATTATAACGATTTTAGTAGCTGCTTTGATTCCCATCTCAACTTTTCATTCTCTATTTTTAGGGTTCCGTAGTCAAATGGCAAAAACGGAACCATTATGGATTCGTCATGTCTGTCTGTCTGTGTGTCCGTCTGTATGTCACAGCCACTTTTTTCCGAAACTATAAGAACTATACTGTTGAAACTTGGTAAGTAGATGTATTATGTGAAGATTAAGATTTTACTCAGAAAACTTTCGTGATTAATTTCAATCATTATTATAGATACGGGATTTATCACGTACCGTCTTATCGGTGTTTCGACCGACAACTTTTACATAAGTACAGCATCAAGACGATATTCCATCCTCAAACACAATTGAGACAGCTGCTGCGTTCGCCGAAGGACAGAGATTCTCTGGGCGTCCCCGGAGTATATTTATGATACCGTGTGACTGCGGTAAATGCTACATTGGTGAAACAAAACGAAACGTATCTACTAGGTTGACTGAACACATACGTGCAATGAAGAATGTCGACTCAGTTCTGCAGTGGCGGAACATTCTTTAGACTCTGATTCGACGCACTACATACGTTTCGACAAGACCCGGGTTTTAGCGAGAGAGAAGTTCTTCGTTCCTCGCAAGATCCGAGAGGCGATAGAAATAAGTCGAGTGCCGAACTTTAACAGGGATAAAGGATGGGTTCTACCGCCATCCTGGAGGCCATGTCTTCATGATGCAAGTGACAGAAGAGTGAGTGAACCTGGTAGAGACATAGTTAGTGTTGTGTGTTTGCCTGTACCAAGAACTACCGAAGAGAGCAGCAGTGATGATAATTGTGATGACACAGCCGGTCAACGCGCTGTGATTTCGTTGGCCCAATCCCCGCCACCCCGCCCGTCCGCTCGCGCGCAGAGGGCAGCGGCGCGCAGTGCGAGGCGAGACGTTATTCGGAGTGGATCGCACTCACCCCGATGAAGGTTTACGAATTGAACCGAAACATTGTCGGTCGAAACACCGATAAGACGGTACGTGATAAATCCTGTATTTATAATAACGCATTATGATTATTACTCAAAAATAGAAAAAAAAACAATAAATTTGGGGGGTTTCCCATACTTAGAACTAAAACTCAAAAAATTTTGTTCATCAAACCCATACGTGTGGGGTATCTATGGATAGGTCTTCATAGATGAAATTTTTTTTCTAAACCGAATAATTTGCGCGAGAGACACTTCTAAAGTAGTATAATGTGTGTGTGTTTGCCCCCCCCCCCCCCCCGTAATTTCTAAAATAAGAGAATGATAAAACTAAAAAAAAATATATGATGTACACTACCATGCAAACTTCCACCGAAAATTGGTTTGTACGAGATCTAGTAAGTAGTTTTTTTAAGACGTCATAAATCGTAAACCGCAATTTACCTTTCAATCAATCAACTCAAATATAAAAAAGTTAAAACGAACTACAAGAACTTTTATATTATGTTACTTGCTGCTACGGAACCCTTCATGGGTGAGTCTGACTCGCACTTGGCCGGTTATTATTTTAGTTTATCTATTCTTATGGATGTAATTCATATTATAGGTCAAGTGGACTGTGTGGACATTGGAGATAATGATATTTATGTCAAAGTCATAACCGCAGGAGGCAATCTCATGTTACGTCATATAGATCAATAAGGTACGGGTAGAGATCTTCCTAAATTAAATTGCGTGACACAGTACTTTATAACGCCATAGCAACGCTGTATTTGTTCATAAAATAGTATGGGTAGTTTTGAGTCTATACTAAAAAGTAGAGAATGCCATTTTAGTTTAGGGCCTTATCACACTAGTTCACAAATCGCCGCTGGAAACAGGTTCGCGCGAATCGTCAATGTGTTAAGGCCCTTAGAATAAATATAATTAATTCGCCTGAAAGAAGTGTCTGATAATAATAATAGGAACTCCACAGGGTACGCTTGTGCGTTCGGTGCGTGGCGACACCGTGGATCCCCATTACTCCCTGGGGTTAACAGAAACCCCTGACCCTAGGTTTGCCGTAGTTGACCGGTCAAGGGTGGAGACGCAAGAGCGGAACCTATGCTCCAAGGGTTGAAGTGTTAAAGGTATAAAGCCGGGAGTAGCGCTTATTGAAACTGCAGCACACCTCTCAAAAACCTGTAAACGCCCACACCAACGTTGCCCATTATACTGCCTGCTATTTGCGGCACTTATGGGGGCCCATTAAGTAGACGGCTAGTCACCACCTACCTCAATCATTCTTAATATTACAGGATTGGCAGGTGCTGTATCTCATTTTTCTGATACTACTCTATTTCATAAGCATTACTCTAACAATAGCCCGAACTCTAATCCATCTGTTGCAATAGTACTACCATCTGTCTTACCTTTATCCTATTTAGATTTTTGTTTTTATCCGAACTAAACAGGCCTCTTACTCATTGGCTTTGGCCCCGGTAATGTCTTTGTAAAGGCTCTTTGTAAACCTGAGTTAAGAAACAAATAAGTGGAATAATAATAATAATTTAACGGTTATATTATTAGTTTTAATATAAATCCTGTATTGGATCATGACGATTTAATTTAAAGACATAAATAAATAATTGCTGGAGATTTTATACAGCACCACAAGAAGTGCTAGTTCGATTCCTGCCACGGGATAAAAGTTTGCATAGTTTGTAAATATTTTGTATCCTGAATGTTGTTGTTGTACTTTTGTTGTTGTTTTTAACATCCAGGAGAACATATTCTATTGTAGGATGGATGAAGGTTATTGCCTGATATCGACGATATCTACAAGTTTGGCCTAAAACCTAGGATATGTCATACTGCCTCTGTGAAAGACTTCTGTTAAATCTTATATTTCTAGTGCCTCTATATATTAATTATTTAAATTGGAAAACAAATACTTTTAATAATGTTACAGATTAAAATCGAATTCCATCTTTAAGCTTTATAAATCATAATGCGACAGTTGTGAATTTTAATATGTATTACCTGTCACTATGTCGGTGATGCTTCTTCTTTTTCGGCCAGAGGTGGAATGCTCCGTATATCACCGGGTTCACTAGACTGTTCGACATCCCGAAAAAGAATATCCCAGAAAGTAGCTCCTCGCTTTGCTGCAAAGAAAATTTATTGTTACCATACATCATTGTCATTATCATATATCAGGCCTCCTAAGCTTATGCTATTTAGGTACCGCTTGTGCTAGTTGGTTCATAGACATAGAAAATCATTTATTTGGTAAATAGCACACATAATACATTTATAACAGTGAGACAAGATAGAAAAAAAGATGATATGAAATAGTAAAAATTAAAATGAACCAGTAAAAAACTCAAGAACATCAAAACTTTGATGCTAGATATATATATATATAGATATGTTTCTAATATATTTTAGAAACATTATCTAACTGAAGTATCGAGCTTTACTATATTTGTACTATTGCAAAATCCTAACCCCGTAAGGTTATGTTGGGATTTTTTCTTACCATCACCAACAACGCCCTTCGGGCGGATCTCAACTACACAACAAAAATATGATCAGCCACAAAATCGTATGAAAACGTAAGAGTACCATTCACACGTACTACATTTTGCAGTCGCGTTCAATTGTGTCGCGAACGTGTGGTCAATACCGACGACATCGCGGCCTCAACGCGGCTACATCGCAACTTCACGCACTTCATAGTGCTCATTCACACAAGCCACTGTCCGACCACATTTTTGTCGCTATGGTGTGGTTTTGGCTCGTCTGAATAGACGCTTAGTTCTTAGCTATCTATACTAGTCTTTACTAATATTATAAAATAGGAAAGATTTGTATTTTTGTGTAATGAATAAACTCAAAAACTACTATGCCGATTTCAAAAATTCTTTCACCATTGGAAACCTACATTCACCCTAAGTGACGTAGGCTATATTTATTGCTAGAAAATATTATATACCCTTCCTAAAACTTAAGTAACGTCACCCAAGGTGTAAAAAAAGTACCCTAAAACGTTTTTCGTCGCATGCGCTGCGGAAACTATTGATGATAGAACAAAAGTATGTTCTACAATATTAAAGAACATATCAATATCTACAAAAAACTTTGTAAGTGTATAATGAGGAAAGATTTGTTTGTTTGTTTGTATAGGATCCGAAACTACTGGACCGATTTAAAAAAAATCTTTCTCTGTTGGGAAGCTACACTATCTCCGCGTGACACAGGCTACTTTTTACCCAACTGCGGAGAAGGAGGGTAATGTTTTGATTAAAAACTACGCGTGTGAAGCTGCGGACTAGTCAGCTAGTATTAGATATATAGATAATTGTTTGTTGTATGCTCTCCAGTCCCCAGTCCCTTGTCCCTTAATTTTAAGTTTAGTTAGGAACATAATTGTTTATAATAATTATACAATCTTAAGCGCAATCTGAATCATAGCAATAATACCCTTCACTGTATTTGTACTGGTCTCATTGTGGAAATCTGTCGTATCTTATTTTTGTTTCCTTTATTAATACATTTGCCTGCTACTTTTAGTGACGTATGAAAAAATAAGTTCTATAGCGTTACTATAATTTAGATACTAGGTTTAACAATTTTACTATATACAACACTAGCTGACCTGCCCACGGCTTCGCAAGCGTGTTTCATCAATAAAAACATTACCCTCCTTCTGCGTAGTCAAGTAAAAAGGTAGCATATATCGTAATCCCAGTCATAATCTATTTATATTCCAATCATCGAAATCGGTCCAGCCGCTTAGTCGTGAAAACGTAGCAAACAGACAGACAGACAAACGGACAGAGTTGCATTCGAATAATATAAACCCCCATATGGCTGGATGACCATTTGCTTTCATCAGTTTTTAAATAGCTAAAATAGAGAGTTAAAAATAGTTACTAGAATCCTGGGTGTAGAGAAGGATATAAGCACGCCCAAGATGCAGACAGTTTTATCCACGAGGAGAATACTCTACGTTTCACACTTTCTGCGAGACAATAAAAACCAAATCTAGGTTGGTGCTTTCTGTGCAATGGTTAGTTCGATTTACGAATGAGTTCTTATTATGTGGGTTTCTTTGGTTCATATTTTAATAAAAATGAGGTTCCAAATTCAAATCACATTGCCCGCGAGGGCATAATGAAATTCGGTACATTACTCTCAGCTCAGGCATATGGATTTATACGCCTGCTTTCGGTGATGTTTACATGACATATAATTTTACATTGTCGAGCAGGTGGTGTGAAAAGTTTTTTTTGGTACCTACAACTTTGCTTTCCGCTGTAACCGAGTAAAAGTAGTTTATTGCAGTCTTACAGATATATATATTTTGAAATGAATTAAAATAACAGTGCTTAAAGTGGATTGAATCTAGTCGAGTTAAACGTGTTTTATTGCGTTACGCTATGCGATTTTACTTAGACTTTTCTCAGAATAGCTTACTAAGTTGTACCTATGACAAAAATTCTGATTAAAAATGTATTCTGAGAAGTCATGCAACTCGAATAGGGATTGGTAATTTTAATTTATACTCAAACAACTCCATAATAGTTTTTTTTATTTCTTGCAGAGTCTCCACAGACATTGAATACTGGACACTATTATTTGTTTAGCCCCGGAGCTAGAGATGCAATTTCCTGCTTCCATAAATAAATAGCAAATATCTAGTCCCATTGAATCAAACAAGTTAGGATTTTCTGATGTTGTATGAATACTTTCAAAGATATTGGAATAAACAAAACACCGGCCAAGTGCGAGACGGACTCGCGCACGAAGGGTTCCGTATAAAAACGGCAAAAAAATCACGTAAGTTGTATGGGAGCCCCCCGTAAATATTAATTGTATTATAATTTAGTTATTTATTTTTAAAGAGAATAATATAAATTTCGACTCCAGGCAGGATAAGGAAATCGTTCGGCGAACTTTGAACGCCTGGAGGAGCTATTGGTCCGAGGAGCTCAAACGAAAGTTGATAGACATATGCATCCTCCCCGTTCTACCGTATAGTGCGCAGACCTGGTCTTTGACTAACATCCAAAAGTATAAGTAGTAAGGTTTGCCAACGTGCAATGGTGCGCAGCATTCTCGGATTCAAGCCTATTGACCGCATACGCAACACCGAGCTGCGCTCTCGAACACAAATCGTAGATGTAGTTACGAAAGCCGCCAAACTCAAGTGGGACTGGGCTGGTCATTTATGCCGTATGTCGGGTGATCAGTAGGCTGTGAAGTGTTACCGCGGCAACAGAAATACATCATATATTTTATCTACCTATATACAAATTTCAACGAACTATCAAGATTCATAAGATACAGCCTGGTCACAGACGGACAGACAGACAGACAGCGGAGTCTTGGTAATAGGGTCCTGTTTGACTCTTTGGGTACGGAATCCTATAAACAAAAACGTTGGCTGTATAAAGTTGCATTCATAATGTATTATCGACTTTATGCCGCAAGGCTAAATCTTGTAGCAATTTTGGTTTGTTCAATTGTTCGGCACTGAGGTTTCCATACCTTCCTGTATTTATATTATAAATTTATATAATATATTTTTTTATATATTTATATTTCATTTATATTATTTTTATAATTTAGCAGCGCAAGTTGTACTCAAAAATCAAGTAAACTTTTAAGGCAGATCTCTATAAACTATTCTAGTTAGAGACTTTGTTTATTTCCTGTATTCTTTGTCTTCACCAAAATTTTATAACTAACAAAAATTATAAAGCGCAGCTGCAGAAGCGGTTACTAATGATAAACGCGCTGTGTTTTTTTTTACTCTTCACAAATTAACGAGGTTTGTTTTTAATCAAAGTGAAAGGTGATGGGTGAATGAGTTTTTAATGATACCGCAACTGATATTGACAATTCTTTTGGTCACAGATCAAACACACAAGTGCATGATAGGCATGGAAATGATTGCTATATTTACATCATGTTCATATGATCAAATGATTATCACTACTATTTCACATGTGAAAAATCACAGGCAAAGATTTTTCATTAAAACGCCGCAATGTCACACTCGCTATTCTTGCTAGTGCTAATTCACATGTTAAAAAACACGAGCAACGAAAACGCCTGATGAATTCCGAAGAAATGCGAACGACTGTGATTTGCAACAGACCCGAATGATAACAACTGATATAAGATGAATACCGAAAGTGATTCCATTTGAATGAGTTTTAAGAGGTTATGCGAAGGAAAATAAAAGGTGTGAAATATGATTTTTCTCCTGCTAATCATGAAACGTTTCATCTCTAGTGCTTGATGGATATTTTTATATAAAAAGCTAAATGGCTACTATCCGTTTATGTACCCCACAAGGTTTTTGCAAGGTACCTTGGGATATAGCTCCCTAGAAACAAGGCTGCTCTATGTCCAAATCATAACTCTGTGCAGTTTGTTGAGAGGTGTTACTGATTGTCCCACTTTTCTCACTGAAGCCAGCCGGCTTTGCGTGCTCGAACAACGTGCCAGATTTTGATCAGGCCGAGTGCGTTTGTTGGAACCACTGCGAGCACGTACGTTGCATTGCCAACAGTCACCCATCTCCCGTGCGCAGCGCAGCCTTAATGAGCTCATTAAAATCCATCCTCATTTTGACGTGTTTGTGGATGACTGGAAGACGATCGAGCGTGTGTGTCTCAGTTGTTGTGAGAGTATTTAATTAGTTATGTTTACCGATGTTAAGTTAGTTATGTTTAGTCCCTATTGTATTTGTATATCTGTTGTGTTTTTGTGTACCTTTGTAACCTAAAATATGTAAGTTTGAAAATTAATGTACTTAGATTATAATTTGTATATTTTCTTGTAGTAGTTTTAGATATAACGTATTAGATTAATTTTGTAAAGTTATATTTAAGTGTAAATAAACGAATTTGAATTTGAATTTGATGGAGCAGCGCCATCTATTAGCAGTTCTAAAACATGTCCGTGAAAACCCCTCATTTTCATAGATATAGACATCCCTTAGCGGACTGGTTTATGCCCCGTCACAAAACACATTAGTTAACAAAGTGAAGCATGCTATTACTTTAGGTAAAATATTCATTTTTGATGATGAATGGTTTACTTAACCTGATAAATATAGGAGTTTTCGTGAGAAGTTTTTTAAACTGGCATCTTTCTCTTCGGGCTTTTGTAAACGCAATTTATTTATTTATGCAGCTATAGTTTTGACCCATCTGTGTTTCTTTGTTTACCCCGTACAACACCCAGTATAAGTGAAATAAGGTCCTGAGAAAAACAGATAAGTAGAAATATGAGAGTTAAAAATTCCGAGAAGGGAGAGCTTTTCAACGTGTTGCACGTTTAATGTAAATTTGTTTTTTGTAATAAAACTTCTTTAAGCACGCTTGACTTAGAGAGTAAGCTGGTGAATGCGTTACGAAAACTGCGAAGGGAAGTTGAGAGGGAGATATAAGTTAGTGAAGATAGAAAGAGAGAGAGTTACGTTTCGTTTATTTTTAAACGTTAATGTGCGAGTGCAATTGCGTCTGTCCAGAATGAACATAGACTGATCGACTTACAGACGTGTGGACAATTTTTTTAATTAAACAATTTTACAAATTAATATTTTGAAAAAGAGTTCAGTCGTGTGGTCTAAAGCACACTGTTTTTATACATGATAATCACGCATGCATCTGTGTCAAAATACGCAGGTTCCAATAACTTGTTATAATGTCGAATTCAAACCACAATTGAATACAATTTATTTATATAATAAGTTAAAAAAAAAATTTGTTAGATTTATTTATTTAGACAAATCAACGGCAATTCAAGACTTATTAAAATTTTAAAATTAACATATGATAAAGAGACAAGAAATATATTATTAAAAATATAGCAACTATAATAATAAAAGACAGTAATAAAACTCTACTGGAGTATTATTACGGAATTCAGTGTGACTACAAGTTTTATTTACGGTTTTTTATCGGCCAATACTTAAGTTGCAACTTACCAGAAGGTGCTGTATAAATCGTATATTACTCGTGCGCGATAACTTGGGACCTGCTAGGAATGCGACTCCCCGACCGCTTCCCCTGCAATTCCCCGATAGCGCCCGTATTGTACCGTTCGCATCACTATTTTTTACTAGGGTTTTTAGTCTCGTACTGGCCTACGTCACGTAACGACGCGCTCTGGAATTCTTTTAGTTTTCGTTTGTGTTATTGTTTTGTTGTTGTAGTTTTTGTTGTTATAGTTTGTGTCATTGTTTTGTTGTTATAGTTCTGGTTAAGTGTTTTTGTTATCATTGTGAAGGGTAAACCTTTTCATTGCGGAGAAAGAAACCTCGTGCTAAAAGTGTTAGAGTTTTTTGAAAACGAAAAAAGGAACAAACAGTTTTGATTACCTGTCCACTAAGTAGTGACGAAGATGAGATAATGTAAATAATAGATAAAACAAATGTATAAACTTAAACGTTGTATTTTTATTTTATTCAAATAGTGTAAAAAAGCAGCGTCCTCCCTGAGTAAAATAATAAATTAGGTTAAAAAAACAAAGACGAAGCCGCGGGCGGCTGCTTGTTATGTTCGCTTTTTTGCGGGCGGTACAAACACGCCAATATGACGTCACCGCGCTCAGGTCCCAACTTATTGCGCACGGGTAATATGTATTGAATTGATCAAAAGGTCTATTTTTGTAACAGTTATACTGCTGTTGTACTCTCAGAGTTAAGAAGAAGCATTTTGCTTTTCAAATAGCAATAAAACGAATTGCACTTACTAAAAAAGGCAATCCATTTGCCATGTTTCCCACAACCACTTCAGCACGTTAGAAAACTTAGTGAACTTCGTGCAATCTCCGCTTTATTGTCACCGGAGACGGTCGTAAAGCTTTTTTTACTGCATCGTCGGCACTACACTTTATCTACACAATCAAACAGTCTAGAAGTGACTCGTCCAACCATCGATATGCACTTGAAATGGTCAACATTTGAACCAGTGTAGCCTTCTGTTGAAACTTTGCTTGGCTACGGTTAAAATAATTAACCGACTTCAAAAAAGGAGGAGGTTCTCAATTTGAATGTATTTTTTTATGTTTGATACCTCAGAACTTTCGACTGGATTAGCCCATTTTAATGATTATTTTTTATTATTTGAAAGCGTGTGCTTTCCGTATGGTCTCATTTCCATTTGGTCCAGTTCTGACAATGGAATCCATGAGAAAACCATATAAGTCTTAAATTTGTTTAATTTTTATGTTGTTGTTTCAGTTAGCTCAGAACTCCGTTAATATCAACCGATTTGGAAAATTAGTTTGAAAGTTTATACTTTTAGGATAATCTCATGGAAATTTCATCAAAATTTGGTTTTGTAGTTTGGTTTTTACTGTTATCTGAAATCAGTTATATTATTGTTAAAAAGTTACTAGTTTTGTTAAAATGTTTGAAGGAATAGGGGATAAGGGATCGTTTAGACTATAAATGCAGTACTAATACTAATACAATCATAGATAGATAGATAATTTCTTTATTGCACACCATTAAAAATAAAACAAACAAAAGAGAATACACAATTAAATCAAAGGTACAATGGGCGGCCTTATCGCTAAAAGCGATCTATTCCAGGCAACCTTTGGATGGACAGAATCTGTGTGAACAAATGAGGACGGCGGCGTTAATCAAATAATAACTAACAGGACAAGTACATAAATTACTAAAATAAAATATACATATAAATAAATATAAATAATTTTCTAATATTAATTATAAAACTTAAAGTTCAGAAGTCTTAGTGAGCGATGGACGACAGATAATATTTATTAACCATATTTTTAAAATCAGGAAGCGATTTGGTGTTACGAGGTTGGTGTCATCATGGAGTATTTTAAGTCTAAACTTAAAATACTCCATGGTTGTACGCCCAAGAAGTAACTTGGGTTGCACGCGCCAAAAACATAAACCTGCCTAAAATATTAATCAGCCCATTGGATGAGCAAAGGTCACCTGTCAACCTTAACGGAATCGAATTTGCCGACATTCAGTTCTTATTACTTATTACAGAAAAGTGAATTATTGGTGATCGTAAAAATAAGATAATCTCGAACTTACGGAGAGAGGAGTTCCGTTGTCAACGCCAACTAGTCAGTCCATCTTTAATGCTTAATCAGCGCATTCCTGGTTGTTTTGCATGTATACCTACGGTCACACGGCCAGATTTCTTGACGTTGCATTTGTCTCTTCATAGATGTAAGCTGTATAAAGCTCAGTCGAGATTAAATTGTCGCATGTTTAAGACATATTAACTCCAAATTCAATTAAATAACACGATCCTTCTACTGTTCTGTAGATTCGCGTCCTAGTTTCATCATCAAGCCCTATTTCCTATTTAAAATAACAAATAGTTTACACAATAAATCTGTATTTCTTTTGATAAATGTAGGTATACAGCATTAACAAAACACTCATCCAGAACCGTACTTATTACCTGATTTTAGTGGTGGGTTTAATACCGGTAGCTTGTGGTATCCAGTAATCGATAAATTTTCATTATACAATTTTTAACGTAAGTTGATGGCGCCTTTTACAACGATGCCTCTAGTCAGTTTAACAGGTACTGTTTCATTCAATCTTAGGGACTTCACAATAAGATTGATTGAAAATTTAATATATTCTATGGTAATTAACGACCTCCGTGGTACAGTGGGCGAATAGCCGCCTGAGACGCAGGAGGAAGCGGGTTCGATTCCCGCCGCGGAACAAATATTTGTATGATCTACAGGAATGTGTTCTGGGTCTGAATGTTTTTCTATATAAGTATGTATTAACAAAAAAATAGAGTATAAAAGTATTCTATCAGTTATCTGGTTCCCATAGTACAAGCTCTGCTTAATTTGTGGCTAGATAGCGCTGTGTGAAATGTCTAGCCAAATTTATTTATTTATTTAATGGATATGAAAAAAACATATTTTACAACAATACTAGTTATCCCTACCCATGTGGTTTTTATTGGATGTCGTACATAACAAAACACGTAGTATAATATTTCAAAAATTTAATAGTACACACGGCTACACATCAAGCTATACATTTCCAGTATAAGCTGACCTCGCATTGTGTAGGCTTGTCGTAGAAGGAGAGGTCAGCTTATACTGGAAAAGTATAGCTTGATGTGTAGCCGTGTGTACCAAGGCTTTGCAATAACGAGCTTTTATGTGAATTTTCAATCAGTTTAATAAAGTAAGAGTCTATAGAAATTATAAATAAAATTCATTGGCGAAACAAGCGTCAAACATTGCAAATTTCAGAAGTTTGTATTGTCCCAAAAACCTCCTCTAAGTGGACGAAATGAAGATTGAAAGTTGGTGTAAAAATCCTATTTATATGTTACAGACATGAAATTAAAATATTAGTAAACACGCATTTTATAAAGAAAGTCCCAAAATCTAATGAAAGTTCCGTCTAAAGAGTGAAACGAAGTTTGTATTAAAGCTGTACGATTTTTGAACCTATTTGTTAATGTTAACTTTACGGTTGTGTTTTTTGAAGTGAAAACTTCTTTAGGCGCGTTGGGCATTTTTTGAGATCGGATAATATCATTGAGCTCGCGACACTGTTACCGTTACCATTACCAACACCTCTGTACATAATTATCTCGCAACTGTTCAAGTTTTCACTTCTGTCAGCACTCCCGGAGTGCCACTTTTTTATTGTATGTTTGATACAAAATATCCGCCATATGCCGTATACATAAACGAAATGAACATAATTTTACCGCAACCGTATACTGTTACAGATGTGTTTACGATGTGCCTAATATTAGACAGTCCAACTACAGGAGGATAACAGGAATTGAGGACAGAGTTTCAATTAATTCGTCAAATCACGAGCAGTGGGTGCCCTATTATTGTGCCTCAGACATAGCCGTCTTAGTAGATGTACCTACTAACTAGGGAAATTGGAACATGACTAAGGTACTACATCGTATGAGTAAATTGATCAATTTTATGCTTGAAATTGGGTGTAAGTAATCCAATTGTTGTTGCGGGCCTGGTTGTTTCTCTATGCACGGTGTCCTTTAAATCGTTGTTTTCCCAGAACAAACGTTGTTCAGACCATGGTCTACAAAGGGTTTATTACTTCAAATTAAAAAAAATGTAATATTTCTTTGAAACACATAAAAAGTTGCGAACTTAAAACGTCTAATTTAACAATACGCCCTACAACATGCCGCCGTATCACCCCAAAAATAATACTAGTAGGTACGCTACGACTAGTGTGCCAATGAAGTTTATGTCACGGCTAGTTTTTGAACATAATTAGACTTATTTGAGAAGGTCTAGATTTTTTTTTAATTATTTTGTTTGATGCTATAAACTGTTAGTAGACCATGGTCTGAACTACGTTTGTTCTGGAAAAAACAGTGATTTAAAGGACACCGTGTATATTATAAGTATGTAAAAAAATGTATGTAAGTATTGTATGTAAGTATGTACCTATATAATTTATCTGGTTCCCATAGTACAAGCTCTGCTTAGTGTGAGGCTGGATAGCGCTGTGTAAAATGTCCAGCAATATATAATATAATATATATAGTTATACATATAACTAAGCGGCGGCCCCGCTAATCCTGGCTACGGTAGCAGTCACGGTAACGGCGGGGCCAGGGGTGCTAAGAATCCCCGGGAGACGATCGGCTACCAAACACTACGACGACCACTGGCCCTGGTAACACACAACATCCGCACTTTGAGGACAGACGAAAAGGTTGTTGAGCTGGAAGAAGAAATTAGTAGATTACACTGGGACATTTTGGGGTTATCAGAAGTCCGTAGAGAGGGCGAGGACACGATATCCCTTAAGTCTGGTAACCTACTATACTACCGGGAGGGCGACCAACAGTCCCAAGGTGGTGTTGGGTTTCTCGTTCACAAGTCACTCATCAACAACATTATCACCATCGACAGTGTGTCGAGCAGGGTCGCGTACCTGACACTCAGAATATCTAAGCGATATTCGCTGAAGGTCGTTCAGGTATATGCGCCGACCTCTTCACACCCAGATGAAGAAGTAGAGTCTATGTATGAGGACATCAGTAGAGCCATACATACGAACAAAACTCACTTTATTGTTGTTATGGGGGACTTCAATGCAAAGCTAGACATGAGAAGCGATGATGAGTTGAGAGTGGGGCAATTTGGATATGGGCAACGGAACCCCAGGGGACAGAGGCTGGCCGATTTTCTGGAGAAAGAAGGACTCTTTATGATGAATTCTTTTTTCCAGAAGCCGCCTCACAGGAAATGGACCTGGATGAGTCCCAACGGTTCCACGAGAAATGAGATTGATTTCATCTTGACCAACAAGAAACGGATATTCAATGATGTCTCTGTGATTCACAGGGTGAAAACCGGCAGTGATCACCGAATTGTTAGAGCCACATTGAATATGAACGTCAAACTTGAAAGGTCCCGTTTGATGAAATCTACGCTCCGACCCACTCGCGCACATATCCAAAACCTCGAGAGCTTTCAACTCGAACTTGCAAATCGCTTTGACTGTCTAGAAGTAGGTGCATCAGTGGACGAAATCAATAACAGGTTCGTTGAAACCGTCCATACGGTGGGGTCCCAGTTCTTTAAGACCCCCCGTACCAATAGACCTCAGAAACTTTCTGATGACACCCTTAACCTCATGGCTGAACGACGTTCTTTGCAACTGCAGTCTCCCGATGATGCTCAGTCACATAGGCAGCTCAATAGAAAGATTTGGAAATCCTTGCGGCACGATATTCGTACCTTTAATACATCTCGTATTAAAGATACGATAGAGCGGAATAAAGGCTCCAAAGTGTTCGCGAGAGATAATTCTATTGGGCAGAGCCGCATGACAATGCTGAAAAGGGAAGATGGCAGCATAACGTCAAGTAAAGCGGAAGTGTTAAGGGAAGTCGAAAGGTTCTATGGACGGCTCTACGATTCGGTCACTAAACCTGTTTGCAGTGCGGCCAACGACCCAAGAGCCAAACTGACCCGACATTATACCGAAGATATTCCGGACATCAGCCTGTATGAGATCAGGATGGCCTTGAAGCAGCTTAAGAACGACAAGGCGCCGGGTGAGGACGGAATCACTTCAGAGCTTCTGAAAGCGGGTGGATCACCGGTACTTAAAGTCCTTCAGAAGCTTTTTAATTCCGCCTTGCTTGAAGGTACGACGCCAAAAGCATGAAACGGGGGCGTGGTGGTTCTGTTCTTCAAGAAAGGTGACAACACCTTGCTTAAGAATTATAGACCCATCTCGCTTTTGAGCCATGTTTATAAGCTGTTTTCAAGGGTCATCGCGATTCGTCTCGAACGCAGGTTTGATGACTTCCAGCCTCCCGAACAAGCCGGGTTCCGTAAAGGCTACAGTACCATAGACCACATACATACGCTGCGGCAAGTCATACAGAAGACCGAAGAGTATAACTTGCCGCTATGTCTCGCGTTTGTGGACTATGAGAAAGCCTTCGATTCGATCGAAACATGGGCAGTGCTTGAGTCTCTCCAACGATGCCGTATTGACTATCGGTACATCGAAGTGTTGAAGTGTTTGTATAAAAACGCCACTATGTCAGTCCGAGTACACGAACAGAGCTCGAAGGCGATTCCCTTAAAAAGAGGCGTAAGACAGGGAGATGTCATCTCTCCGAAACTGTTTACGACCGCATTGGAGGATGCCTTCAAGCTTCTGGAATGGAAAGGACTGGGTATCAATATTAACGGCGAATACATCACTCACCTTCGGTTTGCCGACGATATTGTGGTCATGGCAAAGTCGATGGAAGAGCTCAGCACGATGCTCGAAGGCCTCAATCGAGTCTCCCAACGGGTAGGACTTAAAATGAACATGGAAAAGACGAAAATCATGTCGAATGTCCATGTCGTCCCTGCCCCAGTTATGGTTGAGAACTCGGCTCTTGAAGTTGTCGACGCGAATGTATACCTAGGACAAACAGTCCAATTAGGTAAGTCCAACTTCGAGAAAGAGGTCAATCGTCGAATCCAACTCGGATGGGCAGCGTTTGGGAAACTTCGCAACGTCTTTTCGTCCAACATACCTCAGTGCCTTAAGACGAAAGTCTACAATCAGTGTGTGTTACCAGTGATGACATATGGAACCGAGACGTGGTCCTTCACTATTGGGCTTATGAATAAGCTCAGAGTCGCTCAACGAGCTATGGAGAGGGCTATGCTCGGGGTTTCTCTACGAGATCGAATCAGAAATGAGGAGATACGTAGGAGAACTCAAGTCACCGACATAGCCCGACGGATTAGCACGTTGAAGTGGCAATGGGCAGGCCATATAGCGCGCAGAACAGATGGCCGATGGGGCCGAAAGGTTCTCGAGTGGAGGCCACGGACCGGCAAGCGCAGCGTAGGACGTCCACCCACAAGATGGGCAGACGACTTGGTAAGAACCGTAGGTCGGCGTTGGATGCAGGCCGCTTCCAACCGCAGTTTCTGGAGACCAATGAGGGAGGCCTTTGTCCAGCAGTGGACGTCCTACGGCTGATATGATGATGATGATACATATAACTTTTGAAATAATCATCACAAACATTATTTTTACTAAAGACTTATAATATTACGGCCGTCTCGAATCTCTTGAATTTTGGATTAACGGGATATTCAGAAACGCCTATCATGTTAAATATTCTGTTTATACTGAAAATCATTTAAGCTAGTTTAATGTTTCTACAAATAAAAAAGACCTGATAAAGATTGCCTCCCTTGGATACAGGCTACGATAACATTGATAGCTCTGGAAGTCTATGGGGAAGGCTTGCCCGTGAAAGTGCTACCACCATACCTATTTCTGCTGGCATGCAGCATTGCTGTAGTTTGATTTGAAGGGTATGGGTTGACGGGAAAGTTACATGCACATGAGGCTTTACTACTTAGATACGGAGAAAACTGGGTGGCCTGGTGCGAACGACCTCTTTACCTGCTAGTTAAAGGGTATTTTCTTTATTATTATTATTCTTCAGACGACCACCGTGGCGCAGTAGGCGAATAGCCGGCTGAGACGCAGGAGGTAGCGGGTTCGATTCCCGCCGCGAAACAAGTGTTTGCATGATCTACAGATATTTTTCTATATACTATAAGTATACATTTACAAAAAAAAAAGTATACAAGTATTCTATCAGTTATCTGGTTCCCATAATAGAAGCTCTGCTTAGTTTGGGGCTAGATAGCGCTTTGTAAAATGTCCGGAAATATATATTTATTTTATGTCAATTCTAACCATTTATTAATATTTTATATTATTAATACTATTTTTGTAATATATTCATGTAATTTTTGTAACTAATTCACTTGACAACTGCAACTACCGAACTACAGAATTTCATGCAGATTCAACGGTTCGACAGTTATGCTTAAACAAACATACATACGAAACGAACATACGAAATCAAACACCAATAAAACAAATGCATAAAATGTATACATCAAAATTATAAACTTACGTTTCTGTCAGGATTCCAAAATGTGAAGATTAGCATCATTACGTAATACGGAGTCCACCACATGAGAAACGCGACGACGATGACAACTGACATTCTCAGCGATTTCATTTTTGCTCTGTCTATAAGTCTCCTTCGATTCATATCTGGTGTGAAGTACTGAGGCTTCTCTGATCTTCGCACTTCGGGTTTGAAAACTTTTTCACTCTCTGTAATCATAATAATTGCTTTAGTGAGAATTTGAGTAAGCTAATCAACGAACATAATTGCAAGCCTTAGTTTGAGTTCTATTTTGGTCTGGTTAAGGTTTGTTTCGTTTTAATTTCAACATTGGGTTCAAAGCTTCAAAGATAGAGATCTACAAAACTAAAACTGTATGTTCCTTTATTAAGTCAAAGCCAAATAATTTTTATTCATTGCAATCTTTGTGACACGTCGGCGTCGGTGTTGGAGCTCAACACACCGAACGCGGTTCAGTGCAGTGTAGGGCACGCAATTTTAGGTTAGAATATATCTTATGAATGTATTTATTAACTCAATGTAATGCCAACTAACATAAAATACTATTTATTTAAATAAGTATTTTGCTCTTATGTTCACGTTAAAGTTCTCTGCAGATCATAATTCGTATTTTATTTGTATTATATATTATTTTTGGTAAGTAATTTTGTAAAGGTCATCCAAAGGTTGCCTGGAAGAAATCGCTTCTAATCGATAAGACCGCCATTGCACTTGTTGCCTGGTGAATTTTTGTTTTATGTTTATTTCTTTTGTGGTGTACAATAGAGTGTTTTCATTCATTCATTTGTAAATAATCATACATAATGTAGTGTGTGTTTGTAAATTTAACCTATAATTATATATATATCTTTCTAGTGACCTTAATGTTCGGAAGACACTTTAAGCTGTGTTCCGGTTTGAAAGGTTTAGTGCCGGTGAAATGACAGACTCAAGATTCTTTTTACCTGTACTTATCTGTCATTATAATGTATATATAGGAACCGCTAACATCAGGTGGGCCCTGGGCTTGCACCGTCATCTAAAGTTATAAAAAAGCTATCAGTTTTGGCCATTACAGTGTATACTAAAGCGATTTAAAAAGACTCTGAGCCCATAAACATTGACAGCAGCTTTTAATAACCATAACCCGTAACATGTTTCTTCTTCATGACTCAACATTACGTAATATTAAAATAACAGCACACATGGGAAAATTAAATTACTTCTGAATTATCAAATTACACAAGTTCACGGCGTTATTAATAAGCCTAATGTTGATAAAGAGCTGTCTCTTTCTTAATTTTCTGTCAAATTACAGAGAAATAGGGCATAAAAGCATGTTTACTGAATCTAATATCAATTAACCATAATTGCCAGTGTAATGGTACAATACCCTATACTAAATAAATAACCGTTAAATTCCTGAGTGATGTACGAAGAGGAATATATACATATGTAAATAAGCAACAAAAATAGATGGATTCGGTTCCCATGAAAACATGAGTTTGCACTTCAGTTAAATTGATATTTATGAGTCCGAAATTTTGTCAAGTGGGGCTCTAGAACAAATTCAGAATTATACATGTTAAAGACATTAAAAATCAAATTTATGACAATCGATAAATATGCCACAGAATTGACAGATTTAAGGTTTGAGTAATCTTAAAGTGTGTTACCACTCAAACTAAATTGATTTCAAGTATGGGAAAGATTTTAAATGGATTCCAGGAAAGGATAAGTTTTTTTTGCGTAAAGGGTAGGACCCGTTCAAATAGGGCGGAGCTAAAATGGATTTAGCCAATAAGTGCAACTATCAGACTTCTAGGGTGTAAATATGGGATGGACTAACGGACGAAACAAAAACCCCTGACGCATGACAGAATTGACCATTCGTAGCCGACGCGCGCATCGCCAAAGTTTGGCCTACTATTAAAATAATTATCGATTAGTGTTATAACGCGGTAAATTCAGTGTTGTTATTTCCTTGCGATAAAAGAGTGTTAAATATAAGATTAGAGTCAGTGCATCTATCGGGCGGCGGCAGATTTCTGAAAGCTAAGTACCTAGGCTAGCTGAGAATCTAGACTATGTATCTTGGGCAAAGTTCTGAATAACTAAGTACCTAGGCTAGCTGAGAATCTAGACTATGTATCTTGGGCAAAGTTCTGAATAACTAAGTACCTAGGCTGGCTAAGAATCTAGACTATGTACCTTGGGCAAAGTTCTGAATAACTAAGTACCTAGGCTGGCTAAGAATCTAGACTATGTACCTTGGGCAAAGTTTCTGAATATCTAAGAATTCAGACAGTAAAATAAACAAATAAAATAAGTAATTCATCTCTAAAAAGGTGAATTAGCATTTCTGGTTCAATCCAGACATATTTGACTACTTCAATTACAGCTTGTACTCATTCTATTTAATAAATTAATTTTACCTTGTTATTTTGTGGTCTACAGAATAAATGTTGAACATGGAGTGAATACAAATGTTCTATTGATTAATAATCATGATTTTAAAATAACATCACTGTAATTAAGACATATTAATGAACATTAATGAATTTAATGCTTCAGCAAACAATCAAAGTTCATTGTAATTTAGAACTTAACTTGAAGAACACGTTGGTTGATTTCTTAAATTAGAAATCACTTCAAATAATTTGAGTTTGAGACTCTGTTGACCCCTGTTGACTATTTTAACTGACTGATAACACATAATGACATAAATGAAATGACTGGACTCGAATTAAATGTACTTGAATTACAGAAAGTGAATATTCACTAGAATACAAATAATTAGCCTAAATGGGCAAAATGACAAAGTTTCATTTGAAATGGGAAATGAGGATTTTATGTGTCTGTATTAAACTGCAATTTGCGTAAATTATGTAATAGACTGCAATTGGCATGAAACTGTTCATCATTATATTTGCAAGGGAATTCACATACCATACACACACCCATCAATTATTTGATGAGACATACAAGACAACAACAGAGATGAATAAATTGATCCTAAGGGATTACGCAATATACTGTAAATTATATATGTTATCTATGTATTCTCGCAAGATACGTACAGCGATCCTACTTTTTGGTCCTAGGGTCCTGGGAGACGTCTGAGTCTCTCAGTTGAAGTGCAGAACTAGGAAGCGCATATTTACCTAGCGAATATCATCTATATATGTACAAACACAAATGAAATACCCAAACCAGAAGCCCTAACAACAATGGTTGGCTCTGACAAACAGAAGGAACATCTCTGCAATCTGTTGGTAATTCCAACTTATAAAATGTATCATAAATTTATCCACACTTGCCTGAATTATATTACTAGGTCCACACATGTCAAAGGCTGACATTCCTATGATACTGCGACACCCCTTACCAAAAGTGCTTTTAAGCATTCGCAAATTATTGCGCAACGTGGGAAAATGATCCATAGCGACTGAATCTAGCTTGGGTACTGTCAAAGTTAATGGATGAAAAAGGTCGCTTGCCTGAGATAACACAGAATTTGCAATCACTCTTTCACACAACTCACACTACACAATTGCATGCAAGCATGGATGCCTATGTTAATTATAAGTCTATGTGAATTTTCTAGCTAGCAAATGCATAATTTTAGACACAAATAACGAACAATACGATCTAGAATAATTACAATACTAAAGCACTACGTTATTACCACAGGACTTCATAAGCTTATGAATTTCATGTACATCTGGGGCCTTAAAAATCAACATTTCCTGATATATATAAAAAGTTGTACACTCTACACAACGGAAAGTACATGACTTTGACAATTGACCTTGTGTTAGGTATATCTTCCAGACAGAGCATCTGATAACTCAAGATATTATTATACAAAACTTATATAAACGTCTTCTCTAAACTAATTAGAGACACAATATGTTTGAACTTAATTAGACAGAATTTTGCATTGTCCTTTTGAATTCTGCAGGACCCTAAGTTGCGGGTTTTCCAGTGAAGCCAGGCGGATGCTGTATGGGTAAGCTGTAGAAATTAGTCAATATTCTTTTGACGTCAGTATATTGTCCATTGTACGGTTTCATTCTAGCAAAAATTACAGGTACCTTCCTTGTGGAAATTCAGATTACTTTTAGCGGAATTTTCTTTATATTACTTAGACGATCACAAGCCATTACACGAGCCAATTTCATTACGATTACTATCATTTTATCATACATTCCTTATTCATCACTATGTTATCAAACACGGTTAGTCACATAACTTCATCTATTTAAGATCACGTTTACCTATTCTTACATTTATCATTACCAATAATTCAAATAACAATTAGGGATTTTATTAGGTTAGATTATTTAGAATATCACAACAAAGGGTCATACATCATTCAAATATTATTCACTTATTATCAACTTATCAACCGTTTTCACATCACTTTACTTTACATAACTTACCCTTCTCTGCCACTGCTCACGAGCTCATTAGGGGGGAGAGAAGCAGCAGAAGCAAGGAAGGAAAGGAAGCGGAGAAGGGGGGGGGGACTATTTCACCAGCAAGCATTCTGTCGCCAAGACTTAAAATTATTCACTTTTAATAGCATGTAAGTGATAAAAGTTTTAATTTTGGTTGACGGGCTTGCTTTATCATCTTTAAGTAGAGATCAATACAGAAACCTTCAAAATAGCAGTACTTTAAGGAATTTTATTAATAAATATTATTATTGTATATACATAATATCGAGTAAATATTTTTATAGTCTCATCACAAAGTTATGTGAATAATTGATTTTTTATGGTTTTTGTGAGTTTAGATGGTATTTCACCTTCAACAAAATACCTAGTATGTTTACCAAAGTACTAGGTATCTTAATTTATTGTTGTATTAGTATATTGTTCAATAGTTTTTTTAATAAACACACCGATGAGTATTTTGTTTTATATCTATTAATATATATTTGTTATATTTCTCATATATATATTCTATGTATTATTATTGTTATGTCAAGTAGGTTTATGTATTTATTCTAACTGTAATCGGAGTTTATTGTTATTTGTGTTACTTGTGTTTTTTTTTAATTAACATTAATATTGTTAAAAGTTAGCACGCCAACCTTTTTTGTTACCTCTGAGGTTGGCAGGTAGAAAATGCTATTAGCATTAAGCCCACCTTTTGTACATGTGATTCGTATTTTTGTGCAATAAAGTATTAAATAAATAAATGAGTTCTAACTAAAGTATTTTAGAACGAAGTGAATAATGGTGTATTCATTTCATCAAAACAGACGATGCAGAGTAAACTCGGATGAGTAAAATGATTAGCTCAGAGAAACAAAAAAGCTCAGAGATCCAAATCAATGATTTTCTATGCTCAATGCACTTACTGTGCAGCGCCTGTAATGCGCATAAGAAAGTAGCACTTACTTGCAATAGTCCTCACTGTAGAAACGTATGTAGACACTAAAATAACCAGAGGCAGCAAAAACATGAATATCAAAGAGAGCGTAGTGTAAGCCTGTTCCTGCCATCTCTCGGTATAAAAGCCGTGGGTGACGCATTGATAAAACTCTTCAACGAACGGTCCTTTTGCCACTCTGAATACAACGGCCTAAAAAAAAATCGAATGTTATTAAAGTGACGAAAGTCCTTGATAAGCGATGGGTACACACGGCTACACATCGAACTATACATTTCCAGTATAAGCTGACCACGAATTGTGTAGGCTTTTCGTATAATGAGAGGTCAGTTTATACTGGAAATGTATAGCTTGATGTGTAGCCGTTTGTACATATATGTTTGTTCTATGTAGAAGCATAAAATCGCCACAATTACTTAAGAAGGCTCAACTTTTCTGTAGGAAAGTTGTGGTAGCACTTTCATTTTTTTTTATGTGTAGATATACATAAAGGAAGCCTCTATTTGAAGTGGCAACTTGCGCAACCCTAAAGTTTTTGAGATATTAATTTTAGAAAATCCGTAATCGATTGCGAAATTCGCTCGGAAATTAGTGTCAGACCTTTCAGTTTGCGTTCTATCGATTATTGCGACACTAAATTGACATGACAGTTACAGATAATACGGATTGTTTCTTAAGTTTTACATTTTTATTGGCGGGAATTTCAAATTTGGCAATGACATTGACATTTCTTTTACAAATTTTATATTACATTTGTTTACTGGTGCATGGATTTGGTGCTGTTACCTACCTATCTTTCTTTTTGATATGTTATTTTTTTGCGTGGATATTACGGCGTCTTTTGCAGATTCCTACTCCGAAGAGTCTAGATTCTGAACCTTCTGCTGCGGGAATAGGTTCATCGGGCCGGAGGGTCCATTACAACAAAGAAGAAATCATGAATCAATGGAATTCAAGAAAAGTATTTGCCACCTTCAGTACTGTGGATCAGCGTATCGCATTTGCTGAGGAAATTGGTTTGATTTCATCAACGAAAGTGTGTGCCTACCATAAAATGCTCATGTTATCTAAAAATTATCTTTTGAACTATGAAAAAAAGAAGACTGAATCTAGACGTGGCACCCCAACTTGAGTAGGTTAGGTTCAAAAAGAGTAACAGAATCGACACGGAGCACCCCGACCCCACGTAGTCTTGTGCGTGACACCCCTAGGGTGTATATAAAGAGCGCGGGAGCCATAAGCTCGCGGGAGGTCCTGAGTAAAGCAAGTCATACGGGGCCAAGTAAAGTGAAGGGGGGAGGTAGCGAGCGTAGCGAGCCGGCGACCTCCGTAGCGAAGTGAAGGTCGAGTGTGAATTGCTTTATTCAGGGGCGACCTTAAGAGCTTCTGGCGGGAGCCCACCCAGAGTCCAGGGGGTTGGAAAAAGTGTCCAGGGGAGCAATGTTTTCATAGACCACTGTTTCCTCCAACCCCTATTCCTCGAAATATTTATTTTTATTTTCTCAAAAACAATAGGTTTTCGTAAGTCCTCACCCACTATGGGGGGGGGGGGGGGGTTACAAGTTATTCATCATCATCCATCATCATCATCAGCCGGAAGACATCCACTGCTGAACATAGGCCTCCCCCTTAGATCGCCTCCACTCGAGAACCTTTCTTCCCCAACGGTTATCGGTTCTACGAGCGATGTGGCCTGCCCATTGCCGTTTACAAGTTATTGGCCGGGTTTTATTTTTCATTTAGTATTATTTTTGTTTATAATTATTTTTCTTAACGCTGCTGTAGTCAATTTTTTCCATCGTCTATTATAAGTGAGGATGGGTTGAAAATTAAAACAGGAAATAAAAGTAAAAATTATTATTGGTCATGCGCGAGGCAGTATGTTGTATCTTTGCCATTTTAAAATTATAAAGTCACTTCTGCAAACCCAACTACAGACATGAGTTGGTCGACCACTGCTCGTAAACCAGCTGAGTCTATTTAGGGTTGATAGTTCTTCTTAGAACTACATTAATATGTGCTACTAATGCTGATACTTTTAGGTATCCAACAAAAGTGGTTTGGTCGGTAGGGGAATACACACACGACTATAATTACGGAAATTGCCACTTGAAGCTTTTTTTTTATTTATATTATAGGCTTGCGTTTGACCACGATCTCGCCTGATGGTAAGCGATGATGCAGTCTACGATAGTACACGCTTGCCTAGAAGAAACCTATTCACACGCGTCTTAAAGATACCCAGGTTGTAGCTTTCTGGAAACACAGACTCGCAAGTTGTTCCACTCTTTGGCGGTGCGCATAATAAAGGTCGAAGAGAACCGCTTTGTGCGAATGGGAGGTATTTCTACCATATAGCGGTGGCGCATCGCAGAGCGTATGGTTGTCCGTTGATAGAATGGAGATGGTGGGATCAGGTTGAAAAGTTCCGCCGCACACTCCCCGAAATGTACTCGATAAAAAACCGAGAGGCTAGCAACCTTTCGTCGATGCTCCAGGCTGAGGAGGCTTGCATCAACTAGCTCATCGTTGCCTATGAGCTTCTTGGCTTTTCTCTCAATTGATTCCAGAGCTTCAAGTTGGTACTTCGCTGATCCGTCCCAGAGGTGAGAACAGTACTGCAAACATGAACGGACTTGTGCTTGGTACAAGTTGAGTAACTGTCCCGGTGTGAAGTAGTGCCTCACCTTTGCGAGTATACCAAGCTTTTTAGCAGCCAACTGGGCTTTTGACTCAATGTAGGAGCCGAAATTGAGAGTCAGAGTTAATGTGATACCAAGAAGCTCGAGGTGGTCAGTTATCGGCAAGGATACATTTCGGAAAGTAGGAGTCAGATTAAATTGACTTCGTTTTGCGGAAAACAGACACGCCTGGGTCTTATTCGTATTGAACTTGACCAGATTGGCATTACCTCAGTTGGAGATTGCCTTCAAGGACAAGTTTAAGCGCTCGACCATGGCCTCCCTGAGTGACTGAATCTGCGCTCTACTGGCTCGTGCACTAGATGTATAGCTTTCCACAACTGTGCTATCGTCTGCATACCCAAAGGTACCGGGTTTTAGCTGATCGTTGATATGCAGCAAGAACAGAGTTGCAGAAAGTACTGAGCCTTGTGGGACCCCGGCGTTAATCGCCAATTGATCGGACGAGCAGCCTTCAACGACAACTCGTATCGAACGGTCCCTCAAGAAGTCCGATATCCAGATACACAGACCAGTGGGCAGACCGTATGATGGAAGCTTGCTAATAAGGCTATCATGCCAGACCCTATCAAAGGCCTTTGAGATGTCAAGAGAAACAGCCAGCGCTTCTCCATGTTTCTCTACGGCCTTGCTCCATATGTCCGTGGCATACGCTAGAAGGTCCCCAGTAGAACGATTTCAGCGAAAGCTATATTGTCGATCACTGAGGAGGTTATGAGTTTCTAGGTGTCCCAGGAGCCTGTTGTTCAGTGTATGTATATTCCATAATCTTACAGATGACGGACGTGACCGAGATGGGCCTGTAGTTAGAGGGGTCGGCACTACTACCTTTTTTAGGTTACGGGCTGCACGTTTGCAAGGTTCCTGGATTTCGGCACTTGTCCAGACTTCACAGAGCGGCGAAAGAGGCGTGTCAGTACAGGAGCGAGCTCAGGTACGCATAATTTAAGAACAACTGCCGGAATACCGTCAGGGCCACTAGCTTAGTTCACGTCCAGATTCTGCATCGTTTTTCGAACCTCGGTCTGATGTATGCAGATTTCCGGTATATATACCCCACCATCCGGTAGACTCGGAGGTGTCCTGCTTGCAGCATCTAGACGAGAAGATTCCGCAAAAAGATTGGCAAACAGATTCGCTTTTTCTTCAGCAGTATGTCCAGAGTACCGTCAAGTTTCAGCAGTGGAGGTAGTGAGGGGCGACAGAAGTTCGACTGAACCGCTTTAGCCAGGGACCAAAACGCCTTACTGCCCGATGTATATGTTTCGTAAACGGATTCTTATATATTAGATAAAACTAGACAACTGCTAGTCTGATACGCGTACCAAGGGTTCTGTCATTGTTTTTATGATATAACCATAAATTTACCTTTTTCTAAATTTTTACTTTTCTTGTGCCGTAAGACCTCGTTTCTTGCCAAATTTGATGATTCTAGGTCAACGGAAAGTATGCTATAGATTTTGAATTATTCGCGAACAAAATATATATGTGTAAAATTGCCGTAACATTTGATTGCGTTAGCTTAGCAACTTGATTTTATTACAGCTTCAAGGAATCAATAGACCTAAGTATTTGACATTAACTTCAACTTGATACATCCACGCGTTCCTGGTAGAAAGGGTCTTAGCAGACGGACAGATGGACAATGAAGCGATCCTATAAAGGGTTCCTTTTTTCCTTTTGAGTTACGGAACCCTAAAAAACTTCAAGAAACCTTATGGTCGTCATAGTCCAAAAACAAAGTGTTTTTGAACGATCCATTCAACGATATAATATTCAACGGGAGCGTAAGCAAAAAAAAAATCTCCTTTCACTTTCATAATTATATAGGGAACCGCCTCTTAAACACTAAACCCTAAAAAAGAGACCCCTAGTTTAACTCTGGTTGTTCTTGTTTTGAGGTTATCTTTGATTTTATTTTTGTGTTACGTATTGATAAATAATTTACCGAAATGTGTATTAACATTATTGACTTGATAGATTTAGAAGATATAGATATGCTGGAGACGTTCCGGTGATCTGATAGACATCGTCACCGATTGAATCCTTTCTAATTAAGTAATGAAGATTTTTGTTGATTTATTGCGTGAAGATTTTTCTCACGAATGTAGAGGATGCATTTTGAGCCTTGAAATTTCAAGTGGTTTGCGCGCTTCGCAATTGGATTCGCCAAAAAGTAAGTGTTTATAACCTTGTAATACATACGTTTTATAAAAATAAATATGATCAATTTACTAATACATTATTATTGTTCATTCTAGATTCAAGACGATACCTACTGCTTATTTACACGGTGTATCTCAACCAGCTGACTAAGTTACCATCTCAGCTAGCTAGCACGGATGCCCAGAAGATTTATAAAAATGCCAACTTTAGGCCAGCAAGAGGAGAGCATAAGAAAATTCAGTACAATAGCAAATTTGATGTTCTTCAATTAATGTACTTACAGGTAATTTTGATTTTAGTTTGTTACTGTCTAATAAAATATACCTACATACAATCACACCTATTTTATGAAGCTAAACTGATCTAGGCAAATCTAAAGAATATATGGGACTAGATTAATCTTAAAAATTTTACAAAGATGGTATAAAACAAAATATTAAGTAAAGATTAGAAGTACTAAAAAGTATTAACTTTTCAGGTAGTTTGTGATGCTGACCTGAAGATTATGGACATAGTGACCATGTAGCGTGGCAGTGTGCATGACTCAAGAATATTCCGGGAATGCAGATTAGATCAGAGATTTGAGGCTGGTGCATTCTCTGAAATATTACAGGAACGCAGTGGTTATCCATGTACTCCATATTTTTTTATCATTTCTGAATCCCAGAACTCCCAAAGATGAAAACTACAATAGGTGTCATATCCGTACCGGGAACACAGTGGAAAGATGTTTTGGTCTATGGAACCTACGGTTCCGCTGTCCTTAACAATATTGCCATTAGCATGAAAGAAAACCGGTTTCCTGGTGAGGAAGATAGCAATAAACTGACTTTTTCAAGGGAACCTATACCAATACCAAGGTATATTCATAACACAGTACAGGGGAATAATAGGAGAATCCAGTTTATTGAAACTCATTTTTAATGTAATTTATATTGTATACACCTATGAAACCCTATAACAATGTGGATACCATTTTCAAAATCTGTGTTGAAATACCTAGTAATGTTATACTAATAATTATTATTTTAAAACAGTCATAATCAAATATGTATTTCAATTTTATTCTATATTTGGTAAATTATAAGTACATTTTTCAATAATGGTGTCTTATAATAATAGTCATTTATTGTTAATAATAGGGTGTTTTTTTTACATTCTAATAAAGCTTTTTCCCTTTTTTACATTCTAAATTTCTAATCCCATATTTATTTATTGAGCTACTATATATTGTTTATGTGTTCAACTTCCAGCATTTCTGTCTTTTTTTAAAGTCCCTTTGTGAGTGATAGACTGGCACATTTCTTCAGTTCTGTAAAACAATAAAAAACATTGTAGGAAATTTCGTGAACTAGATATAAACGTATGGAGCAATATGAAGGGAAACAAAGTAATATATGTACTTATTATTATTCTAATAGTGCTCACAAGACTTACTTTTTCTTCAAAACTCCAACTTTCACCCCCTCATTTGTATTTTGTTCCATTTTTTAACACTAACGCGTTCTCAACTCAGGTCAATTATGTTCAAATAGATATATTGGTATTTGTTCAAGCTAAAGGGGAATCGCCTAGGATTTCCTCGAGTTTTTCTGCGTTTTTTGTTTTTTCAAAGTGTTTTCTCAACAAAGCTCCATCACAAATATTGTTTTGATTGACATGGTCTGACTGACTTACTGATGGTTTTGAATTTTGCATGCATGACGAAAATTCACCCCGTCACACGCATGAGTTATTCAAGAAATGATAACAACTTTAATATGAAAAACTGTCAAACAATAAATCGCCCATGTTTGAGAGATTATAACTTATTTTAGTAATAAATAGATTAATAATCTATCATTAAACATATTTCTTATCCTTTTATACCTTAAAGAAAAAATCAACAATAATTCAAACGGAACGTTGCATTGTATGGTTGTAGAATAAATGAATGATTATTTACCAATATCTATTATTACTAATATGATTATTTACTAATATCTTTAGTCGTGCTCGAGCCGTCGTACAGTGCGGACCTCTCTGGGGCGTCGTTACGCTGCCCGTTGAATATACGAAGATTCGATCGTCGTTAGTGGTCGAGGCAACATCGCCTATAAAAGGCTCCTCAGATCGCGCGGCACGCATTCGATCGTCGTTAGTGGTCGCCGCTATAGCATGCAGCGGCCACACCTTAGGAACCTAGGCTGGTAGAGGGGGGCTCGAGTGCCGAAACACTTTGTTGTAGCAACGGCGTGTTTCGGCCCTCGAGTCGGCACGGTCACTCCCCGTGCTAGTGCTCGTTGCTTCGGCGTCAACGCAATCCACCTCAAGTGGCGAGGCAACCAGGCAACTGTAGAAGGCCTGAAGGTAGCGATAGGAGTTTTTATCGTTGCCAGATACTGCGTCCTGTTCCCTTCCAGTCGTAGCGGTTCTCCGTTCCACTGGGTCAAGGGGAGTAAGGAGGAGAGGGTGCATCTGTGTACGGCGCGCACACTTATGCAACTTAATATATCCTGCGCATCTGACTTGGCTTTGTCATTCCGAGTTTAAAAAAGTCCTGGGCTTGGTCTAATACCTGGACACGGGTGGCCTAAGGAGAGGAGAGTGGTCGCTCTAGCACTGCATCGGGGTGGCAGTGTGGTTCGGCAGCACTCTTTGAGACAAAGCAGCTTTATTTAGAGAGGCACTGCTTTCCTCGCTCAGCCGGGGAGGGGGCTAGAAAAGGTGCCCCAAACAAACGCTCATTCCTCGCAATAAGAATAAATCTAAAAACATGCAGATGAATATGACTTTTGGTGCGTGGAATGTACGTACTCTTTTAGACCGACCCAACAACCTCTGCCCAGAACGTAAAACCGCCATTGTGGCTCGCGAGCTCAAACGCTATGACGTCGACATAGCCGCTCTCAGCGAAACACATCTAGCTGACGAAGGTGAGCTTGTTGAACGTGGTGGTGGGTACACTTTCTTCTGGAAAGGCACACCAGCTTCTGAGCCTAGACGGTCAGGAGTAGGCTTTGCTATTAAAACTACTTTAGCCTCTAAGTTGGAAGAACATCCAGTTGCTATCTCTGATCGTGTCATGTCCTTACGTTTCCATCTTCGAAACAATAAATACTTAAATGTTATCAGCGTATATTCGCCAACACTCGACAAAAGTGATGACGTCAAGGACAAATTTTATGAGGAAGTGTCAGAAGTGCTGACTAAAATCCGGCGCTGTGAGAAAGTTTTGCTTCTTGGCGGCTTTAATGCTCGCGTCGGACGTGATTTTGAAGCTTGGCCTCGGGTGATAGGGCGACATGGCATTGGTAACATGAACAGTAATGGGCAACTGTTACTAAGCCTCTGTTCCCAATTTCATCTGGGTATTACCAATACCATGTTTAGACTCCCAAATAAATACAAAACTACCTGGATGCACCCAAGGTCCAAGCATTGGCATCTTATTGATTATGCTATAGTCCGTCAACGGGATATAGCGGATGTCAAAGTAACGAGAGTAATGAGGGGCGCAAACTGTTGGTCGGATCACCGACTTGTTGTTACAAAACTATTTTTGCGTCTTAGCCCTTGCCGTAGACCTCGCAGGGCTAAGCCTAACTGTCTTCATCTGAAAAAGCTAGAGTCTGCTGAAATATTGGCAAATTACAGGGAAGCTGTCAATACCTTTACAGCAGGCATACACCCCGAAGATGAACAGTTAGACGAGGGCTGGAAACTGTTAACTACAAATACCATCAATGCGGCTACTGAGATCTTAGGCCAAAAACCTCGTGTCTGTGAAGACTGGTTTGACGAAAATGATAATACATTGACAGTCGCCCTAGAAAAACACCGCCAGCTCCTTCGAAAGGGAAATCAGACAACTGCTTCTGAAAAAATAAAGGAGAGTACGAGCCAAATAAGGAGACTAACTCGAAACGCAAAAGATGAGTGGTGGCTGAACAAGGTTCGCTATATTCAGTGGCTTGCTGATTCGAATAGACTCGGCGATTTCTTTAACGAGATTAAAAAGTTAGTAGGAAGTCCACATCGAGTAAACGTACCACTGAAATCACTTTCAGGTACCCTCCTGGTAAGCAAAGGAGAAGTTCTTACTCGCTGGGCAGAACACTATAACAGCTTACTCAATGTGGATCGTTCTGCTGACATAAACTATTTAGCATCACTTCCTGCCTTACCACAAGCCGTAGATCTGGATCAGCCTCCTTCTCTTGAGGAAGTTATCATCGCCATCAAAGCGCAGAAAAACAATAAGGCTGTCGGCATCGATAACATACCAGGAGAACTATTAAAATATGGCGGAGATGAGTTGCACTACAAGATTTGGCAATTTTTCCAGCGCATGTGGGAAATGGAGTTCGTTCCTCCTAGTTTTGGCGTATCACTAATTTGCTCTTTGTATAAAAATAAAGGTGATCGATCTGTTTGCAACTCTTATAGGGGTATATCACTTCTGTCTACTCCAGGAAAAACTTTTGCCAGAGTACTCTTAAATCGTCTTATGGAGCTCTCTGAAAGTATATTGCCTGAAACGCAATTTGGGTTTAGACCCAATCGCGGCACATGCGAGGCCATATTCTCTCTTAGACAACTGCAAGAGAAAAGCAGGGAACAGTGTCAACCTCTGTTTCTCTGTTTTGTTGATCTGGAGAAAGCTTTTGACAGTGTACCTCGCGAAGCTTTGTGGATTGTGCTTTCGAAACTTGGTTGCACCAACAAATTTATACGCTTGATAAGACTTCTTCACGACAACATGACTTGTTGCGTAACCGTCAATGGTGAGCAGACAGAGCAATTCCCTGTCACTTGTGGTGTAAAACAAGGCTGTGTATTAGCACCCACTCTTTTTGCTCTGTACTTTTCCGTTGTCGTGAGGGAGACTTTACAAGCCAACACCGAAGGGATCCGCATACGTTTTCGCACAGATGGCAGTATCTTTAACCTGGCTAGGTTAAAAGCGCACACAAAGGTATCGTATGACCTCATTACCGAATTGATGTATGCTGATGACCTATGTTTCGTTGCGGAATCTTCTGAGGGACTCCAGGACTTGATGACTCGGCTTGACGCTGCGTGCTGTAGATTTGGCCTCAAAATTAATATTACAAAGACAGAGGTGATGGCCATGGACACTGTTAACCAAGCTCCACTGAATCTGCAAATCGATGGAAAGCCCATAAAACAGGTCGATACATTCAGATATCTGGGAAGCAGCATAACAACAAAATGCGACCTTGACTCGGAGATCAACAGCAGACTTGGCTCCGCTATGGCTGCTTTTGGTAAACTACGAGTCCAGGTATTTCGCTCCCATAACATCAAATTGAGTACCAAGATTAAGGTGTATATGGCTATTGTACTTCCTAACATCTTGTACTCGTCAGAGACATGGTGCCTGTATCGCAGACACATACGCACGTTAGACAGATTCCATCTGAAATGCCTCCGCGACATTCTTAACATCAAGTGGTCGGATCGGGTCCGTAATACCGATGTTCTACGACGGGCTAATGTCTGTGGCATAGAGGCATATTTGATGCGGCGTCAGCTGCGTTGGTGCGGGCACCTGTCTCGGATGTCTGATGAGCGAAGGGCGAAACGCATTTTCTTCTGTGAACTAGAACATGGTAAGCGGAAACGCGGAGGTCAGTTCCTACGTTTCAAAGACGTACAGAAGAGGCACATGAAGAGGTGTTGTATCGATCCGTCGCGCTGGGAGGCTCTCGCTGAAAAACGACCTGAATGGAGGCGTCATGTTCAGGACAAAGTGTACGAGTTTGAAGAAGAAAGGAGGCAAGAACTAGACTTAAAACGAGATCAGCTTACAAGTCGACCGCCGGCTAATATCAATTACAACTACATTAATGGCGCCTTAACTTGTGTTCATTGTAACCGGACTTTTAGCGCAAAAATAGGGTACATCAGCCACATACAGGCTAAACACCTAGGCCAATAATCACAAAGTCAAGTCTCTGTAGCCGAAATCGGCTAGGAGGATTATTATTATTATTATTATTACCAATATCTAAATATAATATATGGATTTAAATAAACCATGGTCTATCTCTGGTACTAAGTGATCTTTCGTTGGGCTGTGTTTTGTAATAAGAACGCATTTTAATCGTGGTACCAACTTTAATACCGAAACAAACCTAGACTTCTTAGTTCTGGTTTAAACCTGGACTATTGTACTTTTTTGGAATAAGGCCGTAAGGGTTCCGAGATCGGCTACGGAACCCTACAAATTAAGGTTTTCTTTTCAAATCTAATACTTGTTACTAATGTTTTATGTAAGAACAAAATATTTACAAAATGACTCAGTTCGCATAGTCATTCCCAATATACGTGTTTAAAAAGATATTAACAAGAGTCGGTTCAAAATAACATTACCGAATTCAAGGCTATACGTTTTCAGTCACCTTTAAAATGAGCATATAATTTGATCATTGTTTACCGTCTACCAACACCGCCGTCTGGTAGCCAAAATCAACAACACGAAGTGTAGAAAATTACACGTAAAACTTTACTACATACCGGCTTCGAAAAACAATGCCCTAATTATCTTTAAATAATTTTGCCTTCCTTGACATGCTTATATGCACAAGTGCTCTTCTAGAGTCTTATTTATTTCCATTCTAGGAAATTTATTGAAAAGTACAAAAACATTTTCAAGAATTTAATTAAACACAATATTCAGTTCAATGTCTTCTAATGGGCCCGTTCCTGTCATAACTTTTAATTGCTTCAAAGAAGTGAAGCAACCAACAACTTAGCATTAACTTGTTCATTTTGCGATGATGACACTAATTAAGAGACATTTTATATTAATAAAGTTATGTAATTAAGTTTTACAGTTACCTGCGGTATGCTTAGTATCACGCTTAACACCCAAGCAATTATGACTAATTTGCCACTTCGAGTTGCCGTCGCCATGCTCTTCATAGGGTACTTGACGGCGAGCCAACGATCTACTCCGATAAGCACAAGAACAAACGTGCTCAAGTACAGAGCAAACATCTGCAAGAACTTGAACAGTTTACAGGCGTAGTTTCCTGCGTACCACTGAACTGTAAGTGACCATGCAGCTTCCCCTACTATACAAAAAACCGTGACTAGTAAATCTGCAACGCTCAATTGAAATATTAAACTGTATATCGCTGTCCAAGAGGGTCTGATTCTTCCACGTCCTCTTTTCCCTCTTCGTATGCTGATAATAGTCGCCAAATTCCCAAATAACGACAATATTGCCATAGCGCAAAGCACACTCGCTCTTATCACAGTGCTTTTACTCAAAACTGGAGCATGCTCCAGGCACATCACTTGTGTTCCATTGTAAACGTATATGTGGTTGGTGATGTCATCAGCTTTTGTGTCGTTGATAAAGAATGCTTGCAGGCATTTCTCAATAGGCCACGTGATGAAGCTGTCCTGGGTTTTCTCAGTTGTGCTGAACTCCCGATGAAGTGTGAGCTCACTCGGGTAGCGCACGTCATCATCATATAATGTGATATTGTTGCCTCCGTTGTCCATGTTTTGTCATACGTGTTTATCGGGAGTCCTGAAGTCTATCTGCAACAAAAACTACACTGTGACATTGATCATGAATGGTTTTTCACCGATGAAATATTATATAACGATAAATTATATCACTTAACTACATAAAACAAATTCGGGTTAGTTACACCATTTTTTAACTCAAGAACAGCTTGACCGATTTTGATGATCTATGATTTGTTGGATTTGTGTCCGCCCCGAACAGCATAGTAACTATTAAAACATTGTCCAAATCCCCGCAAATTTTTTTTGCCAAAAACTCATTTTCTGATACATAGATGTAGCTAATGATGGCCGATTGACAATACATTGACAGCACGCGTCATATGCATATCAAGGCGATACGAAGTTTAGCGGGTCAGCTAGTAACAAGTAAAAGGGGGTACGCTTACTACGTGTTATCCAGAGCCCTAAATATCGTGTAGTATACTTTCCCCTTTAATTAAAGAAAGAAAGAAAGAAAACATTTTATTCAACAACCACACAGTAATAAAGGAAAATAAAACACAACAACAATAAAATCTAACCTAAGCACTAACAAACTAACAAACTTAAAAGCTCTGTGTGGAGATGAATAGGTACTCAGCTCAGCATGATGATACGGTAATTAGGGACCCTAACTCCTTTTCTCTTATTACACCATCCTGATTTAGGATTAGGGTCCTGGAATAACGCGTAGTGTCACATTCCCCTTTGTGATCAGTATTCATTATTTTCAACCTCGAGAATTGCTTACTACGCATGTTGTTTAGAAACTCCTCAAATGTCTTTGTACTATAACCAGCTACATCATTCTCAGAACAATTGTTAACTTGGTTCAAGATTCAACTCGTCGAGTCGGTTTGTCTTGTTATTCTTATGTGTACCCGTTGACATAATTTACCGTTAACAAACGTTTGAATAGTTTCATGTAAAGTTATGCATCGCATATTTATGAATTATATTAGTATACGTGTATGGTTTGAAAATAAGATGGACAATATAGAATAAAATCCTTGAAAATTAATTGTGCTTTTAATAATTTTCTCTAGGTGACTAATTTCTTAAAAGTTAGGTCTATAATATACAAATCTGTTATTGGCATCAAGAATTAGCTATAAGAGTGTGTTTAAATTGATATCAAGTGCTGTTAGTTCTGCAATGAATGAATAAAAACAAATTATAGTGATACCTCCTAAAGATGGGCAGCAGCGTCTTTTCGTGTTTTCAATACATATACTGCGCTCGCCAACCCGCCTGCCAAGCGTGGCGAGTATGGCAACAACCCCTCATGGACGAAAATCATGTCGAATGTCCATGTCGTCCCTGCCCCAGTTATGGTTGAGAACTCGGCTCTTGAAGTTGTCGACGCGTATGTATACCTAGGACAAACAGTCCAATTAGGTAGGTCCAACTTCGAGAAAGAGGTCATTCGTCGAATCCAACTCGGATGGGCAGCGTTTGGGAAACTTCGCAACGTCTTTTCGTCCAACATACCTCAGTGCCTTAAGACGAAAGTCTTCAATCAGTGTGTGTTACCAGTGATGACATATGGAACCGAGACGTGGTCCTTCACTATTGGCCTTATGAATAAGCTCAGAGTCGCTCAACGAGCTATGGAGAGGGCTATGCTCGGGGTTTCTCTACGGGATCGAATCAGAAATGAGGAGATACGCAGAGGGCTATGCTCGGGGTTTCTCTACGGGATCGAATCAGAAATGAGGAGGTACGCAGGAGAACTCAAGTCACTGACATAGCCCGACGGATTAGCACGTTGAAGTGGCAATGAGCAGGCCATATAGCGCGCAGAACGGATGGCCGATGGGGCCGAAAGGTTCTCGAGTGGAGGCCACGGACCGGCAAGCGCAGCGTAGGATGTCCACCCACAAGATAGCCACTTGACGACTTGGTAAGAACCGCAGGTCGGCGTTGGATGCAGGCCGCTTCCAACCGCAGTTCCTGGAGATCAATGAGGGAGGCCTTTGTCCAGCAGTGGACGTCCTACGGCTGATATGATGATGATGATGATAGTGATAATTTTTGACCAGCTGTGTGCGATAATCGAAACCTAATGTTCTCCCGGTATATAATGAAATTGTCCTTGACATAGTGGACGAGTAACTTAAGCAAGATTCAGAATCTCTATTATTAATATTAATTTAGTGGACTAATAACTAATATTAGTCGACTAAAGTAAGAGTTAATTTCAATTCGGAATTTACTGTTTATTTACTAATAAGCTAACAGTCAAATAGTATTTTTATTTATAGTGTTATCCGAACACATGCGGAAAATGTCTGTCTTGTCAATTTACTGAACTGCAACGTTTGGCATTGGGCAGGTACAAAGAACTATATAAGTTTTCCTGTAGATGGAGCTAACGGCGCTTTAGTCTTAATTCTGAATCATCTCACTAATTTCGACCTAGACGTGAATTGCCTGGTTGCACAGATGGTAGTGCGTTCTCGTATCAAGAGAAAGGTCGCGGGTTCAAGTCCCGTCTAGGCTTGAAATTTTTGAGATGATTTTAAAAATCTTAAGCTAATAGTCCATCGCATGTAATTTCTGTTTCTTACTTGTGTCCAATTAATTGTTTCTATTGATCTATCCGCAGTATTTTTATTACTTTTACTGATTAAAATCTAATTAAAACAGTTTTGAGGGGATTTTGTTGTGTAAATTGTCATAAAATACAAAATATGAAGTCAATTTAAAAAAAGAGTCTTACAGTAGTCGCCACATGATGTATAACGTCATTTTAAATAGATAGATAGATAGATAACTCTTTATTGAATTACCACACAAACAGAAATAACAAAAAAAATAAGTACTGGGTTAAAATAAATTAGGCAATACAATGGGCGGCCTTATCGCTAAAAGCGATCTCTTCCAGGCAACCTTTGGATGGAGCGAAATTTATATATTTATAAATTTTTAAATGTACTCCATTTAAACAAAAATTTGCAAACAAAATAGAAAACCCAAAGCAAATTTTAATCTTAGCTACCAAATTCATCAGTCTGAAAGTTGGTAATTAAAAACTCGATAACAGCTCCGTAAATGCGTTTAACCGTAATTACATTTAAAAATAGAATGAGGCTCATTATATTTACAATACGCTATGATGAAATGCAACCTCCATGACAAATCCTTATTTCTATTAAATGAAAGAAGCCATAATATAGTCTTGTAGTGAAAGCCATCCAACCACCGCGTGCGCTCATTAGTCAAAGGGTTTTCCCGGTTTCCTGTTACACATTTCCGTCCCTTTTGCCAAAATCACTCCCACACACCGAGCGGAAAGATGTTATACATAAAATAACTTGTGATGAAACTTTGATATATTATGTCATTTGTTTTTAAAATACAGTGTATTATGCCCCAAATAAAATAAAACAAAAAACATTACAATATAAAAATGTCATAATCATATCATATATTTAAGTGAATTTAAAAAAAAATCTCTTTTAGATAACGTAAAATTTGACATAAAAGTAAAGTTAGAACATATGTAGAAACAATGCAAATTTTAATGTACCATAAAACATTTTTATTAAAATAATAACTTTCTTCTCAGTACTCTGATACAAACTCTATTTTGTACCATGTTCAAACACATCGGTATCGCTGTAATTGGGGTCCTATGCATGTCAGCCTTCGTTACCAGTAAACTAAATTAAATCAAACATTTTATGCGAAGTGATTTTAGAAGGTTTTTTAAGAAGTTATCTGGAAATTAATTTTATTATTATAAAAAGCTTTCTTTTTGACAGAGTGATAGGCGTTGTCTTAATCGATGAATATCAGTAGCCCAATCAGACTTATATCGTTAGTGTCGTTTCCGTGAGCTAACTGTCGATTTCGTCGATAGTCAGTTTGATTGGCCTACATAATTAAATACCTGTAAAATTTTTCAAATCCAAATTTAACTAAGATTTTAGCCACGCCCCACATAGATAAACCAGACACTTTATCTTCATACCAGTGAAAATTCGATACATCGTAAGAGTAATTGTCGCCAGTCGCCAATTGCTGCTATGAAGCTGGGCATCCTAGCTAAGCTAAGGTTGCATCGTAGCGGTACTTCTCACCGGGACAGCTGCTCAGTCACTACAAAGCACAAATCTCATGTATGGAGTACTGCTGCCATCTCTGGGATGGCTCGGCCAAGTATCAGCTTGAAGCCCTTGATTCGATTGAGCGACGTGCTGCTAGACTCATTGGTGATGACTCACTAGTGGAAGCCAATTTACAAAGTCTAGAGCACAGACGCCGAGTAGCCATACTTTCAGTATTTTACAAGATACATTTTGGTGAATGTGCGCAAGATCTTCATGACCTTATCCCTCCTTCCCCCTTCCACCACCGGACAAGCAGACGAACCGAGAAGTACCACCCATAACTGGTCGGCATACCACCTTGCCGTACCAAACGATTTGCTTCAACTTTTCTTGTTAGCACAAGTAAGGAGTGGGACTCACTTCCGGCGTATGTTTTTCCAAACCAATATAATCTTGGAGTCTTCAAGTCCAGAGTGAATAGGTTCTTTCTAGGCAAGCGTGCTCCATGTTCCATCTTCGATCACACCTTCACTTACCATCAGGTGAGGTAGTGGTAAAGCGCTTGGATATCATCAATAAAAAAAAACTCGCAACTAAAGTCGATTCTGGTACAAATAAATATAGTCTCACAAATCATGGTACCTATTTATTCCGTTTTTATTGAAAATCCCAGACAAAGTTAATTACAAATTAGGTACAGAAAATATGTTCTACATTAAATTATTGTTATGTTTTACATTTAATTAAAACACGGATAGGACTGATGGCAAGTATTGTTGTAAAATAGATATTTTTCAAATTCATTAACATAATAAATTTTAAATTTTCCAAAAACTTTATTAAAAAGTTCTAAAATATCAGTGAAACAGCCTGTACAATATATTTTCTCAAACGTGCATGAAAATATTGAAAATCCGTCTTGATTTGTTATTTACATACATAATAAATATAAATTTATTAATTAAAATAAGTTCTAACGGTTCAGAGTGAAATGAAGATAGATTGTACTCCACCAGATTTAGGAGGAAAAAAATACATGGAAATTGTAGTGTATGAAAATTTTGTGAGTTGGAAAAACGAGAAAAAAGTGAAGATTTTCTCCGAAACAGTATTTTTGGCGTAGGTATTCAATGAGATTGCTAAAATTAAAAAAAACATCTACATTAGGGCCAATTTTATTCCATGCTGAAATCATAATCAAATATAGTTCATGTTAAAAACTTGTTAAAAATGTAAAAAAAAAATGAAAAATATCAATAAAAATTTAAAAATTAATGAAATTTAACTACTTTACTTAGACGACTCAGAAGTAAAAAATCGAAATTTTTTACGGGCGAAAACATAAAGCACCACCTCAAAACAGCATATTCAGCCATCTACCACTACACCCAATGCCCACCTGCCAACCTCATCAGAAGTTCAACAAAGAAACATCAATCATCATCATCAGCCGGCAGATGTCCACTGGTGAACATAGGCCTCCCCCTTAGATCGCCACAACGAGCGGTTGGTAGCCGTTTGCGCCCAACGGCTCCCCGCAATTCTTACTAGATCGTCGGTCCACCTTGTGGGGGGCCGGCCTACGCTGCGTCTTCCAGTCCGTAGTCTCCACTCGAGAACCTTTCTTCCCCAACGGTTATCGGTTCTACGAGCGATGTGGCCTGCCCATTGCCACTTCAACTTGCTAATTTTGAGAGCTATGTCGGCAACTTTAGTTCTTCTGCGGATTTCCTCATTGCGGATTTTGTCACGCAAAGAAACCCCGAGCATAGCCCTCTCCATAGCTCGTTAAATGATAAAAATCAATGTACCGGGGAAATCAATAACATTTTATTTTAGTACTTACCCCAATATGACTAATGTAACTTTTAATATTAATTAAATTATATGTATAATATGCAAAGTATGTATTATTTCCCTGCATTCTTTTGAGAAAAGCACTATGTTATGTCTCGGCGGAAATGGCAATTGCCTGTCTCGTATTAGTAAAGTCCTCGCTTACGGTTTGGCCTTCGAACTCATACTCGACCTGCAATTGCCTATTTCACGGCCTTTGCAATAAGTACTATTAAAATTATTACTCTGATTGAATTCAATTCTAGAAATATTTCTAATAGACTAAGTTATATTATATTAACTGCATTTGCATGCCAACTAATATGGTAAAACATGACTGGAACCTATACCTAGTCAGGTCATAAGTATTGTCACACAGTAAAAACTTTTCGTTTAGAATGCTGGCCACAAAAAAGTTTATAGAATTCGAATTTCGAATGGTTCATGAAAATAAAAATGTATACTTTTAGAATTTTACTCATTTTTAAATATGGAGTGGACGCTTAAAGAAGACCGTGTTGCAGTTATTGCGTTGCATCGTTGCGGTTACGCGCCAATTCAAATTTTTGACTTACTGAAAAATTTGAATATAACCAAAAGATTTGTTTATCGCACCATCAAACGATACAATGAAGACTCTAGTGTAGATGACAGGTCAAGAAGTGGTCGACCTCGGTCTGTTAGGACTCCAGCAGTGATAAAAGCTGTAAAGGCGCGAATTCAAAGAAATCCCAAACGTAAGCAGAAACTGTTCCCCTTCAGATGGGGTTAAGCAGAACCACGGTGAAAAGGGTGTTAAATGAAGACTTAGGGCTTCGGGCATATCAAAAAAAATAGGACATCGTTTGAATGCTCTTCTAATGGACCTGAGACTGAAGAGATGCCGCGCTTTGTTGAAGCGGTACGCGGGAAAAAATAATCTGGAAATTCTTTTTTCGGATGAAAAAATTTTTACCGTAGAAGAGAGCTACAACAAACAAAATGATAAGGTGTACGCACACAGTAGTGAAGAAGCGAGCAACCGTATTCCGCGTGTCCAACGAGGTCATTTTCCATCCTCGCTCATGGTATGGTTGGGAGTTTCTTATTAGGGCTTAACAGAGGTACATTTTTGTGAGAAAAGTGTAAAAACGAATGCAGTTGTGTATCAAAATACAGTCCTGACGAACCTTGTGGAACCTGTTTCTCATACCATATTCAATAACAGGCACTGGGTATTCCAACAAGATTCGGCGCCAGCTCATAGAGCAAAGAGCACACAAGACTGGCTGGCGGCGCGTGAAATCGACTTCATCCGGCACGAAGACTGGCCCTCCTCCAGTCCAGATTTGAATCCGTTAGATTACAAGATATGGCAACACTTGGAGGAAAAGGCGTGCTCAAAGCCTTATCCCAATTTGGAGTCACTCAAGACATCCTTGATTAAGGCAGCCGCCGATATTGACATGGACCTCGTTCGTGCTGCGATAGACGACTGGCCGCGCAGATTGACGGCCTGTATTCAAAATCACGGAGGTCATTTTGAATAAACTTTAGTGTCATAAGAATCTATGTTTTGTTAAGTTCATTTTGGTATATAAATGGTTACATAATGAATAAACTTGTGTCAATTATTTTATATTAAACATGTGACAGAATTTATGACCTGACTAGGTATGTTGGATTTGTCACCTAGTTTTATACATATTTACCCATGTTTGCAAATGAATAAATGAATTATGATTTAAACAAATCATATTTATTCATCATGTAAGTAGATACCGGTTATACTGACTAAGCGGCATCATCGCAAAGGTGCCAATTTACGTAAAAAAATGTTTATTGGAAATGTATCGACCACTGGATAAATATTCTGGCTATCGGTATTAAACCCTCCTCTAAAATCAGTTTATGCATTCAAAAAAAACAGGTTGTATATACGTGATTAATATATATATATATATTACCTTCCGATATATATATATAATATATATCGGAGGATAAGGTATAGTAAAATAAATAATCTTATCGGCGTCGAATTTTTATAAGACGTGATGTACGTTACACATACAGATATTCTGGCCAGTTTTTGGCCGTCTTGCATGATATTATTACACTACAAGTTAGACAGTGAAATTTCATCATGCACCACAGTCATACTTCTAAATGGCACTACAGGTATTACAATCTTTTATGAAGGAATAGTAACTATTACTTGGTTTAACGTAATCCAGGCGTTATTGACAGTTCTTAGAGTTATTTTCCTGTTATTTTCCACGGAAATCTCATAATATATGATAAAACTTACCAATAAGCTTCCTTTTCACGATAGTAATACAAAAGATTACTGCTACCGGTACCTAATTGCTTTTGATTATACTCCCTAGAGAAAATATTTATCATATATTATAGATACAAGCAATATACAAGCAATATAAAAGCAAATAACTGTCCGTAAAAAAAGAGATACTGGTGCCCAAATTCGTGACAAAAATTCAAGCCAACAGAACTGGCGAGCAGCACCGTGTGTGTCTGTGTTACACCATTGGAGCCACTTTTTACCACCGCATAACTCAAAAACTATGTAACATAAACATGTCAAATTTCAAATAGTATTTTTATTTATAGTGTTATCCGAACACATGCGGAAAATTCCAAAATTTTTAAAATCATCTCAAAAATTGTCGAATTTGGCTCATACGAGTATATTGAGACTTGCGATTTACTTAAGTGCTTTAAATTTCATAAACACACCTCAAACGATTCCATATCTCCTAGAAAGTTCAAATTTGGCATCCAAATAGATAGTTGGGGGAATACAAAGGAATAAGTCAGAAACTAATAAAATTGTTTCTTAATATTATAATTTTTCCATTAATTGATTATATTATGAACACTTACTCATAGTGACTGTAATTTAAAAATCAGCAATAAAAATTGATTGCTGATATATTATAGCCTTCGCAAGTTCTAAAGCTGTAAGTTCTCATTTTATTCTTCCGAAAATTTGACTTGCTGGTAGAACTAGCCATCGAACATAGGGCTTTTACATTACTGTTTTAGTAGGTACTTATTAATAATTCGTATATGAGAACAAGCAAGTCAGACTTAAGGCTTCAATATGTTATCCTAAGTTATATGAAGAAATTATATTTAAGTTGTTATAAAATATTTTATGTTGTTATAAATAAATTTCAGGACTGACCATTGAACTTGGCACCCATTTATATCTCACTTCTTTTTTCGTTGGAGTCAACAACCAAGGAATATATCTTAATATTAAACTTGGCTCTCATTTTACATTTATGTTTTTGATGGGATTAGTGTTACCCTCGAAATATCTCGGGTGCAGTTCGCTTACAGCCCTTGTTTCACAATGTACTATTTATCTCAATAAAAAGAAATGATTTATCAAGCTGATGCCGTATAGCCAATATTTTACATAACTCATTTGCGTCCGGAATACAAACGAGGAATCGAGAATAGACCAATTCCAACAAGTTCTCATTTATAAACGTTTCTAACAAATAACAAATTTGTGAAACAACGGAAATAACTAAAGTTGAGTGACTTTTGACGACTGGTTGTAAACTAGGATAGACAAGCATTTATCTCTCCTTTCTCTGTTATACCTGGTAAAAACAAAACCAGCCATTTAACAGCTTTTTAGCTATGTTAATATATTCCGGAACCTATCCTGCCTTATTGACTTGACAAATGCTAGAGTGGACATGCTTCCAGGAAATTAAAAAAAAAAAAATAAGCTTTGTATTGTCTCGCAGAAAGTTTTAAAAGTAGAGTATTCTCCTCGTGGATAAAGCTGTCTGCATCTTGGTCGGGCTTATATCCCTCTCTGCGCTCATGCAACAACGGCTGATGATGATTGAGATAATTTTAATAAACTTGTTTATATTTTATGAAATCAACACAAAAAAATTTAACTCGATTATTACTATTCCAATGCTATCCGTGCTACTTGAAAATATTTGTTGAAAATCGTTCTATTTATATGATTGCTCGGCTCTGAAACCCGTCAACTGAAACATTCATTCAGACTTCGACCTTCTACGAAAAATCTTTACAAACCATTCAACTGTTGAATACTTTGCCTGTGTACATAAGACATGCATAATCCCTACCTTTGAAGTAAGGTAAACCTGCTATACAGTCACTTTTTTCACTATAGTAACTTTTTTTCAATATTATGTTCTTATTACTTACTGATAGCTACAACTTGGGTATATTTAAGTCGCGAGTGAATAGGTTTCTTCTAGGCAAGCGTGTACCATCGCAGACTGCATCATTGCTTACCATCAGGCGAGATCGTGCTCAAACGCAAGTCAATATTATATATATAAAAAAAGAGTTATAAATATTGTATTACTTTAATATAGTTAAATTGTACGTAAAATATAAATAGTATTTTTATTTATAGTGTTATCCGAACACATACGGTAAATTCCAAGATTTTTAAAATCATCTTAAAAATTTCAAGCCTAGACGGGACTTGAACCCGCAGCCTTCCTCTTGATACGAGGATGCACTATCCACTAAATTTTTGAGATGATTTTAAAAATCTTGGAATTTACCGTATGTGTTCGGATAACACTATAAATAAAAATACTATTTGAAATAAGCAACGCGACATCTTTTATCAATGTACTGAACTGCAACGTTTGGCATTGAACAGGTACAAATAACTATATAAGTTTTCCTGTAGATGGAGCTAACGGCGCTTTAGTCGTAATTTTGAATCATCTCACTTATTTTGACCTAGACGTTAATTGCCTAGTAGCACAGTTGAATAGTGCATCCTCGTATCAAGAGGGAGGTTCAAGTGCGGGTTCAAGTCCCGTCTATGCTTGAAATTTTCGAGATGATTTTAAAAATCCATAAATAGTATTATTAACTTAAGTCTAATATTTTTATGTTATGTACTAAAGTGTTTTTCTAATATTTGTTTTATTGTTAATATGTTTGTTTTCATGTGGTCATGTAGTGTTTTCGATTCTATGAAGTTACGATTACAAAACGGGAACATTTTTTTTTAATTTTAGCTTTTGCGGCTTGAGTTTCACTGTGGCCACGAGGTCTATTGTCTATATCGAGACCTATATTTATGTCGCCCTTAGTTTATGGAGGCGTTAAAAGTTCATCAATAAGCCCTACAGCTATTAAAAACAAAAGGATATTTTTAGGGGTGATAACTGTTAGACCCTCCGAGCTAAGAATGTGTTTGTCTAGATGTATGATACGTTTGCGCATTAGTGGACCACACTTGCCTAACAGATGTACGGGCAATTGTGCCGCCTCATTACAGAATCAACAGGTTTGTGTATCGCTTAGCCGTAGCTTGAACATGTGCTTATCAAGCCGACAGTGTCCAGTTAGGGCTCTGACTATAATGTTGTTTGATATGATTGTTTCTGTTTAGCGCTAAGATTCGGTTTGTATACCGTTTATCAAAGGTTTTAATCATTGATTTGGAATGGTTCGTGCCTGAAGAGTTGGTCAAAGTTTAGACGATTCTTTGAAGCAGAATGTCATTTGGGTTCTTTGTGCCAGGCTTTTTTGTATACTTTTGATCTCGACCTGCACCAAACAGGTGCAGGCCGAGAACAAAAGTGTTTAAATCCACGGTGAAGCCTACGATCAGCAGTATGGCTAATAAGATGTTATTATTAGGTGCATACATCGTATATGTACTATTACAACCTAGCCAAGTAGGCTGAAAGCGGTTTAAGCTAAGTTTTTTAAAAGAATTATGATTAAGAATGTGTTCATGTCCATTGGCACTTTTCTTACAGTCTCTTGTTCATTCTTGTAGGTATTCTTTATGACTAACACTAACACTCAGACTATATTAAACTAAATAAAGCTACTCATGTAATAATGAACCGAAATTCACAGAAGTTCTTTTGACCATAACTGTACTGTACACTAAACTAACTCAAAAGGTTTTGTCCTTTTTAGTCTTCTCACTATATAGGTACGTGTTGTCAAGGAGCTGGATTGTCTCGATGTTCACATAATGGTAGGCATTATTTGTGAGCTTCTTCATACCTATATGTTATGATGATAGTATGTAGTTATAAAACACAAAGAGTACTTAAACAGCAATCTCTTATTTGCACTAAAATATATATAAGTTCTAATAAATTAATTACGAGTTAATCTAAACTGAATCTAAACATTAATGTTGCTACCGAAAAGATTACGGTACTGAATGACGACCTCCGTGGTGCGGTGGGCGAATAGCCAGCTGAGACGCAGGAGGTAGCGGGTTCGATTCCCGCCGCGGAACAAATGTTTGCAGGATCTACAGAGCATCAGATCTACAGTTCCGGGTCTAGTTGTTTATCTATATATTATAAGTATGTATTTACAAAAAAATGTATATAAGTATTCTATTAGTTATCTGGTTCACTACTACGTGAACCAGATAACTAATAAAGCTCTGCTTAGTTTGGGGCTAGATAGCGCTGTGTGAAATGTCCAGCAATATTTATTTATTAACTTCTTTTACTATTTTCAACCTACCACTCCTAGCAGGCATGTGGACGGACTATATTTACTTCCCTAAACTTATCTATGCCTTCTATTAAAAACACATTATTTTACGACGCTACGAATGCTTAAGGGTACAAAACACCTTTCAGTGAAAGCCTCATATATATTGGTGTTACCTAATTCCTCGGTAATACTTCTTCCTCAAAGAGTAGGTAAGTAATGAGAACAGTTTGCGAGCTCGGGAAAAGTCAATTTCAAAGTAAAGTAAGACATTATCTTTACATGGTGAGTTCTTTGAAATCATTTGATTTGTAGATACTTTTTATACCTTTTAGTTAATAACAAATAAAATAAAATAAGAAGGAAAACATTTTATTCAAAACCGCACTTAAGCACTAACAAACTTTTAAAAGCTCTGTTCATAATTATTAATTAAAACGGGTATTTATCGCGTATGTACCTTTTTTATTTGTTATTCCGACGTTTCGGCTGTGTTGCAACAGTCATGGTCTCGGGTTGACATCGGTCTCGTTTTAAAAATACAAAACCTCTGTTGTTAATATAAGAGTCGAATTGAGAAATTTCTTTGTTGGTTTGATATTTGTTTTGATTGGTTTACTAACTTCTGCCGTAACTTCATTCAAAACTTTTGTTTTAAACTTTACCGATGAATACAGTTTTTAAAAAAGAGCTTAAAAACCTTTATTGAAAAACATTCATAGCTGTCATACATCAGTCTGGTTGTATTTGCCGTAATAACTAAATATTAGCCAGGTCAGTGGGAAACCGCAGGTACACACTACCTAAATGAACTGTAAAGGCAACAATTTTTTTTTAACTTGCAATGTCTCTTTATTAGTTTGTTACTTATTTGGTTCAGGTCAAATCTTGTGAACTGAATTAGAACCACTTACTCTCCTACGGAATTGAAATTTGACATGTGAGTTCAGTTCTAATGTTATTAACATGTTTGCATTGTTATGGTACGCATAACCTGATTCTACAGGCTGGATTGGCTCCAGACGAAGGAACTCCTCAACGCTCACCAGCACAGACACGAAATTTAGTGTACGCATTTTATTATGATAGCTTGTACTAAATTCAGCCATGACATGGCTGCTGCACTTAGAGTTGGCTTCCAAGAAGGAACTCTGCAACGGTCATCAGCACAGATACAAAATTTTGATACACTGTCCATCAACTTGAGGTATACAGGTGTAAAGCCTCATGAGCATGTAATTCTACCGCCAACCATACCCTTCAAACCGAATAGCAGAATAGGTATGCGTAGAATAGGTATATGGTAGGAATAGGTAGCGGCACAAATAGGTATTGTGGTAGTACTTCCCCAGACAAACTCTTTTACAACTACTCCACTACTTTTACAACTACTCCACTACTTTTACAACTACTCCACTACTTTTACAACTACTCCAGTACTTTTACAACTACTCTAGTACTTTTACAACTACTCCTGTACTTTTACAACTACTCCAGTACTTTTACAACTACTCCAGTACTTTTACAACTACTCCACTACTTTTACGACTACTCCACTACTTTTACAACTACTCCAGTACTTTTACAACTACTCCAGTACTTTTACAACTACTCCAGTACTTTTACAACTACTCCACTACTTTTACAACTACTCCAGTACTTTTACAACTACTCCAGTACTTTTACAACTACTCCACTACTTTTACAACTACTCCAGTACTTTTAAAACTACTCCACTACTTTTACAACTACTCCACTACTTTTACAACTACTCCACTACTTTTACAACTACTCCACTACTTTTACAACTACTCCACTACTTTACAACTACTCCACTACTTTTACAACTACTCCACTACTTTTACAACTACTCCACTAATTTTACAACTACTCCACTACTTTACAACTACTCCACTACTTTTACAACTACTCCACTACTTTTACAACTACTCCACTACTTTTACAACTACTCCACTACTTTACAACTACTCCACTACTTTACAACTACTCCACTACTTTTACAACTACTCCACTACTTTCACAACTACTCCACTACTTTTACAACTACTCTACTACTTTTACAACTACTCCAATACTTTTACAACTACTCTACTACTTTACAACATACTTTTTACTTTTTAATAATTTATCGTATATATTTATTATTCATAATACTATAAATAAATTAAACGTTGATTGGTAGGGTCATTAAAATATTGTTTATAATCTGAGAGGTGGTAATACTGCCTATGAAAATAAATAACATTTGTATGAAAATATATTGAAACACAACATTTGAATTGAAAATGTCTGTAACTTTATATAGTGGTATCTAATTAGCTGTTTTGACTTGCGATTTATTTTAGAAGTACAAAGTTTTTGGAGACTGTAAGGTAGGTTTATTGCGATATTATCGAAATAAACGGTTATTTTAGTTGTTTTTATAATAAACCGGATAAGTGCGAGTCGGACTCACCCATTAAAGGGTTCCGTACAAATTTGTACAGACAGTTTCGATTATTGGTCACGTACTTGAAATAACGACTATATTTTTAGGATTTAATTACAAATGTTTAGTTTTCTAATATAACCCTGTAGTTCTACGTCAAATAGAAAGTACCCTATTAATTTTGATTTTGTTAGTGTCTAAATATACGTTTTTTGTGGCATAAACAGCCGTATCTCTTTTTACGTTAACTTAGAAGTTTGGTTTCTTTCACAACTTTAATGGACTGTACTCGTTCTCGAGATAAAGGGACAAACAAAACACAGACAGACAAAAGGACGACAAAGTGATTCTAGAAGGGTTCCGTTTTTTTCCTTTTGAGTTACAGAACCCTAAAAATGACGGATATGCTGTTTTAATTTAAAATAAGAGTATATCAAATATTCATAACACAAATCTTATGAATAAGTTATAAAGCTCAATAAAACCTTAAACAAGATAAAATATGGATATAAGGATAAGTTCTGAGAGCTTCGCAACAAAAACGATATAACATCAATCATGCCTAGAACTTTACAAAATAAAAATATGTAATAAAACAGTATGCAATAAGTTATTGAAGAGATACATGGATGATGTATTTTGCATAATGATGGGAAGTAAATGGGAAGTTAAACAATTTACTATACTTCAACTCCATCCACCCAAATATGCGGTTCACTCATGAAATGGAGGATAACAGGACATTAGCTTCTCTCGTTGTGAAAGTTATGGTGAAATCAGATGGCCGCCTAGCGCACTCTGTTTACAGAAAGCCAACACACACTGTTCGCTATTTAAACCCTGCGTCACACCACTATCCTCGCCATTTGCAATCTGCTGTTTCGTGATTAACAAATACAGCTGACGATCTCTCTGACCCTGAACTGGAGAGTGAGCTGGCCCATGTTCAGGAGGTTCTAAAATCCAACGGATATGTAAGAAGACGGCAGCTAAGACGCACAAACAGAGAAAAACCAACGGAAGCCTGTAGAAAGCCAACGTTTTTGCAATACTTGACGGTGACGGATAAAATTGGAAATGTGTTGAAGAGGTTTTCAATTATTTTATTTTATTTTCTTCGGAAAACATACAGTGATAAAATACTAAATAATTAGTTTATACTTATAGCTTATCACCATTTAAACGTTTTCGCATATTGAGTCTATTTGCTAGCTTGAATGTTAAAGAAAAGATATTACATGTAATTTAGACAAGACAAAAGTGAGTAACGGACAGTTAAGAAGTCATATCAAACCAGTTCTTTGAGATTATGTTTTAAATGTATTTGGAGATGAATTAAATAAGTCAATTTCGGGCGAGTCATCCAGTTTGTTTATGAAATTTGCTAATCTAATAAAAAAACGAGTTCTGCCTATAGTTTGTCGGTCTTTGTTATGTCGGTCTTCACTCCTCTCTCAAAGATGGCCAAGCATTTACGGACTCCAAAGGACGTTATACCTCTGCAGATGCCTGGTGTTTATAAGATTGACTATAGCTGTGGCCGCTCTTACATCGGGCAAACCAAACGTACCATAGCCGAGCGTGTCAAAGGGCAATATCGCAGCTGTCAAAAATCGCAAGGTAAACAAGTCAGCGATAGCAGAGCACCTGGTAGACTCGGAACTGAATCATTGGATTGAACTTCATGATCCTCAGGTTATCTCTAGCACCATTATTACAAGAGAATGGTTCGTGAAGTGATTGAAATCAAGAAATTCCCAAATTTCAATCGGGAAGATGGCTATAGACTCTTAGCGTCCTGGAACTCGGTGATTACTAGGTGTGCACGTCTTGAACGGACGTCTCAGTGCGTAGATACGGGTAGTGTAGTGTGTCGTAATATGAACGAGGACATTTCTAATTCTGAAGACCAAGTGAGGGTAGTCTCTGCAGCTGCCATCACTTCTAGACGGTAGCTCCAAGTACTCCAATCAACCCGTGACCACGACTGTTGCAACACAGCCGAAACTTCGAGATAACAAATAAAAAAGGTACATATGCGATAAATTCCCATTTTAATAAATAATGTACGCAAAAGTTTAAAAAATACAATATAACAGTATCAGTAAAACAACTGGATTTAAGTAAATTCGTACCCTTAACATAAGGTATTAGTTTTGCAGTTACAATAAAGAATATTGAATATTGTTTATTCAGCTGGGATGGTGATTTTAATATTATTGGATACACTATCGGAAATCTGTGGTTCACTGTATTTTTAGGATTCCGTGGCCAACCCTTATGGATTCGTGATGTCTGTCTGTCTGTCTGTCCATCCGTATGTCACAGCCACTTTTTTCCAAAAATATAAGAACTATACTGTTGAAACTTGGTAAGTAGATGTATTCTGTGAACCGCATTAAGATTTTCACCATACTTAGACTTAGACCCATACTAAGAACTGAAACTAATTTTTTTTTCCAAAATCCATACATGTTTATGGATAGGTCTTCAAAAATGATATTGAGGTTTCTAATATATTTTTTTTTAAACCGAATAGTTTGCGGAAGAGACACTTCCAAAGTGTTCCAAACAAAAAAAAATGTGCCCCCCCTGGAACTTCTAAAATAAGATAATGATAAAACAAAAAAAATATGTGATGTACTTTTTATGTGACAAACTTTTTTCACGGCTTGCGTTGCATTTTTACCTTTTTTGTAGTAAAATTTTAAAGTGTATCGAATTTCTTGCATGCAAACTTCCACCGAAAATTGGTTTAAATGGGATCTAGTAAGTAGTTTTTTTAATACGTCATAAATCATAAACCGCAATTTTCCTTTCATTCAATCAACTCAAATATTAGGTTGAGGAAAAAGTTTCTTCGCATTTTTTAAGAAAGTTCAAAACATTTTTTATTATAGTTTGTTTACATTTAACTAAAGTATGTAGGTACCATTTTGTTCGATAACTTTTTGCCATCTTGTAGGTAGGGACATGATCTCATTGCTATAGTTTTGGATCAAAATACCGCGACAAGTAGTTTTGGCAGTCCTCTCGTGATGTTAACCTGACACTGCTTAAAGAATTCTGAAGAGACCGAAACAGGTGGAAATCTAAAGGTGCAAGGTTAGGACTATACGGCGGATGCATAAACACCTCCCAGCCAAACTCTCTTAATTTTTGCTGAGTAGCTAAAGATGTGTGAGGTCTAGCGTTATCATGGTGAATAACCACACCCCTTCTGTTGATTAATTCCGGCCGCTTTCTCTCAACTTCTTGCGTTAATCTCATCAGTTGTTCGCAGTAGAGTTCAGAATCGATGGTCCTGCCTGGTGGTAACAGCTCATAATGAATAATGCCCTTCCAATCCCACCACACACACAGCATTACCTTGTTGCGAGTTAACCCGGGTTTCACCACAGTGTGTGAAGCCTGACCGGCCTTTGACCACGACCTTTTTCGCACGGTTTTGTCGTACGTGATCCACTTTTCATCACCAGTTATCAGCTTCTTCAAAAATGGTTCGGGTTCATTACGTCGTAATAAAGTATCACAAATGAGTACACGGTTCATTAGGTTTCTTTCAGTGAGATCGTGGGGTACCCAAATATCAAGCTTTTTTGTGTACCCAGTTTTTTTCAAATGCGTGAAAACTGTTTTGTTGCAAATCCCCAGTTTTTCAGCTACGTCGGCACTACTGATATGCCGATCTAGCTCCACTTTTTCAAAAATGGCATCATTTTTAACCGTAATAGGGCGACCAGAGCGACGTGCATCTTTGACATCAAAATTTCCGGATTGAAAAAGCTTAAACCAAATTTGTGCTACTCTCACAGACACTGCACTAGGTCCATAAATATCGCAAACTTTTTTCACGGCTTGCGTTGCATTTTTACCTTTTTTGTAGTAAAATTTTAAAGTGTATCGAATTTCTTCATTAAATTCACTCATCTTTACAGTACGAAAAACAAATAAAAATTACATAATTTCCTAATTTGAATTTGGAATTATCTTCTTTAAAATTTAAACTTTGAATGATACTTAAACCAGCTAGATACAAATAGTATAGCCAAAGAGATTTTATTACAAGTTCATACATACTATAATGCGAAAATACTTTTTCCCCAACCTATTATAAAAAAGTTACAACGAACTACAAGAACTTGTATATTATGTTACTTGCTGCTACGGAACCCTTCATGGGCGAGTCTGACTCGCACTTGGCCGCTTTTTTAATTTAGGTTATTTTTAATGTTTTTTTTATATGATTCGTGTATTTGTTTTTTGTGCTCTGTGCTGTGACAATGTTTTTAACCGGAGTTAAAACATATGCGTATAATAATAAACACTTATTTTAAAACATCTATTTTATGCAAAGATTTTTAAAACCATCTAATACATTTTTAAGCCTAGATGGGACTTGAAAGTCGAACGCAAAGAAAGACGGGACGGAAGTTCCGTCTAGGCATGAAAATTTTGAGATAGTTTTAAAAACCTTGGAATTTTCTTATGTAACTATTCGGTTAACACTATAAAAATACCCCTTTTATTTTTAAATATTGATATACCCCCGTTTTCAAGTTCTGAATATTATTAATCGTCTTGCCATAGGCACTGTTAAATCTTCTTATAAGCATACAACCTCAATGAGCCCAAAGAAATGCAAAAATGTCAATAAGAACGTCGTCACGGACAAAGGAAGTACTTAAATAAAATTTCGTAATAAAATTGCAGTAATAAAATGCCAGCTGAAAGGAATGTAAATAAAAATTATGTCAGTCGTGACGTTTAGTGTTCTGCACAAGTCATAAAGTGAACTAATGCGGTTAGTCAATATGGCCAGAATTAGAATATTAAATCGTTCATTGAAATTTGACGTTTAGACGGTTACCTGGAAGAGATTGTTTTCGCTTGTTTGTGTAATTAGTTTTTTTTTGGTGTTAAATAACGAGTACAATTATACTATCGCCGTTATAAGAGGTCCGATCTAGCGATGTCAAAATACAGAGAGTAGAGATGGGGACTAGAGTAGAAATAAAAAAAAACGTTTTCTAGAAAAACTGATTCTTGAGTCATTTTGATTCATTGTTGTAGGTACTAAGAGTTCGTTATCGCTTAGTTAAACGTTAAATGAATATCGAACTTGGATATATATACATTGTAATTTGTATCGTTTTTCATTCAAGAAAATATAGACGATAATGTTAAGTGGATAAGATTAGAAAATTCTTTATTACACTGATAAAATAATGATGAAAACCCCTTATTGTGGGTGCATTAACATCTATAATCGATTCTTTTGTACAAAACATTAAAAAAAGTAACAATCGTTTCTGTTTTTATAAATCTAAAGTTCAGTAAATCATTAGATTTTTTATAATAATCAATCTTGTTTGGTTTCCAAGTGTTTAAAACGATTGCAACTCTACGATATTGAACCCAATGATTCAACATTGGAATAGCGTCGGATATCATAATAAATTTGACATTACATAAGGTTGATTTTTCGACTTGTTATGTAGACGTTCGTTCAAAGTTATCACAGCGAGAAAAATGACATATGACAAATCGGAATTGCAATAACGGCACAAGTATATCTATGTAAATAACTGTCAAATATTACGCTTCAAAATACGAAAACATTACGATTATAATGAATTCCCCGTTTTTCATTTCAATTAATTACCAACGTCTACATAGTGACGACGTGAACAGTGGCAATATTCAAACATAGTATTGTACTGGCGTTCTTGAAAAATAAAGGCTTTAGTTCTTTTCTTTTCATAATCATTTATTTGCAAGAATGTTGGTATAATAGGTTAAATATGCATAAACAATGTTTAAAAGCTCCTTTACATTCTGCCTCGTCAAGGCGTGCAAAATTTCCAATGTAAAATTAATAATAATCAAAATATCAAATATAATATAAGTCTAAAACTAACAAAACAAATTATAATAACAAATAATAATAGCAAAACAAAATTAAATAAACAATAAAGAAATGTCATTATATCTAGAATTTATAATATAAATATTCATTAATGTCGTAAAAGAATTGCTCCATTAACCATTTCCGTAGTTTCCAATTAAACTTTCAACACTTCGAAGAGTAATAACGAGAATATATGGTCACCCTTATGCGTGTGCAATACTGCACTGCGCTCGTCGCGCGTTGAATAAGTTAAGTAGGTAGGTATCATTGGGAAGTACAACATTGGTTGAAACTGATTCCAATTTAACTTTTGAACTTTAAAAAACTCAATCTTATAATATAAAAATGAATCGCAAAATGTGTTGGTAAGCGCATAACTCAACAACGCCTGGACTAATTTGGCCAACTCTTTATTTGTTGTATTTCTTATTGTCAGGAGAAAGTTCTTATGAAAGAAAAAATTAAGAAAATTGCGCGCAAAATTAGAAAATTTAAGAATACTTAACCACCATATAAAATTATTTATAATCTAACCTTTTTTTAACGTTTTTATAATGTAACCTTATGACGTTTGACATAGAATTGACAGAATGCGTGCTGCAAATATCGTCAAAGAGGATGTAAAAAAAATTAATATCGTATGAAACAGATGCTTCGGTAGGAGTTATCCCGAGATATATTGTCTATATATATAAAAATTAATTGCTGTTCGTTAGTCTCGCTAAAACTCGAGAACGGGTGGAGCGATTTGGCAAATTTTTTTGTATTGAATTATTTGTGGAAGTCATTCATTTTCTCATACATAATGATGGCCGGGGAAAACAATTGACAATTCTACACTGGTGACTTATATTGACAGCCCGCGTTATACCTTTGCATGTCAAGCCGATACGAAGTTCGGCGGGTCCACTAGTTTTATATATATTTTATTGCTGTTATATCACTCGCATAATTCTTAAATACTGACATGGATCCGCAGCCAATGGATCTCAGCAAGCTTTTTACAGTACCAGCCATAAATAATAGACATCGACATATTGGAAGGTATCAGATTACGGCCGATAGTCTTTTTTCTAAAACTCGATGTCTAATTATGGACGGGTACTGTTACGTAACTTCGTCATCTCCCATCTGTTGGGGGGCAACATGTACTGCGCTTTTAGTTTCGTGGTCTACACTCGAGAATCTTCCTGCCCAACGGCTGTCAGTTTTCGGAGTTTTAAACCCCGCCAACTGGCACTTTAACTTGCTACTAGTACACTGAGATTCTAAAGGCATTATATTGAAGTTCAAAGTTCGCTCTAAGGTTTTATTGTAATATCCCGCTGCGGGATAAATATTAGCATGATCCTTAAATATTTTTTGAGGTATAGATAGATAGATAGATAACTCTTTATTGAATTACCACATGAACAAAAATAATACTAAAATAAGTACTAGGCTAAAATAAATAAGGCAATACAATGGGCGGCCTTATACACTCGCATAATTCTTAAATACTGACATGGATCCGCAGAAAATGGATCTCAGCAAGCTTTTTACAGTACCAGCCATAAATAATAGACATCGACAAATTGGAAGGTATCAGATTACGGCCGATAGTCTTTTTTCTAAAACTCGATGTCTAATTATGGACGGGTACTGTTACGTAACTTCGTCATCTCCCATCTGTTGGGGGCCAACATGTACTGCGCTTTTAGTTTCGTGGTCTACACTCGAGAATCTTCCTGCCCAACGGCTGTCAGTTTTCGGAGTTTTAAACCCCGACAACTGGCACTTTAACTTGCTACTAGTACACTGAGATTCTAAAGGCATTATATTGAAGTTCAAAGTTCGCTCTAAGGTTTTATTGTAATATCCCGCTGCGGGATAAATATTAGCATGATCCTTAAATATTTTTTGAGGTATAGATAGATAGATAGATAACTCTTTATTGAATTACCACATGAACAAAAATAATACTAAAATAAGTACTAGGCTAAAATAAATAAGGCAATACAATGGGCGGCCTTATAGCTGAAAGCGATCTATTCCAGGCAACCTTTAGATGGAGCAAAATTTACAAAGATACGGAGTGGGGTGTACTTTAGAGGATAGATTTACACATATACCTATTCTAAGGTATAATTTAAAAAATGATGAAGTTTTAATCCTAATACTTATTATACTTAGGTCTAAACATATAGCAAACTATACTAACAGATAATATAAGCACTTCAATATTAAATAAATAACGCTAGGAATATGACATAGTCAGGTAATGGTAGGTAGGTGTTTCACTTTCAACTTGATGGTGTGTAAGGAGTATGACCGTCTTATTTCTTCTGGCAGAGCATTCCACAGCCAAACACCCTGGACAGTAAAAGAAGCGCTGTAAAAGGAAGTGCTGTGCGAAGGAGTTCTAAGTATCAAGTTTTCTGATGACCTAAAAGTATAGTTATTTTAAGAATGGAGAAATTCAAATATATCTATCAGATCAGGAGAGAATGTAATGAAAAGAATAGAATAGTGAAGAGAAAGGATATGCGTATTCCGACGATGATGAATTGGAAGCCACTTAAGCTTTGAACGGAAGGGAGACACATGATCATATACGTGGTATAGTATATAGCGAACTCTATTGTTGGGGCCAGGACCATGTTTGTGTCCTTGTAAACACTACTAGGAAACAAACATGGTCCTGGCCCCAACCTGGTTTTTTTTATAATTGAACTACTTATGCCCTGTTAACCATCGCCTATAACATAGCAGTGCATCGTGCGTGAAACAAACACCTTCTGTTCGCTAGTTATTAATTTTATGTTAATACTAGCTGCGTATGGGTTGATTTGATTTGATTTGATTTGACTACTCAATGTGTAGGTAACCTAGAAATAAAGCTAAACTCACTATTGCAATTTGACTTGACACCCCATTTTTATCCAATGGAACCTGATTTGTGGGATAAAAGTAGCCTTTATGGTAATTCAAGTAATAATCTACTTATATACTTAATTTTATCGAAAACGGTTCTGCCATTACGACGTGATTGAGTAACAAATAAATAAATAAATAAACATTCAAACTTTCACATACAGTGTAAACTCTATATAACGACACTCAAGGTACTGAGCATATTTTGACGTTATAGAGAGTTGTCGTTAAATGGAGAGAAGTAAAATCTGTATTAGAAAAAGAAAACGTTTATTTCTGATTTGTCTTGTTAAATAGTGCCTACAATAAAAATCTGTTTTAATTTTCTCTCCCGCCTCTATCACGCGTATCATCAAAACTTTTTTGTCAATACACAGTGATTTTCTCTTACTAGCCATGTTTATAATTTGAAAGTTTGTGAGCTACTAAGAATATGACAACGTATAGATAAAATCCACCACTTCTACTAACAACAGTCTGCAGCTACACGTGCAAGCAATCCCATTTTGTAAACATAGAACGGATTTCTTAGAAAGTTTGGTGTGTATGTTGCCGACAGTCGAGTTTATTATAGTCTAGGATAGTAAAACGACAAAAGGATATACACAGCTGCGCAGTTTTTACTAATTTGGCAACTTAAAAAGAACTTTTTATTACAACTTGTCGTTATTGAGAGTGGGTGTAATGCTATACAGAGTGTTCCATTGTATGCATGACAAGCTAAACCAACCAAAACCGAGTGATTTCGACGCTTTAGAGAGTTTGTCGTTAAAACGAGTGACGTTACATGGAGTTGACACTGTATATAAATTAGTGTGATTAGTGTGATCAATAGGCTCACGACTTTTTATTTTAGATATATGTATTTTCTTTTGGTAACGAAGCACTAGACACTAACTCACCTAATGATTTGTGATGATGTGTTATACAGACACATCATCACATACCAGAAATATAGACGGAGTACACTTGCCTAGAAAGAACCTGTTCACTCTGGACTTCAACACTTCGTTAGCGTTACTTTATCAATCCCCATGATAGACATACACAGTATAACTTTTGAAAACTATCATGGTTACGAACACTATTTGTACTAAAGACGGGATATTTACCATGAATTGTGAATTTATGAGTAGCCCGATATTTCACCGCAGTGTATGCGCCCAGATCACTGGTTAACTGAAGTCTTTGCGACTGGGTAGTTTTTAGCAGATATAACAATCTACCCTCTATCTTAAGTCTCTTGCTAGGAATGAATTCACTAATACTATTACTACCACCGGTTTAATTCTCGATCACAACTCGATTCCGACAGTACATCTAAGTGGTCTGTGATTCCGCACACAACACTCACGGTATCAGGACGCGTAATTGAAACTTTAGTTCTTCGGTTCTTACAGATTCTCACCACAGGATTCCAGGCTTCAGATAGTTAAAAAACCATCTTCACGATTGTAATTCTTGTGTTTCGTAATCTCAATTGCCTCTTGAACCAGTTTTGGCATGTAATGTCGCTCAGTTGATTACTTATGTGTAGCTCGATCCAGTGGTTTGAGCCTGAGTCCAACAGATGTTCCGCTATGGCAGACTTTTGTCTGTCAAGATTATTCACCGCCCTGATGTGTTCCTTCACCCGACAAGCTATTGTGCGTTTGAATCATGGTAAATATCCCGTTTTTAGTATAAATATTGTGCGTTTGGTTTGACCAATTAGAACTCCCACAGTTACAGTCCATTTTATACACTCCTGGTTTTTCTAGTGGAAAGCAATCCTTCGGAGAGCGCAGGTAGTGTGTAATTTTCTTTAAATGAGTAAAGATATTCTTCAGTGAAATTTTTTGTAGAATGTTTGCGATTGTGATGTCACTCCTTTAATATATGGTAGAAAAGCTGGTTTTTGTTTCACTCTGTAACTGTGGGGTGTTGGTCTTGGTCGAGATGGTAAGGAACGCAGTTCATAGCCATTCTTAACCAGAATATTTCGGACATGTCAGGTCATGCACAGGTCGAATGCATGATTGGTAAGTGATGTTACCACCGAATTAGGTTGTCGAGGGTGATGATGATGCGAATAAGCATGTAGGTATTGGTTCGTATGTGTTGGTTTTCTGTAAACTGAATGGTCTAAGCTACCATTCTCTGGAGCCGGAACCAATACGTCCAAGAACGATGATCACATTCTTTCTCGTACGTAAACCTTATTTTACTATGTACGACGTAAGGTGTGCCAAAAGAAGTTCGTTGCGTCGAAATACCAGGCTACTCAAAAACTCACAAATCATGGTAGGTTAATATCCCGTTTTTAGTACAAAATAGTGACATCCACAGTGTTACAAATTTGTAAGTGTAAATTGAATGATGAATGTTGATTCGTCTTAAACCCTAAAATGTTTCATTACCTTATATTGGAGTACTTGAGATTGGGCGAGCAGTTACAGAGAAAATACAAAAGAAGACTAAACTATCAATAATCATTTTTTAAATAAATTACGTAATTAAAAAACATAAAATGGGAACCATCGCAGGCCCAGTCACCATACTACGAAAAAAAATTAAAAGTTGTTTTGCTTATCTGGGCTCCTTAGCAAAACTTTTGCGAGGATTCATATTTAGAAGTATGAGAAAAGCACCCATATTACCACTCCCTAAAACAGCATTCAACATAAAACAGAAAAAATATGGTAACCTCCAAACCAGGTTCATTCGATAACGTTGACACTTTTTAAAGTTTGACACTAACACAATGGTAGTGTAGCATTAACCCAAGTAACATTTTGATTATATTCCTAGTACAATTTTCCATGCCCAATAATATTGTCCTAAAATCATCACTACAAACTTTCCCTGTTATTGTAAAAGATTTATTTGTGGATATCATAGTTCTTCGCTAATAAAATACAAATTTAACGACATCTCAAAAGCAAAACTGTAGCGATCTTGCGCGCTGTCTCTGCAGTAGAAACTGCATTATTGCAAACATTGTTTCGGCAACCGACTACTTACCCAAATTTTTCAATCATTCGATAACACAGTCCATAAATCTCAAAAAACGTCATGCTTATAAAGATATAGTTCGTTATTCTGCTATATCTTACTAAAAACCACGTGGCTGCCTTAAACTTCGAAAGATTCGATGTAATTAATTACACGTTACAAAACAGGGTAATTGCCTTCTCTAATCACCTGTTTCTCCTAAATGTTTACAACCTTGGCAATGCTCTTGTATCTGTTGCGGTGTAGTTAACGGACGTACTCGGTTGTTTAGAAAAACGTGGGAGGTAACTGTGTTTATAAATAAACAACGAATATACTCGGTGGATAGTTGAAAAAGGGAATACATACTAAATGCGTTATAGCGATAACAACATTACAACCTTGGCAATGCTCTTGTATCTGATGCAGTGTAGTCAGTTGTTTATACAATCGTGGGAGCTAACTGCAGTGTTTATAGATAAATGACGAACACAAGGTGGAAAGTTCAGATAAGGCATAAATCCCAGATGCTAAAACAATTATAGGCCACAACAACGTTGCAGATGAGATAAACCGTCTTTTTAGGAAATAAACACCTAATTATTGTGTTATTGATCACCTTAGCAATGCAGATATCATCCCAGTTTGAAAAGTGTGTGATGTGAATAACTATTCTGATTTCAGGTGCTTTTATTTAATAAAATAATCGAACTACACGAGAAAAAAGTGAATATATATTTTATCGCTAAATTATCTTTTGGTTAAGTCTAAAAAAGTTGGGGTAAATTCCTTAAAAGTTTTTCTTGTAATTAAAACGATTTATATTTTGCCCCTTGTACCCCCGGCCCGATCTCAACTATCTAACCTGTATTATGCTTAAAATAAAAAATTGGCACACCGGGAGTGCTGACAAAAGTGAAAAATTTAGCGCTCAATGTTTGGGTATTTAAAATTTATAAACAGACTTCACTACAGATACATATATACAGAGGCGCCGGTATCGGTAACAGTGTCGTGAGTTCAATGGTTTTTTTTTCCCATCTAAAAAAATGCCCAACACGCCTAAAGAAGTTTTCATTTCAAAAAATGCGTAACTAATTGGGTTATTGTGCTATCAGATGACTTCATGGAACTTTTAGATTTAGTATTCCCTTACATAGTAAACAGTTTTTATTTTGCTGCCAGACTTTGAAAAGTCTTAAAATGGAACACTATAATTTTACCCCTTTGTAGTCTTTATATAGTGTGACCATTAGTGCTATGCACTCCCTGAGGTATGCGCGGCGAGGTGGGAGGCAAAGAAAAAACTGCATGAGTTCACATGAGATCAATACATGTCGGACATATCTTACGATATCAGTTTGCATTTCTAAGGCAAGACTTGTGGCGGGACGATGGTCGGAGGCTATCTATCTGTAATATATTATACTTACTTAGTTGATTAAAATGTAACTTAAATATACTCATATTTTATTAAAAATATGCAGGTGATAAATAAGAACTAAACTTATAATTCAAAGGACTTGTTTTATTAAACATTTTTTATATTTACAAACAAATATATATTCTAACGAAAGTTATTCTGACATAGATTCTGTTTCAACTTCATCTTCCATTTCATATCACGAGATAACGCAAGACCCATCTTGGAATATTTATCTCATGTGCGTCTGATATAGACAGTCCGATACAAATAACACTACCTGCCGCCACGAGCGTTGACGGCGAACTGACAGAGCGCAGCAGCCGATTCTCCCCCCCCCCCCCCCCCCCCCCGTCTCGCCGAGCGCATACCTCAGAGAGCGCACAGCACTAATGGTCACACTATAGCTAAAGTCACTTGCCTCAGGTTAAACACTGCAAGGACATTCCTCTCCATCCAAAGGGGGGGGGGGGGGGGACACAGAGGGGTCCACATTCACCGACAGGGCCGCAGTTGAATCCAACCGGTACTCCGTGACCCTATCTTGTGCTAGTGCAGTATTGATTCACTCATCCGATGGGCGGTTTGATGATGCACTGGCACTGAGGTGAATGAAGGAATATCGATGGGTTTTTAGTCGGTATGCCGTTTTTTAATAACCTACGGAAAGTTCTACAGACTCCATCAGTTCTTCCCGAGTTGCAAGACAAGCGTAAAGCAAAATATTAAAAATAAAAAGTGTAGCACTACCTGAAGTCTCCAATTGTAGGGTACAATATGCCTCCTTAAGGTTGTGCCATCCACCACGTTCTTACGATAGTCTGACCTATCGACAACCCGTAGCTTTGACTATGTGTAACCTGTCCTCGGCCACCACAATGTTCGTCGGCTTAAACGATCTACGAGCATTATGCCGTGCCATGTATCCTGCCCGCCCAGCTTCATTTAAAATCCATAATCCATTTTTCAGCGTCTTGGACATTAACTTGAAAAATCAAAATCATTGAAAATCATTTTGTTGCTGAACAGGGTTATTTATGGTACGCTCTATGCCTGCCGAAATAATAAACATGGACTCCAGGATATTTGCCAAACGTCGATCAATCGTATAATAGTACAGATTGAAACTATTCAGGGTTAAGTCATTTTTCTTTTTCTGTTATTAAGTTTATTCTTTTTACACCTCGGCCAATCTTCCATTAAGCAATGATCCTCTCCATCCAAAGGGTGTTTGGAAGAGATCGCTTTATTAAGCAATAAGACCGCCTATTATGCTTTTATTTGTTAATTTCTTTAAATCTGTTGTGTCTAGCTTGTAAGGTATAATAAAGAATTTTCATTCATACAAAAGTACAGAATTATATGTAATCAAGAAATAAAGAGATTATAAACGAGTGGTGGTCATTTGATCTATAAGGATCTTTATAGAGAATAATAAATGTGTATCGTGTTCAGATTCGGCTGAAATTCGTGTATGAACAAGTAATATTAGAATCAGACCAGCCATTCCAGTGGGCGTACAATCAGTGTACCTATGTAAATTAGGATAAAAAACCATCACACGAAATAATAGCTGTTTTTTCAGGTTCGATCTATTTTGTTCTGTTAAAAACATACGAAATGAAACATGTGTAACGAGAAGTAAGGTAGCTTTGATTAATTGGATTTGATTTGTAATCGAAACGTAGTATTTTTATAGACATATTTTAACTTGCAAATGCCAATTTTAGTTTAGGGTCAAGTCTTGCAAGTATAATTAGTCTTTTTCCCCAACTATTTAATTCAGTTCAAATAACATATGTATGAAATTCAATGAGTTATTGCAAAATTCTAAATTCTCAACTTTTAGTTCATCAAAATAACATTATATTTTTTGTTAGTTTGTTATTGTTAAACAAGACATCTTTAAAAACTTAGTAAGTGGAAGATACAAAAAGGCTGTCATGTTATCAGACTGGACTATCTATAGATATGGACTGTTTATTTTGCTTCTCTGTAGTTCCCTTAATCTAGAATCCTAGACAGAATACTATTCTTAGCACGTTTAAATTAACAATGAGATTTTATGTGTAGAATATCATTAATTTAAACTTCAAAAACTATCTTTGTTATAAACACTATTTTATTACTGTCGATAATCTCTATTTCTAAAATTACACCTGAAACAAAAACCTGCATGATAAAACTTCATAAAGTTTAATAAAATGTCTACAGTATTGAATTTGATTGGCAGTTCAATTATAAAAACAGGTTATCTTTTGTTGACTAATCCATCACAATATAATCAGTGTTTTTATCACTCTTAACTTTCCCCATAAGTTGATAAAATAATATACTGTTCTTATACCAAAACAACAGGAGAAGGTTGTAGTAGTTTCTTAGTCATGGATTATCGGATGATAAAATTAGTTTTTAGTACACACGGCTACACATCAAGCATAAGCTGACCTCTCATTCTACGAAAACCCTACACAATGCGAGATCAGCTTATACTGGAAAAATATAGCTTAATGTTTAGCCGTGTGTACGTCCCATATTCTCAAAAGATGTTCTATGGCACTGTTTTTCAACGTGTGGGCGACCTCCTGAGGCATCACGAAGCCTATTTAGGGGGGTCGCGAAGCTTCTATATGGGAGTTGCAAAAGGTTGGGAAAGCTACAGCAGTAAAAAAACAATAAAGTATAAAAATATTTATTTTGAAAAATGTTAATCAAAGGACATAATAATTTGTATCAAATAAAAAAAAATTATGAGATCTCTTCCATCTAAAATATTTGTATCATATTAACATAAAATAAAAAAAAATCTTATGAGAACTCTTAACGCGGAGGTTGCGCTTGTTTTTGATTTGAAGTGGTTGAAGTGATCGAAGTGGTTTTGATTTAGAGACGATGACCACAAGTCGATTTTATCTGTAAAGCCATGGATTTTGTCTTTAACAGTGATGACATTTTCATCTCGCCTTTGAAGACTTTTATTCAAGATGTTTAAAATCAGAAGGAAAAGCCAATTTCAAAAGGAATTCCGGCTCACAAATGAATTTGGAGTATTCTGACTTGGCCTGCTGCAAATAAATTAAAAGTTCAGCGCGAAGTTCCAAAACTCTGGCTAGTACTTTGCCCCTTGACAACCACCTAACCTCTGTATGATAAAGAAAATTTTAGTGGAGTGCTCCCATATCTTCACAAATTTTTCGAAACAGTCGTGTTAGCAATGCTTTTCCTTTAATAGAATTTACAATTTTTATAATAATATTTAGAATTTGAATGTATTCCTTTGGCAAGGTTTTGGCCGCAAAAACTTGGCGATGGAGAATACAATGCATCTACGAATAGCAATACATTTCTTTTCCCAATGAATATTCATATTTTTCGTAGCTTCAAGGAACACGTTATGCAATCACTTTATTATTCGTGACAAGCGCTCTACAAAACAGTATTTCTTCCATTAATTTTCCATTGAATTCAAAACGCACAAAAGCTACAAACTGTGCACAATCTGCAATATCCTTCGATCTATCAAATTTCAAGGACAAGTACTTTTTTCTATGATTTGATCATGTCAATATCAGTCGCCATATTGCTTATTCTGCGTTAAATGATATTGTCAGAGAGAGGTATACTTTTGAGTTTTTCGACTTCTTGTTTAGCTAACACAATCTCCGCCTTATATAAAGCCGCTGGTATAATCAAATATTCGGCAATAGTATGAAGTTTTCCTGCTTTAGCCACACGAAGAGCTACTCGATAACTAGCCAGCAACGCTTTCTCATTTACGTTGGTCATTTTTATAATAGCAGTTTATTGAGGTCGTAGAGCTTTTAATTTTCTTTCAAAAAAATCCGTAGGTTTATTTTTTCATTTGGATGCTTTGTATTGAGTTGGCGTACTAACATTGATGACTTCATGCTCTCTTTTGATAAAGTTTCAAAGCAAATAACATACTATGGCTTATTCCCAATCACAGTAAATTCGAATTTCAAATAACTTTCGTCATAAAGACGTTTTTTCTTTATTTTAGTTTCATCACTCCCGCTAGAAGATGATGATTCTGTTGGTTATTTTAAAATTTTTTAATTTTCAATCAATAATAAATACCCTTCAGTTAAATACGTAAAAACAATGGCTGGTACTCGACAAACAGTAGCCGACTGACGCTTGCAACCACAGAACACAAAAAACAATAGAAGTCGTAAGTAGGCGGAGCCCGCGTAACACTAAGTACGCGGAGTTCCGCGCACTACAAGCTTCGCTCACTTCAGTCGTGTTTCAATTACTGTGGAGTAAACGTACTTCAAAAAAATATAAAAATGCCATATTGTGCCGTTTTGGAGTGTAAATATTATAGCCGAACCAAAAATTAAACAAAAGGGGCATATCCTATCACCGGTAAGTATTATTTTATTGTTTTTTGTTAGTTTTGTTTAAAATGCAAAATCGTCAAACAAAATAGACTGTGAATCATACTCTTTAAGGTTGCGTTTCCCTTAAACATCAACTTACGCTACTCAATTAGGGATGAGACCCCAATATACTGATGAATGTGTTATCGATAGCTTTAATTAGTTACTCCCTATTAAAAGATGTAGACGTTTTAGGCGTTAATTCCTTTTGTTGTTTTATTGATGATTTTTTGAATGCATTCTAGACTTATGGTGTGAAATATTATTATAACTTCAGTTTTCAGTTTCCCCAAGGCGCCAGACATAAAAAAAAATAAAAAAAACGTACAACTTATGAGTCATCCAGCATACAGAGTAATGACCTGGCACCGTGTGACTTTTTTCTGTTTCCAAAAATCAAGAACCAATTACCCGATCAACGGTTTTCATCACCAGAAGAGGCTGTCGAATAGTATGAAAAAAATGTATCTGACGTTACCACTGGAGGAGTGACACAAATGTTTTGAAAATTGGTTCAATTGTATGAAAAAGTACATTGACGCAAAGGGAGAATATTTTGAGATATAAAAAATAAATTCATTTTTGGTCATTAATAGTAGTTTTGTATTATTGATTCCGGAAACTTTTAGTGTGCCCCTCGTATAATAATTCAGTATTAATATTCCAGTAATATAATATTTTTTTAAGTATTTATGGGTTGGAAACCTGTGATTATGTTATGAAAGGAAGAAAAGAAAAGCTGTTTATTTCGACCACCTATATTGCGTACCTACCTGACATACCAATTTCGTTATCCATAGTAGGTAGGTGATAATCGATATCGATACATTTATCTTGTATCCTGATAGGTACATCACTAAAGCAGTAGCAAAATATTTTGGACCATAGAATAACAGCCATGGCATTATCAATCTTATTCTTTGCTGTTAGAGACTATAACAAAAATCCTTAGCCACAGCGCCATCTGTTATTGAGTGGCTTTGTTTTGTGGGTAATCAAGTAACAGCCATTGCATTATCAGTTTTATTTCTAATTAATAGAGACTAAAATAAAAATATTTTCTAAAGCGCCATCTTTTGGTGAGTAGATTTTAATTTTTTATTACTATTTATTTTAATGAATTTTAAACCATGTTTCCTTAGTGGCTAAGGTTTATATCCGTAAAATTAGTTTTATGGTTTTATGACTTTTTGAACGTTCTCTTTCAACCAATTATAACTTTTATTTCTAAGTGTGCTAGTTTTTACATGTGTGAGTTTAGCTACACTGGTTTTCATAGTGAAAAGTCATCATGCTAGTTCTATTGTTTTTTTATGTTCTGTGCTTGCAACCAATCGCAACGCACGCGAGTCGCGATCGCGCGTGCCGTGGCTGCATAGACTGCGTCGCCCCCTTAAGGCTGCTTTTCCACCAGAGATGTGCTATACAGCTATAATGCAAGGATGTAAAAGCTAAGCTATGAAACTATGTGACCATTTCCAATACAACTAAGCTATGTAGCGAAGCGAGTAAGATCTGCAAACGCGGGCCTACTGAGTACTCTGCTCTTCACATAACTACCACTCGGGGCCATCCACAGAACATAAAAAACAATAGAACTAGCATGATGAATTTTTACTAAGAAAACCAGTGTAGCTAAACTTATATATGTATGTAAAAACTAGCACACTTAGAAACAAAAGTTATAATTGGTTGAAAGAAAACGTTCAAAGAGGCCTAAAACCATAAAACCAATTTAACGGATATAAAACCTTAGTTACTATGGAACATGGTTTAAAATTCAATAAAATAAACGTAGAAAAAAATTAAAGTTTACTTCTTCTACTTGGCAAAAGATGGCGCTTTAGAAAATATTTTTATTTTAGTCTCTATTAATTAGACATAAGACTGATAATGCAATGGCTGTTATTTGATTACCCACAAAACAAAGCCACTCAACAACAGATGGCGCTGTCGCTAACGATTTTTGTTAGTCTCTAACTGCAAAGAATAAGATTGATAATGCAATGGCTGTTACTCTCATGCTCAAATAACAGCGTTACTCACTTAGTGATGTACCAATGAGCATACAAGACGAATGTATCGATATCGATTATCACCTACCTACTACGGGTAACGAAATAGGTACGTCAGGTTATATTTGTGGTGGTCGAAATAAAAAGCTTTTCTTTTCTTTCTTTCTTAACATACTCACAGGTAATCCAACTCATAAATGCTTACTTAAAAAAATATTATTTGAGGGGCACACTAAAAGTTTCCGGAATCAATAAAAAAAAATACTAATAATGGTCAAAAATTAATTTATTATTTCTCAAAATATTCTCCCTTTGCGTCAATGCACTTTTTCATAAGATATTTTTTTTTTATGTCTTGCGCCTTAGGAAACTGAAAACAAAAGTTATTACATTATTTCACACCATAGGTCTAAAATACATTCAAAAAATCATCAATAAAACAACAAGGAATTAAAGCCCTAAAACTTATACGCCTTTTAATAGGGGGTAACTAATTAAAGCTATCGATAACAGATTCATCAGTATATTGGGGTCACATCCCTAATTGAGTAGCTTAAGTTGAGGTTTAAGAGAAACGCGACCTTAAGGAGTATGATTCACAGTCTATTTTGTTTGACAATTTTGCATTTTAAACAAAACTAACAAAAAACAATAAAATAATACTTCCCGGTGATAGGATATGCCCCCTTTTGTTAAATTTTTGGTTCGGCTATAATATTTACACTCCAAAACGGCACAATATGGCATTTTTATATTTTTTTGAAGTACGTTTACCCCACAGTAATTGAAACACGACTGAAGTGAGCGAAGCTTGTAGTGCGCGGAACTCCGCGTACTTGGTGTTACGCGGGCCCCGCCTACTTACGACTTCTATTGTTTTTTGTGTTCTGTGGGACCATCCATAGCACGCATCCATACCACGCATCCTTTCATATAAACAACATAGCTTAGTTGAATCTGTTTCCACCAGTGCTATGCTATATGGACTAATGAATATGATATATGGTGGATATCAAACGCAGCCATAGCAACGTAGCATAGCACATCTCTAGTGTAAAAGCAGCCTTACGCTCGTTGCGTGTCGTTCGCTCATTCGCTTAATATTGTCACTTGCCACACTCGTGGCGCCATCGGCCGTGTGTGGTCTTACGTATGCGCCTCAATTACGTTATCTATTAGCAACGCATTCGATGTAAAAAATGTGTTTTACGTACTTATTTATGTATTTATCCGAACCCTAGTTATTAAAATGAATAAATATGTTGGATTGAATATTTGTCACAAACTAAAATAAGTGTTGCGAAATATTTCTTCATACTACCCTATAGAATGAAGAAATATTTCGCGACCCCGCTGTCTCATGAAAAAGGTTGAGAAACACCTTTCTATGCGATTATATGATTGAGTACTTATTATATTTACAATTAAAATGTAAGAGATTGAGCTGCTCAGAGCAAAATATAATAAAAAAACGTATGATTTATAACTTTAAGTTTATAAAAGATGCCGTTTAACCGTAAGCCATTTAAGCCTTATGATAAATTCAATATCTTGAAGTTTAAATATAAGCTCAATGTCTATAGATAATATTGGAAATAGGACAGTTAACAAGACATTACGAAGACTAGCTCTCTATTGCGTCTTTAGATTACGTCCTGTTATCTAAGATACGATTTTACGAAATTTTATTTTTTTATAAAACACTTATATTCCTAACATATAATAATTATTCAAAAAAGTCGCTATTGGACCTTGGTTTGAATAATGTTTATTCTGGAAAAAACAATGGTTATAATTTCACCTGGTTTTGTTAGCTCAAATATAAAAAAATGTGTTTTTTGGTAATGGCAAAATTAAAAATGCCTACGACCAACCGACGACGATACCTTCAAAGTTTTAATCGCAAAGTGCTTTTGTGACAAATTAGAAAAGGGAAGTTGGAAATTACCTATTATTTAAACACAAAAAACAGCCAGTGAAATTTGTAAGTAGAGATATTTTTATAACCCAACAAGTTGAATAAACAAAGTAAATGTATCCGTCACGGGACGCCCGGTGGATGTGTAACATCTAAATGGTTGGATAATGAATGAATTTATAAATTAAGACAACCGTTTATAATAATCTTTTCTAATACGCAAAACGGCCCAGCAGCCCAACGGCCAAACGGACTTGGGACTTGACATCTTACCTCTACATAACAGATATCGCCCATTTGACGCATACCGTCACGGCAGCGTGTCGGCATCGCTATACGAGTCGGTTTTACTTCGAAAGCAAGCCAATAGATATTTCATATCAAAAACTGAAGGCTTTACATTTAATTATCATTTTAAGATGATTTATACAGCGCCTGGTGAAACGTTACATCATTAGGTCGTTGAATGATGCAGCCTCAGTGTGCGAGGCGGTGTACCTGAGATACCAGAGTAACATAGAGTTACTGGAATACCAGTCAATAGACGGTGGCAGCTGAAAAGAGTCCGCTACGTATCCCTGCACAGCTCAGCTTCCTCGCATATCTCTGGTGAAAACAGTCGCACCGTTTCATAGCCTCTCTATGTAACCCCGCACCGCTTAGCTTCCTCGCATATCTCTGGTGAAAACAGTCACACCGTTTCACAGCCTCGCTATGTATCCCCACACCGCTTAGCTTCCTCGCACATCTCTGGTGGAAACAGTCACAACGTTTCACAGCCTCGCTACGTATCCTCGCATCGCTTAGCTTCCTCGCACATCTCTGGTGGAAACAGTCACACCGTTCTATTGGTTACGGTCTATTGGTTAACCTATCTAAGTCCCAGGTTCTACTTTTAGGAAGTCCATAAATGCTGAGAGTTGTCAACCAGTCTACCCTTCCTCAAATCCAGTTTGATCAGGTGCCTATACCTTACTCGAACAAGGCCAAGATCCTTGGTGTCATTTTTGACAATCAGCTATCATGGGCCAGCTACATAAATGCAATCAGCAAAAGGGTGCATTTTTCTTTTCAATTCCTGAAACGTCTTCAGAAATTTCTTCTCTTTGAAATAAAAATTATTCTCGCCCAAGCCCTATTGCTGCCCCTTCTCGACTACTCAGATGTCTGCTTTCTTGATGCCACGGAAGGACTTCTCAATAAACTGGAACGTCTACAGAACTTGTGCATTCGTTTTATTTTCGGACTGCGCAAGTTCGATCGCGTATCCACGTTCAGATCCCAACTTAAATGGCTCCCTATTCATCTTCGTCGTGATCTTTACGTTCTTTCACTCTTATTTAAAGTAATATATTGTCCACTCTCTCCTCCCTACCTCAGTGAATGCTTCGAATTCCTTGTCCCTCGCGGTGTGACATGCCGGTCCTCTAAGTCCCTTCTCCTTAAAACACCTCGACACACTTCGAGCCGCTATGGTGGCTCCTTTATCGTTTATGCGGTGAAAATTTGGAATGCCCTGCTCCATGATATTCGCGCTAGTCCATCGTTTAACATTTTCAAACGGAAAGTTAAAGAGCACTATATATTGCATATAATACATATATTGTAGGTATATATTTAATTTCATATGCAATTTTATGTACATATATTAGTCTATTTATTTTATTTATTATATTTATTCATTTTATTACTTACTTTTGGTACATTTCGTTTTATTTGTTTAAGATTTATGTACATATTTATGATTCTTGTACACGCACCTACCTTTAAAATCATCTCTCTTTCTAGCCTCAAAGGTTTGCTAGAAGAAAACTGTTCTTAAGGTTAAGCTCGCCTTTGTACATGCCCTCTATTTCTGTACTGTTTTAATATATTTTCTTGTGTACAGTAAAGAATAATGAATAAAGATCCGTTTCACAGTCTCGCTACGTATCCCCATACCGCTTAGCTTCCTCGCACATCTCTGCTGGAACCAGTCACACCGTTTCACAGTTTTGCTACGTATCCCCACACCGCTTAGCTTCCTCGCACATCTCTGCTGGAAATAGTCACACCGTTTTACAGCCTCGGTACGTATCCCCGCACCGCTTAGCTTCCTTCACACATCTCTGCTGGAAACTGTCACATCGTTTCACAGGTTTGCTACGTATCCCCGCACCGCTTACCTTCCTCGCACATCTCTGCTGAAAATAGTCACACCGTTTCACAGCTTCGCTACGTATCCCCGCACCACTCAGCATCCTCACACATCTCTGCTTGAAACAGTCACACCGTTTCACAGCCTCGCTACGTATCCCCGCACCGCTTAGCTTCTTTGCACATCTCTGCTAGAAACAGTCAGACTGTTTCACAGCTTCGCTACGTATCCCCGCACTGCTTAGCTTCCTCGCAAATCTCTGCTGGAAACAGTCACACCGTTTCACAGCTGCGCTACGTATCCCCGCACCGCTTAGTTTCCTTGCACATCTCTGCTGGAAAGAGTCACACCGTTTCACAGCTTCACTACGTATCCCCGCACCGCTTAGCTTCCTCGCACATCTCTGCTGGAAACAGTCACACCGATTCACAGCTTCGCTACGTATCCCCGCACCGCTTAGCTTCCTCGCACATCTCTGCTGGAAACAGTCACACCATTTAACAGCCTCGCTACGTATCCCTGCACCGCTAAGCTTCCTCGCACATCTCTGGTGGAAACGCAGCCACAATCGACTGAAAATACGTCATATTTTATACTGGTTTGCTCAAGACAGTGTTTATTATGTATTTCCTGTAGAGTATGGTTTGCTCCCGATGTTTATACCTTTTCCGTTTTGAGCACGTGTAAAGCGCAAATCTATGTATCTATGGGGAGAGCTGTATTCAGAGGTGGATCCTAGGGCTGAAAACATGATGATCATTATAGCACAAATACCTTTTTCGAGTGTGACAATTTAGGCTAAACGGTACGGATGCATGGGGAGAAAGGTTTCCGTGTGAAGGATACGCATTGGAAAGCACAGCGCAGTGGACGTCATTTGGCTTGTATGATGATGATGTTTATAGAATCCTCAGAAAACTGTAATTAAAACTTCCTTTGTTTTTTTATTAATTGTCAATAGCACTCTATAAATTATTGTCAGGCAATTAAACCATTTCCTTCTATTGTTTCCCTTTGAGTTAAAATCAATCGCCTCAAAATGTTTTTGTATTAAGAATTTAGGATATTAAATGTCCTTATTTAAAGGCAAACCATATAAAATGGTAAATGGGTAAACTATTTCACATGGGTCCATACGGAGTCTCTAGCTGTCACACCACGGCTTCCCATATGTAGTACCTTAGTACCTGAGGTAGTTTTTTTACCAATTTGAATTTAGTAACAAAACCGTATGAATTACAAAAAAAAATCAGCCTATATAACATAGCGCTATTTTAAAGAGCTTAATACGAGTATAAACATTTCCTAAGCATCTGAACGTCCCATTTTGCGGTTTTTATAAAATGTAACTAATTAAAGTAAAGTACAGCTTTTAAATAAAGCCAAGGCTTTGAATATTTAAGTAGTTGGTTTTAATGGACGTCCACTGCTGAACATAGGCCTCCCCCATAGATTTCCGGAGCAACTGATCATGTGCGACCTGCACCCAACGCCTCCCAGCAACCTATATCAGGTCGTCTTTCCATCTAGTGGGAGGCCGTCCTGCGCTGTGCTTTCCAGTGCGTGGTCTCAACTTGAGAACATTTCTGCCCCAACGGCGGTCAGTTCTTTGAACTATGCGCCCTGTCAACTGCCACTTCAACCTGCTTATTATTGTGCTACGAGTATGTCAGTTTTTCTCATAACTACTCATCATCATCATCATCATCAGCCTACATTAGTCCACTGCTGGACATAGGCTTCTCCCAATACGCGCCACTGAGCCTTTAAAATATTATCATTGGATCTGTAATTTATCGGATTACTCTTTTGTAAAAGATCCGGACTATAGGGGGTCTTAGGCAGTACTCTATCGTCATCATCATCAGCCGGGAGACGTCCACTGCTGAACATAGGCCTCTCCCTTAGATCGCCACAACGAGCGGTTGGCAGCCGTTTGCGCCCAACGGCTCCCCGCGATTCTTATTAGATCGTAATCTTACTAATCGGTGTTCAGCAGTACTCTATAATCCGAAAAATTTGATAGTTCGACACTGCCCTGCAAAACGTTTGTCGAATTACCAGGGGTCTGCTGTATATTCGAATTTTCTATTGTTCGTGGGATACGATTTTGTTTAATGTGCAGATTAAGCTTTTGTTGTGAAAGTGAACCTTTGTTTACGCAAATTGAAAAAATAACAAGTTGTATTCAATGAATAATTTGAAAGTCTTTGTTTATTTGTAAAATAAAAAACGGTTTTCGTATTGTTCTAAAATAACTGTTTTTGAACCAATACTAAATAAGAAGTCCCTTTGAGATGGCGTGAAGTAAATAAAGATGGTGTGCGTCATACTCCAAATTAAACAGAATATATTTGAGAGAGTACAAATCGAAATACGTCATATTAAAGATTTTATGAAACAAGCTTCCGCACGTGGCATCGCACGTGTGGTCTGTCACAACAAGTAGCATAATATCTAAATTGAGTTCATAATCCATCTATATATCAAATTTTATCGAAATCAGTCCAGCCGGTTAGTTGTGAAAATGGTACAAACAGATAAATAGACAGAAAGACAGAGCTACTATTAAATTTATATTATAAGGATAGTTTAGGCACGGGTTTTTATCAAGGGATTATTAGTCGAATAATAAAATCTTTATTGTATATTGTAAATTAAAAATACAAATAATTTATTTCAAATATAACATGGGTACAAAGAAGAAAGAGAGTTTTTTGTCTACAGTTTTAGTTAAAAAAAACTGTATTACAGAAGACATCCCCGAAACAATAATGCCACATCCAATTTAAAAAAAAACGGTTAAATGCGAGTCGGACTCGCGCACGAAGGGTTCCATACCATTATCTACAGGGTTAAAGGCTAAGTCGACCTAGATCCTTAAGGGGGTTGTAGTTTCCATTATTGCTGACTGATTTGACTATGAAAAACCCTACCCCAAAACTTAACAGTTTTCAAAATATTATAATTTTAATTTTTTTATGATGTTTGCCGATTTCTTGTCTATTGTGCAACTTTTTTTGTAATTTGTGCATATAGTTTTATGTTTTTTATGATTTTTGTGTAGTAGATAAGTTTTTTTATTTTTTTTAACACAAAAATTTCAGATGAATAAACAAACTGGGTCGTTGTAGACGATTCATAGTTGAAAAAAGGAATAAGTTTGTACGAAGTATTTTCTTATTTAAGGAATAATATAAAAAAAAAATTGTAATTGCAATTGTACTTAAAAATATCTACGTTTCATCAGCAATCTAACAAGGTATAACGGTTTTGGGTATTATCAGAATTCCTAGAAAAAACTTAGATGAAAGGCTCACAGGTAGGTAAAAAATAACAGTGCTTTATGCGTAAAATTTATCACTTGGCTCTAGAAAGCAAAATAAAACAATGCAAATAGGTACATAATTACATTTATTACTCTTTTAACATAGTCTACGCCTACAACTCATGTTCTACATGTCCACCTCTGTTTCGCACACATATATTCATTCTTTTTCTAAGTCCACTTTTCACTACACTAGTAGTTAAAATCCTTCTCATTTGATTTGCCGCATCGATTATTCTTTCTCTCAAAATATCAACAGATGTAATTGGATTAGGCGCATTGTAAACTAAACGCTTCATATGTCCCCACACATAAAAATCCATTCGGGTTAGGTCGGGAAATCTAGCTGGCCACGGTATGGGTTTACCTCTTCCGATCCACATAATGGAATAATTAGTGTCTAGCCAATTTCTAACACTTCTCCTGAAATGTGCTGGGCAACGGTCATGCTGAAACCATATGTCTCGAATAAGATTGAGTGGTAAATCATCCAGAAAGTCCGATAAATCTTCTCATAAAAAAATTTCGTAGTGTTCTCCATTTAAATTGTCAGGGAGAAAGTAAGGTCCAATCAAATGGTTGGAAATTATCCATAGATTCAAACTGAATCGTCTTTGTGAGCCCTTTATCCGCTTTTTATTGGGATTTCCCTGTTCTTTCGGAGCCCAATAATGAGCGTTGTGGTAATTGGTTATACCATCTTTATCAAACTTGGACTTATCTGTCCACAAGATATTTTTCAGAAATGACGGGTCTTCTAAATCTGCATTGAGCATGAATCTGCAGAAATCGAACCTCCTCAAAGGATGTCCTTCTTCGATAACTTGTACTAGCGTGTAGTAATATGGGTATAGGCCCGCAGCATTGATAGTAAACTACACTTTCCACTGCGAGAGTCCAAGTTCTCGGGCAACAATATTGGTAGAAGTGGTTGGATCAAATCTAAAACGTTGAACTATCTCGTTGTCTTGCTTTTCGTCATCATCAATGACCCAGGTCTGTTCGTCGTCTTGAAAAAGAGCCTGTCTCTCTCAGTCGTCGATAAATAAAAAAAAAAGTCCAGTTAGCAGTTAGCATAGTCACGAATCGAAAGCAAAAAAGTCCAGAAATACAAGCCAAGTCGAGTAAGAAACAGAGAGCACTGAGTATCGCATCTATCACGGATGAATCACGTAAGCAGACTAATAAACTACATACACTCAAAAACACCAAAATAGCTTATTGAACACCCACCAATGTTTTTGCAGTATAGGGTACTATTTTGCTCGCACACTTGCATAACTCGTATTATATCCCGCTCGCGCGTACCGCATTCCTTTGAAGGACAATAAGCACCGTTATTTTTTACTAGTACCTGTGAGGCATTTTTCTAAGTTTTTTCTAGAAATTCTGATAACACCCTAGACTGTTATACCTTGTTGGATAGCTGAAGAAACGTAGATATTTTTAAGTAAAACTGCAATATAACTACCATAGATTTTTTTTAAATATTACTCAGAGAAATAAATACTTTGTACAAATTTATTTCTTTTTTCAATTATGAATCGTCTACTACGACTCAGTTTGTTTATTTACTTAAAATTTTGGTGTTAAAAATAATAAAGCACCTTATCTACTACACAAAAATTGCAAAAACCATAAAATTAGATACACAAATTATAAAAAAAAGTAGCACAATAGACAAGAAATCGGCAAATTTCATAAAAAATTAAAACTCCAATATCTTGAAAACGGTTAAGTCTGGGGTAGGGTGTTTCATAGTCAAATATATATAGATAGAAACTACAACCCTCTTAAGAAGCTAGGTCGACTTAGCCTTTAACCCTGTATAAAAACGGCAAAAATATCATGTCTGTTGTATGGGAGCCCCACTTAAATATTTATTTTATTTAATAGCACATTTTTATTAATTTACCATATTAGTTGGTGCCGATTAAGCAAGTCCTCTATATTGTATGAGCACCCATACAACTCAGAGGACTATCTAAATTTGCACCAACTATGTATGTATGGGGACACTCTTTAATTTTCAACTTTTTTATTTTTTGGAATTTTTCCTTTATTTGTGGTGTTTCGTAAATCTAGGTCAACGGGAACTACCATAATGGTTTTTCGACTCAACACCTATAGGGTACTTCCGGTTGACCTAGAATTGTCAATTTTGGTTAAAGCAAGGTCTTACAGCACAAGTAAAGGGAAAATTCCGAAAAATAAAAATCAAGTTGAAAATTAAAATTAATTTTGGTACTTACAAGTTTTCGCGAAAATCTAAATTTTCCCACATCTTTTAATCGTGTAAACTCAGGATCTTGATTTTTATACACCTAGTAGGGACTCAGACCTCAGTATCTGGTATAAATTTCAACTTGCTAGGTTTACCCGTTCCTGAGAAAATCGGTGGTGACACACGGATAGACAGACGGAGAAGAGAGTGGCCTTATAAGGGTTCCTTTTTTACCTTTTGAGATATGGAATCCTAAAAGTTCATTTATATATTCAGCAAAACTAGCGCTTGTCTTTTTGAGCTCAGGGACTACACATACGTTTATAATGTATGTAGGTGAAAACTAGACTAAACTAGTTTTAATATAAGATAAGGCAAACTAAACGTAACTAAGTAATAACAATTGAAAGATACATATTTGCGCAACTTAACCAATAGCACGGTAAGTTATTTTGCTAATTGCAAAATCATAGTAGAGGATCGTACTCGTATTATGCATCTGCCTTTAATTTTAGGTCTAAAACGTAACGTAACCTATGTTTTATTGCGCTCTGGATTCTTGGTTAGCGATTACCGTCATACACTGAGATATTAAGTATACCTTAGTGCTTTAAATTTTTGACTCGAACGTTAGATGTGATCTCAAAGTAATCTAATATTAAATTCATATATAATAATATTTATTAGCTGTCTGTTTATCATAATTATATATTTTTTTTTATACTACTTATATGGCAAACGAGCATGCAGTCCACCAGATGTTAAGTGGCTACTGCAGCCCATGGATATCCACATAGAATTCAAAACAAGCTATTATGTTGTCTTGATCTCTATGTGGATACGTTGCCATACTATAGCACTTAGCTGTTATGCTTATGTGCCAGTAATTACAGGAATATACCATTACCATGTAACCGGAACACAGCAGTACTGCTATTAGGCGGCAGATAAAGGTAAGGCGGTGGTGCCCACTTCCTCGAGCCCGTTCACAAAAACTCTACCACCAGTCTAAAGAAAATCCAGATCCAAAGGTTGTCTGGAAGAGATCGCTTTTAGCGATAAGACCGCCCATTGTACCTTTATTTATTGTTTATTTCCATTATTGTATTTTTATTTGGTGTGCAATAAAGAGTATTTCATTCATTCATTCATTCAGTCTATATTTTTCTATATCTGTTTATCATAATTTTATAATAATAATAACTGTTGACCGCGACTTCGTGCGCGTTACACAACTAAGTGAACTAAGTGAAGTAACCTAGAAATAAAGCTAAACTCGCTGTTGTAACTTGAGTTGACACCCCATTTTTATCCCATGGGACCTGATTTATAGATAAAGTAGTATCTGTGTTAATCCAGATTATAATCTACGTAGATACTATATTTCATTGAAATTGGTTGAGCTGTTACGACGTGATTGAGCAACAAACAAACAAACAACCGAACTTTTGCATTTATAAAACAACATTTTGAAGCAGTAAGGATATCATCTAGCTGCATAAGGCTCAGTAGACAATACTTCGGAAGTCGGCAAAAGAAAGATATTTATATTTATTAAAATGTCAAGCCCAAACATGATTTTTTTTTAAATTAAATATGACTTTGTCGGTATTGGTGCGCATTTTCGATTATCATAACAAAAGTTGACCGAATTGAGATAGCCGCAGAGTTCACTTCCGCGCTAAGGGTTCCCTTGTTTCATTCATCAAAAAGCAGAGTTTTTTTTTGGTTTGACAATATAAATTAAAATTACTTTTTCTTGTACAAGTAGGCATTATTTACAATTATTACCCAAGTCGAGTAAGAGATGATCAGCTGTGGCAAACGTACGGACGGACTAAGTTCCACCATAAGGGTTCCGTATTTACAATCCTGTAAAGGGTTGACCTCATAACTGTCACTTTTATTTTAACTTATCAGTAATCTTTTTTTTTAAACTAAATAGATCTTTGTTTGAGCACAATCTCACCTGATGGTAAGCGATGATGTGGTCTAAGATGAAGCACGAAGATCTAGAAAAAACCTATTCACTCTTACCTTAAAGAGGCCCGGATTTTATTCTTTAGGAAAAACAGACGACGGCAAAGCGTTCCATACCTTAACTGTACGCATCAAGAACGTAGAACCAAAACGGTGTGTGCGAATGGGTGGTATATCAACTAGGTACGGATGGTACTGAGCCGTGCGCCTGCTTGTTTTTTGATGGAAAGGAGATAGCGAAACCGGATCGTAAAGTTCCTGGGCACATTTCCCGAAATGTATTCTGTAAAAGATCGATAGGCTTGCAACTTTACGGCGGTGTTCTAGACTTTGGGTCTTAGCCTCCGCCATATATTGCTACCTATCTACCTTCAAAGTAATAATCCATAATCTAACAGTCAGTTAGAAAACCATGATAAGCGTTAAGTTTCCTATCTTCATTAGACTTAAACAATTTATATCAAAATCTCACCATAAAAGTTTTTTTTTGTAATAGATAAGTACTAGCTGAGCCGCCCGCGGCTTCGCACACATTTTCTAATAAGCCATTACCTTACTGCGCAGTCAGGTAATCGAACTTTTTAAGATATACATTTCCCTAGTACATTAATTTGATCTATCTCGTGGTTTAGCCAGCGTTTGCGATTTAAAGGCACAAAAATGTATTTTGGGCTTTTCTGTACATTTTATGTAAATATTATACATATAAACAAATATATATAGCTAAATATATATAATTGATGCAAGGCTCCTCAGCCTGGAGTATCGACGAAAAGTTACTAGCCTCTCGGTTTTTTTTTTTGAGTACATTTCGGGGAGTGTGCGGCGGAACTTTTCAACCTGATCCCACCATCTCCATTCTATCAACGGACAACCAGACGCTATGCAGTGTGCCACCGTTATATGGTAGAAATACCTCCCTTTCGCACAAAGCGGTTCTCTTTGACCTTTATTATGCGCACCGCCAAAGAGTGGAAAGCCTTGCCAGAGTCTGTGTTTCCAGATAGCTACAACCTGGGTATCTTTAAGTCGCGAGTGAATAGGTTTCTTCTTGGCAAGCGTGTAACATCGTAGACTGCATCATCGCTTACCATCAGGCAAGATCGTGGTCAAACGCAAGCCTATAATGTACAAAAAATAAATAAAAAAAACATTTTCCAATTGAAACACTATTTATTGCTGAAAACTGCATTAAAATCCGTTGAGAGTTTAAAAGATCTAAGCGAATAGACAGCGGAAGCGACCTCATTTTATACTACGTAAAGATTAGGTAATGCAACCCTAAAGAGTGTTACAGTTAAAAAAAACACTCTGACAGAGTGTTTTTTTTTTAAACGAACTGATGTTTTAAAAGAAACTGCACCTGTATTTCTTCTGGTTATGGGTGATGCCGTACTGTTACAGGTAAAAAAAAAACTCTGACAGAGTGTTACAGTTTAAAAAAAACACTCTGACAGTGTTTTTTTTTTAACTGTAACAGTACGGCAGCACCCATAACCAGAGGAGATACAGATGCAGTTTCTTTTAAATATCAGTTCGTTTTTGAAGAAAAGCATTTTGGCATTAATTTTTTTTTTGGTCAAGCGTGAGTAGCGACTTAAAATGAATCAAGTTGGTATTTTTTTTTGATGCTGTTCGATGCAGTCTTATATAAGGATCATTTTACTGTATCGGATGAAAAAAATCTGAACAGCGAAAGTTAGTCAAATTTGATAAAATAGGTAGTAAAGTATGGTTCAATTAATTACATATTACTTATACAGATTACTTCCTCAATCATGCCCAGACCACGATTGAGGAAGTATGCTTCAATTAAGTCTACTTTTTGCGTATTTGACAATGCCATGATAGGACAAATAAGATGATGCAATGACTGATATAAAAGTCCGACAGGTGCAAGAACCATGTTCGAAATTCAAAATTATTCTGAAATACGATTTTTTTTTGAATTGCTCATGAGAGCATGGAGTTCCTAAACTTCTTAATCGCTACAGTATTATTACGTCTTTAATGTGCAAGTAGAATCTAATAAAATGTTTGTAGAAGGAATTTTGTTTGTCCTGTTGTATGAGATTACTTTTTCTCGAATTTGACTAACTTCCGCTATTCAGATTTTTTTCATCCGATACAATAAAATGATCCTTACAAAGAAATGCATCGATCGGCATCAAAAAAAATTACCATCTTGGTTCATTTTAAGGCGCTACTCACACTTGACCAAAAAAATTTTAATGCCAAAATGTTTTTATTTGAAAACAAGCTGATGTTTTAAAAGAAACTGCACCTGTATCTCCTCTGGTTATGGGTGCTGCCGTACTGTTACAGTTAAACAAAAACACTCTGTATATAATTAAATGTCAGATCGTAGTTTATCATAAGTTTAGAAATAAATAACATCCAGTAGTTATTGTACGACCTCACCCCCAGGAATAAGGATTCCCTATATAGGGCGTGGATAATAGGGACAACGCTTAATGTGGTCAGCACTAGACAAATATCTGCAGATAATGCAAAAATCCCGTAGCGAGAATCAATTACGCAATCTCTTAGTCTTAAACGTCTTAGTCGGCATCACGCCAACCATTCCCCTAAGTTCTAGTTACTTGCAACTGTGCCTGAAAATGTTTATGTAAACTCAAAAACTCACAAATTATGGTTATCCTGTTTATAGTGAAAATAATAATTAATAATAGTTTAAAAAATGGAGACACTTATGAAGGGAGACCTTCCATTGTCACTTAAGCGTAACTCATCGAAATGTGTATTCTGCCCGTCTATGGTGCCCAAACTTGGTCATTGACAAAATCTCAAAAGTCCAAACTCAAGGTTTGCCAAAAAGCCATGGAACGCAGCGTGTTAGGGTTAAAGAGAACCGACAGGATCCGCAATACTGAGCGCGAAGACCGGCATAGCAAATGTTGGCGACAAGACTTCCAGGCTGAAGTGGGACTGGGCGGGTCACGTCAGTCGTATGGTCACAGACAAATGGGCAACAGTCGTCACACAATGGATGCCTACAGATGGGTGTCGAATTCGGGGCAGGCCGAGGAAGCGTTGGCGTGACGACCTCTATGCATTCCAAGATGGCACGTGGGAAATGGCGAGCGATCGTCAGATGTGGAGGAACATGGGGGAGACCTGTTCCCAGCAGTGGGAAAATATAGGGTAAAAAAAAGTTTCATTAGATTCTAACATGTGCAATATGGGGTTTGAAATAAATCATAAAAAAATCAATGTAAAAAAACATGGGGTCACTATAAGTGACGTGAAAAAAGTCTAGTAACTTAAAAAATAAATCTAAAAACTTGCTAAGCAATCTTACCACAACTTGGATAAACAAAAGAATTTGCGTGACTAGTAAATTGTTCGCAATGATAGTGTATTTGTTTAGGGCAACAGAGGGACAGGGTCTCGTATTGTCTTACGTCTGGCGGTGAGTAGCAAAGCAATGTATTGCTAATGTGCTGATGATACATTTGTTCTGTGTCTACCTCTGTGTTAGATAATATGTACGAGTATAACCAGAGTCGTTACTGGTCAAAGTTTTGGATTTTATTGTGGTTTGTCTCAGACTGAAATTTCGTATACAACCTGTGTTGTTATGTTTTGTTATGTATGACATTAATTTACAAACGCATCCGGAATCGTATTAAGGGTTCCTTGCCATTATCATGTCATCAAAAAATCATGTCTATTGTATGGAAATCCTACTTAAATATTTATTTTATTCAATAGCACTTCTTAATTGGCTTAATATTATTCTTCTATCTCAATTTGCGTCAACTATGTATGTATGGGGACACTCTTTAATTTTCAACTTTTTTGATTTATTGGATTTTTTCCTTTAACTGATTAGAAGAGTGTTTAATATCGCTGGGTATAGGCCTTCCCAAGTTTGTGCCATCCATCACGATCCTGCGCTAGTATCAGCCATTGACGGCCCGCGACTCTAACGATGTAACCAGCAGTGGGTGAAGTCGGGCTGTTGATGATGATGATGTTTAATATCGTTAGCTTGAATATTTATCCAGTAATCGATACATTTCCAATATTTCCAATAAGTAAATCGGCGGTGCCTTTGCTACGATGCCGCTTATAGCGGGTTCCTATATCTGTCGGTAACCGACTACGCCTCGTATCTCCTTTTAAATGTATCAAACTAGTGTCAAACTTTTGACAGGTTTTCAAGGAGAAACGAGTCGTAGCTGGTAACCGACGGATATGGGAACCCGCCATAAGTCAATATAACAGGTACTTACTGATGAATGAATATGATTGGATTAACCTATTTTATACATGTTGACTCATTTAAATTTTAGGACTTCATATTAGGGTTTAATATTTTTTATGAAATTTTAAAATGATCTTTGGTAATGAATTTCAAAAAATCCTATTTTACAACAATATTAGGCCTAACCATGTTTTCATTTAATGTCATACATAACAAAACAAGTAGTATAATAATGATGTATGCTCCATTTTTCAGTATTTCAATTGCTTTGAGACATCCACTACCTGATTTCACATACTCCTTGCTGCACTTAGGTAAAATTAGTCTGTTCTTGGCTGTGTCATTCCTCAAAGCGCTTACCGAGGCTGATATAGTTATATCATCCGCAACTACACACGATGCTGTCACAATTCAGAAGGCACCATTGATTAAAGCTTTTTATTTTAACCCTTCAAAAATCATAATAAAAAAACGTTCATGTGGGTCCTAAGCGATTACAATGAAAATTTCGTAAGTTTGATTTATAAATTGGCATATCTCAAAAATTGCAAAGCCCAATGAAAATGAAAATGCATTTAAAACATACAAAGAATACTGACATAAAGTCTGAAACTTTCTTACTCTAAGAAAACTTTGTGGTAAGAATACTATGAACATTTTACTATTCGCAAAAAGTTGTCTTATAAATCATACAGTTGGTTATTTACCAATTTACAGTAAGTACTTCTAATATTCATATTTCAGTGTGGCGGAGTGTATTGCAACGGACATCCGGGGTCATGTCCGACACGTGCACGATGTGACATGACTTCAACGTCACTTTCGGGAAAATCGTGATGTGATTGATCGAGCGAGCGAATCGAATGAAGATCTCAGTGACGACTTCCGTGGTGCAGTAGGCGAATAGCCAGCTGAGACGCAGGAGGTAGCGGGTTCGATTCCCGCTGCGGAACAAATGTTTGCATGATCTACAGATATAATTTCCGGGTCTGGTTGTTTCTCTTTATATTATAAGTATGTATTTACAAAAAAAAAGGATATAAGTATTCTATCAGTTATCTGGTTCCCATAACACAAGATTTGCTTAGTTTGGGTCTAGATAGCGCTGTGTGAAATGTCCAGAAATTTTATTAATAAATATTATTAGTGGCAAATTGAGCGATTTAGCATATTATGTATTTTTATGTGCGTTTATTTACACATGCACCTAATAAGCTGACAGAAGTAGGTAGGTACAATAAGTACTAAATAAAGCTAGGTAAGTATAACAGTAGGCCTAATTCTAAGAAATATTAGTACATTATTGTAGGCAGCACTTCGGTAGGAGGTGGTGGTAAATAGGTCGAGGGCTCAGCTACGCTGGTTTTCAGGCTCTGCTCAGCTGAATAAATAACTATTAATTGAGAAAAAACCACTACCGAAAACCCGAAGCGTTAATATTTGGATTAGAAAGTTCTTTATTTCACTATTAAAATAAAACAGGCAAATATAATGCTATTTAGCATTTTCTTCCCGCTAACGTACTCTATTAGTTATCTGGTTCCCATAGTACAAGCTTTGCTTTGTATGGTGCTAGATAGCGCTGTGTGAAATGTCCAATATTACTTATTTATTTATTAGCTGGTGCTTCTCTGGATGAAAGCATAAGTATTGCAATTTAGTGGGTCAATGTAGCCGTCACTTCCGGCTGGTAGTGATCCGGAACATTTGAGCTATCTATAGATCGTTTGCTAATCTAATCTAATGGTATTTAGATTAGATTAGATAATGTTTTTATTGCACATCATTAAAAAAAACAAACAAACGAATTAACTTTGAATCATAGATCTTTAGATGGTTCAACTGTTTCATCTGTATTTTAGTTCTTTAAATAGTTAGGTATATATTCTTTCAGTTATTAACCCGGCGTGATTGACGCTGGGTCATGGTGACGCAGCGCGTGGTGATTTTTTTAATGCGTTTTTCATATGTTTTATGGAACTACTAGTAGTTATAACAAACTGAATTTGTAAGCCAAGAGCTTCCTGCGTTAACGGAGCCTTCATACGTGGTTTATGGACAGCATTAAATACTAAATGTTATTTTGGCATAAGTTGCACAATACATGATTGCTATCAATAAACGCAAGTATGTGTCTTCATCGCCATCATTAATGTCATATAAATTTTACGAGAGGTACCTCGGATAGCTTCATCTTATTAAGATCCATTGTTTTTATCGGTAATACTCACAGATCTGAATTTTAAGTATACTGCATCACTTTCTTTGAACATATACACCATGGTCCAAAATAACGTTGACGAAATTAAAAAGGTTTTGTTTGTATGGAGGCTGGCAAAGACCCCGATCTGCCATTTTTTTAATACCGCGTCGCACTTTGTGTCTTATTTATTTGGAACGGCGTCAAACAGATGAACTAAAAATGTTTGTTACGCAAATTTCTTAAGTGTCTTGCTATGGAGATAATTTGACTTAATCATTGCAAAATTGCGCGCAGAACAGATGGCCGATGGGGCCGGAAGGTTTTCGAGTGGAGGCCACGGACCGGCAAGCGCAGCGTAGGACGTCCACCTATAAGATGGGCAGACGACTTGGTAAGAACCGCTGGTCGGCGTTGGATAAAGACCGCTTCCAACCGCAGTTCCTGAAGATCAATGAGGGAGGCCTTTGTCCAGCAGTGAACGTTCTACGGCTGATATGATGATGATGATTGCAAAATTATCACTTTGCATTTTTTATCGTTATGTCCAATTATCTCCTTAATGTCACACATTATGACATTATTCAATATGCCTTCTAGACTACTTAACGAATAACTTTAATAAACTTACTTTAAATACAAATTTTGGTATTCAATTATATATATATTTTTATTTTGGTATTAGACGCACTCTCTTCATAAATAGTTTGGCCATAAATGTACACCTCCCGACCATTATCTTTGTTCTAATAAAATCTCTCCATCCAAAGGTTGTCTGGAAGAGATCCTTTCTAAGCAATAATACCGCCCTTTGTACTATTTGCTTTGTGTTTTCTATTTTGTTTGTATTTTTGTTCGTTTATATTGTGTACAATAAAATGGTTTCATTCATTCATAACTTGGTGGGTCGTAACCACGGATGAGGGAAGTAAGGGATAGGGCAAAGGGGCGTGGCCCATGTCTCACCAACAAGACCAAACTATCTTGTCCGTCGAAATTGGGGATTAGTCGCGCTCCATCTGTCTTAGACAAATTCACTCTAATTGCCAAGTTGTGCTGTGAGTACATGCAAAAACAGGAGTAACAAAGTGAATTATAGCAAAGATGGGATATCGTTCCACATACATATAAGTACTCAAATTTACTTGTTTATATACGTTTTTATCTATAAAACAATCACAAGGCAAAAATTATTTTTAACGTCGTCAGTCAAGTTTGAAATCGGTGCGAAAAGCATATCATATTCATTGTTTGAAATACATAGCTGCGTGTATGTCAAAACGAGTCACGGTCCAAAAACAAAAGGTGCAATGGAATATATAACTAACGATACTCTCGATACCACGTTCGTTGCGTGGTACGGCCACTGTTTTCTGCTGCGAGTTAGTGATGTACTCGTTCATTTCAGCAAATGAATTTGTCGATAACTTTATAATGACCAAGACCGAACTAATATAAAACTTGATGAGTAATTAATTAGATATCTAACTTTGTAAATAATAAAAGTAATAATATTCTCAAATAGAAGGGTTGCAATCTAGGTTTCTTAGGGGATTGCAATTTGATTCGTAACTTAAACTTAAAAAAATTAGAAACGGTTGGTTCAGGTATTCAAAAACGATTGTATAACTTATAGGAGGGTGCACCCTGCTAAGTACGGTGCACCTATATACCAATAGACCATTATAGTTAATATACCGCCGTTTTTTATAAGCAAGCATATTTTAGACCACTGCATTGCTCTATCATCGGGCAATCTGTGGTCAAGCGCCTAAGATATCGATAATGTCATTCCCTAGTGTATGCCTAATTTTTTATAGTATTGTGATGTACGAGTGCTACGCATTAATAGGATGATTTGTTAGTGTGAGTTAGTCAAGTAGCCAACAATAGTGCTACGTTCAGTGGTGTGTTGCGCGAGATAATTAACGTACGTAAGCTTTATTTGTAGGTGTAGGCATGAGAGCGGGAAATTCGGGGACATTGGTTTCTTGGGAATTCGTATTTATCAGCCTGTCTCCTTATTTCTCATGTCTGTGGTCGTAACCCTGATAAAGCGTTACGTTAAGTCCCGTAATTACGCTGCTGTCTAACTAAAATTATACCTTTAACTGTCCAACGTCCACCTGGGAATGCTGTGGGTACGGAGAAGCGGTGTTTGCAGCTGACAAGTCTTAAAAATCAGATCAACACCGTCATTATAATGTACGCAGTAGCTATTTTATAGAAAACTATAGCTTTATAATTTAATTAAAGTTTACTTAGATTATTTATTTTTGGATTATGTACTATGTATTAGTATCAGCTTGAAGCCCTTGATTTGATTTAGTGACGTGCTGCTAGACTCATTGGTGATGACTTACTAGTGGAAGCCAATTTACAAAGTCTAGAGCACAGACGCCGAGTAGCCAGACTTTCAGTTTTTTACAAGATACATTTTGGTGAAAGTGCGCAAGATCTTCATGACATTATTCATCCTTCCCCCTTCCACCACCGGACAAGCAGACGTACCGAGAAGTACCACCTATACCTGGTCGGCATACCACCCTGCCGTACCAAACGATTTGCTTCAACTTTTCTTGTTAGCACAAGTAGGAGTGGAACTCACTTCCGGCGTATGTTTTTCCAAACCAGTATAATCTTGGAGTCTTCAAGTCCAAAGTGAATAAGTTATTTCTAGGCAAGCATGCTCCATCTTCGATCACAACTTCACTTACCATCAGGTGAGGTAGTGGTCAAGCGCTTGGCTATCGTCAATAAAAAAAAATCGAAATTGACTTTGAATTATACTAAGAAACATGACTTTTGGCGCATTCTTTTTACCCATAAAACGGTTTAACTGATAAGTTTATTCTTTTTATTTCTTTCTTTGACCTACAGTTTCATTCAAGTTAAAAGTAATGGGAGTTCATGTATATTGATTACACTATTTAGGGGTAGAAATTGCAGTTATTCTAGATTTAAGACTTTTCCCAATATTTGTGTCACTAAATGTACACTAATAGTGAATACATGATTATATACCATATAATAATAATGTACACGAATAATTCAGCACTGTGTGGCACTGGTGTATTCCGTCTCTGTGAATTTCATCAAAGCTCAGTTTTTAATATGTTTAATAACTCAAAAACGACAATCATTAAACTAAAAATAAAACGGGGTCAAATATACTGATACTTTATTATCTTTTATTGGACGTTTAGCCTTATTAGCAAGCTTCCATCATACGTTCTGCCCACTGGTCTATGTGTCTGGATATCGGACTTCTTGAGGGACCGTTCGATACGAGTTGTCGTTGAAGGCTGCTCGTCCGATCAATTGGCGATTAACGCCGGGGTCCCACAAGGGTCAGTACTTTCCGTAACTCTGTTTTTGCTGCATATCAACGCTCTGCTAAAACCCAGTACCTTTGGGTATGCAGACGATGTCACAGTTGTGGAAAGCTATACATCTAGTTCACGAGCCAGTAGAGCGCAGATTCAGTCACTCAGGGAGGCCATGGTCGAGCACTTAAACTTGTAGGCAATCTCCAACTGGGGTGATGCCAATCTGGTCAAGTTCAATGAAAATAAGACCCATAACAATGTCTGTTCTCCGCAAAACGAATTCAATTTAATCTGACTCCTACTTTCCGAAATGTATCCGTGCCGATATCTGACCACCTCGAGCTTTTTGATATCACATTCACTCCGACTCTCAATTTCGGCTCCTACATTGAGTCGAAAGCCCAGTTGGCTGCTAAAAAGCTTGGTATACTCGCAAAGGTGAGGCACTACTTCACACCGAGACAGTTGCTCAACTTGTACCAAGCACAAGTCCGTTCGTGTTTGGAGTACTGTTCTCACCTCTGGAACGGATCAGCGAAGTACGAACTTGAAGCTCAGGAATCAATTGAGAGAAGAGCCAAGAAGCTCATAGGCAATGATGAGTTAGTTGATGCAAGGCTCCTCAGCCTGGAGCATTGACGAAAGTTTGCTAGCCTCTCGGTTTCTTATCGAGTACATTTCGGGGAGTGTTCGGCGGAACTTTTCAACCTGATCCCACCATCTCCTTTCTATCAACGGACAACCAGACGCTCTGCGGTGCGCCGCCGCTATGTGGTAGAAATACCTCCCATTTGCATAAAGCAGTTCTCTTCGACCTTTATTATGCGCACCGCCAAAGAGTGGAACGACTTGCCAGAGTCTGTGTTTCCAGATAGCTACAACCTGGGTATCTTTAAGTCGCGAGTGAATAGGTTTTTTCTAGGCAAGCGTGTACCATCGTAGACTGCATCGCTTACAATCAGGCGAGATCGTGGTCAAACGCAAGCCTATAATATATATATAAAAAAACATCCCACTTGACCTAATAGTCTCATTTTGATTTTTTTTATCCCTCTTGAACACCAACAACGGTCCTACATGTTTAGTTTATTTAGTTACACCAGGGTGTGCTATCACTACCGACCTATAAGTATATAAAATTTCACGATGATCTTAACAACGCTTCGAAAGTTATCCTTTGACATACAAGCATACTTACTTACAACGGTGATTCGTCCAAGTCAAATTGGAGATATCGCTTCGCTCAATAAAATTTATTTTGAATAAATAAGATTTTTGTTTCAACTATTTATTTTACAACACAAGCACTAAGCCTGGACCTTTAACATAGGCTGGAGCCAACGAGAAAAAAGCCTGTTTTCATTAGTCTTATGTAGCTATAAAATTCATATATTGCAAGATGGAGGTGGGACAGATTATTTAACTAACTAAACTATTGGAATAATGGATTATGAGTACAGATTATTGTCAGAGCAATGCTAATGGAATCGATGCTGGGCTATGGGAGAGATGAGATACGGCACCTGTCAATTCCGCAATATCAAGAATGATTGAGGCAGGAGGTGACTAGCCGTCCACTAAGTGGGCCCCCATAAATGTCGCCAAAATTATTATTATTCATGTTCATACTTTTAAAGCGGGGTGACTTGCAAGATAATGCCATTTTACATCTTGTTAAGAAAAAGTGTGTTTTTGGGAGTTTTTTATTTGATTTATTTTATTAAATAAGAATCATCAACATAGCATACACTGACAATATACCCAACAAAAACAATCCCAGTCATGTAAATGGAAAGTAACTAGAGATATTGTATCAATTCAAAATGAGCTTAAATCAGTAAAATGGGAGGAACTTCTTGGCAGAGAGTGTAGTGTTAATGAATTGGTTCAACTATTCACAAACACATTACTTAATATTATCGAGAAATATACAAAAAAGAGACTTGTTAAACGTGCTAATCGTATAATAAAACCCTGGATCACGCCAGGATTAGTGCGCTGTATGCGCCACCGCGATCGTCTCCACGCTCGATCAAAACTAAATCCAAAAAATGAAGTGCAGCGTACAATTTACATCCGTTATCGTAACTTTTGCAACGGCTTGCTTCAAAGGTTGAAGAGAGAATATGATAATAAAGAGCTGGAATCCAACCGAAACAACCCTAAATAACTATGGAAAACTATAAAAGATATCTGCCACCTAAAGACTAACAAACGAGAACCACTAGAGCTCCTCCGTGCACGTGGGATTACCGACCCTAAACAGGCACTCAATAACTGCAATGAACATTTTTCTACTGTAGGACAAACTTTAGCACATACAATTCTAGCTGATTTACGCACAACACAAGATTCTTTAGCTAGCGAAGAAAAGCCATACAATAATTTATCAAATTCCTTCTTTATGCACCCTACGGATATGGTGGAGGTAGATAAACTTATCTATAACTTGCATAGTGACAAGGCCCCCGGCATTGACAGTATAACAAATCTACTAATTAAACAAATAAAAGATTCCATAGTCTTGCCATTAACTATTATATTTAATAAAAGCCTTTTAACAGGAGTCTTTCCGGACTCCTGGAAACTAGCTACGATCATACCTATTTACAAGGCTGGTCCTAGAAATCTCCCGGATAATTATCGCCCCATCTCACTCCTGGGTGCCTTTTCCAAACTTTTGGAAAAATTGGTGAATAAGCGACTTGTTCAATTCCTTGAATCCCTTAACATTTTATCAGAAAGACAATTCGATTTTAGACAAGGGAAATCCACCGAGGGAGCCCTGTCTCTCTTGCTTTATAAAAAAGTTTCCCATCTTGATGAAAATAAGAGCTGCATAGGGGTATTCCTGGATCTTGCCAAAGCTTTTGACACTGTTTCCATTCCTATATTGCTAAAAAAGCTGGAGAATTCAGGAGTAAGGGGAATTCCTTTACAGTGGTTTAAAAGCTACCTCACAGAGCGGAAACAGTGTCTGTGCATCAACGGCATGTCGAGTGCTCCACAGCATATACAATTTGGTGTTCCGCAATGGAGTATTCTGGGGCCCACACTTTTTATACATACATTAACAGTATACACAACATTAGATTAATGAATGCAGATATTATTTGCTATGCCGATGATACGGCGATAATTTTTAATGGATCAGACTGGCCGAACGCAATCTTACACGCCGAGCAGGGCATGAAACTGGTGAACCACTGGCTCCAAACAAACCTTTTGACCCTCAACACGCAAAAAACCAAGTTTATCTGTTTTCATAAGACTCGCGCATCTTCGCCTCCGGAAAATCTTTTATTTATTAAACTTCACAGATGCAGCAATGAAATTTCAGTAAACTGTAACTGCGAAGATATAGGCCGAACTAGGTTTATGAAATATTTGGGTGTCCTTGTAGACCAGAATCTTAATTTTAAAGAACACATTAACAGTTTATCCGCTAGAACTCGCAAAATTATAAACGTTATGAGGCAGCTTAGGAATGCAGCTAACTCTAATACCCTGAGGTCTACATACTTGGCTCTCTGCCAATGCCTTTTGACATACTGTATCACCTGTTGGGGGAGTGCTCCAAAAACAACACTTATACAGGTAGAAAGAGCACAGAGATCAGTTTTAAAGACTATTTTAAAAAAGCCCTTCAGATATCCCACTGTAAAAGTTTACGAAGAAAGTGGTGTTCTTTCCGTTCGACAACTTTTTGTCCTGAACATTTCTCTTGCTGTTCACAGGACTGTACTCAACAGTGATATTTACCAAGACTTGTTATCTCAAAGGGTTTTTAAAATTCACACTGCACCTGTGAATACGTCCTTTGCCAAACGATTTAGCCCTTTTGTTTCATCTTTACTATACAATAAAGTTGTCAAAGCATGTGACATAAAACATTATTCCAGCTCCAAAGCGAAACATGTGATAACAAATTGGCTTACTACTCTAACATATGACTGCACAGAATGCCTACTATTATCTTTAGCTTAAACAAAACTTAAATAAAAATATCCATCTATATTTATATACATAATATATTATATTAATAATTATTATTATTTATTAGTAGTATACTTATATACGTATATACTATAACGCATTTACATTAAACATTCTCAAACACCTTAGTGAACAAAGCTGCCAACCGAGGCTCATTAACTCTTTATGTTAAATCGTATACCCACGATACAGATTATTATCTAGTGTGGGTATCAAAGGAAACCGTATCATGATTCCCGACAGCAAATCAATTTATTTCTTTTAAAACAAACAAGGTACATGATTATTAGTGTCTATCATTATTATTATTATATCAGTCTATGTAGTTTAAATATTATATATTATATTTACATACTAAATTACTTCTATTTATGTAATTGTAAGATTAGATTACTATTGTTACTTGTGTCTTATATTGTTACTTGTGTTTTATATTGTTTTGCTGAAATAAATATATTTTTTATTTTTCATTTTAATTTTTTTAATATTTAGCAGTTACATTTACAAATGGTAGAACTTAGTGCTACTGTAATCAGAGATGATAGACATTAATATTTTATGCCATGAGAGTAAATTAATTGGATTTTAATAATAAACTAAGATGACATGCACTTAGGTAGGCACCTACTTCTTGCCAACAATGTCAACTACAAAAAGTTTAAAATAAATAAATAACTTTTTTTTTGTAATAAAATTTATATTTTTTATATTTTCTTATTTAGGCAATATTTATAGCTTATACCGACCTTAAGTTTTTAGACATGACCAATTATTTTATTAGATTGATCAAAATAAGATTTTTTCTATTAATACCCAAATAACAAATTTATCAACCGCAGTCAAGCGGTTTTATTCTGAGTGTGATCAAAAATGTAATTGCTTTGCCCCAATCTGTTTCACTGTCGAATAAAACCACATAATTGGGAATTTGTGACAGGGATTAAACCTAATAATATATCTACAGAACACAATGAAACACAATGTTATATGGATTAAATACTTTGAAGACAGGCATGGATTCAAGACCTAAAATATTTATATTGGTTGTCCTTCCCTTCAAAGTGTTCAATTTTTATATAAATGTTAACAAAATAAAAAGGCTTCTATCTAAAGTTCATTAAGTTTTTATTAGTATATATTTTACTAGTTTATTAAGTCATAAAGCCACATTAAAATTTTGTAAGGTAATAAAAAATATTTGATTGTAAATTCTGATGAACTATGAAATACTAGCTTCCGTCCTCGACTGGTTTGTCAATAAAAAGTTGCCTATGTTTCAATCCAGGTCCTGCCCATTATCTGTTACGTTTGTTACAGTATGTTATAGCTGAAAGAAAAATTTTTAATGAAGAAAGACGAATAATAATTTTTGGAGGAGTAATTCATACCAAATTTATACCAAATTTCAACGAAATTTGTTCAACCGTTACGACGTGATTTAGTAACAAATAACCCGCCAAACTTTCGAATTTATAATATAAGTGTAATAGTGGGATTGATTTCGACATGGGCCAACAGCGTCGTGGTATTGCGTCCCTGTATCAGATCTCGTCTATTTCGTGATTTTTGAAATGATTTGAAGTTTACGCTGGTACACGACCGCATGCGAAACGGAGCAATTGCGGAGTCCGCTTCTCGGAGTGCAGGGGAAGCCGGAAGATTCTAATAACGTTGTTGCCTCGATATGTTGCCTCAGAAGTGGACACTGGGGTCCCATTCTACTATACTAATTGCTTCACTATGGCAATGGTATCGGCGACAAATCGCCACTATATATACATAGATAGATAACTATTTATTGTTACACCAAATTAAAATAACTTAACTTAGAAAACTTAAAGACTAATACATGGTGGTACAATGGGCGGCCTTATCGTTCAAAGCGATCTCTTCCAGGCAAACAACAAATATAGTTTGGTATTCAACTAACACAATATATTTTCACCGCCGTTGATATGACACTATATTGAAAACTTGGCAGCTTACGACAGGAACAAATAAAACAAATCGCTTAATAAGCATATATTATAATAATTTGAGTCCATAATAGTTTTTCTTATATATTAGAAGAATTGGTCTTCCCTTACCAACTACAGCGACATTTACTGCAGAAATTACTCGGTAATAAAACAACTGTCGCTCGAGTATAAGCCATGAACGTTAGAAGCTACTCCAAACCTATAGTTTATTTCGCGTAGTGACACTTGTCACTCGACAATGCCAGGGATGTGGTAAAGAAAAATCGAACTAGTTGTTGGCGATTAAGAGTTACTATAGTGTGACCATTAGTGCTGTGCACTCCCTGAGGTATGCGCGCGGCGAGACGGGGGGGCGAATCGGCTGTTGCGCTCTGTCAGTTCGCCGTCAACGCTCGTGGCGGCAGGTAGTGTTATTAGTATCGGACTGTCTATGTCAGACGCACATGAGATAAATATTCAAAGATGGGTCGTGCGTTATCTCGTGATATGAAATGGAAGATGAAGTTGAAACAGAATCTATGTCAGAATAACTTTCGTTAGAATATATAATTGTTTGTAAATATAAAAAATGTTCAATAAAACAAGTCCTTTGAATTATAAGTTTAGTTCTTATTTCTCACCTGCATATATTTAATAAAATATGAGTATATTTAAGTTACATTTTAATCAACTAAGTAAGTATAACATATTACAGATAGATAGCCTCCGACCATCGTCCCGCCACAAGTCTTGCTTTAGAAATGCAAACTGATATCGTAAGATATGTCCGACATGTATTGATCTCATGTGAACTCATGCAGTTTTTTCTTTGCCTCCCACCTCGCCGCGCATACCTCAGGGAGTGCACAGCACTAATGGTCACACTATAGTAGAAACGAATAATCAGAGATTAATTGATTTTATCTTAAATGTGATTAAAAACTAATGGTTCGCCCCGAACTGAGATCTCGAGAGTCTCCCATAAAAACAAAAATACCTTATATTATTACTACCTACAATAAAAATAGTGCCACGAAATAAATTACCAACTTACATAACTTACAGTTTCATATAAATAACAGATAACGGGAGTTCATGTTAATTGGTACCTCATTTTTTTGTGTACAAATTGCATTTATTCTGGATTTCAGACTTTTGCCTATATTTGTGACACTTATGTTAGATACCAAATTTGGTATGCGTTGTGTAGGCTGATTTTTTTATTTTTGGTAGAGCCAACTTGGCTATATAAACACATGTCCAACAATTTATAGATAATAAATACTGTGAATTTGAATTTTAAATATAAATTGTTACAAAAAAGTTTATTATTGGATATTTAATTTTACTAGATGTGGAATGCCCTTCTTTCGGAGGTTTTTCCGGTGGGCTTAAAAATCAACTCCTTCAAGAGAGGTGTAAATAGGGTATAAGTGCTAGGCAACGCGACTGCAATACCACGAGTGCTACAGGAGTTTATAGGCGGTGGTGACCACTTAATATCAGGAGGCCCGTCAGGTCAGGTCTGGTGTCTACAAGTTTAATATAAAAAAGTTATAAAAATCACAAAAATGTCTAGATTATTCTTTTTTTAACCTTAACATGTGTACTTTTGTATTTTAGATACCTATTTTATTTTAGTCTCTACATACTCACATCTTATAAAATATGCTCCCCTCGTATACTCGTACACACGGCTACACATCAAGCTATAATTTCCAGTATAAGCTGACCTCTCATTCTACGAAAAGCCTACACAATGCGAGGTCAGCTTATACTGGAAATATATAGCTCGATGTGTAGCCGTGTGTACCTAATGGTAAAAATTAACAACGTTATTTTCGAGATCCACGAAAAATATCATGATCCATTATAAAAATTCGACGAAGTCGCTTTTAAAGCTTTTCAATTAACTTATCACTGTAAATCCTCCGCGCTTATGGCCTTTAAATCATTTGTAGGATTCATAATACAAAAACGTTTTTTGCGTTATTTACTTTATAAATAACATATATTAATGGACATTTCACACAGCACTATCTAGCCCCAAACTAAGCAGAGCTTGTACTATGGGAACCAGATAACTAATATAATACTTATATACCTTTTTTTTAAATACTTACTTATAATACATAGAAAAACATCCAGACCCGGAACAAATATTTGTAGATCATACAAACATTTGTTCCGCGGTTGGAATCGAACTCGCTACCTCCTGCGTCTCAGCCGGCTATACGCCCACTGCGCCACGGAGGTCGTCTTTATCATCGACTCTGGAGAATAATCGAGTCGTGAGTTAATTTTATGAAAAAAAAGGTTTTTTGCAATCAGTCAGTCGTTAACTTGCTACATCTATCATTACCGCGTCTAGCCAAGTATCTCGATCAAACTAATTTTAGTTTTATTACTCGGTTTTGCAATCTCATGTTAATAACCTCAAATCTAACTAATCGGATACTGCAAATCACTAAAAACATAACCATCATACGGTTATCGGGCAAATACAAGCATCGCTAATGAATGCAGCCATGAGCTAATGAATAAATGCAAAACCATCGTCGTCAGTTACAGACCCACATAGCAACATCAAAATCAGAGATAAACTACCCGCACGCAGTTAAAGCGAAACTGTTTTATGATCATATGCATTTGCTTTAGTGTCATTTTATATCACATAAAGATGAAAGATCTACAAAGCAATGCCAGAAGAAATAAAATGTGTATCTTAAACTACTGTAGATCTCAATAGGCCGCAAGGGACAAGCGAATATATTCTTTCTGCTAGAAAGACGGATAAATAATACAGAAAGAAATTATAGAAAGAAGAAAGAAAACACATTTATTTGCTCCCACAGACAGTGTACAATAATAAAATAACACAGACAATGGTAGTGTTTCATGGGACAAAATGGCCCCTGTCTCAGCTATGGCTGCTTAGAACCTTGTTGGGTACGATGCAGCGCTGGTTTTCTGACAGGGTCTAAGTGAGGATATGAACACTGGTAAACGAGTACCTATAATCTATAATATAAAAATGAATCGCAAATTGTGTTGGTAAGCGCATAACTCAACAACGCCTGGACCAATTTGGCCAATTCTTTTTTTTTTGTATTTCTTATTGTCAGGGAAAGGTTCTTATGAAAGAAAAAAATAAGGAAAATTGCGCGCAAAATTAGAAAAATTAAGAAAACTTAACCACCTTATAAAATTATTTATAATCAAATCCTTAGCGCTTTTATAATGTAACCTTATGACATAGAATTGTATATTTGACATAGAATTTTCAGAATGCATGCTGCAAATATCGTCAAAGAGGATGTAAAAAAAATGAATATCGTTTGAAACAGATGCTTCGGTAGGAGTTATCCCGAGATATATTGTCTATATATATAAAAATTAATTGCTGTTCGTTAGTCTCGCTAAAACTCGAGAACGGGTGGAGTGATTTGGCTAATTTTGATATTTGAATTATTTGTGGAGTGTCATTAATTTTCTCATACATAATGATGGCCGGAGACAACAATTGACAATTCTACCAGGGTGACTTATATTGACAGCCCGCGTTATACCTATGCATGTCAAGCCGATACGAAGTTCGGCAGGACCACTAGTACTAAATAAATATTGCCAGTCACCATTATATAAATTAAACTAAGTTATATATGACGGTGCTAATAAGATAACAATACATGTTCGGGTTTAAAAATAATATAACAACATAAACATACACAGCATAAACTACATACCAGATGACGAAAATAACATCAATGCTACGACAAGCAAGTGGTAACAATGAAGAAACTGACGAAATTGGTAAAAATTAGAGCTAATCCTATTCTTAGATTTTTTGTCCCATTTTTAGATCATAAACTTCTGTATATCGTGGGCATCCTGTTTTTTATTGTTGGTGCCAGGTACGAGTCTATGTAAGGGTAAGCAATCATAAACTTTATCGAGACCATTTTTCGCCGCAGGCCATGTTCAAAACTAACTGAAATACAAAATTATGTTTGGCTTTTGAAATAGGAATTAGCTTTGTTTAATTTAATCACCCACACATTCAATGAATTTATTCGATGTTGTTTTGATAGTTGTTCTACTTCATCTTCATAATCGTCATATATGCTATCTAAAATCCTCATCTTTAGATTTCTAGCAACCTTTATTAGATGGATCTACTTCAACGTAAACAAATACGATAGAATCATAAATCTATGATAAATTAATTCTGAAATTAGATACGAAACTTTTGAATGCGTATTTTAATTTGAGTTCTTCTAATGTTTTTAGTAACCGACCTTTTGATTTTCGCGAAAGATCATATTTGCTCTTCCCATTCGTCAAATATAAAGCTTTTATGTAAGTAATCTAGTTCTTTTGGGAATATTACTTCTAAGGTTTAATAATAAATATCATGAGTTTTCCTCTTTTGCGTGACATATTATTTTATGTTAACGTATTAGGAGACAATGAAATGGGACAATCATATATAACTATAACTTTTTTTTTCCTGGTTTTTCTGCGATCAGTTTTACAACTATGAATAAATTGTTTCTGAGTTTCGTGTCGGGCAGAGTGCACTCTTCATTCTTTTTGTCGAACTCTTCACTTTGCAACTCTTTTTTTGGATTTATTAATAATCAGAAACTGCTTAATTTTTCAGATCGCCTCGTACGACTTGCAACCCGATTGCTTTGTCGCAGACACAGAACGACTACCTTTCGTGGCATGTTGCAACGAAACCTTGGAACAACCTGCCTCTGCCTTTACGAAACTTTAAATCAATATGTTCGTTTATAAAACCTTTGAAGAAATACTTGTCAGATTTTTTTTACGTTTTCACATATAGGTGGTTTTTCTGGGCCTGGTTAATAGGAATTATATTTGCTAAGTACATTTAAGTTCCCTACTTCAATTTCAAAGGTTTTTATGATTTGCATGTCATCTTTTTGTTTTAAATTAGTAATTTATTTTGTTTTAATGCTATGTTTGGTTGTTATTATATACTAGTTCTTATGTACATACTAATACAGTTTAAAAAGAAAGTGATTGCACATCGACCGAGTGCTTGTAACTTAGGAATTGTTTAGCGAAATAATTTTTGATTAAGTAGGTAGGTATGTACACACGGTTACACATCAAACTATAATTTCCAGTATAAGCCGACCTCTCATTCTTCGAAAAGCCTACACAATTCGAGGTCAGCTTATACTGACAATGTATAGCTTGATGTGTAGCCGTGTGTACCTACATAATTGTATTGTTGTACTTACAATGTATTGTATTGTAACCTGGAAGGAACTAATACGTATGTATAGTACAGGCTATGCCTAGTTTAAGTATTAGAGATTGTGTATGCAGCGTTATCTCCGTATTATCATATTATGTAATGTTTGTTTTATATCGGTTTCGTGTATCTGTATGATAAAAATGATATGATACGCACAGCTCTGTAGTGATGTAAATTGTATGCTACTATAGCAGAATGCTGAATGGCGACTGTTTTTGCTTTTACGACATGTGTTCTGTACCTATTGTGATTAATGTAACCTTGTGATGCAAAATAAACATTTTTTTTTAAATGTTTTACTTACTTTTCAGTTCCAAGTAGCATGACATCTTTTATTTTCAGTTGCTTCTTATATGAAGGCTTTGTGAGTTTTTGTGCCAGCTTATTTGGGCATATTTACAGTTTTTTCTGGTAGGCAAAAGCATTAGCTTTGAATTATGACTTTACATTTTTTTTACTAACCCATACTGCTGTTCCTTCCACTTATTGCAATCCAGTGCCGGATCCTGCTAATCTCTCTGAAAGAGGTCCAAGTCGTCGCGCCATCGCTTTTTAGGCCTCCCTAGGCGTCGCTTACCGTCTTTACGAATCCATTCACTTTATGTGACTATTTTACTGGTGTATAATCAATGTTTCTTAATAACCTTCTAGAAAACTATCGTGTCATGTTTCTAGAAGTAATACGAGATTTATCACGTACTGTTTTATCGGTGTTACGACCGATGCGAAGCGGATCCCACTCATCCTGATGGAGTTTCACGAACTGAATCGAAATTTTGTCGGTCGTTACACCGCTAACAGTACGTGAGAAATCCCGTATTTATGATAACTTTAGAAACCCTCTGGTTAAGGATGGAGACTATTAGATAGAATACATCTTAAATATAATTTTTGAAACTATCATGCGTATGAACACTAATTGCTAATCTCACAAATAACGGTAAATATCCTGTTATTAGTACAATAAGAAAATCTTATAACTTTTCGTTGTTTAAGTATTTCTCCGTAATAGCAGTATAAAAAATACATAAACACGGTGGTGGTGGTACCAACGTGTTTTATGTATTTTTTGTACTTAAACAACGAAAAGTAACAGAAACACATTCAGAATACATTTTTCCAGACAACCTTAGGATGATAAAAAATATTAGAAACGTGTAAGAGATTCTTCAAAATAAGAGTATTATAATTTAAAACCCCTTAGGATTGGTCAATACTTTTTTTTTTGTCAACAATTTGTTTTGCTTTCTATGTGTAACAATATTAGTTTTTAGGATTACGTACCTCAAAAGAAAAAAAGTGCCTTAATAGTATTATACGTTGTCCGTTTGTATGTCTGTCTATTCATCTGTCAAAACCCTTTTTCTTAGAAATGCGTGGAGGTATCAAGTTTCAATTAATATCAAATAATCTTTAAAAAATTCAAGCTTAGTCAATGCAATATTATAAATATACGGTTATACCTAGGTCATAAATTCTGTCACATGTTTAATATAAAATAATTAAAACAAGTTTATTCATTATGTAACCATTTATATACCAAAATGAACTTAACAAAACATAGATTCTTATGACTTAAAAGTTTATTCAAAATTACCTCCGTGATTTTGAACACAGGCCTTCAATCTTCGCGGCCAGTCGTATATCGCAGCACGAACAAGGTCCATGTCAATATCGGCGGCTGCCTTAATCAAGGATGTCTTGAGTGACTCTAAATTGGGATGAGGCTTTGAGCACGCCTTTTCCTCCAAGTGTTGCCATATCTTGTAATCTAACGGATTCAAATCTGGACTGGAGGAGTCTTCGTGCCGGATGAAGTCGATTTCACGCGCCGCCAGCCAGTCTTGTGTGCTCTTCGCTCTATGAGCTGGCGCCGAATCTTGTTGGAATACCCAGTGCCTATTATTGAACATGGTATGAGAAACAGGTTCCACAAGGTTCGTCAGGACTGTATTTTGATACACAACTGCATTCGTTTTTAAACCTTTCTCACAAAAATGTACCTCTGTTAAGCCCCAATAAGAAACTCCCAACCATACCATGAGCGAGGATGGAAAATAACCTCGTTGGATACGCGGAATACGGTTGCTCGCTTTTTCACTACTGTGTGCGTACACCTTATCATTTTGTTTGTTGTAGCTCTCTTCTACGGTAAAAAATTTTTCATCCGAAAAAAGAATTTCCCGATATTTTTTTCCCGCGTACCGCTTCAACAAAGCGCGGCATCTCTTCAGTTTCAGGTCCATTAGATGAGCATTTAAACGATGTCCTGTTTTTCTTTGATATGCCCGAAGCCCTAAGTCTTCATTTAACACCCTTTTCACCGTGGTTCTGCTTAACCCCATCTGAAGGGCGAACAGTTTCTGCTTACGTTTGAGATTTCTTTGAATTCGCGCCTTCACAGCTTTTATCACTGCTGGAGTCCTAACAGACCGAGGGCGACCACTTCTTGACCTGTCATCTACACTAGAGTCTTCATTGTATCGTTTGATGGTGCGATAAACGAATCTTTTGGTTATATATAAATTTTTCAGTATGTCAAAAATTTGAATTGGCGCGTAACCGCAACGATGCAACGCAATAACTGCAACACGGTCTTCTTTAAGCGTCCACTCCATATATAAAAATGAGTAAACTTCTAAAAAGTATACATTTTTATTTTTATGAACAATTCGAAATTCGAATTCTATAAACTTTTTTGTGGCCAGCATTCTAAAAGAAAAGTTTTTACTGTGTGACAATACTTATGACCTGACTAGGTATATGCAAATAAACCAAAACCTATAGTATACTTCTTATTGACCTAGAACCATGAAATTTGCTAAGATGTACAAGTAAACTCTCACATCATAATTTATAAAAAAGTCCGAATAAGGTTAATTTAGAGTTATTTATTACAGATAAACAAGTAACTTTTTAACAAAAATGTAACTCACTTCAGATAACAGTAAAATACAAACTACTCTACCAATTTTGATTAAATTTCCATGGGATCAATCTAAAAGTATATCATATGAAATAAAAACAATTTTTTTAAATTGGTTTATATATAAAGGAGTTCTGAGCTAACAAACATAACATAACATAAAAATTACACAAATTTAGGACTTATATGACTTTCTCATACATGTCATTGTCAACACTGGACCAAATGTATATGGGACCACACGTGAAGCACCAGATTTCAAATAAAAAAAGATTCATTAAAATCGGTTAATCCAGTCCAAAGATCTCAGGTAACAAACATAAAAAAAAATTTCATTCCTTGTTTTGCGCTCAACGATAAGCAACTGCACCGCTTACTGTGCAAATACCCTCTTCATAATTTATTTATGTAAGTTTTTGTTTATATTGTCTAAATTTAATATTGTTATTTTGTATCACTGCGCTTTGTGGCATTATTAAATGTATATTATAAGGTTATATCAGTAACTGATGTTGTAAATTCTTATGAGATAATAAGGCATTCTAAACACCTAAAAATACTGACGAATTGGGAACCTCCTCCTTTTTAAAGGCAGTTAAAAAATTGTCAGGAACCCTTGGTTCGCGAGTTAGACTCGCGCTTTTCCGGTTTGTTTTATATATATTTGCATGATCTTAATAGTATTTTAAACATAGTATTTTCTTTTCATTTTCCTAAACATCATAATAAAAAAAAAACATGAAAATAAAATCAAAATCTACATAAATTGTACAACCCAGAATCACTTATAAAATACATCGGTAGACTTGGTAAAGCAAACACAACCATATTATTTCTACACTAGATAGTGTTTTAGAAAAAAGTCTGATTTACGTAATGATAAACATAAATATGTCGTTGAATAATAAAACTATCAATACGTTGCTAATATTATGCTGCTTGTGAAAGACTTGCAATATAATATTAAACTTTTGATACCTGTGGGTGTTAATAACATACGCCACATGCTTTTCCATGAATAGCGCTATTAATAGACACATGGTATAAAACCAGTCGAGCTACAAGGAAAACAATTTTACCTATGGTCTTAATAACCTTATAAAATCTATAATTGTTTTGACCTTTTCATATGAGATGATGTATTAGAATTTGACTATTTATTCAAGTAATGTACCTATCTATTGGCCATGAATGACCAAAAATTTCTATTCATTTTTCGCTATTACTAACATTAGATTTTAGGCGGTGGTGGGCTTGAAACCTGCCACGTGAATGCAAACAATGGACATGTAGCAAACGTAATGTTTATACTTGCCCCCTGTAAGATGTTTGTAATAAGTAAGAGATCCGAAGATGCCCATAATGTGGATTAATATAGTCCTGAACTGTATTAATATATTATTCCAGTAGAAACTATGTTGGTGTGTACGAATTGTGCAAGTACCATAACAGATAATGAAATCAACAACAGGATTACAGATAAATTTTACTGGAACAGAACCCACAATGTCTCGTGGATCAGTCAGCATAAAAATGGAGGTCGCAAAAATATTTTTAATAGTAGCATTATCAACAGTTCTAACATCTAGCGATTTTTCTGTCAGCTAATTGACGAGACTGTCTGACTTTTGTTGGTCATTATTTACGTCAGTTTCTACATTTTAATTGACTAACGTAAAACTAATGATGCAAGTGGACAACCTTTCATGTTAATTACTTTGTAAGGCTCGACATATAACTATTTATGCATAAGAGGTCTTACTGTCTGTGTAAGCATCTGAGCTAAAATATGTAACTAATAGCCGCTGGGATAATATCCGCTAAATCCTTAAATACCAGGTTTTAGCGACTAGTTTACGATGGCACAGCACCCAGTTATTTTAGTATTCGGTTTATGTATGCAGCACCCATTGCATATTGAGAGGGTGATTTATCTAATGTTTGGTATGCGGCCGGATCTGCACCATCCCTGGAAAACTTTCAGTGACGTCAGACGTCTGTTCGCCAATTAGTTCGGCTGAATCTGTAGTTTATTTAGTTATGTGAGAAAAAATAGAATGGTCTTAGTTTCAGAAGAAACAGTTATGATTTTTTGATGATTTAAAAATGAACTTTAAATTGCTATATCACACAAACCTAAAACACAGAAATAATAATTAATTTAAAAAAAAAACGAAAGACTCAATGAAATATACTAAAGGTCATTGCAAACGATAGACAGCTAAATTACTATCACTGTTAGATGTAAGAGTCTACAAGATACTGGCTGCATTTACCCAGCTGAATTGCAATGCTTATGTGTTGGCCCAGATAAGCATCAGGTCTTGGATTACACGTTACAAATTAATCGAACGGTATATCTGACTAACATGCATATATTTTTACTACAAACTTGAAAATAAGTATTGAGAACTAGCGGTTAAACTTAGGTGTTTTAAGGCCACCGGCCTTTTATGCTAGCTGCCAGAACTTAGTAGTCGAAATTCGGCTGCTTTTTTCATCTTCATTTTAGCATTCGCCCCTCTTCTCCATCATTCGGCTATATTTAAAGTTTACACTTTAAGTATGATAAATGTCACAATACAAAATAAGCCTAAAAAGGGTTAAAATGTTTTCTCTTCACGTATAGCATGTATTATTTTTCCATGACGTGATAACGTCTTATAAATCGATAAACGCCGGCTCCACGCACGAATAAGTATGACTCATTGTCACGTTCCGCCTGAGCCGAGCGTGCAAGCAAGAGCGCGGAACAAGCGATAAAGAGGCACGATCGGCCTAAGCGTTCGGCTTGTGACGCAGCTATTTATCTCGTTATCGCGTAAAATTATCGTCCGTAAACCAACTTTACAGACCAGCAATTTTTTTATATCATTTATTTATTATCTATACTAATATTATTAAGAGGAAATATTTCTTTGTTTGTTTGTATTGAATAGGCTCTGAAACTACTAGACCGATTTCAAAAATTCCTCTGATGGGAAGCTACACTATCCCCGGATAGCATAGGCTACTTTTTACCCAACTGCGCAGAAGGAGGGTAATGTTTTTATTGAAAAACTATGCGTGCGAAGCTGCGGATTGGTCAGCTAGTCTTTTATAAAATTTGACGTGCCTTGTGTTAAATTAAACAATCAAATCAAAAAAAATGTTTCTATGTTTAGTTAAATCTTGAAAACAGATATAATTATTAACATAAAACTTGGGTAATATTCTCTTATGACAAACACGTCAACAACACGTATTTTATGTGAGCTCCAACGTCATGAGATAGAGTTTTTTCATCGAATTAACTTGGGCTGGTAAAACAAAGTTCATCAGGGCCCCAGAGATCTCTAAGATACTCGCTATTTATTATTTTTGCTATAAATGTTTTCTGTTGTATGGTTCCGTAACTCAAAATGAAAAGAGGAACCCTTGTAGGATCACTGATCCGATTATCTGTCTGCCTGTCCGTCAATACCCTTTTCGTTAGGAACGCGTGGAGGTATCAAGTTGAAATTAATATTAAATACTTAGGTCTGAAGTCCCTTGGAACTTAAAAAATACAGCCATTTATCTAAATCTGGGAGGACTGTCTTACGCTTAGGTTTACAGTACGTGGTCTCCACTCGAGAACCTTTCTGCCCCAACGGCCGTCAGTTTTTCAAGCTATGTGCTTACCCACTGCCACTTCAGCTTGCTCTGGGCTATGTTGGTGACCTTGGTATGTCTACGAAAACCTCCTCATTTCTGATTCGTACTCGTAGAGAAATACCAAGAATAGCCTTCTCCATAGCACTCTGAGTGTCTGTGAGCCTTGACGACGTTAGTAACGAGCGTGAAGTATAAACTGTGTTTGAAATGGCTATCTAAATAAATAAATACTGCTGGACATTTCACACAGCGCTATCTAGCTCCAAACTAAGCTGTGCTTGTACTATGGGAACCAGATAACTGATAGAATACTTACATACATTTTTTTTTGTAAATAGTTACTTATAATATATAGAGAAACAACCAGACCCTAAACAAACATATGTAGATCATGCAAACATTTGTCCCGCGGCGGGAATCGAACCCGCTATCTCCTGCGTCTCAGCCGGCTATTCGCCCGCTGCGCCACGGAGGTCGTCAAATGACCGTATACAATTATAATATTTCGTATTTTACACTTTCCAATATTATTCAATTTATATTTACAGGTGCAAATGCAACTTAGGCACCATTAATCATACATAAGCCGTTGTCACATCGTAAATTGTACATTTTTTTTACCAACAATGATTATTAGGGTTCTGTACCCAAAGGGTAAAACTACACCCTATTATTAAATCTCCGCTGTCCCTCTGTTACCATGCTATATCTCATGAACCGTCATAGTTAGACAGTTGAAATTTGCACAGATGAAGTACTCGTATTTCTGTTGCCGCTAACAGAATCATATAAATATTTAAGGGGGCTTCCATACAACAAACGCGATTTTTTTTTTGCTCGTTTATCTGGATATTGATAACGGCAACAGGTAGACTCCTGAAATATTCACAGAATGTTTAATTATATATTCATTTAAAAATAAATAATTTAGTTAAATTAAAAAAATATATTTAAGGAGGCTCCCATACAACAAACGTGATTATTTCCGTTTTTATAGATAATGGTACGGGACCATTCTTGCGCGAATCCGACTTGCACTTGACCGGTTTTTATCCATTAGAACTAACAAACATCATATGGTTATTCTATTGTTTGTTAATTTATGGTGTTTATAATTTAAATTAAATAAGTTAAAGGGACGGTTTATAAACAAAAAAAGTGTCTATATTAAATGTTATTGTTTTATTATCAAAGTTTTGAGAAAATCGACGAAATGTTAGAGAACTTGGTTACTGTACACCACAGATTACTAAAATGATACTACGAGCCGTTCAAAGTACCAGATAGTTCAATGCCCTGGCCCAGTGAATGGACCCAACCAGCCAACAGAGCGCGTATGGTGCGTACGACGGCGATAAGTAAATACTTGTAATGCAAATAAACCTTATTTACTAGTGGTTCGCCCTAAACTGAGATCTCCCATAGAAAGAAAAATATATTATTCGTAATCTTTGACTATCAAAATAGTGCCCCAAAACAAATAACCAATTTACTAGACCTACAGTTTCATTTAAATGACAGGTCACGGAAGTTCATGTATTTGGTTATTTTTTTTGGGTTAGAAATTGCAGTAATTCTGGGCTTTTGTCTATATATATGTGCTACACTATAAGCTACACACATACCGAATTCCAGAACTGTGGGGTCACTGGTGTACACCGTGAACATCGTCAAATTTTAGTATTTAGTATGGCTAATAACTACAAGGTTTTAACAAAAAATAAGAACAGTGTCTAAATTTACTAATGAAGACCTTTCATTAGACGTCCCATTTGACTTAATAGCCACATTTTAGTTTTTTTATCCCACTTGACCCCCAATGTCTCAACAACCTACTATATGAGCTAATGAGCTAATGACTAAATGAGCTAAAAATGGGGGGGGCATTTTTAGCTCATTTAGTCACACGGTTTATCGGTGATCCGACGGTCGGATCAACGCATCGAAAATCATCCTCGGACAAACATACATACGTACATACAACGCCGATTTACCCAAGTTGATTTGGAGATCTCGCTTCACTCAATAAAATAATAATGGTCTCAAATATATACTTCTACAATATATATCATTATTTGTAGTTTGAATTTCAACACCTTATATACCTACACCGGCTGTGCTAACACGTGAGAACAAATTCACGGGCGGTTGTCGGTGTAATTAATGTACACCTTCTGAAATTGGGACACTAAGAATAAGATACTTGGTTCATTATGTACACCTTCTGAAATTGGGACACTAAGGATAAGATACTTGGTTCATTATGTACACACGGCTATACATCAAGCTATACATTTCCAGAATAAGCTGATCTCTCATTCTACGAAAAGCCTACACAATGCGAAGTAAGGAAACGTATAGCTTGATGTGTAGCCGTGTGTACAACATACTTGCGGCAGTGCCGTATACCTTATACAAAACTAGCTGTATCCACCGCGGTTTCGTACGTGTAGAACTACTAAACGTGTACAGTAGCCTATGTTTTTATGTTGTGTAGCAGTATACATTTTAACCAACAAAAATAGACGTTGAGGATTGAGTGGATCAACAAATTGAGATTTGTCATTATAACGTCAAACATCTCGCAAAAGTTATACGTTCGTTTAACCAATGAATATTGTGTTTATAACACCACCTGATCCTGACCTGATTACCATAAAAAAACCTTGTGAGGTCATGAGAAATTGACCGTTTAAACGCAAAGAACACAACAAGAAGGAACGCAAGCTTCTCTTGTTGTTATTTTTTTAGCACCCGCTAATATATATTTTCTTGTATCACATTTTGTATTATCTTGCTTGAAAGGAATAATAAATATTTTTTCACACCACCTGCTCCACAATGTAAAATTATATGTCATGTAAACCACATGGAAAGCAGGTAATTAAATCCCTACAGCTGTGCTGGGAGTAACATTGTACTGAATTTGCCCGCGAGGGCATAATGATTTCAATATGGAACCTCATTTGTATTATAATTTGAGCCAAAGATACCCACACAATAAGAACTTATTCATAAATCAAACTAACATTTGCACAGAATGCACCAACCTAGATTTGGTTTTTATTGTCTCGCAGAAAGTGTGAAAATGTGAAATATCCCTCTCTGCACTCAGGATTTTAACTCTAGAATCCTTCGTTACGTTCGGGATGCAATATAGCGCCCGTGGCGCAAGACACTGCTCTGTCCCCTCGTTTAATAATCTACTATTCACTGTTAACCGTAGAGGTGAGTTTCAGACAGAATGACTATACCATGTTTCCCGTCCTATCCCATTTGCTATTCTTCCAAGAGTGGAGTAAAGTGCGTTGAATCTTTCACGTACCTAAATCTAATTATAGGACATCCTTTGTAAGGAAAAAGTAAATCTGCCATGTAATATGTTGTTTTGTGTGTAGCTGGGTCTATCTGATTAACAACATGGCGAAGTCTGTGTATTCTTGTGGATCTCAGATAACATAGATTTTAGGTGGAGTCAGGTTTATGGATTAATGGCAAACTGTCCATAGAGTTCATCGGGCAACTCAAGTAACAACTCTGACCAGTATAAACGTTAAATTATCACTAAGAAGCGCCACTAGTTATTTTTCATACGTTGATTTATCCAAAATTAACTGTCACATCGCCTTTGTCCACTGAAGATTCTAGGAGATCTTAGTTATGTTTAAAGCGATCATTTCTGACTAACTAATATCGGCTTTAGGCATATTAGACCTACTTCCACCAATGTCAGCTCCCATGTCAAAATTCTGTGCTCTAAGAAAAAACTACTGCTTGTACCAGTAGGGTTAAAATATAGATAGCTATTTATGTACATAAAAAGCAATCAATATTTTGAAACTGCTTCCTACGAAGGTATAACTATGGCTCAGATAATATAGCAGTTGAAGTCCTGTACTAGGTATGAAACCCCAAACACTAGGTTACTTGTGCTAACCATGTTAAACCTTAACAAGTTCAGAGCCGTTTATACCTTGTGCTACTGTCTCAGTCACTCGAGGGAGACAGCCAAATTGGGAGCGAAAACCAAACTAAATGTAAGTAACTAAATAAGAATTTACAACAAAACTATTGGTTAATGTGAAAAATTTAAACACAGGTGCTATGTGTCATATATATCGATATAAATATCGATTAGTATGTAAAGTTTAACGTACATATTCAAAGTATTTATTGAATGTATTTATTGTAAGTTTTGGACGTGAATTTGGAATAATTTTGTATCGAGAAAATTTTAAATAATCTTATTTTTGCTACACGTTTCCGTAAGCTTATATCCTCAACTTATATATAAATAAATTAAAAAGTAAACGCAGTATTAATCGTAAAAATATAGGATCTTATGAAGCTATCTGAGATATAATGGACAATTTGAAAACAAACTAGAAAACAAATAACAACGATATGGCAGACTAGAAAACAAAGAGCGCATTTATTTATATATATAATAAACTAGTGGATCCCCCGAACTTCGTATCGGCTTGACATGCATAGGTATAACGCGGGCTGTCAATATGTCACCCTGGTAGAATTGTCAATTGTTTTCCCCGGCCATCATTATGTAGAGAAAATGAATGACTTCCACAAATAATTCAATACCAAAATTAGCCAAATCGCTCCACCCGTTCTCGAGTTTTAGCGAGACTAACGAACAGCAATTCATTTTTGTATATATAGACAATATATCTCGGGATAACTCCGACCGAAGCATCTGTTTCAAACGATATTCATTTTTTTTACATCCTCTTTGACGATATTTGCAGCACGCATTCTGTCAATTCTATGTCAAACGTCATAAGGTTACATTATAAAAGCGCTAAGGTTAGATTATAAATAATTTTATATGGTGGTTCACTATTCATAAATTGTCTAATTTTGCGCGTTATTTTCTTAATTTTTTCTTTCATAAGAACCTTCTCCTGACAATAAGAATTACAACAAAAAAAGCATTGGCCAAATTGGTCCAGGCGTTGTTGAGTTATGCGCTTACCAACACATTTTGCGATTCATTTTTATATTATAGATATATTAATAAAAATGCTGGACATTTCACACAGCGCTATCTATAACTGATAGAATACTTATATAATTTTTTTATTGTAAATACATACTTATATTATATAGAGGAATAACCAGACCCGGAACAAATATCTGTAGATCATGCAAACATTTGTCCCGCGGCGGGAATCGAACCCGCTACCTCCTGCGTCTCAGCCGGCTGTTCACCCACTGCACCACGGAGGTCGTCAAATATAATAGTTGTTTTCAAAGAATATTTTAAGTTTCACTTTTATTTATTTTAAAGGAAGTCGTGTTATTTCTAACGGCATCGTCAGCGTATTGTACTGTAGTCTGTGTGTTTCTTACACAGAATTCTGTATGAATAATTTTGCTTTGATTTAAATATTATTATAAAATTATGAACCAGCATTTATATAGGTAGTTCGTCTCTTTTTCATGTTCCTCTAGTACGTACTAGAAGAACATGAAAAAGAGACGAACTACCTATATAAATGCACAATGTAAATTTGTTGTTCCTATTTAATATTTTTGTTTTATTAACTCTGACTGATGTTATCTACGACATCCATGTATGATTCTCAAAGATCTCTTTTGTCATATGAGAACTTTTTCAACCTGGAGAGCATTACTCCAGACTGTTATGGTAAAGCTCATATTCATCATCATCATCATATCAGCCGTAGGACGTCCACTGCTGGACAAAGGCCTCCCTCATTGATCTCCAGGAACTGCGGTTGGAAGCGGCCTGCATCCAACGCCGACCTGCGGTTCTTACCAAGTCGTCTGCCCATCTTGTGGGTGGACGCCCTACGCTGCGCTTGCCGGTCCGTGGCCTCCACTCAAAAACCTTTCGGCCCCACCGGCCATCTGTTCTGCGCGCTATATGGCCTGCCCATTGCCACTTCAACGTGCTAATCCGTCGGGCTATGTCGGTGACTTGAGTTCTCCTACGTATCTCCTCATTTCTGATTCGATCCCGTAGAGAAACCCCGAGCATAGCCCTCTCCATAGCTCGTTGAGCGATTCTGAGCTTATTCATAAGGCTAATAGTGAAGGACCACGTCTCGGTTCCATATGTCATCACTGGTAACACACACTGATTGTAGACTTTCGTCTTAAGGCACTGAGGTATGTTGGACGAAAAGACGTTGCGAAGTTTCCCAAACGCTGCCCATCCGAGTTGGATTCGACGATTGACCTCTTTCTCGAAGTTGGACCTACCTAATTGGACTGTTTGTCCTAGGTATACATACGCGTCGACAACTTCAAGAGCCGAGTTCTCAACCATAACTGGGGCAGGGACGACATGGACATTCGACATGATTACTTAGCTCATATTAGATTGGCATTAATCAAAATTATTAGTTACAAGGGTTTTCTTATTGGCTTCAGTTTAAATAACGCATAAATGGCGCTGGTTAACCTTTTACATTAGGTTTCCTTAAACAATTAGTTGTTAAATGTTATATACAGGTTGTTTAGTAATATACTGACGATATTCAAGTGACGGTTTCTCAAAACCTAAAAAATACTTCTCGCAAAAAAACTACTAGTAATATTATCAAATTTTAAAGAAAATCGACGAAATTTAGGTGATTAATTCAATATAAAACTTACTGCCGACTCTAGCAATCGACATCCAAAAATAAAGGCCGATTTGATCTCTTTCGAAAATGACTGTGAGTTTTGTGTTAGAAAGGGACAACAAGAGATATCTAAAGACGTCACCAATACAGTATTTGTGGTTGGATGGCAAGCATTATGCAATAGCACAACATTTAAGTTTAATAAAATGCTCGTTTTTACATGACAAAAAAAAATCACATTTATATGGTTTACATTTCACAAATTTATTTATTATGCTCATGAAAATAATCCCTTTTATTTTTGTGTGTAAAATATCAAACAGCCTATATACTATTTCATCTAGTAGTATAGATTTAAATTGTGGTTTTATCAGCGGTCAGTCATCTCATTATACGTATATCTTTTAACTCTATATCTCATAGAGCTCCGCGCCAATCATGAATAATAAAAAAAATATTAATAAAACGAAAGGTTCCGTACCATTATCTATGAAAACGGCAAAAAAATCACGTTTGTTGTATGGGAGTCCCCCGTAAATATTTGTTTTATTTTAATTTAATTATTTATTTTTAAAGTGAACATATAACTACTCGTAAATATTCTGTGAATATTTCAAGGGTCTACTTGTTGCCGTTATCAATATCGAGCTAAAACAAGCAAAAAAATCACGTTTGTTGTATGGGAGCCCCCCTCAAATAATTATTTTGTTCTGTTTTTAGTATTTTTTCATATAGCGGCATTATAAATATATCATCTGTGAAAATTTCAACTAAGATACAGCCTGGTGACAGACGGACAGACAGACAGATAGTGGAGCCTCAGTAATAGAGTGCCGTTTTACCCTTTGGATACGAAACCCTAATAACGAGCCTCAAAATCTGTTAATCAAACTACAGTTCAATCAAATATGAAGGCGACTAACCGCAATTTAATCAACTGATTCAATATAATATTCATCCATAACCGCACTAGACAAATCAGTGCTAAACCGATTTATCTGAAAATAATACACCAAAACAGACGACTTCCGTGGCGCAATGGGCGAAACTGTCTGAGACGCAGGAGGTTGCGGGTTCGATTCCCACCGCGAAACAAAATAATTGCATGATCTACAGTTATTAGTTCCGGTTCTGTTTGTTTCTATATATATTACTAGCTGAACAATCCGAAACTTCGCACGCGTAGTTTTTTAATAAGAACATTACCCTCCTTTTCCGCAGTTGGGTAAAAAGTAGCCTGTGTCAGCCGGAGATAGTGTAGCTTCCCAGCAGTGAAAGAGTTTTATAAATCCAGTAGTTTCGGAGCCTATTCAATACAAACAAACAAATCTTTCCTCTGTATAATATAATGAAGTTTTTTGTAAATATTGATATGTTCATTATTATTGTGGAACATACTTTTGTTCTATCATCAATAGTTTCCGCAGCGCATGCGACGAAAGACGTTTTAGGGCACTTTTTTACACCTTGGATTACGTTACTTAAGTTTTAGTAAGGATTTCTAATATTTTCTAGAAATAAATATAGCCCATGCCACTCAAGGTGAGTGTAGCTTTCCAATGGTGAAAACATTTTTGAAATCGGCACAGTAGTTTTTGAGTTTATTCATTACAAACATACACACAAAAATACAAATCTTTCCTCTTTATAATATTATTAAAGATAAGTATTTACGTAGTTACTAAAAAAATTATATGTATAAGAATTCTAACAGTTATCTCGTTCCCATAGTACAAGTTTTGCTTAGTTTGGGGGCTAGATGGCGCTGTGTGAAATGTCCAGCTATATTTATTATTTTATCAACTTATAATAAATAAATATTTTCCCTTTTCTTTTCTTAATTAAATTTAGTAAAACAGTAGCTGAGCTGTGATCTGAAATAGTCACAGACAGGGATTGTGTTGTTGGAAACCAATCAAAAAATAAAATTAATCGTTTATATATATAAAACCAGCCAGCCCCAAACTCGCACTTGTGTCGTTTATCTCAGATAAATGCTATTTACGGCTTTATATGTTAAAAACGCGATTTCTGTAACCACAATTTGTGTAAATAATAGCTTGTCCAGAAAGGACAAATTTGCCGCGATTCTCTCGCACATATTACGTGCGCCTGTTGCATCCAGGAGCAGCGTACCAACGTGCGAGCATTAAACAATTCAGTATCAAAATGTTGGCGCTCTATTTCCCTTGATACGCGCACTCGCTCTGAAGTTCGCGCGTAGTCTGACTGAACACAACAAGGCGTCTCTAATATCTCGACTCGCGCGCAACACGCGCGTATAACGCGCGAGTCGAGAGTCTGGCGAAGTGCACGCGATTTACGCAAGTATTTTAAATTCGCGCGATGCTTGTCGATGCAGTGTATTGCCGCCAAATATCTCGCCAACGCGCGTATGAATTCACGCGTATCGAATCGCGGCGAATTCGCCCCTTCTGGACAATGTCTAAATGTCTAATATTTTTATTCACATAAATATTACTTAGAAAACTTTCATGATTGATTTTAATAGTTGTTATAATTACAGGATTTATAATAATGATTCCAATAAATGTTAGTAAAATAACTTTACACACAACTTCAGTATAATAGGTGCTATTATTGTGGAAACTTTTTAGGTATCCAACAAAATAAGTTGAGCTGGGGGGGTAGAAAAAGTATTCAGGGAACCTTATAGTGTTTTTGAAGACCTATTTAATGATACTCAACAGGACGGGGTGCGTAAGTAAATAAAAATGACCACCCACTTCCCTATAGTGATATACCCTAAAAACAAGTTATTTTAGTTTCTAATACAAACCTATAATTATTTCAAGTTTCAGATTTTAATTACTAATCGGACGGAAAAATAAATAGACAGACGGACGGAAAAGGCGAAATAAGGGTTCCGAGGTGGACTACGGAACCCTAAAAACCGTAAACGAAGCTTACTTGCTAACGGTAATACTAAATCTGAGATTTTTACTGTTTCAGGGATCTTAAGTGCTAGTAGAATTACCGAAAATGGTAAGTGGTGACCCAAGATTACAAAAATGGCACATTTTAGTATACACTCAGCTACGAAACAAGGTTACTATACCTTAAGGACAGTTCATCTAGTGTAAGAACTTAATTATGTTTAAGGTACCGCCGGAGGACGAAGAAGTTTGGGTGTTCATTTCTCAGAGAAAGTTGACACAAGGGTCCTAAATAAATGTGGTCCAGTTTTCTGTTTACAAGACTAAATAGCAGATGGTATAAACAAGTAGAAAGGAAAGATACAGAACTTTAGGAGATACTAATGTAAATTCAACTAACATTATTCACTAATTGATCGCTAGGTATCTCCACAGTGCTTTGGAACAGGTAAGTTAATATAACTTGAACGGTACTTATTCTACCAATGTAATGAAAAACTTTTCATAAGGATTAATATTCCGACCAAAGTTACTGAGATAGCCCGATTAACAAGTTGAGCAAGGATTAGCATTTTAGGCGGAGCACATATTATGCTCCACTTACTGGACAATGCGCTTCGAGTATTGGTGGGTTTGAATTCTGCTTTATACTCTTCATAGATAGATAGATAGATAGATAGAAAACGCTTTATTGTATGCCACACTTAAATTAACATATTATAATTAAAAACTTAAATCTAGACACGCGATAGTACAATTGGCGGTCTTATCGCTAAAAGCGATCTCTTCCAGACAACCTTTAATTTGACCCAACCATTGACAAGATTTTACGAGAACGTTAAAGGACGGTAGCTTTATAACACAAGCTTTTTATTTAATTGTAGGTATACTTACATAAGCAAAACAAAATAAATAGATACCAGGGTAGGTAATATTAATATAAATATTATACATAAACATTCTATGATATTAAATATACTAACATTAAATAAAATATGAAGCAGCTGTAATACAAACAGTAACAACGACATATATGATAACAAAATAAGATTACTCAGCTCTCTGATGCAGACAAATAGTGCTTAAACAATAGCGTTTTAAAGATAAGAAGGGATTTGGCATATCTAATAAAAGAAGGAAGAGAGTTCCATAAATGAACTCATAAACCCTCCGTCGTCCGAGACACGTTCTCGGAGACCCGAATGACGAAATCACTTCCGCTAATGCGGGTGAGTCATCCACATTAGACAGAGCAAACACTCCACAAATACACCGACCTCGCCGGCGAGGTCGACGAGTCCTTTTAGTCGCCGCCTACACGAGGTACAACCACGTACCCGGGCGTTTCTCTCCTATCCCCGTCCCGGCAACAGCCCAAGCCGAGATTCGTACCTAAGTGTACTCTCTCTGTACTTTTCTTAATCGTTCCTTCCATAATTCCGTCCTGTATTTATTTATTTTATTTTATTCAAATTATTTATACGTAGTTACTTTATATGTATGTATTCTACTAATGCCTGTTTTTTATGTTTCTTCCGTGTCTCCCTCTGGTCGTGAGGTCACTATAACAGGCTCAGTCTGAAAACCAGCGTTGGTCTGCACTTAGTGCGTAAGCGTGGACCAGCACAAAGCTGAGACTGATCCTTTTTGGGACACCACACAGCACAGAACCTTTTAGCGCCTACGTATTTATGTAGCTCTTGTTAGGTATTACTCTTGCGCGATAACTTGGGACCTGCTAGGAATGCGACTCCCCGACCGCTTGCCCTACACTTCCCCGATGGCGCCCGTATTGTACCGTTCGCATCACTATTTTTTACTAGGGTTTTTAGTCTCGTACTGGCCTACGTCACGTAACGACGCGCTCTGGAATTCTTTTAGTTTTCGTTTGTGTTATTGTTTTGTTTTGAAGTCAACCATGTGGACAGGCTTCGACAAAAGTATTGAGACGATGACCTCTTACAAGAGACAAATGAATCGCAATTAATTGTAAATTTATCGGATACCTCTTCGTCAAGTGATTATAGTGAGACTGAGGACGAAGAACAACCTCTAGAAGGCATAAATCCACTAAGTAGTGACGAAGATGAGATAATGTAAATAATAGATAAAATAAATGTATAAACTTAAACATTGTATTTTTATTTTATTCAAATAGTGTAAAAAAGATTAGATAAAAAGCAGCGTCCTCCCTGAGTAACATAATAAATTAGGTTAAAAATAAACAAATACGAAGCCGCGGGCGGCTGCTTGTTATGTTCGCTTTTTTGCGGGCGGTACAAACACGCCAATATGACGTCACCGCGCTCAGGTCCCTACTTATCGCGCACGGGTAATACCTGCCTATAACGACCGTTTCTAATTCTGTTGTTTTTATGCCTCTCTGTGTTTTTATAGGTAGGTATCTACCATTTTCATAATGTTATTTTTAATGTCTATTTCAATCTTGTATTTTATTTTATTTTATTACCTTCTGTTTTATTTTCTCTGTACTGTACTGTTGTCCTAAATAAATGTATTGTACTTTATTTTACATATGGGCGTTGGGGTAGAAATGTTGTTGGCAGGAGCAACGCAGAACTGTCTACACTAGATGGAAAGGAAACTCAAGATTGGTTGCTGGGGGCCATTGGGTGCAGGCCGCGCAAGATTGATCGCTGATTAGATATCTAATCTATAATAATAAATCTTTATTTATTTTAATTTTTTCCGAAAACATACAGTGATATAAAAGCTTAATTATTAGTTTATACTTATAGCTAATCACCATATAGACGTTTTCTCATATTGAGTCTATTTGCTAGCTTGAATGTTAATAAAAAAACGGTTAAGAAGTCACATCAAACCAGTTCTTTGAGATTATGTTTTTAAATGTATTTGGAGATGAATTAAATAAGTCAATTTCGGGTGAGTCATCCAGTTTGTTTAAGAAATTTGCTGATCTAATAAAAAACGATATCTGCCTATATCTGCCTGTTCGTTGAACAAGGGGGAATGTGCAAGTAAGTCTGATGTCTGACAGACCTTGTGGGTACTCTCAGACTAATCTGAGAAAGGAGATGGAAAGAGTCGATTTTATTCTGAATTAATTTAATGAATACAGATACGTCAGATATGTTGCGTCTTATATAAAGTGGTAGTACATATATGATGTCTCCTGCATCTTTATTCACGGTCAATTGAGAGCTTGATCTTAAAATAAATCCCATGCGTTTGTTCGCTTTTTTCGCAATAGTATCAATATGACTTTCATAAGTTAGTTTAGAATCGTGTATGAAGCCTAAATCTAGTGTATAAATAAATTTAGTTATTTTAGTTATTTCAGGCAACAATAGAAAATGATTACGAGTTGCTAAGACTTAATTCTACGGCCCATATAAATTAATGCCTTAGTGACTAACATACATTTAAATCTATACCGGAGGCATAACAGGTTTAGCATTATAACGTCTTATAATATTACTAGTGGACCCGCCAAACTTCGTACCGCCTTGACATGCATATAACGCGGGCTGTCATTATTCGTCACCCAGGTAGAATTGTCTATTGTTGTCCCTGGCTAACATTATGTATGAGAAAATGATTTTTCTTCGTAATTTCTTTTTGCGTGAATTTTGCCAATATTTGAATAGTTATTCTGCTTTTTGGGGCGGAGACAAATCTAAGAAATAAGAAATCATCAAAATCGATCCAGCCTTTCTTGAGTTATAAATGGTGTAACTAACCCGATATATATATTTATAACCATACTTAACCATATACAAAATAATGATAAGCTGTCATTTGCGTTTTGTTATAACATGTCAGATGCGTTTTTGTTATGCCACGTTTTATAGTGACTTGTATTCTCTTTGACGTTTTATGTCACGTCACACGGGAACGCGGTCGAACGGGATAAAAAGTATCCTATGTCCGTCACCTGGTTTTAAGCTACCTCCCCCCACCAATATTCAGACAAATCGGTTCAGCCGTTTTTGAGTTATAAATAGTACTGCTAACGCGTCTCTCTTTTATATATATAGATAATAATGTTGGTGAAATACAAAAATATTTATTTTGTGTACGATTATTGTATTTTTATAAAATTGACAAAAAAATCCAAACACTACATATTGTACTTTGTACTTTTGAATCATCCAAATTGTTAGTAATAACGGTAAGAACCACGATCAAAGGTTTCAATGAACATTATTATTCCCATTATATTCGTAGAATATAAATGTCACAGTCACAATAGAAAATCATTGGAATGAGTATCACACGGAGACAGAGAAAACTAGCAACAAGCTATTCCTTCACGGTCAAGACTGAAGAGAATAAAGAGTGAGGACACAGAAAAAAAGGTATTTCATAAAAAAATATAGCAAAATTAAACTGTTTTAGCGGTCTATTCCTCTGCATCTGTTCTAGTGCATCTGTCTGTCAGGTCAATACGGTCGCGTCTGCAATGTCCTCAAAGATGGAAAAAATCTGAGAGTAGAGTTCCTTGTGAAAGTGCTCGCGTGGGTAAGTGCTATACCTATTTCTGCCGGTAAGCTGCATTGCTGTATTTCAGTATGAAGGGTATGGTTTTCGGTGATATTACAGGCACATCAGACTTTACACTCGTATGCTTCAAGTTGGTGAACGCAGGTAGTGCACGTTTCTAAGGTGCGTGACCAAGGCGATACTTTTTTTATATGCGATGGGTAGCACTTAACATTAGGTGGGTCATATATTTGTTCCATCTCCAGGTAAAAATAATTTTTTTTTTCAAAATAATAAAATTTAAATGTGTGCACAATAATTCAGTTAAGTCAAAAACATCTGGATTAGTTGATTGCACTCTCTGTAATCTCTAAAAACTAATCTCTCTCAATAAACTAAAAAAAAAAACTTTTGAATTTCTTTTTTCTACGGTAAGGTTTATCGTTGCATTCAATATTCATTTTAATACACGTAGGATCATAAAATGATCAAGGCTTAAATTAAAGCAGACAAAATTATAAAATTATTAAGATCATAAACCAACAAACGGAATCCTCAGACCCCGATTGTAAACCTCTCTGTTCTATTATATTTAATCAAAGGAAATTCAATTCATAGTATCAATAAAGTGCTTTTGGAGTTCAAAGAGAAAACGACGAAAAATTGGATGAAACCCGTGTACTTACAAAATTAATAATATTCGAAATTTATATACATTTTACAAAAACATAATTGATAGGTATTAAATACCTATTTGTTTGAATAAATTGCCTAAGCATATTTTGTTTATCTGGGTCGACAACATCAATAAGACGTACATGGTTTAGACTAACACAGGATCGAGAAGAATGACAGAAAGAAAGAGAGGCCTCTGCTCAGCAGTGGGTTGACATAATTATAAGTATCTGTCATATCATCATCATCATATCAGCCGTAGGACGTCCACTGCTGGACAAAGGCCTCCCTCATTGATCTCCAGGAACTGCGGTTGGAAGCGGCCTGCATCCAACGTCGACCTGCGGTTCTTACCAAGTTATCTGCCCATCTTGTAGGTGGACGTCCTACACTGCGCTTGCCGCTTGCTATCTCTCATATCTGTATGTAATAAGTTATAACTATGAGAGATTTAAAAAAAATATACATAATACCTAAGTTTAAATTGGTTTATGGATCTTTATGGATATAAGAGTCTTTGATCGAGCGAAGCGAGATCTACAAATCAACTTGGGCAAATCGGCGTTGTATGTATGCATGTTTTTTTTTATTTATTTACTATTTTAACAAAGATTACAATTATATGTTACAATTATAGCATCTAAAAACCAGTGAGGTTTGTGTCGGTGCTATTGTGGGTTTACATCACTAGGTGTTATTTACTTAGCAATAAAAATTATATAAAAATGTAAGTAGGTAACTAAGCAGGAGCCAGGTAAGTACTTCTGTTTATGGTTTAGTTTAGTAATTTTATGAATGATCAAGGAAAACTATACTTGACTCATAAAGTAGTTCTTTAGTTTAAATTTTATATTTTTAGGTGTTAAATTATTACGTTCGTCAGAGGGTAGGGTGTTGATAAGCCGATGAACAAGGTAGCTGGCCGTCCGTTCGCCGTAGGTATTGTTAGCGCGCGATGTGCAAAGCCGATTCCTAGAAATAGCTCGAGTGTATACTGGGTGTTCGATTTTGTTTTTAATGATGAAATTAAAAATTTTAATTCATTAACAAAATGTTCTCTCAGCAGTAAATAATGAACCTGTGTGTGAACTGGCAAAACTTTGCAATAAATGAATAGACCACTATCATTTTCATGAAATTGATTTTCAATTTTAGGCGGCACTAACGTTTTTAAAATGTTTAACTGCAGTTTAAAATTTAATCGAGATAGGTTTTGTAGGTTCTACCATAGCTGCTGAGACCATATTGTATGTATGACTCTGTCAGTGCATTGTATGGCATTATCTTAACTTTATACGGAATGCGATTTTTGAAGATTGAGATGTTCGCAAGGAATTGTCTCAATTTATTACAAACGCGTTCAATGTGAAGGCTCCAGTTAAACTTGTGATCAATTATCAGACCAAGGTATGTTTGTTTATCAACAATATCTATCAATGGACAACTGCAAGCCACACTAACAGCATGCAAGCAGCTATGGTCATGAGCCACTAGGTTTTGAACAGGAGAATGCTTTATATATGGTGATTTAATGATTAATAATTTGGTTTTGCTAGCGTTAAGAACAAGGCCAACATCGTGGCACCATTTAATTAGAGTATCTAGGTCCGATTGCAAAAGTTCACAGGCATATTGTGGATTTTTATCAGCGATTACTAGGCAAGTGTCATCTGCAAACTGGTAGCATGAGCAGTTGGTAATGCAGTTGTTCATGTCATTTACGTAGGACAGGAAATGTAGAGGACCTAGGACCGAGCCTTGAGCCGTGTCTTCTGTTACCGACACGGGTTCACTGAAGGTGTTGTCGACTTTTACATTGAAGGTTCGATTATTTAGGTAATTATTGCACCAATTTAACAAGGGACCTCGAATTCCGCAGTTATCTAACCTGTCTATCAGTTGATTGTGCACCAAGGTATCAAAAGCACGTGAGAAGTCAATAAAAAGAGCAAGTACGTGTTTTTTCTCATTAAAGTGTTTATTGACTTCATCTGTGAACTTTGACAAAAGACCTGAGGTACTCTTACCTGCTTGAAAACCAAAATGATACTGGTTGATTACTTCATGTTTTCTATAAAATCTATGTATTTGCTCACAAACACATTTTTCTACAACTTTATCAATCGAAGAAAGCAATGTAATTGGACGGTAGTTAGAAAAATCCTTGCGTTTTCCTTTTTTGTGAATAGGGCTAACGCATCCTACTTTTAGATCATCTGGGTACAAGCCAGTTTTAACACTGCAGTTTATTAAATCAGCAATAGCGGTTGATATATTTTCTCCTATCATTTTAATATCAGAAACCTTAATAATGTCGGGTCCTGGAGCTTGAATATATGCTTGTTTGTCCGATGATGACTTCCAAAGCGTTGATCTGATAATTGTGAAATTTAATACATGTGTAGGTTAGTCATGGCAAAATTTTGGTTTGACTAATTGAGCTAAAAATGTTGGGGGGTTGTTGAGATATTTGGGTTCAATAGGGCTATAAAAAAAATTAAAATAAGACTATAAGATCAAGTGGCAAGTGACACAGTGCTGTAATTTGAAATGCGTGTAGCTTAAGTGACACAAATAAAGGCAAAAATCTGAAATCCATAATAACTGCAACTTGTACCTCAAAAAACGGTCTGTCGTAGGGAAGCCCCACTTAAATATTTATTTTATTTAATAGGACAATTTAATTTACTTGCTTTATTTGAGGTTGCTGCCGATTAAGCTAGTCTTTTAAATTATATGAGCGCCCATACAGCTCAGAGGACTATTTTAATTAGCGTCAACTAAGTGTGTATGGGGACACCCTTTTATTTTCATCGTTTTTTTTTGGAATTTTTACTTTATTTGTGCTGTAAGACCTTATTTTTTGCCCAATTTCCTGATTCTAGGTCAATGGGAACTATCATATAGGTAGGTTTTTGACCTATAGGGTACTTCCGGTTAACCTAAAATTATCAATTTTGGTTAAAAGCAAGGTCTTATAGCACAGGTAAAGTAAAAATTCCAAATAATAAAAGAAGTTGAAAATTAAGGCAAATTTTGTTATTAAGTTAGTTACAAGTTTTCGCGAAAATCTAAATTTGCCCACATCTTTTTATCGTGTTGACTTAGGACCGCAATTTTTAGATACCTAAACTAAGGACTATAGAATTCAGTATCTGGTTTAAATTTCAACATGCTAGGTTCACCCGTTAATGAGAAAATCTTATAAGTGATCTTATAAGGGTTCCTTGTTTTAACTTTTGAAGGACGAATCCTAAAAATATCTAAATGATGATACCTTTTGGAAACTTTGCGTCTCAATGATTCAACCATTAAGGAGAAATAGATACTTACAGAACGGAAACTTAAATAAGTTTGGTTGTACTTGTTGTTATATTAAAACAAATATTAGGAACTTTATACCTTTAAACATTATCGGGATTCGGTGGATGTTCGTGCTTTGTCTCTGTCTTTGATGTGACGTATTATATTCGCAGAGACATGAACATTCGAGAGAGCGCTTTTTAAATTCGTGACTACGGAACCATAGAAACTTTATAATTATTGATAGTGGGAACAATTTTGTTAACACAATAGCACTTAAAATAATGCGATCTGTTATATTTGAAACTGACAGAAAGTGACTCTTGTAATATTAGTGCCTTAAATCAGTTTCATCAAACCTTAATTCAGCTGGTAGGTATGTACCAACAGAATAAGCGCGCTATGCAGATATATCACACCAACCTGCTGGATCGAGTTCTTACTACCGAAATCCGACGTGGAACGAAAGTCCAATACGTCGGAACAAGGGTGGTGGAACTGGGCAGGACACTTGGCTAGATGAGGTGATGGCAAGTGGAGTAAATCTTTGACCGAACGGTCGCCAAAAACAGGCCAAAGAAGTCCGGGATGTCTGTCTGACGGCGCGGTGGGTCGACGACATAAAGAATGTCGAGGTAACTCATGCGCGCAGCATAGGACCGGGAAGGGTGGCGTTAACAAAGGGAAGCCGACACCCATAGTGGGCACTTATGGGATGTAGATGATGATACCAACAGAATTTCCCCCATTTCCAAAACTACCTATTCATATGAATGCTTTAGTAAAGTAGTAGAGAAGAATAATAGTTGTTACCTAAAAGAATCAATAAAAAGTAACGTCGACGTATATATGCCAATCCACAGAGAATTGAAAACTGATACCAATCAATGAATCGTATACTTTGCTCGTTAGACACGACCGTTTCTATTAATGTCAAAAACGATGAAGAATTATTGCCAGGAGACCAAAATAGGAGAAAAATGCGAGAAGTAATTGATGGTTTATTAATAAAACTCGTAGGCGTGAATGACTTTTATGAAAAATTAGATGACTAAATTGTTTGAAGTTGATTTGTACAGCCCGAGGTGGCAAGTGTACAGGTCTTGCTAAGGGGTTAAACGTAGATATTTTAGTGCTGCCTAAGTCAATGACTTCTTTTTTCTTTGCCTTGCGCAAGCCTTGAAATTTGTACAAATATTTCAAGACAAAAATTAAAACAAATTATTTCTAGAGAAGCTTGCGCAAAGAAATATTTAACGTGCTTGGGGCCCATAGACGGATTTTTGATAACGTTGGTTTTCTCTGGTATTATACACTTTCTCCTCATAATCAATTAATCATTATATCATCATTGTTCAGCATTGTTAATGTTAGGTATAAGTTCTCCCTCATTCACCACTCTATCCAACCCGGTGGGAGGATCCAATAGTACTGCAGAAAAACTCTCTTTTTCAGTTAAAATCCATATAAATTACATGGTCTCAAGATATGAAAGAGATAGGATATACCATTACAAGAGAAACATAGGCGAATCATTAAAGTTACTTCTGGAAAAATAAACAAATGATAAAGAAACTATGCAAGTTAGTCTATCGAACAAACAAGTCAACAAACCATACGATCCGCAATCAAAAAAATTAGAGAATTAACACTAAGAAATATTGAAGGCAATAAAATAAAATAATTATTTTATCCAATTTGGCTGGATGTTATTGCCCCAATTTGAGATGACCGATTTCCATAGTAACAGTTTCACACCAGTACCTTACTGCCACGGGATAAGGTATAATTTTTTGTAAATCAGTTTCAATCGGCAGAAAACCCAACCAAATTAGCAATTGGCAACAAATAATTAACCGCCTTTAAACGTACTAACCAATTTTCAATCAACCGTATCGCACTAATAATATAAATGCGAAAGTTTGAATGTTTGTTCGTTACTCAATTACGTCGTAACGACTTAAAATATTTCGATGAAGTTTAGTATGTATTATAACCTGCATTAACACATAGGTTATTTTCTGTTTACAAACAACGCGTGTGAAGCCTCTGGCGGAAGGTAGTTAATCATATAAACCAGCTTCTGGTTGTGCGGCTGTGTTTCAAAGTAATTAAAAAAACCATTGTTACACCTCCTCGCACTAGTTAGGGGGTAACCAAAATCACTTCGATAGTGCGTTCTAGGATCGAAATACTAGTTCAGTAATAGTTCTGTAATATCTCTTTAGTTCTAGTTCTATCTTTAGCGTTACAATAATAAAAGGCAGCAATTTACGCACACACGGCATATCAAACACAAATCAGAGAGAAGAATAATAATACTATAGATAGGTAGAATAAGCACTAAATAAAGCTAGGTAAGAATATAAGTAGACTTAATTTAAGAAACAGTAGTACCTACAATGTTTGTTTGGCAAAGGTGGTTGTAAATAGGTCGAGAGCTTAGCTACGCTGGTTCCCATACGCACAAAGCGGTACTCTTCCACCTTTATTATGCGCAGCACGAAGGAGTGCAACGCCTTGCCTGAGTCTGTGTACCCTGATAACTACATCCTAGGAGTCTTCAAGTCGCGATTGAATAGGTTTCTTCTAGGCAAGCAGTGTACCATCGTAGACTACATCATCGCTTACCATCAGGCGAGATTGTGGTAAAACGCCAGCCAATTATTAAAAAAATAACATTCTCACCTTTGCAGAAACATCTGCTGCCGCCAAAGACAAGGTTATTGGGAACTGTCAGTTGTTTGCAGTAAATAATTATGAACAAGTAGCAATAACGGATAAGGCTATTTAGAATTCATCAACCATTAAAGTTATTTCAAGATATTTTTATACAAGATATATTATTTTGTTTTTGTATATAATTTGACAAAGAGGACAATACTTGACATTGAATAGTTGTGAAATCCAAAGTGGAACTAATAGCTCGCAAACGTAACAAAGCAACGGTTACTTAAGATACTTAAATATTGTTTTGTAAAATCTAATGACTTTTAAAGTGATTAGTCTGACTGAACTTTACTTTAAAGAAGTCTGGCGAAGCTAGACCCAAGCAATATCAATAGCCATTATTATAAATACGGGATTTATCACGTACCGTCTTATCGGTGTTTCGACCGACAATGTTTCGGTTCAATTCGTGAACCTTCATCAGGGTGAGTGCGATCCGCTCCGAATAACGTCTCGCCTCGCACTGTATTCGCACGAATTGAACCGAAACATTGTCGGTCGAAACACCGATAAGACGGTACGTGATAAATCCCGTACATATAATAATGATTGAAATCAATCACGAAAGTTTTCTAAGTAAAATATCAATAGCCGTTCGTGATCATCTATATACAGTGTTTTTTTTAACTGTAACAGTACGGCAGCACCCATAACCAGAGGAAATACAGGTGCAGTTTCTTTTAAAACATCAGCTCGTTTTCGAAGAAAAACATTTTGGCAATAAATTTTTTTTGTTCAAGTAGCGCCTTAAAATGAATCAAGTTTGTAAATTTTTTTTTGATGCCCATCGATGCAGTCCTTTGTAAAGATTATTTTATTGTATCGGATGAAATAAATCTGAACAGCGAAAATTAGTCAAATTTGATAAAAAGTATTCTCATACAACAGGACAAACAAAATTCCTTTTATAAACATTTTATTAGATTTTAATTGCACATTAAACAGTATTAATACTGTAGAGATTAAGAAGTTTAGGAACTCCATGCTCTCGTGAGCAATTCAAAAACATTTCGTATTTAAGAACAATTTTGAATTTCGAACATGGTTCTTGCATCTGTCGGACTTTTATATCAGTCATTGCATCATCTTATTTGTCCTACCATGGCATTATCAAGTACGCAGAAAGTAAACTTAATTGAAGCATACTTCCTCAACCGACGAAGCCCAACTAATGCGTTGAAGTGGTATCAAGTAGTGGTAGTGGTACATCGCGGTCTGGTTCCTGATACCACTTCAGCGCATTAGTTGGGCTTCGTCGGTTGAGGAAGTATGCTTCAATTAAGTCTACTTACAATGCCATGATAGGACAAATAAGATTATGCAATGACTGATATAAAAGTCCGACAGATGCAAGAACCATGTTCGAAATTCAAAATTGTTCTGAAATACGAAATGTTTTTGAATTGCTCATGAGAGCATGGAGTTCCTAAACTTTTTAATCGCTACAGTATTAATACTTTTTAATGTGAAATTAAATTCTAATAAAATGTTTATAAAAGGAATTTTGATTGTCCTGTTGTATGAGAATACTTTTTATCAAATTTGACTAATTTTCGCTGTTCAGATTTATTTCATCCGATACAATAAAATAATCTTTACAAAGGACTCGATCGGCATTAAAAAAAAATTTACCAACTTGATTCATTTTAAGGCGCTACTCACACTTGAACAAAAAAAATTATTGCCAAAATGTTTTTCTTCGAAAACGAGCTGATGTTTTAAAAGAAACTGCACCTGTATCTCCTCTGGTTATGGGTGCTGCCGTACTGTTACAGTTAAAAAAACACTCTGTATATAGATGATCACGAACATAAACAAATAAAATGAATGAAAAATTCTTTAATGCACGAAATAAAAATAATCTATTCATAGGAGAACTTAATGCTTGATAGCAATCTATTTCGGTTAACCTTTGTGCAATGCGGACAGACAGTTATGTAGTGCATACTTGGTAGAGGGAGAGGGTTAATTTATATTACAAGACACATACATATAAACAAATAAATATAACTAATCCTTGACAAATATAAAGGTATTACAATAAACTTACTTTCTAATACATAAACATCAATAAACCCTACTAGTAAAATTAATTAAGTATTAAATATCGTCATAATATTATATACTACATAGACTAAAAAATTTAAACTATATACAGTTATATAATGTATATAAGATATAACAGAGTATTACAGGATACCGCTTATTTTGTAGGCTTTATTCATGAAAGTGAGATAGTGAACGAACAAGACCACAACGAAGGAAACAAATGAATAAAACAAAGTCGGGTTAGTTACACCTTTTATAACTCAAAAACGGCTTTAGTGACCTTTGATTTGTTCGATTTGTCTTTGCTCTGAATTGCAGAATAACTATTAAAATATAGGAAAAATTCACTCAAAAAAATTATAACGAAAATTCATTTTAATATACACAGATGCAGATAATGATGGCCTCCTATTGACAATTCTACTAGTGACGTACATTGGCAGCCCGCGTCATATGCATGTCAAAGCGGTAAACAGTTCGCTGTATCAACCAGTTATACATAATTTAAGCTGATGATGTAGTTGTTTTATTATTAAACGTGTTTTCAAAATCAATCCAAGACGTTTACCAACAAAAAATCTCGATTATCAGAAACTAAAAAGTGAGTACCGTAGTATAAAATTTATTAATTTAATAAAATCACAAAGATCACTTTGAAATGTCAATTTTTACTGACGGTTTCTCCGTGACCAAGCCAGGAAATAAAGGCAAGAAAAGTGGCTGGTTATTCTTTATAATGATCATTTTACAATGCATAACATTCAATAAAATAGGTCCAAATTGTAACATTTTTGATGGAGTTGGAGTAATTTTGATCTCAATCCTAAGCTAATCATTTTACTTCGAATCTTCCCTGTCATCGAAATGATCCGCTAGTAGGTCTTTTTATAAAGTTTTTATTAGTTACTTTTTAAATTTGGTAATTGAAATTTTAGGAATTTGTTTTAAAAGCAAATACATTGCCCTTAAACGACTTGCACACACACAACAATGTCTAGAGATATTAGGATATCGGCAACCACGCGTTTGAAAGCATTGGCTTCTAACATGCATAGCACTTTCATCATTTCTTCTCTGGTTAAATGTCGACGTCCCATGACATTATACAGATCACAAGATCAATTATAATTAAAAAAAACCCAGGTAACACTCGTTGAAAATAAAATATGAGTAAATTTGTTTACGCGATGTTTAACGATTCAATCAGAGTCCCCGTTTAATACTTTTAGTTAATGTTATTTACCAGTCATGACATATGGAACCGAGACGTGGTCCTTCACTGTTGGCCTTATGAATAAGCTCAGAGTCGCTCAACGAGCTATGGAGAGGGCTATGCTCGGGGTTTCTCTACAGCATCGAATCAGAAATGAGGAGATACGTAGGAGAACTCAAGTCACCGATATAGCCCGACGGATTAGCACGTTGAAGTGGCAATGGGCAGGCCATATAGCACGCAGAACAGATGGCCGATGGGGCCGAAAGGTTCTCGAGTGGAGGCCACGGACCGGCAAGCGCAGCGTAGGACGTCCACCCACAAGATGGGCAGACGACTTGGTAAGAACCGCAGGTCGGCGTTGGATGCAGGCCGCTTCCAACCGCAGTTCCTGGAGATCAATGAGGGAGGCCTTTGTCCAGCAGTGGACGCCCTACGGCTGTTATGATGATGATGATGATGATGAATGTTTTTTAAGTAATTTTGAAAATAAAACCAAAGGGGTTTCATTCCACGTATAAACATTTTCTAAATAGCAAATAGTTTTTACGCTAATAATTTTGAAATAAAATATCCCTAGATAGACATTGTTGATGTGTATATTAAGTATATATAAATACTTTGCGGTTAAACATTTAGCAATACAATTTTGGTTTCATTAAATGTTTATAAATATTTATTTTATGTTATTTTTCGGGAAACTGGCTTACGGCCCACCTGATGGTAAGCGATCACCGTCGCCTATTGACACCGCCAACACCCGAGGTATTGTCGATGCGTTCCCTACACTGTAGAAACCTCTTTACATTTCTCTTAAAGCGTGCCATGTCGTAGCCTAATGGGAAAACCTCAGATGGTAGCTCATTCCACATCTTGTAAGTATAGGGTAGAAAAGATCGCGTGAAGCGTGTGATGCGCGATACCCAATTGTCGATGATATGTGGATGAGCTTTATTACGTTGTCGAGAAGAGCGGTGGTAAAATCTCGACGACGGGATGAGATCAAATAGCTCCTCAGAACATTCCCCATTATACAGGCGGTAGAATACACTGAGCGATCCGATGTCACGGCGTTGACTCAGCGGTTCCAGCTTGTCGGCGAGTTTGGGATCACCGATGATTCTAATGGATCTTCTCTGAACGTAGTCAAAACGAAGCAATTAGTACTTTGGAGCTCCGTGCCAAAGATGGGAACAGTATTCTACGTGCGGCCGAACTTGCGCTCTGTACAGCAATAGCCGTTGTTGTGCCGTAAAATACTGTTTGGCACGGTTAAGGAAGTTTTTTGGAGGTTAGCACAGCTTTTGCTTCTAAGTGACTCCCATACTGGACCTCATTAGAAATTTCGACTCCCAGAATCCCTATACTCGCCAAGACGGGGAGAGGAATGCCCTCGACCCGTGGAGCTCTTGTATCAATATCATATTGTATCAAGGTTGAGTGACTTAGTGAATGGATTTGTAATTAGAATGGCAAACGTATGAGAATATGGGACCCCGCATATTCTTTGAAAAATGTAATTCATTTGAAAAATATACGGAATATTCAGGAATCAACAAAGCAGGATACTAAATAATCAAACAATAACTAACTATAATCATAAGCAAGTGCTTATGATTATAGACACAACATACAAAATGTATAAAACACAACCAGGAAACTATATTTCATAGAATTATTCGCAATAAGTACCCAATTTTGAACATGATACTAATAATTCACGTTCGACAAAACTAGAAAAACAGTAATTGATATAGTCTGGCTACGCTAAGTTTGCGTAATCCTTCTTGGGTAGGTGTTTTATGGTCCAATAATTCTATCAAAGTAACCATTTAAATAAAAAAACAAGCAAATTTATTTTGCATTAAAAAAACTTCAATTTTATACAATAAATTAAAAAATCTAGAAAACAAAATAACGTGTTAATCGTCGGTGCTATTATCGCCGCCGCTGTAGGGCTGATTTTTGACACCGAAATCGTAGTATGAATTTACCATTCTTAGCATTATGCAGAGTTAGGTTGGCTGGACTATCTGCTATATTTAATAATGATGGTGCTTGGTAACTCTGGGATGAGATATTTATGGGTTGTTATTACTACGTTTCGATAGAAGTACCTATTAAACAAGATCCTCACCCTTAATGTATTCGCGATAAAAAAGTAACATAAACTAACATACTTGCTTTATAAAAATCAAAAGTGAAAAATATCGAATAAACAATTAAAAATTCTTTGTTCACAATTCACGATAAAATGTAAAACAATTAAGGATAAACTAAACGCACAATGACGTAACACATTAACTTCTGTGACTAGAGCTCTGTATAAAGAAGATCAAAGGTCACCGTCGTCGAAATCGATGAAGATGACCACTTATACAGTAGATCAATTCAATCGAACTCAAAATTATTCCTTGTTAATTCAATAAAGTGAAATTGGCGGAGTCCTTCGCCCAGCAGAGCAGTTTGCAATTTCCCAACGCTGAATAATCATCTGTCATTGTTGCTCTGAAGTACACACTGCGCTTTTTAGCAGGAGAGCTGATGACACATTTTGGGACACCATCCATATATATATATATATATTACGTCTGTTATCAACCTTTTTGTGTTTTTTATACGTAATTTGTTTTGTTCGTATTTTTAGTTAAATTTAGACTGTCTATTTATAGATTATTTTTTTGTATAAAGTAAATCCGTTTTTGGCCGTATGCCACGCCTAGTATAAGTTTGTATCTAACATAATAAAAGCTGTGGATTTTGTTAAATAAATAAATAAAATAATCCCTAGGTATGTAATCAAAAAATAGTACTATATATGTATGAAGTAAATCTGGAATCAAGAGTCGAGTATTAGAACGCAAATTAAATGAACAGAAATTTGTGCTTTATGCGACTGAGAACTATTTAATTTTTAAATTTAGCATTTATTTATTTCCATAATTCTTCCCATAATAACAATTTCTGACCTCTCAACGGGGTTTGAAAGTATAACCCAACTACCATATCATCAGCTTTTGGGCTATTAAGTGGAAAAACTACACAGAGAGTAATGTAATTGTCAGGACCGGCTAGAAAGAAAGTAAAAAGACGCCCTCTGGAACGCTGTACCGACGAATCGAGAATAGGTGCAGGAAGTTAATATGTTCAGTTGCAGTGAAAGCTAACGACAGAACAACTTTTAAAACTTTGGAGGAGGTTCTTACCTTAAGGAGGAGGCTCCTACCTTGCAGATGCCTTAGCAAAGCAATCAATATAAAATTTATTATACATAACACTTAAAATGTATGTATTGTTTAGTGGAAATATTGGGTTGCAAGTTAGGCATCTTCGACTGATTGCCTCAGTTTTTAACCCTCACCAATTTTGTATGAGTCATATAGCATTTTCTGCTTATATGTAAAATAGCATATAATACTGTTTAATTTAGGACCGTTGCGCAGTACAATATATATTTAATCGGGTGGAGCACAATCCATATTTGCACAAATGGTTAATGTTTTTACAGCGCAATACATTTGTGAATAATAAGTTAGACATTTTTCATAGGAGCCGTGGTGGTCTAGTGGGATGTACACTGACATTCCGATTAGGCTGTTATGGTTTTGAATCCCATAAACTATGGATTAATTTTCTCGAACAAATATGATCACATTTATACGTGCTCAAAACGTTAACAGTGTTTTCTCGTGAAAACACCATAGGCGTGTCGGGTTAGTAGTCTAAGCGGCCGTGGGCTTACAATCAGTCATGCGAATGATTGACCTTACAAGAAGTAGGCATATATCAAATATTACAATGTTTGGGTATGCCTCTGATTACCCCTTGTGGGATATCTTTACCGGACTGGTTACTGAGTAAGAGATCCGAGGATGCATATATAATGAGTATTAAATTTAATATAGTCGTTAGCTATAAATACTATTTTATTTTTCACATGAAATATTATTTTTGGGTGGACTTTTTGGCTTCAGTTTTGTTTCCTTATGAAATTTTGGCTTTTTGTAATGGTTTTTTTTTGTTTTTAAAACTCTCGCAATCACTATAACGTTGCTATTTGGGTATATTTTACATTATTTCCATTATTTGTACCGTATAGACAAACACCCTTAACGTTCCTACTAATTCAAGTTAGAAATTAATAAAATATTAAATTATTTTAAAGAACCCAGGAATTTTCTTTGTTATTTTTTTTTAAATAATAAGTTTTATCACCATAACATTTACCAAAGTCAAAGTTTCACGAAATCCTCGAACTATTATAAGCTTTCCCAAAAAACTTTCACTGCGACTTCTAAAAACATTATAATAAAAAGCTTACCTGCATTTATTCAACAACACTTCAATAACTTTTTTAAATATTATTTCACTTCTCTAAAATTTTAATTCGCTGTTAACCAATGTTAACCAAAACTATCAAGTTCAAAAACCGAGAAGTAGCAACTGCACACTCGCTCCACGCGTCAATTCCGCGCGGCCTCCATTCACAGACTGAAGACTGAAGTAACTGAACAGAAATGCACATCTGAAAGCAGTTTCCAATCCTCGTAAGCCTATTCAGAGTTTCAGTTACTATAGATTTTTATTTTGCTAGATAATGTTATGTTAATGTGCAGAGTGGGCATCTTATATTAGCTTGCTTGCTCGTTTTTGCTTTGTTAATTCCGCTATCTAGATACAAGATACAGTATATTTTATTGACAGAAAACAAGGAAGTTCATTCGTTTCATTAAGCAATGAAGCACTAGTGTTCCGATATAACATCGGAACACGTATTAGTTAGTATTAGTTTATTAAATTAGTTCTGTATATGTAAAAATTCAATTATATGTTCACCGTCGTTGGCGAATGTTGTATACACCTGTAATTGGTGCACGTATCAGTATAGTGTTCATGACTTTCGTCATAAATCTAGTAACTAGCTATAAAGAGAAAAAATATGTGTACTGTTGGTGTGTCTTTCAATAAAAAATAATAATATTAATAAGTTTGCTGTAATTTTTTTTTTGTAAACTGTAACTGTCAAACACTACAGCAAAAAATAGTTTTATAAAAAATAAACTATTTAAGAAAATTTGTGTACAAAATAGGGTAAAAGAATTCATCGTATTGTATTCATACAATAGTAAATACCTTGAACTTTACGACTGTATAATTATCCGTCCCCATAAAAGCGATTCACTATATTTTGGTATTTCCTAGGAACCTATAATTGCACAATCCTTTGGTAAATATTTGTATTTGTGTGACGTATGCTAGTCTAGGAAAATAACTTGGTCTTACAACTACTTTATTTAATCAAAAGTTTCATCTATTTATATTGAAGTAAAACTTCTTAACGCACGCTTGACTTGGGGAGTAAGCTGGTGAATGCGTTACGATAAGCGCGAACGGAAGTTGAGAGGGAGATATAATTTAATGAAGATTGAATGAGAGAGAGTTACGTTTTTTTTATTTTTAAAGGTTAATGTGCGAGTGCAAATTGCGTCTGTCCAGAATGAACATAGACTGATCGACCTACAGACGTGTGGATAGTTTTGTAATTGAACAACTTTATAAACTAATATTTTGAAAAAAAAAGTTTTACTTCAGTCGTGTGGTCTAAAGCACACTCGTATTTTATATAATTTTGTGAATATTTGTTTAATCATTTTCAATTATTATTTTCCTGTAAATAAATATTTATAAAGCATAGAGTGCTTTGGAACGCGTTTATTACCTGAAAAAAGGATCCTCACTTACAACGAGGTTTGTTCTACGATTTTACGAAATTCAATGCTTTTCAGTGAAGTTCCTGTAAAAATCTGCTATTTCCGGTGAACATCTGTTTCATTGCATAAAAATTACATCTTTCGGAACTTGTAATAATAATTTAAAGCTTTTATTTAATACTAGCTGACCAGTCCGCGGCTTCGCATGCGTGGTATTTCAATAAAAACATGACCCTCCTTTTGCGCACTTGGGTAAAAAGTAGCTTATGTCCTTTCCCAGGAAATAATATATCTCCTTGACAAATTTCATTACGATCCGTTCAGCCGTTTAGTTATGAAAAGGTAATAAACAAACTAACAAACAAACAGTTAGTTTCGCAGTTACTATGTATATACAGGGAGTTTTTTTCTAAGTGTGCACCACAAGAGGTTCAGACTCTGTAGTATATGCGATTATTGAAATAAAAACAATATGTTTTATTTAAAAAAATATACCATTTTATTCCTTAAAACACAGAACTCGTGGACAATGCGAAAATCATTCATTAAATTTTACTGCGCACGCACACAAACGTAAAAATTACGAATGACCGCGCGCAGAATGAAAAGGGTGTCCATAAATCACGCACTTTTTTAAATATATTCAAATGAAAGTAATTAACTAACTAAGAGTTAAATTCAATATTTGACTTTTTATAAATAACATTATTTATGTTATAAAAAAATCTGTGCACACTTAGAAAAAACTCCCTGTATTATACATATAAACCTTTCTCTTGAATGACTCTATTGCTGAAAATTGAAAGGCATAATTTACTGGAAATTATTTTAAACGAAAGCATACTTTACAAATGAAGCAATTTCAGTTAAAGCTTAAAAAAGGAAATCTGATTTCAACCTTTAGAAACCTGTTTAAATCTAACATCAGATAAGGTGCCAAAAATGCGTCATTATACCTAGTTGATAAGCGCTTATCGTTACGTTAGATCCTAGACAGATCATATGTAAGCCCGGATTGCACACCGTTCCCTAAACGTATTTAGCTACTAAACATGTTTAAATTTGACGTATTTGTACAATTTGAGAACTCCTTAAATCATATTTAGCCACTAACGCGTTTAGGCATCGTTGCACAAGTCGCGCTAAGTAACCAAAGACAGGAACGTTTGTTTTTCAAACTCTCATAGTACTCGCTTTGCTTAGCTTTCAGCTAGATTAGATAGCACTATTTACTACATATCCATAGTTATAAATAAGACAGGAAAAGTTCAATTAGATTGTATAATACTATGTCAAGTGCATCATGAGAAAACTCGTCTGCACTGCCATTTGTATGCAAGATGTTAAATTGTATGTTGAATTCAATAGAGTAACGATGCTGAAGACCTCAATGCATGAATTATACTACTGAAATGTACCTCATTTTTTTTTGCAAAAATGTCTCTTTTTAGATAACCATTTCGTTGAACTAACGAAAGTTAAAATTGTCACATTCCAATAAAGATAACAGCTGATTTATATGCAATCTACGCTAAAAAGACATCCTACAAGTGTCGTTTTGCCTTATGGTCGAACCCTATATTATATCAACAATATATTCTATAATCAAATCAACCCTACATCTCCTTTTTAACCGAGTTCAAAAAAGAAAAATCTCAATTCTAGCTAAGGTTTGATTAAATTTCCTTTTTCTGGCACTACCACTTTCTTCACACTACACAAAGGTTAGCTAGAAGAAAATGCTAATTAGCATTAAGTTCGCCTATGTATTATTTTATAAGTGCAATAAAGAATTTTCTAATCTAATCTTATTCGACTGTTTTTTTTGTTTGTTTTTAACCTCAGAACTTTCGACTAGCTGAACCCATTTTGATGATTTTTTTTATTTGAAAGCTGGTGTTTCCCGTGTGATTTCATTTCCATTTGGTTCAGTTCTGACTATGGCATCCGTGAGAAAACAATATAAGCCATAAATTCGTATAATTTTTATTTAAGAAAATTAGTTTTTTTTTATTTGAAAGGATATATTTTTAGATTTATCCCATGAAAATTTCATCAAAATTGGTAGAGCAGTTTGGTTTTTACTATTACCTGAAGTCGGTTATATTTTTGTTAAAAAGTTACTAGTTACTTGAGGGGTTTGGGTGAAACATCACTTTATAAAACATTAAGCACCTGGTTGTCAACCCTTTTTGTTAGATGTCTGTCTGTATTATAATGTCATTCACTGCCTCAACCTTTTGTCTTTCCATTTCCATCACAGTGACAGCGGTTATAGCAGCTTTCGCACGCCATGTCAATCATCCTTTACATCCTACTAATATTATAAACGCAAAAGTTTGTATGTATGGATGTTTGTTACTCTTTCAACCAGAACGGCTGAAACAATTGCGATGAAATTTGGTACGTACGTAGATCATAACCTAGATTGACACATACTTTTTATCACACACTTTTTATTGGCAAACCTCGCGTGCGAAGCCGCTGGCAACAGCTAGTTTATCATGATTTGAAATTAAAGACACTGCAAGCAAGTAACCACTGTACGAGAAGTACCTGGGACAAGATTTTAGAAGTATCTCAGCTTTAATCTGCACGAAAAAATGGTAAAATGTGTAGAGCTAGCAAAGCTCAAACTTTCTGGATAGAATTATAATTTTAAATTGCCATAAGCCGGCTCTTCCCCGTTTCACACTGCTAGCAATATAATTAGCTGGATTTCTACATCTTCACAATGCCAACGGTCTTAATCATTATCACCACTCAGCATTTTCTCATCCAGTAATTGAACATAAATCTCTCGTACCCACTTCCATTTTAGTCCAGGAATATCAGGGGTTTCAACTCAGAATGAGAGATAGTCAGCTATAAACCTGTATAAATCTTTATTTTCAAACCCTAAAACTTGCCTCTATACCTTTTTTTCTTATGGTGCACGCGATTACAGATATTCCAAGGTCAAAAATCGATTTTGATACATTTATTGCAAATATCTCGTTTCCTATGGGTTTTATGCTGTGTGTATGTATTATAAATATTGTAGAGGATTAAATTCTCTACAAGTTTTGTAATTATTTATTTTTTTATATCTTGAATTACTTTAATTATTTTTAATTCTAATCCTTTTTAAACTAATTACTTCCTAACTAAATAAAAAGAAAAGAATTAAATGTTTATTTAAAGTTTTAATTGAAAAATATAATTTCATACATTTATGAACGTTGAAATTTAAATAATTGATTAATAATAAGACCTACAATTTCATTTCATTTTTTCTTCTTCTTCATCGCCGTCTTCCAGTCGCTGTAAAATTTCAAATTCCTCTGTGTTCTCGTCTTCAACGACATTTGTCTCAAGTTCTTCCAGGATTTCGGGGTCAAAAGTCGTCTTCATTGATAACACTCTGGTATGGTGAAGCATTAAGATAAGCTTGCCCATTACACTAGCCGCAAGCTAATGAGCACTGCAACCCTGCTTTCTTGGATCCACATCGCGAACCACAACCATTCTTGTATTTGCAGAATATTGTGTTAAGCAAGTCCTCCGGAGCTGGTCAATTCATTGTCATAACGGGTTCCAGGAATTCACCACGCATTATCCAATCCCAATTCTGGGGTTCTAAATCATGCCGTAACCATAAACTACACAATAATACTATACAATAGAGGTCCGATGTCCCAGGTATAATTTTAACGTTTAAAAATAATCTATTAGTTTACGGATTTTAATGAAGATGCACATAATTATTTTCTACTTAAAATGTAATAAAAGTATTTTCCTTAACATTTATATAATTACACGAGTATGTAAGTGTTATTAAATGAATTGTTACTGAATTATTGAAAAAAAAATTATACCATAATCGTTAATAAAAATCTCAAATTATTTAGAGTTATACATTTATAAATAGTTTCTAAACTTTAAACGGTGTGTTTTAATCAGGACTAGAGGTAGAGGTTGACCTCGAATGATACTCTAAATAGTTAAACACTGCGCGTGCTCCGCCCTCTATCTCAAAAATGGTTAAAGAAATAAAAAACTTTAAACAAAAGTTGTAGAGAATTTAATCTTCTACAATATTTATAATAAATACAAAAAACATAAAACGCATAGGAAACGAGATATTTTCAATAAATGTGTAAAAAATAGATTTTTTTACGTTGCCCTTGTAATATCTGTAGTCGCGGACACCGTACGATAAGTAGGTTATCATCTCTCTCTCTAGCCTCAAAGGTTTGCTGGAAGAAAACTCTTTATAGAGTTAAGCTCGCCTTTGTACATGTCCTCTATTTCTGAACTTTATAATGTATTTTCTTGTGTACAATAAACAATAAAGAATAGGTTTTGAGACAAGTTTTAGGGTGCCAAAATAAAGGTTTATACAAGTTTATTACTGACTATCTCTCATTCCGAGATACTTGCCTTCATTTGACTAATATTCTTGGACTATTTAAATCTAATCTGTACTTCACGTGCTGTCTGCTTTTTTGCCGGTGGACCATTATACCGGAGGTCTTGCGTTTCTTAGCTACAGCTGATACATGCTAGTTGTCACATTCTGTAAACATTAAGTAGTAAACAATCGGGTATTCCATCTTCTATGAGATATAGTGATACTAAATCTGATAGGCCTGACCAAATCTGTGAAATTTTTTCGAATTTTTTTGGATCTGTGTATGAGATTGCTGGTAATGAGAACACCGATCCTCAGACCATGCCGATTAATGAAAAGAGTGAGTTCACTCTCTTTGACATATATATTTCTGGGAATGATATCATGAAAGAACTTAAATCATTAGACGTAACTAAAGGGCCTGGACCAGATAGTCTACCTCCATTTTTTATTAAACATAACGCAAGCTCTCTTGTCACTCCACTACATATCTTGTATAATAGAAGCTTACGTGAAGGTATAGTCCCTAGTATGTGGAAAACTGCCAAAATAACTCCCATTTATAAAAGTAGCAGCAAGAGTGACGTCACTAACTATCGCCCAATATCGCTTTTGTCCACGTTATCGAAAGTCTTGGAACGATTAGTACATAATAGTATTTACCCCAGCTTACATAAAATTATAATTTAAGAACACAACGGTTTTGTTAAGTATCGTTCTACCATTAGTAATCTCATCTTATATACCAATTACCTCTTTCAATGTATGGACAAACGTATTCAAGTTGACTCAGTATATACTGATTTTTGCAAGGCTTTCGATAAAGTGGACCACGATCTACTTTTAAAGAAGCTAGCCTTCAATGGCATCCGTGGTAACTTGCTGAGATGGTTCTCCTCTTACGTAAGAAATAGAACGCAACGAGTTGCTATCAATGGTTTCACCTCTATCATCATTAAAGTCACTTCTGGAGTAGCTCAAGGATCGATAATGGGTCCATTGCTTTATGTACTCTTTGTTAACGACATTAGTAATTGTTTTAAAAATACTCATTTTCTTTTGTATGCCGACGATCTTAAGGTTTACCGTGAAATCACTTGTGTTGATGATTGTTACAAATTGCAACATGATCTTGATCGCCTCACTAGCTACTGCAAAGCAAACAAACTACATCTTAGTCTGACTAAATGCAAGTCTATTACCTTCACAAAGATAATTAATTTCATAAATTTTACTTATTCTCTGTGCGGAACGCCGCTGGAAAAAGTATTTATGATAAAAGATCTAGGAATTCTGATGGACTCTAAACTACACTTTGATGTTCAAATAAATCAGATAGTCAATAAAGCATTTATGATGTATGGATTCGTAATACGAACTAGTGTTCCATTCAGGAGACCTGGCTCATACCTCTTACTATATAACTCATTGATTCGATCTCAATTAGAGTACGCTACGTCTGTGTGGAACCCGTTCTATGGTAAATACCATGACCAGATCTTGCGTTCAATGAACTGTCGCTGTTATTGTTCGAAGTCCTCCTACGATATACTTTTAAATAAATTTTCTTTACCAACACTTGAGATAAGAAGACTGCTCCTTGATCAACTGCTATTATATAATATCTGCCATAATAAATTTGACTGTAACAAACTTGTTAACCAAACATACATTCGTATTCCATATCGTTCGTATTCCAACCAAGAGACCCGCTAGCGTTATCTATTCGCACTTACTACTTGTAACACGAACGCAGGTGAGCGAGCGCCACTTAATAGAGTTCCGAAGTTATTTAACGATCATTTCGTGGAAATTGAATTTTTTGCAAGCTAACCCGCCTTGTTTAATAAAGCAATCAATCAGACAATCCTGACTGATTGTCTAATTTTAATTTAAAGCGACTAAGTTACTCATTACTAAATGTGAACCTGTATTGTGTAGGTACGTAGGTACCTAGGCACTTGCGTGCCTGCATAATATAGGTTCATCCATATATTCATATTTTTTGTACTTAAGTATTTGTATACACTCATGCCCACCATCTGTCTAACGTAATCTGTGGACAACGGTGCTGGTTATGCCTGTAAGACATCTTGTAATAATTAATAAGTCTAGTTATATTTAGGCATAATTGTTTGTTGTCTCAAATAAATAAAAATAAAATAAAATAAAATTCTGAAATATAGTTCGACATTAAAAAAATATTTTGTCTCCACCCACCACAATCTTCACAATGTCAACACAGCCTTTCGTTGGTTACGTTTTCAATTTCCTTGACTCTACTTGTGGAAATTGTCAGAGGTTTAACAACTAATATGTGTATACGGGCGCTGTAGATTGTGTGCTTGATAGGAAATTCAGGAAAGATAGTGATCAAAACGCTATATATTCAAATTTCCGTTGTTTAAATTTAGAAAGTTTATGAAGGCTGATTGGAATACTCATTTTGTCGTGTTAAACATGTCACAACCGCGTAACTATTGAGCTCATTATTTATATCTCAAAATATATATTTATTTTTTATCGCACTAATATTATAAATGAAAATGTATGGAAGTTTGTTTGTTTGTAACTCAATAACGTCGTAACAACTAAGTAAATTTTTATGAAATATGGTAAATAAATAGAATAAAACCTGTATTGAAGTATAAGTATAAGTTAGTTTATAGATAAGTTTAATTAACAAACCACGCATGCGAAGCGCGATGCTAGTTATATATAAATATATATACCTATATATATTGTATTGTATAGTATATACCTAGTCAAGTCATAAGTATTGTCTCACAGTAAAAACTTTTCTTTTAGGATGCTGGCCACAAAAAAAAGTTTATAGAATTCGAATTTCGAATTGTTCATGAAAATAAAAATGTATACTTTTTAGAATTTTACTCATATTTAAATATGGAGTGGACGCTTAAAGAAGACCGTGTTGCAGTTATTGCGTTGCATCGTTGCGGTTAAGCACCAATTCAAATTTTTGACATACTGAAAAATTTGAATATAACCAAAAGATTCGTTTATCGCACCATCAAACGATACAATGAAGACTCTAGTGTAGATGACAAGTCGAGAAGTGATCGCCCTTGTCTCGGGTTAAGCAGAACCACGGTGAAAAGGGTGTTAAATGAAGACTTAGGGCTTCGGGCATATCGAAGAAAAACAGGACATCGTTTGAATGCTCGTCTAATGGACCTGATACTGAAGAGATGGCGCGCTTTGTTGAAGCGGTACGCGGGAAAAAAATACCAGGAATTTTTTTTTCGGATGAAAAAATTTTCACCGTAGAAGAGAGCTACAACAAACAAAATTATAAGGTGTACGCATACAGTAGTGAAGAAGCGAGCAACCGTATTCCGCGAGTCCAACGAGGTCATTTTCCATCCTCGCTCATGGTATGGTTGGGAGTTTCTTATAGGGGCTTAACAGAGGTACATTTTTGTGAGAAAGGTGTAAAAACGAATGCAGTTGTGTATCAAAATACAGTCCTGACGAACTTTGTGGAACCTGTTTCTCATACCATGTTCAATAACAGGCACTGGGTATTCCAACAAGATTCGGCGCCAGCTCATAGAGCGAATAGCTCACAAGACTGGCTGGCGGCGCGTGAAATCGACTTCATCCGGCACGAAGACTGACCCTTCTCCAGTTCAGATTTGAATCCGTTAGATTACAAGATATGGCAACACTTGGAGGAAAAGGCGTGCTCAAAGCCTCATCCCAATTTGGAGCCACTCAAGACATCCTTGATTAAGGCAGCCGCCGATATTGATATGGACCTCGTTCGTGCTGCGATAGACGACTGGCCGCGTAAATTGAAGGCCTGTATTCAAAATCACGGAGGTCATTTTGAATAAACTTTAGTGTCATAAGAATCTATGTTTTGTTAAGTTCATTTTGGTATATAAATAGTTACATAATGAATAAACTTGTTTCAATTATTTTATATTAAATATGTTACAGAATTTATAACCTGACTAGGTAGAACATATATATATATATATATATAGTATTGTTAGGAACATTCCTTTGACGACGCTTTGTCTCCTATATAAACCGAGCGCTTTCGTTATTACGGACATTTCACCCCACTGACCAGACCCCTGCTACCAAGACTGTGGTAGAGTGGCATAAGGTTGAGAAAGCTCTCAAGTCTGCGCACTCGCCTGACCTGGATAGAATCCCTTCTGTCATATTAACATCTGATGACATTACGGTAGCAGTTGACTCACTTACCAAGCACGTCACTGACTCAGTTAGAGACTCTTCGAAACAGGTTCCCGTAGTGGATGACCACCGCGGGCCCTTGCCTGACGATATAAGACGACTGATGACTGAAGCGAACGCTGCAGTTAGACTTCATAGTCGCTGCCCCACTGAAGACAATCGTGTCTTAATGCGCTCTCTGCACAGAGAGGTGAGAGAGCGCATCAAAGAACACCGCAATCGTGAGTGGGAGAGCCTGCTCTCGGAGATCGAGCCTAGCCATCTGGCCTACTGAAGGCTAGCTCGCTCCATGAAAGCGGACGCTCTCGCTCCGATGCCTCCTCTTATTCGACCCAACCAGACCCTAGCATTCGAAGACGAGGAAAAAGCCGACTATCTGGCTGAAACCCTTGAAGCTCAATGCTCTCCCAGTCTCGAACCCGTTGATCCTGCAGACCTCGACATGGTGAACAACGAGGTTGACCGTATAGCCTCCCTACCTCCTACCTCCCCACTTAACCCAATTGAGGCATCTGAAGTCTTTAATATTATCAAGGCTTTACACCCAAAGAAAGCATCCGGCCCCGACGGCATCTCCAACAGAGTACTCAAGCAGTTCTCTGTTCCCCTAATCTATATTCTAGTCAGCATCTTCAATGCGGCAATGGAACTTTGAACCTTCCCTGATGCTTGGAAGGAAGCCAATGTCATTGGTTTCCGTAAACCCAAGAAATCTGCCACCGACCCAACAAGTTATCGTCCCATTAGCCTGCTTAATAGCTTAGGCTGCTTAAATGCTTAATACAATATATAAGCGTCTTCTAATGAAGCGTCTCTGGTCCCATGTCAATGAGTTCAATTTCCTTCCCAATGAGCAGTTCGGCTTCCGTGCACAACATTCATGTCCACAACAGGTGCTCCGCATAACGGAGCATGTCCTCTCCAATTGGCAAAGTACCTGGCCTTCAGATACTGGTGCCGTCTTCCTCGATGTAGCGAAAGCTTTTGACAAGGTCTGGCACAATGGCTTAGTATACAAGCTATCCAAACTCGGAGTGCCAGACAGACTCGTGCTCATCATACGAGACTATCTCCAAGGTCGTAGCTTTCGCTACACCGTGGAAGGCACACTCTCAAACCCTAGGCCAGTTAGAGCCGGAGTCCCTCAAGGCTCTGTTCTCGGCCCCCTCCTGTTCACGCTGTACACCAGCGATATCCCTCGCACTCCTCAAGTGGAAATAGCCCTATATGCAGACGACACGGCCTTATACACATCCAATCGGAATCCCGATCGGGTGGGTATAAGGCTGCAAGCTGCCCTTCACGCTCTTGCCGCTTGGTTTCGCAAGTGGTGGATTGAGGTAAACCCGTCGAAAAGCACAGCAGTGTACTTTACACGGAGAAATCTCACCCCAAAACCGATATCACTATTTGGTGTGCCCATCCGTTGGGTCTCCTCTGCCAAATACTTGGGTGTCATCCTTGATAGACGTCTTTCCTTTTGGTTGCACATCACTAAGAGGTGCAACCAAGCTAAGTACACCTTAGGACGACTGTCTTCACTCCTAAGCAGGACAAGTAAAATGTCTCTTAGAAATAAGGTGACCCTTTACAAAGCTTGCATTCGCCCCATCATGACATACTCCTCAGTAGTGTTCACCCACTCTCGTCAAGTTGCTGCCATTCAATTTGTACAAAATTGTTTCTTGCGAAAAACCACAGGCTCGCCTTGGTATTTTCGCAATAACGTTCTGCATCGTGATTTGAAATTAGAGTCAATAGCCAAGTTCATCAAGCTCGCTTCCAAGCGACATTATGAACTTGCCACTCATCATCCGAATCCTTTGGTACATACCATTCCGGACTATTTGATTGAACCGTCCAAACACAGAAAACCCCTCCGTCGTCCGAGACACGTTCTCAGAGACCCGGATGACGAAATCACTTCCGCTAATGCGGGTGAGTCATCCACATTAGACAGAGCAAACACTCCACAAATACACCGACCTCGCCGGCGAGGTCGACGTGTCCCTTTAGTCGCCGCCTACACGAGGTACAAGCACGTACCCGGGCGTTTCTCTCCTATCCCCGTCCCGGCAACAGCCCAAGCCGAGGTTCGTACCTAAGTGGTGCCCTTGCGCTAGTTGTCTCATTAAAAAATAAAATTATAGTGCTGAGCGCCTTCTGCGCTCGCCAAAAGCTCGGTTAAGCTGCAACGGCCTCAGAGGCCAACATGAGGTAAGTCCATTCGAAAAAAAAAAAAAAATTACGGACGAATTTGCCTCCCCGTGCTCGCTGCGAACAGACGCCTGCCAGAACCTCTGTCGGATGTTACCGGGTCACGTAAGCCACTTTTGTTATTGTGTTTGTGTAAATTTGACGCAATCATTATATAGAAGTTATTTTGGTAGTGTTAACTTTGATTATTTTCTGTTTGTATAAATCTTGAGTTTTGTGATAGTTAACGGATTTCTTGTTTGTAACTTGTTTTTTTTAAGTAATTTCCACCTCTGAAACTAAAATCAGAAGTGGGATAAAGGACTAGTTTGCCCACTTTAAAGAAAACAAGAAGCTTGTTGAACTTTATGAAAACAAACAAGAAACCTGTCATTTTAGGAAATACTTTTTCAAACTACCTATGTAACGATTGCTAATTTTTTTTTTGTCGTGTGATTTAATTTTGTGATTGTTAAAATAGTGCGTACTAGATCACGTAGCCACGAGAGGCGACTCACTCGAGGTAGGTCACGTAATCGAAAGAAGTGCAATTCTCGAACTAGAAGAGATTCGCGGTGTAGGTCAAACGATCGTTGTAGGGGTGATTCGAGACGTAGCTCGAGTGACGAGTGGCGTGATTTGCGAAATGGCTTACGTGTCCGAGATCGACGTGATTCTCATAGTGCTGAAGGACGCCGATCGCGTGTTAGGATTAGGCGTCGGCGGCGTAGTAAATTTCATCGTCATGGGGATCGATCGCGAAGCAGTATCCGTAATAGGTCGCGGTCTCGTTCATGTAGGATTTCGCCCGTTCAGGGACGTTCTACCCGTATCGAAGCAGAGCCCGTACCTGAGACGACGGGTTCTGTACTTCCGAGTATCTCACAACGGCAAGAATCTATGGAGTCTGCTGCTCCTGGTTCTGAGGCATCCACTCTTGCGCATGCTTTAATGCTGGCAATTAAGACCACGCAACCCGTGAAGTCACAACATTATTATGTGTCTAACTTCGATCTGTCTATCAATGGCATTGAAGCATGGTGTGAAGAAGTCGATCGCACCAAAGATACGAACGGTTGGACTGATTCCGAGTGCTTATCACGCGTGGCTTCTTGTTTGAAGGGTGACGCTAAAGTCTGGCTAAGTGAGTGGGTGACTAACGATAGAACGTGGTCCAATTTCAAAGGCGAGTTCAAGTCCCTTGTTCCCCGTAAACTGGACTACGCAAACATCTTGTTTGATGCTATGAACACAACATCTGATAGATATCGAACTTATGCGGAGTACGCGCGTCGTGCCTTGTTACGTTTAAGGATAGTTCAAGGATTAAGCAACGATTTAAGAACGCTCATAGTTATTCGCGGTATAGATAACCTTCATGTGCGCGCCGCCACTCCCAATTCAGACGTAACCCCTGACACTATCGTCTCGTTCTTGTCAATTTATAAAAAAGCCACAAAGACCACACGTTTTGAGTCAACAAATTAGAAATACCCACACTTTGAAAAAATTGCCTTGTTCTACAAAACCACTTTTTCTTTTGTTGTTTACGCAACGTCTGTTACTTATAACATGCCGAAAAGTAAAGACAAGTGTGATTGATCAAGACACTGTTCACAAAATAACTCACTTTCATAAAGCTGTGTAGTGGTTTACTTTGTTATGCCACGATGATCTCGTTACGTATATCAGGAGAGGAGAGTCGCCGCGCTGTATAGCAAAGCGTTTTTGTAGAAAATCGCGTCGACACCATCAACCTCACTCGCAATCTCGCCGTCACATGTCACTATTTTTGAATGCGTTGGTTTTTTTTGATTAGTGATGTACTCAATAATGGCGGAGTTGAGTGTTATTGAAGGGAACAATGCGAGCGTATCGCAAACATCCTTGTTACATCCTAGTAATGTCGCTAGGCGTGATGACGTTTCATTCGCGGCGCAAGCATTCAGTGATGCTTAAGTACGTGCGCCAACTGTTGTAAACTAGTTGTTAATTTGTCAAGTTATGCCAAGCCTAACCGTAGTCTGGTTATTCGTTTATTGTCTGCTAATATAGCAAAAACGGGATCTTGATCACTTTTAAAATAAATGTTTCGCATGCGGCCCCAGACTAGACATAACCAGTGTTCATAATTGCAAACAGGTCTACTACTAATAACCTTAAAAAAACATGGATTTGATTTACGAAATGAAAGTGATAGTTTTGTCGTTAGACAGGTTAGGCCGAGCGATACATTATGGTCAATTGTTTGGTAAACATACCCTATTTCTCGCAATGTTAAACGTATCCGTCAGTTTTTAGACTTGGATGAAATTACATGTGGATTTGATGACAAACTTTTGTAATTAAGTATCACACTAAAACTGGCTGTATCGCACGTTCTACGAAAAATTACATCAAAGTAAGCAAGATCCCCATTTCAGTCGCCACCGACACCCTTTTAGAGGTTTTTGAGGTCAATAAGGTGTTATCAAATCTGTTTTTGATTTGACTCTGTTGTCGTAAAGATGTGACTGCTATGAACTAAAGCTATGGTGTGCGTTTGTCTACCTTTGTTTTTATGTTACATGTGGAGTTCTTTGGTTACTCGACTACGCTTGCGTGTACGTGCCAACCGTGAGACGATCAGCTGAGGTAGCCCAGCCAAAGGAGCTGAGGCGGCCGAGCGGGTCCAGTTGTGGCAACCGAGACACAGGGGCTGAGGCGGCCTAGTGACCACGTCTGCGGCGGTTGAGCCACAGGGGCTGAGGCAGCCTAGTGACCACGTCTGCGGCAGCCGAGTCACAGGGGCTGAGGCGGCCTACTGACCACGTCTGCGGCAGCCGAGCTACAGAACCTGAGGCGGCCCAGTGACCACTTCTGCGGCAGTCCAGCCACAGGAGCGGAGGTGGCTCAACTCATGATTCGTCTAACACGTTCGAATGCGGTCTGCGTATTGGACAGCTCACACGCATGAATACGGTCTGCGTGATGGACAGCTCACACGCATGAATACGGTCTGCGTGATGGACAGCTCACACGTATGAATACGGTCTGCGTGTCGAGTAAGTAAACACGAATGAATACGGTCTGCGTGATGGACAGCTCACACGTATGAATACGGTCTGCATGTTGAGTAGCTCACACGTTTGAATACGGTCTGCGTGTCGGGTAAGTATACACGTATGAATACGGTCTGCGTGTTGAACAGCTCACACGTCTGAATACGGTCTGCGTGTCGATTAAGTATACACGCATGAATATGGTCTGCGTGATGGACAGCTCACACGTTTGAATACGGTCTGCGTGTCGAGTAAGTATACACGCATGAATAAGGTCTGCGTGATGGACAGCTTACACGTTTAAATACGGTCTGCGTGTCAAGTAAGTATACACGCATGAATACGGTCTGCGTGATAGACAGCTCACACGTTTGAATACGGTCTGCGTGTCGAGTAAATACTTACTCAACACGCAGAATACGCATGAATACGGTCTGCGTCTGGTCAGCTCTATTGATCGGACTATGGTGCAGGCAGTTACGGCCAAACGCTGAAGGCGCTCAGCGCAACGAGGGAGTCTCTTCTGGCGAAGGGACGACCGGAGCTATGAAGAAGGCCTGGGCTGGGTTTGATTTTTTTAAGAGACGTCTCTGCATTATTTTAAGAACGATGGATGTGTGGTTATTTTATGAACCGTTTGATTGATAGACGTACGAATTACTTGACTGATGATCAAGAGAACGATGTGCAAAGATGAATACATCTAACTATGCCTCCTGTACATTTTTTTTATAAAATGTTACTTTCAGATGGAAATGAGGGCAATGATGAGACTCAATGATGAGATGTAGAGGTGCAATATGAACAGATTTTTTTTAATTCAACCCCTAAGAAGCTAAAAAGTGGTGTTAAAGTTTGTATGAGAATCTGTAGTCATTGGGTATATAACTTGAAACTTGACAAAAATATACTTCAAGAGAATATGTATTTTTATTATATTTATAAATCACCCGTGGGTGGGTTAAAATTGATGTTACATTTTTGATGAAGCGAAACGAGATCTTCAAATCAACTTGAGCAAATCGGCGTTGTATGAATGTATGTATGTTTGTTTGTCCGAGGATAACTTTAGAAGCGTAGATCCGATCATCGTGAAATTTGATATATGTATAAGTAGGTATGGGACAGTTCTGGTGTGACTAAATGAGCTAAACATGTGAGGGGGTAGTTGAGATATTGGGGTTCAAGAGGGGTAAAAAACACAAAATGATAATATCTGGTCAATTGGCACGTCTAATGAAAGGTCTTTATCAGTAATTTTTTTATTTTTGGTTTAAACCTTTTAAGCAGATTTGTAAGTTACTAGCCATAATAAAAACCGAACTTGACAAAATTCACAGGGTATACCAGTGAGTGATGAAATTTGGTATGCGTGGTTTTAGTGACACAAATATAGAAAAAAGTCTGAAATCCAGAATAACTTCAATTTTTACCCCAAAAAAATGTACCAACTTACATTAACTCCCGTTACCAGTAATTTGAATGAAACTGTAGGTCAAGGTGTTTGGCTATTCATTTTGTGGCACTATTTTGATATACCTAGTCAAAGATTACATATATTTTTTTTTGTTTTTATTGAAGACTCGCGATATCTCAGTTCGGGCGAACCACTAATGTAAGGAAAACGTAAAAATCACTCAATTAACGTGAACCTTTGTAGAAATACTTATCGAGGTACATACTGAAATATGAGATAGTCATTATGTCTAAATACCACCTCCTGGAGTCGAAAAGTGATGTTGCAATTCTTTCTAAAAAATTTTTTTCAAAATATGAACGTTTCAAGGTAAATAACGAAACTTGTAACGTAGTTTGACCACCAGGGTCAGATAATGAAGCCAGGAAAGAATCTACAGAACTCCTTGATGGATAACAGTAGTAGGATCTGTTTCGGATTGTTCTTGCATGATGTTTGACGATAAACAGGGCCTGATGATGAAACTACGAAAGAATAAAGAGAACTCTTTAATGGAAAACAGTAGACATATCGTTCTAAAACCTTATAAAAGTTGCTTTTGCGAGAAGTTTAACAATTTAATTGGCTACCAGGCCCTAAAAACGTCAGTTACTGAAAGCTCTTAATGGATAACAGTAGAAGGGTTGTGTTTGGGTTTTTTGATAACACGCTCTGATAAAGTCGATTTTCGATATCGCATATTTTCTGTTTTTTTTATGGAACAACAAACAACTGCAATATATTGCTTAAACACAATAACAATAATACAAATACATGTAGGTACATTCTGGAAATATATAAGGCCGTGTCCCCACTATGCAATCGGTGAGTGACTAACTGTTTGCTTTCAGTTTGCCTCCCTATAATTTTTAAACGGACTGTCCATAGAGTGCGTAATGTAGTTTGCGCCGTTTTGCTTGCCGACTCATTCAGTGAATGGCTGATTACAAGCAAACGGTTTGCGCGGGCATTTAATGCCTCCAAAACAGCTATTACTTTGAGAATATCCATGGCATTAAACACAACCACTCCTCTCAGAACCCTGATATATACTAACCGTTTACCTTAAACCCCAAGAGTTGGCAAGAGCTTCGCAGCTAATATGCTACAGTTCGCTGCTAACTCAACTTTGAGTTAGCGACCGATACGCCGCTCAGAGTCAGCCATCGAACAGTCAACCGATCACTGTTCGTCTAATGGGGACACGGCCTAAGGCGTTGATGATGTAGTCCACGATGTTAACAACATATTAGAACAAATAAATGTTATAAATAAGGAGCTGTTAAATACTATGAATAGTGACAATGACAAGTGTCTCTCTTGTTTACAAGAGTACATTGTACAAATACTTATCTACTAGAAAATAGGAATACAATATGAAAATATACAACTGAAGTAACTAACTAGTGGGATGTATGTTTATAATATAGAGATGTTTAGCTACTGCACACGTTAATATTACTAGAACCAAGCCTTAGCAGATACATCTAGTACATATGATTCATCTTTTATTTTACAATTAACTGATCGCATTTCATGTTTATAAAACAAGTATGGATCTCAAAATAAAATAGAATACATAAAAACAATACCTACCATGTACCTGTATTTGCCCTAGAAAATACTTTGTATGTAAATCAAATTTGACGGTCATTCACTGACATTGACTCATTTACATTGTATTATATGTATATTTTATTAAGTAGGGGGACTAACAATGTGTGGTAAAACAGTTTTATGTAGAGCAATTATTTTTTTAGTGTTACTATTGTAGAAACTTTGCAAATGCTTACAACTAAAGTCTGTATCGTCTCACTGCAAACAAGCAATCAACTTCTCACCCTACACCCACGCATACACCTTCTCCGTTCTGTCGTGGGTAATAAAAAGGGCTTATTTGAAGAAAGTGGCCCTATTTCATTTCCCCAGCTGCGTCACCTGTCAGTCAACCAAGGCGTGGACCGTATGTAAACCAGAAACCAACTATATTTGTTTGATTTTATTAATAAACTGAATACTCAAACGAATGCGGCTTCATTTAAGTTTGTAAAGTGGAAACCTTTATGCTATTAAGCGCCTCTTACTAAGCGTTTTAACTTGGTTTCGAAATTAAAGGAAAGTCTTGCTGCACGAAACTTTAGAAGTTGCCTTTTAACCGCTTTTATGCTATTCGGCCCGAGCCTTCATTTGCAGTTGCACCTTTAATATTTCCATACACTTTCGTCATTATACTAGTGGTTCTGTTAGAACAGTACAACATCACGCGAAAATTAACGAAGAAAATAAATCCAGTTTAAATCAAATTTCAGGTGGTTGAATATTCTAATAGGCTCACCTATGTAGACTTTTTAGCAAAATATTGAATGAATGAATGAATGAAATACTCTTTATTGCACACCAAACAAAAATACAGTAATAATGGGAATAAACAATAAATAAAGGTACAATGGGCGGTCTTATCGCTAAAAGCGATCTCTTCCAAATATTGATATAAGTTTTATAGATTACTCGCCTTCCTTTGGTCCTAGAAGAACGAATCTGGTATCTACGGGTTTTTTTATGAAGGCGAAGAGGACTGCGTATTCTGTTTGTTATAGGTAGGTATACATTTTCCGACAAAAATTTAAAAATAAAATCCTATCGTATATAACGCTACAGCAAATGGAAATTTTTCACCGCAATGAAAAACCACGATCGAATAAAACATTTAAATAAACCAAGGAACTTATGTGCCCATTTTCTTCAAAACCGGGTGAAAAATTTGACCTGTAGGCGAGAACAGACAAACGGACAAAAACATTTTTTGACCAATCTCGAAACGCAGACGCTTCACTCGCTTCGCTCACTCGGTCAATTATTAAACTATCTGACCTGCCCAGACCCCGTAAAGATTTTTAACAAAATATCGCACATAGCACTCAGGGACAGAGTAGCTTCATCATATCAGTCATAGGGCGTCGACTGCTCAACTGTCTTCTGCCTTTTAACAATGTAGCTTACTATCAGTAAAATCATTTTGAGAATCGGTTCAGTAGTTCCTGAGATTACGTCAAACATTACGCACGATGATGATACTAAGGTAAGTTCAAAGTTTGTTTCTGTTGCTCAAATAGTAACAAAGTTTTAGGAATTTATTCCAATTTCTGAAATTTCCTGAACTTAGACTCTGAACTCCTTACGAGATGGCCAGAGTTTTTTTTTTATCGATGGTAGCCAAGCGCTTGACCACTACCTCATCAGATGGTTAGTGAAGGTGTGATCGAAGGTGGAGCACGCTTGCCTAGAGAGAACCTATTCACTTTGGACTTGAAGACTCCAAAATTATACTGGTTTGGAAAAACATACGCTGGAAGTGAGTTCCTCTCCTTACTTGTGTTAACAAGAAAAGTTGAAGCAAATTTTTTGGTTCGGCAAGGTGGTATGCCAACCAGGATGAGTGGTACTTCTCGTTACGTCTGCTTGTCCGGTGGTGGAAGGGGGAAGGAGGGATAAGGTCATGAAGATCTTGCGCACATTCGACAAAATGTATCTTGTAAAAAAACTGAAAGTCTGACTACTCGGCTTCTGTGCTCTAGACTTTGTAAATTGGCTTCCACTAGTGAGGCATCCATCACCTATGAGTCTAGCAGCACGTCGCTTAATCGAATCAAGGATTTCAAGCAGATACTTGGCCAAGCCATCCCAGAGATGGCAGCAGTACTCCATACATGAGCGGACTTGTGATTTGTATAGACTGAGCAGGTGTCCCGGTGAGAAGTACCGCCAAACCTTAGCTAGAATGCCCAGCTTCATAGCAGCAATTTTGGCCCTAGATTCAATGTGCTACCCGAAGTTAAGGTTGGACGTGAGCTCAACGCCCAACAAGCTCAGACTTACAGAAGTTACGAGTGGGATATTACAAAAGGTGGGAATGAAATGAAAAGGAGACCATTTTGCGGAAAACACACACGCCTTAGTTTTAGAGGCGTTGAAATTGACCAGATTTGCGTCACCCCAGTCAGACACAAACTTCAGGTCAGGGTTCAAACGTTCCACCATATCTGTACGTAGATTGCAGATTTCGTCAGCACTTGCACGTGGACTAGAGAAATAACTAAACAGAGTGACGTGTTTTGCATTTCAAGCCATAATGAAGAATGTTATAACTGAAAGTATGTAACTATAAGTAATAAATGGACTGTTAAACTTCGTAAGTACGTAACCCTCTCATTCTACTTATATTAAACAAGTTTCCGTCCGCGGCTTTAAATGCATAGTTTGTTAATAAAATTTGATTGGTCATTCATTACTAGATATGAAACGGATATCCGGTAACTATCTGGTATCCGACCTATCTGGACTTGTTTTTACCATCCGGTTGGATACCCGATGTAATTCAGTATCCGGCCGGATACCGGGTAGTAAAATTATAAAAATTCTTATTATTTTACACAAGGCAAATCATACCACAATGTGGTATGGAGACCGTTTATTTTTATAATCGCACGTCAAAAATGTTTTTTTTTAATAATAAGTTTAGTATTCAAAACTAACAAGTGGCAAATTGTGGTGAATGAATACTAAATTTTCCGCATTTGTTGGTAAGAGGCGACTCCGCTTGGCTTCGTATACCAGACCAGCTTCTGAAAATAGTCTTTCACTGTAAACGCTACTGCCAAGTGCTGAAAGATAAATTCAAGCAAATCTTGACAATTGCGGGTACTGATTCAAATTAACTAACCACTAAACTGATCGCGTCGTGTAACGCGATAAAAGGCCGAATATCCGGTAGCCAGATATCCGGCGCTCCGGCCTCTTTGTTTGCTGAATATCCGGTATCCGGCCAAACTGCTATCCGTTTTAACACTATTATTAACCCTTCTTCTGTGTAAAAAGTAGCCGTCTCAATCCCAGTCATATTCTATCTATACCGGGTGGTTTTTTAAAAAGTGCGGTGATTGCCAAGTCAGAAACCACGAGAGTAGAAAAAAGTCGCGAACAGAGTCATGCTCTCTATTTATAAGAAAACAATAACTGCATATTTAGTTTATTTAAAAACTACATTTAACGAAAATCAACCCGATGATTAAAATAAAGACATTCTGTATGATTGAACTAATGGATTCTCTGGCTGATAAGGGTCAATATTTGCAAAGAAATGTATTACTAAAAATGCAAGTAAATAGCATTTTTTTACAAATTACTTTAAAAATCTCAATTTTACATAACTAATAATTTGCTCAAAATGGTTTCCATTGACTACAATTCATAAGTTTATACGTATCTCGAAAGACTTTACTGCATTTGGTACCATGATAGGATTTATCCTCAATAAAATATGAGCAATGAGCTTTCGCTCTCAACTGTTTCGTAACGAGCTTTGTAAAGTACGTTCTTGACGTAATCCAAGAAAAGAAATCCCTGTCAATTATGCATTTTTAAATTTGTAAGTACACAGTATCCCGCTAATAAGATAAATGAGTTTCACATATCACGACCAAAAAGTTTGAATAGGAGGTGAGTTTTCTTCCATGTAAAAATAATAAAATAGTAAAAATTTGCTATTTCCTTTCATTTTTAGTAATACATTTCTTTGCATAGATTGATCCTTACCAGCAACAGAATCCATTGGTTCAATAATACAGGTTGATTGAAAAAAACTAACTATGTAGTTATGGTTTTCTTATAAATCGAGGGCATAACTCCTTTTACGACTTTTCTCTACCTCTCGTGGTTTCGGACTTGGCCATCACCGCCCTTCTCAAAAAACCAACCCGTATACTTAATTTCATTGAAATTGGTTCAGCTGTTTAGTCGTGAAAATTTAAAAACAAAAAGACTGGGTTAATTTCAAATTTATAATATTAATATGGACCAGTTATTTGAATTCGTCTCAGATATCCTCCTATGGATTTCCCAGGAGAAAAAGTAATCGAGTACTTGGTCAAATAAGTTAAAAAAGCGCATCGTTCCCGTCAGCATAAGATCGACAGATAGACAAAGCAATTAGTTCTTGATAATACTGATAAATAAACGTTTTTGTGTAAGAAAGTCCGTAAAGTAGTGACGCGCGCGTACGACCACTAAATAGATTACACACACCTAAAATATTCTACAACCAAATCCAAAACAATTTTGATTGAAACGATTATTCATTGTCACGTAAACATTTTAGAGTAAATTACACACGTAATTGGTAAAACACTAGTGGTTCACCCCAAAGTGAGATCTCGCGCGAGAGTCGCCCATAAAAAATAATATAAATATTATATGTATATAATCTTTGACTATCAAAATAGTGTCACGAAATGCATAACCAAATTACTTGACAAACAATTTCATCAAATTACAGGTAACGGGAATTTATGTTAGTTAGTAAATGTTTTTAGGGGTATAAGTTGCAGTTATTCTGGATTTCAGACTTTTCAGTATATATATGTTTTTTACCCCTCTTGAACCCCAATATCTCAACAACCCCTCCACATTTTTTAGATTATTTAGTCACAACATAATTTTGCCATCACTACCGAAATACCAAATTTCACGGTCAACGCTCCGAAAGTTATCCTCGGACAAACAGACAAACATACATACATACTGTTACGAGCTGAGGGTTCAGGATAAAATAATGGAAACCAATTTAAACAAAATAATACTTTTATTCAACACTAAAATGATAAATGCACGATCTTAGTCACCAGTAAAACACTAAAACACATAAACTACTAAAAGTAACCGACATATTCACACGTATCGCCAAAACTAGACCGACTCCTTCGGGCGTCTCTACTCCCTATTTATACCGCGCTCAGTACATATATCTCAAACTCCTTCGGGCGTCTCTACGCCCAATTTATACCTCGTTCAGTACATATGTATATCTCGAACATTCTCAATGATGCCACTGGCAACTAGAAATGTGTAGGTATTTCTACTGACTTTTATTTCTTATTCTGTGCAACTGAAGGTAAAAACGTAGTACTTAGGTATATTCCAAACCAAGTATTACCTATTCCGTGACACGGTAGGTGCAAATTCGAGAAGCTGACTATTACCTGTAGCCTTGGGCGTAAGAATACATACAACGCCAATTTGCCCAAGTTTATTTTAAGCTCTCGCTTCACTCTATCAAAATTTGGTAAACCAAATCCCACGTCTCGCCAAAGCGTGGCAATCGCGACTGGCGGTCGACCGAATTGATCTGAGATAATCGTACGCGCGCGTCTATGTGTGCTAATATCTGTTATCGCTCACCTTCTGTACTATGTTTGTGGTTTGATGTATGATTTGAACAAACAGATAACTTGACAATTATTCACAGAATTCTAGGTAAACACTTTTTATTTACAAAAATAATATACAATTTTAATTAACTAGTGGTCCCGCCGAACTTCGTATCGGCTTGTAATACTAGTGGTCCCGCCGAACTTCGTATCGGCTTGTAATACCACTAGTATTACAAAAAAAAATTCTAAAATTTTTTTTGAGATGATTTTAAAAATCTTGGAATTTTCCGCATGTGTTCGGATAACACTATAAATAAAAATACTATTTGAAATAAGCAACGCGACATTTCTTGTCAATTTACTGAACTGCAACGTTTGGCATTGAGCAGGTACAAAGAACTATATAAGTTTTCCTGTAGATGGAGCTAACTGCGCTTTAGTCGTAATTCTGAATCATCTCACTAATTTCTACCTAGACGTGAACTGCCTGGTTGCACAGATGGTAGTGCGTCCTCGTATCAAGAGGAAGGTCGCGGGTTCAAGTCCCGTCTAGGCTTGAAAATTTTTGAGATGATTTGAAAAATCTTGGAATTTTCCGCATGTGTTCGGATAACACTATAAATAAAAATACTATTTGAAATAAGCAACGCGGCATCTCTTGTCAATGTACTGAACTGCAACGTTTGGCATTGAGCAGGTACAAAGAACTATATAAGTTTTCCTGTAGATGAAGCTAACGGCGCTTTAGTCGTAATTCTGAATCATCTCACTAATTTCGACCTAGACGTGAATTGCCTGGTTGCACAGATGGTAGTGCGTCCTCGTATCAAGAGGAAGGTCGCGGGTTCAAGTCCCGTCTAGGCTTGAAATTTTTTAAATGATTTTAAAAATCTTTGAATTTTCCGCATGTGTTCGGTTAACACTATAAATAAAAATACTATTTGAAATAAGCAACGCGACATCTATTGTCAATGTACTGAACTGCAACGTTTGGCATTGAGCAGGTACAAAGAACTATATAAGTTTTCTTGTAGATGGAGCTAACGGCGCTTTAGTCATAATTCTAAATCATCTCACTAATTTCGACCTAGACGTGAATTACCTGGTTACACAGATGGTAGTGCGTCCTCGTATCAAGAGAAAGGTCGCGGGTTCAAGTCCCGTCAAGGCTTGAAGTTTTTGAGATGATTGTAAAAATCTTGAAATTAAATTAAATTAAATTGCCCCGCTGAATTACAATGCTCATGCGGTGACCCAGATAAGCACCCGCTTTCGGATCACACGTTGCTTCGACCATTATGATCATCATATTTATTATGAAACTTCTATAATAATATTATCATATATCATTGATTGCTTATTCCACTTCGATATCCTCTTTGATGGCTTTGTCTACTTCGTTATCTTCTCTAATTGTTTTTTGTTTTTTTCACATAGGTATTTTTTGAAAGAATGAGATAAAGCAATGCTTGATAGATGGTGACAAATCCCAGGGTTTTTTTTAGTGAGTACACTGCTCGAGACTAGAGAATTTCGATAACATTTACTAATTGGACAGAAATACGACACACAAGTTGTATTTTTGTTTGACGTTCATGAAACAAAGTAAAAATATACTCACAAGGTATAAAATATAAGTGCTATGAAATATTTCCTACTAGTGTTAACAATGGTTCCATCTCTCCCGGATATTCAATGGTGTTTGCTGTTATAAAATTTAGTTTTTCCCTTTGTTTTAGGTACTAATCACAGAATATAGGGAAATTTACCTCTTCTTTTACTCGCGTTGTAGTTTAAGTACAAAAAAATTACTTTAATCTGTACAAATAGGTACTAGCTTTTAGCCGCGGCTTCGTGCGCTTTGTTCTAAGATGTAGAAATGCGGCTCTATTTGTTTTGTGGAGAATGGACTGGAGACGCTTCTGCAGTAACAGCATTTTGTATGATTCTTAATTACCACTCTATTTTACTAATACTCTTGAAGAGCGCGCGGTGGGAGACACTGTTGTAGCAGCAATTTTTGAAAAACTTCTTAAGGCGCTTTGGGCATTTTCTGAGATGGGATAAAATCATTGACCTCGCGACACTGTTACCGTTACCGACATCTTTGTATATACATATATGTAGGTGCTGCTTTTAAATTTTGAATACCCAAACATTGTGCGCTAAATTTTTCACTTCTGTCAACACTCCCGGAGTGCCACGTTTTTTATTGCGGATCTGTCTTGATGTGAGTTGGCTGGGATACCCTGCAGTAGCTGATATATTTTTTATGACTGAACGTTGCGAGTCTATTTAACTTGAAGATACTGGGATAAAAGACGTTGCGGTAACTGAAATTAACTTTGAATTACGATGAATATTTTTCTCATGAAAAATCACTTTACAAACTTCTCAAATTTTCATTGGACTAATGCAAATCATGAAATTTTGATTATGCGTATTCCCTGTTCCATAACAAATGATCAAAATGTTTGCGCTACAATAAGCTAAACTATCTAAATTGGTACAGCATAAAAGGTGGTAATTCGGATAGTCTTACCGATGCTCTGACGCTGGACTTCCGCTTTACACTATTTTTGAGGCACCCTGTTAAAATAATGGAGTTTTAACTTTATTAAATGTATAAAATTATTGCGATTTCATTCCGGAATCCGTTTTAAGCTATATGGCATCCGGGTCTCCCCGATCCTGCAAATCCGGAGCATGTCCCGATTCCTTCCAGGTAAAAATCGGAGTCGGGTGGCAGTGGCAGTGGGTGGTGTGTAGTCGATGCAGGAAACATTCATATGTTTGGTAGTGTGACGTATTGGTCAGGGGCCGTTAAGAAACGCTGCCTGACAATTGACAATTCCGGACGCCATATAGTCCGAGCCCATTGTTTACTACGAATACTTAGGGCCGGTTTTTCGATCCATAGTTAAGGCAACAAATGGTTAAATATTGTAACAAATAGTTAAATTTCTTATAAATTAGTTTTTTGATCCATAGTAGACACAACCAGTGGTTAAATAAGTAACCATTGGTCATAATAGTTTACCACGGCTCCATCGAGGGATTAGCAAGATGGCGGCTAGTTAACTCTTGGTTGTTACAGCTGTTTCGTCCATGTGATTTTATTGCAGTTGTGTGTGAATTTGCTAGTTTTCCATTTTATTATGAATTTAAATATAACAGTGCAGTCAAAGATCTGATCCAATCCGAGCAATTTGACAGATGCAGTCTATTGGGCGATCGAGGCCTTAAAAATATGTTTTAAAAACATTTTAAATTTGGGCTCGTAACCGATAGGCTACGCCTTCGTCGAATGGTAACATTTTCTTGTGCTGTGTAGTCGAATACGAAATCCATCTTCAGACAATTACAATATATTATTTTCACCAAGACAAAAAATAGTAGTTAAAATAAAAAAAGAAAAGTGCAAAAAGTTACAATTGCTTTGTAGGAATCGAACTCAGCATCGTCTTTATACGAAGCGAGCAGTGTGGTCTCCCGGCATGTCAAGTATGTATGGATAAGTAGAAATGTGAACTTAGTCCATTGAATAGTTACATTTGGGGTTGCGTTTTTTAGAGGACGCAATTTTATTTTTTTTATGTGTAGGGGGGGGGGGGTCAGTGTAAAGTTAAAACCAAGTTTGTGGGGTCGCCACCCTTGTACCACGGCCGCCATCTTGAAAATAAGGGTTGAAATGGTTTTTACAATATATCTCTTAAACTATTTATCTGATAAAAAATTTTTTTTACATTTTGTGTTGCAAATTAAATTCTCTACAACTTTGGTTTAGTAACTTTTTGTCGTAGAACTGTAAATAAAAAGTGAAAGTGTTCAGAAATTCGAGAAAAAAAATAATATTTTTTATATAACTTTTTTTTATTATTTTACGAAAAAATTATAGCAGACCATTTTTGTAGATCGTTTTTTGAAGAACAACTTTTATATGCAACATTTTTTCATTAAGTCAATAGCTAAGGTTTTACAGCGCTCCGAAGTGAGTACTATTTTTCAGTACTCTTAACTATACATATATTATACGTGTGTACTATTAATGTGTCATCAGTTATTGTTTTTTTTTTATTTTGTTATTATATTTTTTTATTATTAATTTTGCAATATTATTAATAATTCATTATTGACTATTTTCCCCACCACGAGTATAGAGTCTGTCTGTCTAGTGAGGTAGAGTCTGGAGGCGCGTATTTTTTTTACGTGGTATCCCTAATAGGCATAATCCACGGTGATTTTTTAAATAAGAACTACTCCGTCCTCAGTCTTTTCGATGGACCAGGCTACGGCTCAGCATCTGATCGGCTTTCTGAATTAAATATCAGTGGGAGAACTAGAGAAGGAAGGGGTGTTAATGTCGGCGGTTTATCATCAAAGTAATTTTCATTTATTAATTCTGAAAGCCCCATTACGTTGCTGCAAGTCTCTCCAGAACAATGGAAGCACACTGCAGAACATTTCAGTCCTACTTTTCGACATCCACACATCGCTCCACAGTTTCCGTTTTCAAACCCACAAACTGCTGCTGAGAAGCTATACAATGAAAGCCAATTAAGAACAAGAAATGTAGTTGAACGAACATTTGGTGTGTGGAAGCGGATGTTCCCATGTGTGGGATCCAAGCTAAGAGTAAAACTGGCTAACATTTTCATTCACAAGCAATTATTGTGAGCACGGCAGTTCTTTATAATATTTGTGGATAAAAAATAAACTTTGCCAGAGGACATACTAATTTCTCGTATTATAACGCAGGGTATGGAATAAAATATCACTTGGATATGGTCTCAAAGTGATCAACAATATCGGCAACTATTAATCGATACATACTTCACATTATTGCTGAACTCAAGAGTAATGCATATCTAACTAGTTTAGATGTTGTATATACTAATAACTACTAATTTAGATAGATAAATAGATAAATAATTTCTTTATTGTACACCATTAAAAATAAAACAAACAAAAGAGAATACAAAATTAAATCAAAGGTACAATGGGCGGCCTTATCGCTAAAAGCGATCTCTTCCAGGCAACCTTTGGATGGACAGGATCTGTGTGAACAAATGAGAACGGCGGCGTTAATCAAATAATAACTAACAGAATAAGTACATAAATGACTAAAATAAAATATACATATCAATAAATATAAATTATTTTATAATATTAAATAACCTACTTCTAAATACATAGATAACTAGAAAAAAAATTATATACAAAATTTAAAGTTGCGAAGTCTTAGTGAGCGATGGACGACAGATAATGTTTATTAACCATGTTTTTAAAAACAGGAAGGGATTTGGCGTTACGAATTGAAACAGGTAGTGCATTCCAGAGTCTGATAGCCTGAAGAGTGAAGGAGTTAGTATAAAATACTGAGGTATGATGAGGAGTTTTCAATTTAAGGTTTTCAGCGGAGCGTTGGAGTTGGAAACATGAAGAAACTCAAAGCGTTCTTTGAGGTAGGGCGGAGTGGAAGAAATGAAAAGGATGCTGTAAACGAGGGACAGGATGTGAGCATTCCGATGAAGGCGGATGGGTAACCACTTGAGTCTGTGGCGATACTCAGAAATGTGATCGTATTTACGCAAGCCAAATATGAATCTAATAGAGAAATTCTGGAGAAGCTCAAGCTTGTTGAGTTGATCTTCAGTTTAATCAAGATAGCTGGCGTCAGCATAGTCGAGAATGGGAATTAAGTAAGTCGAATTTAAGTAGGTAATAAAATATAAATGACTAGAAAATTTTTATTATTTACTCATTTATTTATTAATTACTCGTACATAGTATCGCACTGCCAACCATTCTTTCAAAACTCTAGTTTCTGTTGATATAATAAATTCACTTTTTAATTTGTTCGATTTCTAATGTAGTTTTTTCTAAAAGTAATTTGTTTTTTTTTCCTAAACTCTATTTCAATGCTTATGCAAGTCTTTCTGTTGATTTAAGTCTAAATAATGGTTTTCTTCCATGATATTCAACTTCTTTCAATTATTAAAAATACCACGAAATCACAATCAAAACATTCAAAAACATCAACAACGGAACAGTAACATTTGAACACAGACGATACCTTGACAATTGGCTTAAGCACCTCCGATAAACGTCAAAATCATTCGGATATACAAGTGTGTCCACCAAAAATAATGACTCCCTACTGGAATACCGGGTATCTCAGTGTTCATTACAATGGCAACATAGTTAACCATTAGTCAATAATACCATTAGTTAAAATAGCGATAAAAAACGGAATCTTGATTTAACAATTGGTTAGTTTCTAAACCATGATCAGCTTAACTATTGGTCAATTCTAGTTTTACTACGGACCAAAAAACCGGCCCTTAAAAATAGGAATATCTAGATCAGTTTTATGACAATTTTATTGCCGCATACCTACTTTAGTAATTGAAAACGAAGTAACATTTTTATGCTTACAAAATGTCTTCATTATAATCGACTAGCAAAGCACCAGCGTCTTTGCCTTTTAAATATTTACATTATAAACGTTATCTGTCAGCTTTACCTTGGACGTTTTATCTATACTAATCCACGTTAATAAGAATACGGAAGGAACTCTCTCTCTCTCTCTCTCTGCATGTTTATAAAGTTTTTGCGACTAATGGTGGGTTCCTATATCCGTCGATAACCAGCCACGACTCGTTTCTCCATGAAAATGTGTCAAAAGTATGACACTAGTTTGTCATTTTTTCAAGGAGATACGAGTCGTAGTCGGTTACCGACTGATATCGGAAGTAGGAACTCGCCATAAATGGCGAAACCGATTTGATGTGGTATATAAATCAAATAAAATCAAATCTTTTATTTGCAACACATATATACTAACTGCATACTAACTACTTACACATAAACTAACTACTTACAAAAAAATTATACAGTATATCAATATATAAGCTAGGTACACATATTGGTTGCCAAAAGTTCTCAAATCAGCGTCTGCAGGTCGTTAGAACCTTGGCTGGTCTTCCGTTGAGACTTTTAGGATCGAGTGAGATAAATAAATATACATACATATAATAAATACATAGCGGACGCGATTTTTAAGGACATACAAAAAACTTAAAATGTAGATTTATTTTCAGCTGGATTGAGACTTGGCTACTTTTTACTAAAAAACCACGGGTGCAAAGCTGCGGGTGAAATAAATAAACGAATAAGAAAATAAATCATTGAACAAATTATTTCTAATTTAAACGGGTATTTATCGCCTATGCACCTTTTTTATTTGTTATCCCGACAACGTTTCGACTATGTTGCAACATCTGTGGTCGCGGGCAGATGACAAATACCCGATTAAATAGGTAATTATGTACAGTTATCGCGAAATTTTTACAAATACTTATGTGTTTCTACATCAATTTTAACCAAAAAACGTTTTGTATCGTACTCAGTGACACTTTGCATTGAGATGAGTACACTAGATTATTTCCATGTAATATAACGGTCTGACGAATGGTATTGTTATTCAAATCTTAAAATACTATTACAGAAAGTTTCATTTCCTATTGATAGAAGTATATGCAAAGATATCATATATATATATATCATCATCATCATCAGCCGGAGAACGTCCACTGCTGGACATAGGCCTCCCCCTTAGATCCCTTAGTATATATATAGTCAAATCAAATCAATTCAAAATATTTTTATTCTATAAAGATACATTGTACACTTGGAAAGGTCATAGGTTTTACAGAATATAATCATACATACAAAATACACTTCACATTAAAACATTTAAGGACAAGTTAGCAAAGTACATAAGTACAATCAGAAACACATGTCATAACAAAATAATTAAGGGTTCATTAATGCAGTCATGATTAAATAGTACTAAAGTAATCAGCAATAGTAAATATAAAACGAAGTCTTTATCTATAATAGTATTTTTGGACATCTGCCTTAAAAGTTTTCTTGATTTACCGCTCACATAACTAGATGGCACACGAGTTTCACTTGCACTTGACCAATCTTGAATATGAAGGTATTACTCGTGCGCGATAACTTGGGACCTGCTAGGAATGCGACTCCCCGACCGCTTCCCCTGCACTTCCCCGATGGCGCCCGTATTGTACCGTTCGCATCACAATTTTTTACTAGGGTTTTTAGTCTCGTACTGGCCTACGTCACGTAACGACGCGCTCTGGAATTCTTTTAGTTTCCGTTTGTGTTATTGTTTTGTTGTTGTAGTTTTTGTTGTTATAGTAAATGTTGTAAATTTATCAAATGCCTCTTCGTCAAGTGATTATAGTGAGACTGAGGACGAAGAACAACCTCTAGAATGCATAAATCCATTAAGTAGTGACGAAGATGAGATAATGTAAATAATAGATAAAATAAATGTATAAACTTAAACATTGTATTTTTATTTTATTCAAATAGTGTAAAAAAGATTAGATAAAAAGCAGCGTCCTCCCTGAGTAACATAATAAATTAGGTTAAAAAAAACAAAGACGAAGCCGCGGGCGGCTGCTTGTTATGTTCGCTTTTTTGCGGGCGGTACAAACACGCCAATATGACGTCACCGCGCTCAGGTCCCAACTTATCGCACACGGGTAATACCTAACAATCACGTCATATCACGTCTCATAAATACCGTACTCGCGCCAGAATTCTATGAGTCAAAAGAACTACGGTAATATAATAAAATTCGAAGTCACACAATGTTAACAAAATGAACTGTGTAATCTATACTTGATTGATTACCACAATACTCTTTTTGACAAGTTGGTTAGTGTGGTCAAATACAGTCAGGCTCGATCAGATATTGATTCTTTGATTTCCAATTTATAAATTAAGCTAGTCATAGTATAAAACATCTTGTAACCAAATCTTAAATATTATTTCCAATAAAATTCAAATATTTTTTCATTTTACTAGCGATATACTATACTTGCAAAATGTGGAATAAGCTACCATCTGAGGTTTTTCCGCTAGGCTACGACATGGCACGCGTCGAGAAAAATGTTATGAGATTTCTACAGGGTGGGGAACGCCCCGAATAATACCCCGGGTGATGCCGGTGTCAATAGGTGTCGGTGATCTCTTACCATCAGGTGGGCCGTAAGCCTGATTCCCCATAACTAACATTAAAAAACTAATAAAAAAAGATGATAAACATATGCACTTGTTGTACGTGAGATACGTACATATTAGATGATTTAACATTTACTATTGGTTCGCACCGAAATGAGATCTTGCAAGTCTCCCATAAAAAAAAATTTGTTACAAATATATTTTTTTTTATCTTTGAATATCAAATTAGTGCCACAAAAGACTTTACCAAAAAACTTGACCTACAGTTTCATTCAAATTACAGGTAACGGGTGTTCCTGAGATTGGTTACTCTTTTTTGGGGTAGAAATTGCAGTTAATCTGGATTTTAGAATTTTGCCTCTATCTGTTACACTTATCCTACACGCATACCAAATTACAGCACTGTGGGGTGTACTGGTGTACCCTTGAATTTTGTCAAAGTTCAGTTTTTATTATAGCTTATTAGCCATAATAAAAACATCACATTAAAACGTAAAACGTTTTTTATTACATAAAAACAACAAGGTTTAAACTATAAATAAAAACAGGGTCGAAATGTAATTAGAAAAACCTTTTATAAGACGTGTCATTTAAACGGATAGTCCCATTATGTTTTTTTACCCCTCTTGAACCCCAATATCTCAACAACGCCCACACAGTTTTAGCTTATTTAGTCACATGAGAATTGTGCCATCATTAGCTACCTATACACCAAATTTCACGATTATCGGATAAATGCTTCAAAATTTATCCTCGGACAAACATACATATATACCTAGTCAGGTCATAAATTCTTTCACATGTTTAATATAAAATAATTGAAACAAGTTTATACATTATGTAACTATTTATATACCAAAATGAACTTAACAAAACATAGATTCTTATGACACTAAAGTTTATTCAAAGTGACCTCCGTGATTTTGAATACAGGCCTTCAATCTGCGCGGCCAGTCGTCTATCGCAGCACGAACGAGGTCCATCTCCATATCGGCGGCTGCCTTAATCAAGGATGTCTTGAGTGACTCCAAATTGGAATGAGGCTTTGAGCACGCCTTTTCCTCCAAGTGTTGCCATATCTTGTAATCTAACGGATTCAAATCTGGACTGGAGGAGGGCCAGTCTTCGTGCCGGATGAAGTCGATTTCACGCGCCGCCAGCCAGTCTTGTGTGCTCTTCGCTCTATGAGCTGGCGCCGAATCTTGTTGGAATACCCAGTGCCTGTTATTGAACATGGTATGAGATAGAGGTTCCATAAGGTTCGTCAGGACTGTATTTTGATACACAACTGCATTCGTTTTTACACCTTTCTCACAAAAATGTACCTCTGTTAAGCCCCAATAAGAAACTCCCAACCATACCATGAGCGAGGATGGAAAATGACCTCGTTGGACACGCGGAATACGGTTGCTCGGTTCTTCACTACTGTGTGCGTACACCTTATCATTTTGTTTGTTGTAGCTCTCTTCTACGGTAAATATTTTTTCATCCGAAAAAAGAATTTCCCGATATTTTTTTCCCGCGTACCGCTTCAACAAAGCGCGGCATCTCTTCAGTCTCAGGTTCATTAGACGAGCATTCAAACGATGTCCTGTTTTTTTTCGATATGCCCGAAGCCCCAAGTCTTCATTTAACACCCTTTTCACCGTGGTTCTGCTTAACCCCATCTGAAGGGCCAACAGTTTCTGCTTACGTTTGGGATTTCTTTGAATTCGCGCCTTTACAGCTGTTATCACTGCTGGAGTCCTAACAGACCGAGGGCGACCACTTCTTGACCTGTCATCTACACTAGAGTCTTCATTGTATCGTTTGATGGTGCGATAAACGAATCTTTTGGTTATATTCAAATTTTTCAGTATGTCAAAAATTTGAATTGGCGCGTAACCGCAACGATGCAACGCAATAACTGCAACACGGTCTTCTTTAAGTCGTTCTTAAGTAAAATTCTAAAATGTATACATTTTTATTTTCATGAACAATTCGAAATTTGAATTCTATAAACTTTTTTGTGGCCAGCATTCTAAAAGAAAAGTTTTTACTGTGTGACAATACTTATGACCTGACTAGGTATACACATACAACGCCGATTTGCCCAAGTTGATTAAGAGATCTCGCTTCATCCGATCAATAATATACTAGCATAAATGCAATGGAAGTGAAAAATCAAATATTGCTTTATTTTCATTGCAACATATGGGGTTGCATTTCATTATTGTGGTATAAAGGTATTATAATAAAGAAGATAATGATAAGGTTTATTAGAGTAAGAGCTACACAATCTAATCGAAAATCTCTATTTTAAGCCGTAAATTTTTACTTTACGACTTTAAAAAGATTACTGGGAAAATCAAACGAAAGCCTCTATCTAGTACAGTTTTATAAATCTGCCTTTTGCCTTTCCTTGGTTTCTGAAAATTCTACGTCTCATTACTAGATAACGCTGCTAAATTAATTTATATATAGATAAATATGGAAACCTCGGTGCGCAAGTCTTACTAACTTAGTTGACAGATATTGTTTCTATTTTTGATTAATCAACAGAAACACTGTATAAACAATAGCACCAAATAAAGTGGTATTAACACATTCACAAATAGAATGTACAAAAACATTTATTTTGTGATATAGTTGAACAAAATTCAGAATGTATTGGTGATCAAGCGGAGCGACATCTCCAAATCAACTTGGGCAAATCGGCGTTGTATGTATGTATGTTTGTTTGTCCGAGCATAACTTTTGTAGCGTTGATCAGATCATCGTGAAATTTGATGCATAGGTGATGGTAAAATTTTGGTGTTACTAAATGAGTTAAAAATGTTGGAGAGTTGTTGAGATATTTACTTTAACCCATTTTGTTCTGTAATTAAATGGGTTTTTGATTTATTATTTGTAGAACTTCAGGCCACCAGGACTCTTACACTTGCTGTGATATTCTTACTTCTGTAACTGACAGACATTCTGAGTATCTCGTTAGTTACTTTCAGGTACACAAACCCTAAAAAAACATTATAATTGTCAACAACAGTAGTATCAGTGGAGTACCTACCAGAAGCTACTTTTAAAGAAGAACGTCATGAAAATAAAATACATTTTTAAACAAGTAACAGCAATACCTATAGCAAAGATAGCTTCTGTTTATGACGTCATACTTTAACTGAATTACAACGGAACTGCGGGAGATCCTAAACAGACATTTATTTGACAATATAGCTAATAAAAAAAGATTAAATGCTGCCAATTCTATTGAACGATTCGGCCATTTGCATTATTTGATCAGTAAAATATTTGATGTTAATATATTTGGCACCATAAAGAGGATATTACCCACGTAACTAGAACTAGATAAGACTATGACTGGTGTAAACCTTATATATATGACGTCATAAAAATAAGGTTATAACTTTATACGCCTTAAATCGAAAGAACCACTTTCAAGGTCAAGAGGTTTTAAATAACATAGATCAGAGGTCTTGAAATACCTTTTTACTATTATTACATTTATTAACTATTTACAGGACTATATAGTTAAATAAAAAAACGACTATATAATAAAAACGACTTATATAATAAGAAACAGTTGAATCATCTAAAGACCGTCAAACGATCTATAGATAGTTCAACTGCTTCAGATCACTATCAGGCGGAAATGTCCCTAAAACACAGGCTGCATTGCCCAGCTGAATAATAACCCCTTTTACTTAATTTTTTCTCACTACTATTTAAAATAAAAAGATGGATACACAATACATATAGTTAATATCTTTACTAATATTACAAAAAGGAAATATTTGTTTGTTAGTTTGTATTGAATAGGCTCCGAAACTACTGGATCGATTAAAAAAATTATTTCACTGTTGGGAAGCTACACTATCCACGGGTGACATAAGCTACTTTTTACCTAACTGCGCAGAAGAAGGGTAATGTTTTTATTAAAAAAACTACGCTTGCGAAGCTGCGGATTGGTCAGCTAGTTATTAATAAACAGATAAAGTATAAATCAACATTGGCACAATCAAAAACCTTATCGCTGCAAGCTATCTTTCTAAGCAATCTTTGGATGGGCAGGACCTGTGTAAACCAATGAGACGAATTTTTAACCTGTTATTTCCCATCGCAGCAAAGGCCTTCCTTTTTTCCAGTTTTTTTCTGTGCCCTGTTGCAGTAGCCCGGTCTGGTAAATTCACATCCAAGTCGTCGTGCCATCTGCCTAGTGGTCTCCCGCGTGGGCGTGTTTTGTTAGGGACCCATTCACTTGTTATCTTTGCTCATAGATCTTCCGGAATGCAGAAAACGTGGCTGGGCTAAACCCACTTAAGCTGTGCTGATTATTTTGTGGAAGTCATAATCTTTGTTCACAAAAGCAGTACAGAACTCCGTAATTGGTCTAATAACCTTACACTTAAAATACAGCGATCCATAGACCGCTGACATACCTCGAGTTTGGATTTTGTTGAACAGTCAAAGACCAAGTTTGTGCACCATAAGTGAGGACGGGGAAATCGCACATGCCCATGAGTTTGCGTTTAAGGCATTGTGGTAATTCGCCTTACATTAGTTGTTTCATAGACCAGTTTATCCTCCAGAGATGGTATATGATATTATAAGTATAAAGATGAGATAAGATATTGTGCTAGATTATTTTGACCAGTTTTACCGTCAGCGAGATTATATCCCGGCAAAGTCGTTAAAAGTTGGCCCCCTGGTGTGTTTAAGCTGTTTGACCTAGAAACTTGCATAACATGTTTGTCAGCTTTGGATTCCCTGTTATTACAAGCTTATCAAACTGTAAAAAACAGTAAACTATTTTACTTAGGAAACGTTCGTGATTGATTTCAATCATTATTATACTATTTCCATTTCTTTATTTTCTCGATGACAGTTCTAATTTGATAGTTGTAGTGTTGTGACCAAATAAGTTATGATATTGATCGCATATATTTATTATATTTTGAACAAAGACTAATACAACAAAAACATTCTAATATATTTTTTCAAGGTGGGAACACTCAATGGCCCACCGCCATTTTGTGTTTGTTTTAATCTGTCACTCGTAACAAGACGGTCGTGCTAGTCACTACATTTCTGTTCGCTGAGTTTTTTCACATTATCCATACGTTACGTTGTGTATTTTGTGTTCCTCCATGTTGATTGCTGCCCAGCTGTCAAATATCAAAATATCGAAAGGATTATTTCGTTTCATTGTCGAGTACCTACTTATACCTACTTATTTTACAACAGCTTCGAAAATTATAAAGAAGTTGGCATTATCAATCAAGAATTAATACGTGTAACATCTTGTAATGAAATATAATATTAGCTAATAAGTATGTACAAAAGTATCCGGCAGTAGTTTATTTTCTTACATTTTGTAAAAAAATATCGGGTCTGGTATCGTGTTACGCTTATTGATAGCTCCATCCCTATCTGTTTCTTCGACTCTGGTATAACCTTGTACGTGCGTAAGCGTCATATTTTTATAAAATAATGCATACATAATGTAAAAAAGAAGACAAGTTTTCACAAGAGCTGTCATCGAGAAAATAAAGAAATGGAAATAGTATAGTTTCCTTTCCTGATCAGGATTGACACCGATCTGCGATCAGAGCGAGGCGAGTCGTTATTCGGAGCGGATCGCACTCACCCTGATGAAGGTTCACGAATTGAACCGAAACATTGTCGGTCAAAACACCGATAAAACGGTACGTGATAAATCCCGTATTTATAATAATAACAGAAAACTGATTTGGGCACAGGCACAAACAGGCTCTGGGAATCTGAAGGCTTAGTTCAGCAGTAATTGCGGTACAGCTTCGCAAAGGAATGATTCCTACTGTCAATTAAGTTAAAACATATTGATGAAGGAGACTGAATTAGGCCCATCAAAATAGGGTTTTCAATCTTATCTCAATGCAAAATAATAGCAGCAATTGACGCCTGAGAGAATTTTCTTTCCTGTATAATAAACTAATGATATCATAAGTTTTTATAAACCCAATTTAAAATAGCACTTACTCCAATCGTAAAAGCATGATACTTAATTTTTAACGGTTTTTCTCATAAACATTGATGTGAAATATCTGATCTGATTCTCTCGTAAAATGTATTTATATTCAATATATTTCAGATGATTTATTTTTGATTTTAACTGGTGTAACATAAAAAAAAACGAAACTCTCGTACATACTCGTATAAGCTAAGCGGAATGCTTAGCTAATCTGTACGGGAGTTTAGTTTTATTTCGCAGTCACTACATACTTAAACAATTGACCGCAGTTATGTTAAAATGTCGGTCCCCACATTAAATTTTGTTAACTATGTTCTAGACTTTCTGGCCGCTTAAAGACTTTGACACCAGGGTTAATTACTTCTCCACTAGTCCATACGATTTTACTTTAAGCAAGCAAATTAAGAGACTTTAACTTACTCAAATGCATTACCCACACCACATAGTATTTAGGTCATGGACTCTAGGATCACTGGACCATTTTCAAAGCCATTGTTACTTCGAGCTGGTCAGAACATAAAACAAAGGGACCAAGAACACTACTGGCACGCAAAGTGAGAAAAAATGTGGCAACTTTTTGGGTTGAGACTGCAATCGCATACCTAAAGAATGATACATTTAACTGGACCCTTCGTTTGAACACAATTTCATTCCGAAAAATATAAATCTCGGAAATTTGGTCGCCAGGATTGTCATTGACGAATTGTGAGAAACAAAAATGGGGTTATTCCCTAGTTTACTGATTAAAAAGAATTAAACCAAAATATTGTACTTGCTTGAAGTGGCAGTGGGCGGGGCACATCGAAGAACTGACGGCCGTTGGTACAGAAAGGTTCTCGAGACTACACTAGACGCTAGATAGAAAGCCGACTTGATAAAGGTAGCTGGGAGTCGTTGGGTGCAGGCCACAAGATCGGTCACTTTAGAAATCTATGGGGGAAGCCTATTTTCAGCAGTGGACGTCCTATGTGTTTTATTAAGTACAATATTAAATGAAAACACGGGTAGCGCTAATGGCTAGTATTGTTGTAAAATATATAGGTATTTATTTTTCAAATTAATTACCAAAGAAAATTTAAAGTTTTCTAACTACCATAATATCAAGTCCTCAAATAAAAATAAAATAGCCTGTATAAAATAGGTAAAGAATCATATTAATTCATCATATACTCGTATGTACCTGTTAAACTGACTAAGCGGCATCGTCGCAGACGCCGCCGATTCACGTAAACATTTTTTACCGAGAATGTATCGATTATTGGTAAAATATTGAAGCTACCTGTTAACAGTATAAAACCGACCTCTAAAATCAGTTGATTCGATTCCAGATATGTGTTGTTAATTAATGATGATTTATTGAGCAAAGCGAGATCTCCAAATCAACTTGGGCAAATCGGCGTCAAATGTATGTTTATGGATAACTTTCGAAGCATTGATCTGATCATCGTGAAATTTGATACCTATGTAGGGATGGCACAAGTTTGGTGTGATTAAATAAGCTAAAAACGGGAGGGGGGGGGGGTTCTGAGATATTGGGGCTTCAAGAGAAGTAAAAAAAAATTAAACTATCCGATCAAGTGATACGTCTCATGAAAGGTCTTCATTAGTACTCGTACGTTACGACCCCGTTTTTATTTTTAGTTTAACCTTTCTATTTTTAAGTTAATACTTTATTAGGCATACTAAAAACTGAACTGTGATGCAATTCACAGGTTACACCAGTGACCCCACAGTACTGAAATTCGGTATGCTTTTAGCTTTAATGGCACAAATACAGGGAAAAGTCTGAATAACTGCAATTTCTACCCCTAAAAAGAGTAACAAATTAACATGAACTCTCGTTACCTGTAATTTTAATGAAACTGTAGGTCAACAACGCGCGAGATCTCAGTTCAGGGCGAACCCTTAGTATATAGTTTACTTTGAGAATTATTTTAGGCCATGATAATGATTGTACTAGCATCTCTGCGTCTTTTTTGTGTTTAACCTGGTACAATCCAGGATTTCAATAGGTCCAGCTGGGTCGAGGGTACGCTGGGAGGTGTTCGCGTTCACTCTCGAAATCTTTGTGGAGCTTATGTTCAACACATGAAGGACGTCTTATGGCTGATCTGATGTCGATAATTAAGTTATTTCAGTTAATTAAACACGGTTAAAGAAACTTTATTCTCAAAAAAGAATTATGCATTCACTTAATATGAGGACTTAAAAAAACTAAATATAGGTATCTAAAACTATGACAGTATGCGAGCGCATTAAATTAACAATACAATTAAGAAGGTTTGTTTCCTTCAATATTTGTATGGAGTGGGTAGTTTTGTATTACTCTAACAAAAACACACCACTACGTTCTGCCATGACATTTCGATACCAGCGAAGTGTAGTGAGCGAGTTTACATACAAGGATCGGCAACAACTAGATGCGACAACGCCGTTTAAGTATGAATTAAGTTTGAGTTTATGAATATTGGTTGGCCAAATGTATTTAAAGTAATTTTTTGAAGTTATATAAGGTTTTACATTCTTTTATATTGTTTGAAAGTTTGTCATATATTTGTGCACTTTCATAAGTAATGTTGTTTTTACCGTAGTGGTTCTTGGTGGGCGTAATTTTATATTATTTGCATTCCTTAGTCGTCGTAGCTGGCTATGTTCGCGTTTTAGTTCAAAAGTTATATTTGTGTGTATATCTTTTAAAAGTATTTTTCTTATTAGGATACATGTGTATTATTATTATGTTTTATCTATGTCCATTATATGTTCATCGTATAATCTTAGTGTTGGCGTTAAGTAATCATAGTTAAAGAGTGTTTTGATTAGTTTTTTTTGTGACGTTTGTAATATTTTAAGATTGGTTTCTGCTGCTGAGCCCCAGACTTAGATTAGGTAGTCGATGTGCGGCTTTACTAGCGAAGTATATATATTATATCTTACGTTTCGTGGTAAACATTGTAAGTACTATGCCGCGGAGAGCACCAGACAGAGATGTGTGTTTGGATTTTATTTTCAGAATATGTGGCTTCCATGTTAGTTTATTATCTAGAATAAGACCTAGATATTTTTCGCTGTCCGATCGGTTAATTGATATGTTGTCTATTTTAAGGGAGTCAAAAGTTGTATTTTTTTTATTTTTTGCTGAAAATATTACAAAGTGTGTTTTATCTATATTAATACTTAAAAGGTTTGATTTAAACCAAGAGTTAAGGAGATCTAGATCATATTGGGCATCTTGGATTATTGATTCCATTTTGTGACCGAAGTAAAATATACTAGTGTCTAGCATATAGCGATAGTTCTCCTTTGAATTCAAGGTTGCTGATGTTATTTATATAAATAAGAAATAACAAAGGTCCCAGGATCGATCCTTGTGGAACTCCATATGTTAAGGTCTTTGTAGAACTTTAAAATTCCACAAGCTTGACTACTTGACTGCGACCTGTGAGGTATGATTCAAATATTTTATATGCATTGTCAGTTATACCTATATCAATTAGTTTACTCAAAAGAATTTTATGACTAATCGTATCGAATGCTTTTTTAGGTCGATGAATATGCCGAAACCGATTTTCTTTTCATCTATGTTGTTTTTAATTTTGTAACTAGGTCTACAATTGCAAATAAAGTATTCGATTTTGATCTAAATCCATACTGTCTGTGATACAAATAGTTAATCAAATTAAGGTAAGCTTCTAGGCGATTGTAAATTACTTTTTCAAAAATTTTTGATATCACCGGCAGTACGGAGATAAGGCGATAGTTATAAGGATCTGACTTGGTCCCTGACTTGTAAATTAGCGTTACTTTGGCAATTTTTAGGTTTGTTGGAAATGTACCCTGTCCTAAACAGTAGTTTATGCAATTAGTAAGTTCTTCGACAATTTCATGTTTGATGGATTTGATTGATTTTGTATTTATGCTGTCAATACCTGAACTAGTATTTGCATCTAAATTATTGATTATTTTTAAAATTTCATCTTCCGTTGTTAGATTTAGATTTATTATGCCGAACCTAGTTTGATGTTTGTCAACCGCTGCAGTAGTATGAGTTTTGTTAGAGTGATACTCAGTAGGAATATCATGAGCCAGTGTTGAGCCAACGTTGAAAAAAGTCATTAAAACATAGGCAAATTTCATTTCCGTCTTCTAAAATTGTGCCATCAACCTCTAGTTTAGTCGGTATTGCGTCTTCCTTTATTTTGTTATGAGTTAGACTATTTATTAGACTCCACATTTTTCTTGGTAGGTTTTTACAAACAGTGAACTGATTTTGATAGTAGTCGGTTTTCATTTTCTGTATTTCGTCAGATACTATCTTTCTCTCACTTAAAAACCTATTTTTGATGTTTTCGTCATCTGGGGTATTTTTACATTGTTGATAGAGTAGGTTTTTCTGGTTGATTTTATTGAGTGTTTTGGTATTTATCCAGTCCTGTTTTGGAGGGTTTAAGATTTTGGTATTCTTTAGTTTGCATTGGTCAATACACTTTGTTAGTTTTTCTTGAAATCTATTGAAATCAATATTGTCCGTATTTTCCATGACCTTCTCTGCTGATTTCTGTAGTTTTTCGTAATCTATTGATTCGTATTGGATCTTTATTTTCGTAGGGGACTGGTATTTATTTATTTCAAAAAATAGCTGCTTGTGATCAGACATGGACGATTCAATAGTAGCCAAGTGAAATTTGTGTTCTATTAAATTTGTGGAGATGTGGTCTATCAAGCTTTTCTTTTCAGAAGTTTCTCGGGTACAGTGTTTGGGGGTAGTTTTATTGATGATGTTTAATCTGTTTTCTTTAAGTGTGTTTTTATAACCCTCCACCGTACTACTTGGCTCCAGCAGGTTTAGATTAAATCACCAAAGACGACTGTTCTATTTCTCCGATTCAGTTGGAGTGAGAAAGTATCTAGGAAATTTTTGACATTTGTTCGGCCAGGCTTGTATACCGCTCCAATATCCAAAGAAAATTTCTTCAAATGTATCCAAAGGTATTGATTGTCATCTTGGGCAAGTTCTTCGATATGGTGGTGTTTGAGATAATTGGTAGCAAAAATCGAAACCCCGCCGCCGATTGCCTCCCGCCTGTAGTGATAATAGTGAGTATACCCATATTCGGAGCTTCTTGGCTTCATCGTCCGATTTAATCCAAGTTTCCACTAGTATTATTACGTGTATTATCGGTTTCATTGATTTTATGATGCAACACAGTTCGTCAAATTTCCCAGGTTTCATAATACTCCGAGCATTTTCGTATAGGAACTTTAGGGAATTCTTGTTGTATTTAAGACCATCATAGTTGTTGAGTGCTTGGTATGTTGTTTGTAAGTCGTTCAAGTGGCGATCATTTAAACTGGTAAGTTTTTTGGAGGTGCAGTGACGATTCGAGGGACCCCTTTAACATATTTAATCATGAGGTTTTGTTCTCTGCTTTTAGTTCGAGAACTGAGTTCGTCTTTAAGTTTTTTAAATCTGACTTGCTGGTAGGGTGTCTGATCTGAGAATTTTTTTACTTCTGGGCTTTTAAGTTTTGCTTTACTTTTAAGGATAAGTTTCACCGTTTCTTCAGACGCAAAGCTTACCTTAATAGGGCGATTTTCGTTTGGCTTGTATTTACCAACGCGGATAACTCTTACTGGTTCAGGACAGGTTTCTAGGATTGGTTTGATCGTTTTCAGAAATTCTGATTTATCTGAGTCACGCTGCTTCATGAAATCGCTCGATTTAGATTCTTGGATTTCTGCTACTACAATGTTCTTTTTTCTCGAGTTTTGGTAGTTTAGTTCAGCTAATACTTCTTCATATGGCGTTTTATCAAGCATAACTTTTGATTGTGTTGAGATTGTTTGTAGTTTTTGCACATCAGACTCCAGCGATTCTATTTTTATATCCGTTACACGAACAGACTTGGCAATACCTTGTATTTCCGCTTTCATCTCAGTTTGCTCCAAAGTTAAGGTCATTCCCATGCATGTTTTATGTCAAGCATCTGGTTATAGTTGCAATGTCACTTTTGATACTTGCAGCACTCTCATTCTACGTATTTATTGACGAGGTTAATAATGCCATCATTTCGGTCATTCGTTTTTGTATTTCGGATAATTGTAATTGAACCTCATCTTCGTCACAATGTTTTCGCTTGTTCCGGGATGTGATAGACGATGTCTCGGGACGTGCAGTGCTTAGCGCATTTGTAGTTGATAGGTTTGGTTGAGATCCACTTCGCCCGATATTCGTACAAAATCCATTGACACTTGCGCTTGTATAAGTGTGATTTTGTTATTTTTAATATTCAAGTAAAGGCATAAATTATTCTAAACAATAGGTACAGGCAAGCCTATCTGGGTTGCATAAATGAAAAATACACTTTTACCATATTTTTTAGTTCATCTAGACTATTGGATATTTTCAATTATATCCGAGTATGGTTGGGAATAAACCAAAAAAGTAGAAGGTGTATTGTAGGCTTCCGCGTCGACTTTATTCGATTCTTACAAGTTGTAATTACTTTGTTTTGGTTTTATTTTGAGTTTTTATTTCACGATCGGTGTTATATTTGCATTTTAAAGGCTTCTTGAATTTCCTTAAAATCTACCAGTCAAAATACAATACCTGATAAAACTGATTCTCAAAAGTATCAACGTTTTTAATATGAAGGGTGATTTTTTAAGAGGTATAGGATTTGATTTTCAAAATAAACACAAAAAATTTGAAAAATTTGATGATATCTTTATTGGAATCGATAGAACAATCAATATAATTTAATGTTTGAAGATGATTTCATGCAAATGCTGGCCGCGGCTCCGGTTTAGATGGCCCATTCGCAAGGCCCAATTTCGGCACACTCTCTCCAACATATCGGCCGGTATATCACGAATAAATGCTTCAATATTGGCTCCCAGTGCGTCAATCGTTGCTGGTTTATCCCTGTAGACATGAGCTTTAACATGGCCTCACAAGAAATAGTCCAAAGGCGTTAGATCACACGATCTAGGCGGCCAATTGACAGGCCCAAAACGTGAGATAAACTGTTCACCGAAGGCGGCTCTCAATTGGGCCATTATTTCGCGTGCCGTGTGGCATGTGGCACCGTCTTGTTGAAACCACATGTCAGGCATGTCCAATTATTCCATTTTGGGCAAAAAAAAATCGCCAATCATCACACGGTAGCGCTCGCCATTCACAGTAACGTTTCGGCCATTGTCGTCTTTGAAAAAGTACGACCCGATGATGCCACCGGCCCATAATCCACACCAAACAGTACATTTTTCGGGATACCGTGGTAGCTCTTGCAATTCTTCTGGCTGGTCTTCACTCTAGATGCGGCAATTATGCTTATTGACATATCCATTCAACCAGAAATGAGCTTCGTCGATGAACACAATTTTTCGATAAAAAAGTGGATCTTCCTCCAACTTTGCCAATGCCCATTCACCAAATGTTAGACGTTGTGGGAGGTCGTGTGGCTTCAATTTTTGCACCAGCTGTATCTTGTAAGGTTTTACACCCAAATCCTTTCGCAAAATTTTCCACGTAGTGGAGTAACAGAGGCCCAATTGCTGCGAACGGCGGCGAATCGACATTTCACATTTTCTTTCACATCGACATTTTCTTCGGTCCTCACTCTACGTATGCGTGTTCGTGGTTTAATGTCTAATAATGTAAACTAGGTTCGAAATTTAGTCACAAGCTTCCGAATAGCTGCCTCAGTAGGCCGACCAAACTGCCCATAAATTGGAAGAAGTGCGCGATGCACTCTCTTAACCGAGCATGCATTTTGATAGTAAAATTCAATAATTTGCAAGCGTTGTTCGTTCGTAAGTCGATTCATAGTTAAATTATAGACCAAACTGAACAAGTTTGACAATGACACAAGACACGATTCACGCGTGATCTGTCAAAAACAGTGTTGCCAAAAAGATACCAGCAAAAAAATCACCCATTATTATCATAATAGTTTTTCACTTTAGTTTTACGTATAAACTACAAAACTCAAAAGTTGCCCTAATTTATGATACAAGTTTCTGCTTGTGACTTCACTTGCGTAACTGAAAAGATAGATACAAGATAAAACTTTATTGAACCCCATACAACTAGAACCATCTTAGATGTAGTTTACAAAATTTGCGGTTTAATCGCTAAGTAGCGATTGCTACCATACAACTTTTTTTATACAAGCCAAGGTTACCTCGGCTTGTTTAAAATAAAGGTGTATGCATATCACCGATTGATACCATTGTCTGTAAATTGAATGAATGAATGAATGAAATAAGTACTCTTTATTGCACACCAAACAAAAAAACAGTAATAATGAAAATAAACAATAAATAAAGTTACAATGGGCGGTCTTATCGCTAAAAGCGATCTCTTTAAGACAAGCTTTTATTATATTTATTATTATCTTTTATTACCAAGAATTATCTTGATAAGTTACGTCTAACTTAGACTTGGATTACATGGGATTGCGTACGGCCCCTGAGACAAAGTTTTTTTTTCAAATTTTACACACGGTACATAAATCTATATAAAATATGTAAGACAAAGTCGTGTTAGTAACACCATTTATAACTCAAGAACGGCGGGACCGATTTTGATGATCTTCGTTTTGTAGGATTTGTCTCCGCCCCAAGTAGCAGAGTAACTATTAAAACGTCGGAAAAATTCACGCATAAAGAAATTATGAAGAAAATGCATTTCTTCATACATATATGCACCTAATGATGGCCGATTGACAATTCTACAGGGGCAACGTACATTTGCAGCCCGCATCATATGCATGTCAAGGCGGTACGACCTCCGGCGGGTCAGCTGGTTACTAATATTTAACTGATATACGGGTCAAAGAGCATATCGCAGCTGTCAAAAACCGCCAGATAAATAAGAAAGCGATAGCAGACCATCTAGTAGACCCCAGAACACATCATTGGATGGAACTTCGTGATCCTAAGGTTATATCTAGTGAACGCCCACAAGAGAATGGTTCGAACAGTAATTAAAAATTCCCAATTAAAAAAGTGAAGATGGCTATAAACTCCTAGAGTTCTGGAATCCAGTGATTACTAGATGTGCGCGACGCGTCGTACTCAATGCCTAGATACAGTTAGTGTAGTGTGTTACAGTATGATTGTGGACTTTTATAAATATTAAGACCAAGTGAGGGTAGTCTCTGCAGCTGCTATCATTTCGCAACTATAGCTCCAAGTACACCAGGCTGCCCGCGACCACGGCTATTCCAACACAGTTGAATGAATGAATGAATGAACATTATTTATGATACCTTACAAACTAGACACAACTGATACAAAAATAACAAGAAAACAAATAAATGTAGGCATAATGGGCGGTCTTATCGCTTAACAAAACGATCTCTTCCAGACAACCTTTGGATGGAGAGGATTGTTAAATAAAAGATTGGCCGAGGTGTAAAAAGAATAAACTTAATAAAAAAAAATTAAAAAAAAATATATTTTATTTCAGACAACTAGAGTCCATATCTTAAGACTAACATACACACAAAAAATATATATATAACAACAAAGAAGAACAGCTAAATATACAAAAATAAAAAATAGGCAAAAATAAAAAATAGGCACTGGGTGAAAATAGAAAACACCATTTTGTGCCAAGGGTGACTAACTGAGGAAATTATTTCCTTCATTAATCACCCTCCGCACAAAACACTTCCAGAGTGGAGATGTGCAGCACTCAGCCACTGTCCTCAGGATGCTGTTGCGACTGCCCCGAATTCTGCTCATCAGCGATGCCGTTTTTTTGCGCATGATGGCGTGAAAGCCATCTGTGTGATAGTAGGCAAACATCCCCGATGCACTGCAGTATCGGGGCAACCGCAACATCATCCGGAAGATGTTATTATATTGGATGCGTAGGTCCTCCAATGATCTTTTGGTATTTCGGACCCACAGACTTCTTAATAATAGAAAAAGAAAAATTACTTAACCTTATATATGTAGTTATATACATTTATATTAGGTGCATAAATAATTGTAAATAAATATATATCATATAAAAAATAAATAAATATGGACTTACATACATATACATATGTATATATTAATATCATAGATCAGATGAAAGAATCACGACTCTTCATAGAGATAAATGTTTTTGAGTCTAGCTATATATTATACGGAAAGTGAGGGGGATTGATAAAACGTCAGGATAGTAAATATGTGATAAATGCCCGGTTAATATTAGTAAGCCTAATACATGGGTTACTAATATTAAACGAGAAAATATATTATGGTGATACAATTTGCATTTCCCTGTAATATAACCGGCGCATGCGACTTTGCTGCTCCGGTACCCTTCAAACCGGAACACGGTTTTGCAAGTATGCATACTTGGCAGCAGAAATAGGTTCGGTGGTAGGACTTCCCCGAATTATTGAAGAAAAACTTCTTTACGCACGCTTGACTTGGGGAGTAAGCTGGTGAATGCGTTACGAAAAGTGCGAACGAAAGTTGAGAGGGAGATATAAGTTACCGAGATAGAAAGAGAGAGACTAACGTTTCGTATATTTTTAAACATTAATGTGCAAGTGCGATTTGCGTTTGTCCAGAAATAACAAAGACAGATCCTACAGACGTGTGGACAATTTTGTAATTGAACCATTTTTTTAATTTAATATTTTGAGAAAGAAGTTTTACTTCAGTCTACAGCACATTCGTTTTTTTCAATCTTTAACTGAATAATAAAAAGTATACTGTAGTACATGGACAAACTAGACTTCTCATCGATTTTCAGATTCCAATTTCCCCGCAAACATGTTCGGCCGACATCTTTACAAAATAAATATTTAGATTTGTCTCAGATCATCATAATACACGGTTGCTGTTTACCGCAACCGGTCGCAGTTTATCTTTTGTTTTTTCTTCAACATGATCACTGCTCTTATAAATAAATAAATAATGTTGGACATTTAACACAGCGCTATACAGTGTTTGATAATATACGCACAAAAATGAAAGGAGTTATTTTGATGAGCATAATAAATAAATTTGTGAAAGGTTTACCATAGAAATGTGCAATTTATTTTGGCATGTATAACAAACACTTTATTAAACTTATGTTGTGCTATTGCATAATGCCATTTCACCACAGATACTGTATAAGTGACGTCTCTAGGTATCTCTTGTTGTCCCTTTCTAAACCAAAGCCCGCAACCATTTCCGAAAGAGATATCAAATCGGCCTTTATTTTTGGATGTCGATTGCAAGAGTAGGCAGTAAGTTTTATATCGAATTAATCACCTAAACTTAGTCGATTTTTTTTAATTCGATAATTTAACTAGTAGCTTTTCTTCGAGAAGTCTTTTTTATGGTTTGAGAAACCGGCACTTCAATATCGTCAGTATATTACCAAACACCATGTATAGCCCCAAACTTAGCAAAACTATGGCAACCACATAACTAATTGAATACTTATATATTTTTCTTTTGTAAATACATATTGACGACCTCCGTGGCGCAGTGGGCGAACAGCCGGCTGAGACACAGGAGGGTGTGGGTTCGATTCCCGCCGCGGAACAAATGTTTGCATGATCTACAAATATTTGTTTCGGGTCTGGTTGTTATTCTATATATTATAAGTATGTATTTACAAAAAAAGTATTTATGTATTCTATCAGTTATCTGGTTCCCATAGTACAAGCTCTGCTTAGTTTTGGGCTAGATAGTGCTGTGTGAAATGTCCAGCAATATTTATTTATTTATTTGTTGTATACAAAAAAACATCCAGACTCGGAACAAATATCTGTAGATCATGCAATCATTTTGTTTCGTGGAGGGAATTAAACCCACAACCCCTTGCGTCTCAGTCGGTTAGTCAGCCTCTGCGCCACGGAGGTATTTTTTGTAATTTATAATTTATTTATTTTCAGTGAACTTTTTTAAATGTGATTTAAAACAATGTGAACACTGGAAACTGCATTAGTAAAATACTGTGTCGCAGTTTCCATTGCCCGTACATACAATTTAAATGAGTTAGACGTTCCTGATTATAAGTAGGTTACAATTTGCTAATTTACAAAAATTTTATTTAAATACGAAAGAAAACTTAAATAAATTTACATGCTATGTCATGGTAACTCGGCTTTTTGTAAGTATGACTGTGTGTGTGTGAATGTGTTTTAGAAAAGAAGAGGTCTTGTAATTGCGGGAAGCCGCTCGTGTAGTATGAACGTGCATTTATCCACTGCGGTTTAACACTGCATGCGGCAATCGTCTCCCGCGTCATACAACGTTATAATAAATTGTCTCTGCTGTGATTTACATGCTGAAGTGGCGAAAGTTCCATCAGCCTCGAAATAATGCGTTCTTTATCTCAATGGTTCGACTTTTAAATCAATAACAGGTATACTTACACAAAAATTATCCTACAGTATATATATATATATATTTTATATAATCAGAATTTGATCACTACACTTTATTCCATATAATTTTCAACAACAGTAAACTGAAGCATAATATAAAGATTGGTCATCCAACTCAGTACAACAAAACGCTCGAAGTGTTCGATCACTAACCGCAGCATTTGCTGCCATTATCGGTCAACATGGACAAGTCTTTTGCTTATCCATACTAACTAAAATATATTCTGTGTTTCGACTATCCCCCTAACATCTTTTGTTTACGTATAAAATAAATCCCTTCTATAAATTTGTTGAAGGTTCTTTGTTTCATGACCGTAATTTTACCGTTGTTTGATGGTTTTATGTGTGGAATACTGTCAGTAGGCACGCCTGTTTGTGAGGTTGGAATTACCCTTATTGCTCTTAAACATCTGCTACTTTCGTGTGCTCGCATAATAAAGTGCTTAATTAACACACGAAGATCGGAAGAGCTCGTTTGTAAGACCACTCATCTAATTGTAGACATCGGACAGACCGTATGCTTGTCTGCCACATTAGTGGTATTTAAAAGACAAGTGTCTGATGAATATGAGAGTTAGAGCGATCTCTAAATGTATTTAGCGACTAAACATATTTAAACTTGATGTGTTTTTAATGATTTAACAACTCTTTAAACCATATTATAAATCATCATAACCGCTTGGGGCGGAGCTATCAAGACTCACATCTTGAGGGTCGAGCGTGCACAAAGAGCAGTCCTGTAGATTATGTTCTTAAAACCAAGACGCTTTCCCTCTGATAGTCTGTATTCACTTTGTGGTGTTCTAACGGTTAGACAACGTTTATCTTAGCTTCGGTCCTGCGCAAACACTCACAACTGTGACCTACGATCCAAACCTAAGCTCCACAAAGCGACGCTCTGATAAAGTATGCCCGATTGAGTCGCGTACAACAGTGGCAGCCTCTAGAAAATTTTACCATTAACCGAGTTCTAGACGTCTATACCCTCCCACTTAACAAAAGTAAGAAAAAAATCTATGAATGGCTCCAATGTCTCTCATACGCAGAAACAGAGGAACTGTTGACCACCCTCAGGTAACAAATACTCATAACCCTTACACATGTATTCACACACTCACACACATAAACTCACACACATGCGCACATAAACTCACACACATGCACACACACACACCCTTACTATCATGTAGGTATACTCAGTAGTCTAAACCCATAGTATCTTATTTGAGGTATCTATTAACTAAACTAAACTTAAATTTTTCTTTTGCCATTGTTACTTTTTAAAATGTTTTATTTTATATTAAAATGAGTAAGGAACAACAATTGTACTGGTTATTTACTACATGCAATTGTACTTATTAAACCGAGTTCTAGACGTATATCCCCTCCCACTTTACAAAAGTAAGAAAAAAAACCACTGAATGGCTCCAATTTCTCTCATACGCAAAAACAGAGAAACTGTTGACCACCCTCAGGTAACAAATATTCATAACCCTTACACATGTATTCACACACTCACACATACACACATAAACTCACACACATGCACACACAGACCCTTACAATCATGTAGGTACACTCAGTAGTCTAAACCTATAGCATCTTATTTGAGGTACATATCTATTAACTAAACTAAACTTAAATTTTTCTTTTGCCATTGTTACTTTTCAAAATGTTTTATTTTATATTAAAATGGTAAGTAAGGAACAACAATTGTACTTGTTATTTACTACATGCAATTGTACTTATTAAACCGAGTTCTAGACGTAGATCCCCTCCCACTTTACAAAAGTAAGAAAAAAAATCACTGAATGGCTCCAATTTCTCTCATACGCAAAAACAGAGGAACTGTTGACCACCCTCAGGTAACAAATATTCATAACCCTTACACATGTATTCACACACTCACACATACACACATAAACTCACACACATGCACACACAGACCCTTACAATCATGTAGGTACACTCAGTAGTCTAAACCTATAGCATCTTATTTGAGGTATCTATTAACTAAACTAAACTTAAATTTTTCTTTTGCCATTGTTACTTTTCAAAATGTTTTATTTTATATTAAAATGGTAAGTAAGGAACAACTATTGTACTGGTTATTTACTACATGCAATTGTACTTATTAAACCGAGTTCTAGACGTATATCCCCTCCCACTTTACAAAAGTAAGAAAAAAAACCACTGAATGGCTCCAATTTCTCTCATACGCAAAAACAGAGAAACTGTTGACCACCCTCAGGTAACAAATATTCATAACCCTTACACATGTATTCACACACTCACACATACACACATAAACTCACACACATGCACACACACACACCCTTACAATCATGTAGGTATACTCAGTAGTCTAAACCCATAGCATCTTATTTTAGTATTATTATTTATTTTGCCATTGTTACTGTTCAAAATGTTTTAGGGACAAAGGAACAACCATTGTACTGGTTAAGGAGACGGGCGCTGACACTGCCACACAGTTTTATCTAACTTTTTGCAGCTGTCAACGTTCATTATGTGTTTTTGAACCAAATAAATATTTAGATTTTTTTGATTTTAATATTTAGCCGCTAAATACTTTCAGGAATTGTTGCCCACGTCGCCGTTAGGGACCGTTGTGTAAGTCGCTCTAAACGTATTTAGCGACTAAACATTTTTAAGAAAGGTGTCAATTCATACACATACATTCAAATTTAAACATGTTTAGTCTCTAAATACTGCAGCAGATACAAAAAGGGTTTTTGTCTTACAAAACGCTCAATTATGTATATTTTAGGACTTAAATATAAAGACTCTTGTAGAGATAGGTTCAGAACTTCAGAGAGCTGAACATCATGACATTGGTGAATATATATACCAGAATATGGTATACATATGCGAAAGTCTGAAGCATATGACATCCAAATTTTAATCCCAGGGCTATATTACTAGAAATAAGGAAAATATTGTGGCCCCTCTTTGTAGATTGGCCAAAACATAAAATAACTTTAAGTATGTATATATAAAATTGTATAATAAAATATCCATTGACATTAGAAATAAATCTGACATAGATCTCGCGAATCTCCCATAAAAACAAAAATATTTTATTCGTAATCTTTGACTGTCAAAATAGTGCCTCAAAATACAGAACCAAATTACTTGAAATACAGTTTCATTCAAATTACAGGTAACGGGAGTACATATGAATTGGAAATTTGTTTTTGGGGTACAAAATGCAGTTATTCTGGATTTCAGACTATCTATATTTGTGTCACTTAAGCTACACGCATACCAAATATCAGCATTGTGGGATCACTGGTGTACTCTGTGAATTTTGTCAAAGTTTTGTTTTTATTATGGCTAATAACTCAAAAACTACAAAAATTATTCTAAAAATAAAAACAGTGTTAAAATGTACTAATTAGGGCCTTTCATTTTACGTCTCATTTGACCTAATAACCTCATTATAATTTATTTTACCCCTCTTAAACCTCAATATCTCAACAACCCCCCTATATTTTTAGCTCATTTAGTCACACCACTGGGACACTTTGGGGTTATCAGAAGTTCGTAGAGAGGGCGAGGACACGATATCCCTTAAGTCTGGTAATCTACTATACTACCGGGAGGGCGACCAACAGTCCCAAGGTGGTGTTGGGTTTCTCGTTCACAAGTCACTCATCAACAACATTATCACCATCGACAGTGTGTCGAGCAGGGTCGCGTACCTGACACTCAGAATATCTAAGCGATATTCGCTGAAGGTCGTTCAGGTATATGCACCGACCTCTTCACACCCAGATGAAGAAGTAGAGTCTATGTATGAGGACATCAGTAGAGCCATACATACGAACAAAACTCACTTTATTGTTGTTATGGGGGACTTCAATGCAAAGCTAGGCATGAGAAGCGATAATGAGTTGAGATTGGGGCAATTTGGATATGGGCAACGGAACCCCAGAGGACAGAGGCTGGCCGATTTTCTGGAGAAAGAAGGACTCTTTATGATGAATTCTTTTTTCCAGAAGCCGCCTCACAGGAAATGGACCTGGATGAGTCCCAACGGTTCCACGAGAAATGAGATTGATTTCATCTTGACCAACAAGAAACGGATATTCAATGATGTCTCTGTGATTCACAGGGTGAAAACCGGCAGTGATCACCGAATTGTTAGAGCCACATTGAATATGAACGTTAAACTTGAAAGGTCCCGTTTGATGAAATCTACGCTCCGACCCACTCGCGCACATATCCAAAACCTCGAGAGCTTTCAACTCGAACTTGCAAATCGCTTTGACTGTCTAGAAGTAGATGCATCAGTGGACGAGATCAATAACAGGTTCGTAGAAACCGTCCATACGGTGGGGTCCCAGTTCTTTAAGACCCCCCGTACCAATAGACCTCAGAAACTCTCTGATGACACCCTTAACCTCATGGCTGAACGACGTTTTTTGCAACTGCAGTCTCCCGATGATGCTCAGTCACATAGGCAGCTCAATAGAAAGATTTGGAAATCCTTGCGGCACGATATTCGTACCTTTAATACATCTCGTATTAAAGATACGATAGAGCGGAATAAAGGCTCCAAAGTGTTCGCGAGAGATAATTCTATTGGGCAGAGCCGCATGACGAAGCTGAAGAGGGAAGATGGCAGCATAACGTCAAGTAAAGCGGAAGTGTTAAGGCAAGTCGAAAGGTTCTATGGACGGCTCTACGATTCGGTCACTAAACCTGTTTGCAGTGCAGCCAACGACCCAAGAGCCAAACTGACCCGACATTATACCAAAGATATTCCGGACATCAGCCTGTATGAGATCAGGATGGCCTTGAAGCAGCTTAAGAACGACAAGGCGCCGGGTGAGGACGGAATCACTTCAGAGCTTCTGAAAGCGGGTGGATCACCGGTACTTAAAGTCCTTCAGAAGCTTTTTAATTCCGCCTTGCTTGAAGGTACGACGCCAAAAGCATGGAACGGGGGCGTGGTGGTTCTGTTCTTCAAGAAAGGTGACAACACCTTGCTTAAGAAATACAGACCCATCTCGCTTTTGAGGTTTATAACCTTTTTTCGAGGGTCATCGCGAACCGTCTCGAACGCAGGTTTGATGACTTCCAGCCGCCCGAACAAGCCGGGTTCCGTAAAGGCTACAGTACCATAGACCACATACATACGCTGCGGCAAGTCATACAGAAGACCGAAGAGTATAACTTGCCGCTATGTCTCGCGTTTGTGGACTATGAGAAAGCCTTCGATTCGATCGAAACATGGGCAGTGCTTGAGTCTCTCCAACGATGCCGTATTGACTATCGGTACATCGAAGTGTTGAAGTGTTTGTATAAAAACGCCACTATGTCAGTCCGAGTACATGAACAGAGCTCGAAGGCGATTCCCTTAAAAAGAGGCGTAAGACAGGGAGATGTCATCTCTCCGAAACTGTTTACGACCGCATTGGAAGATGCCTTCAAGCTTCTGGAATGGAAAGGACTGGGCATCAATATTAACGGCGAATACATCACTCACCTTCGGTTTGCCGACGATATTGTGGTCATGGCAAAGTCGATGGAAGAGCTCAGCACGATGCTCGAAGGCCTCAATCGAGTCTCCCAACGGGTAGGACTTAAAATGAACATGGACAAGACGAAAATCATGTCAAATGTCCATGTCGTCCCTGCGCCAGTGATGGTTGAGAACTCGGCTCTTGAAGTTGTCGACGCGTATGTATACCTAGGACAAACAGTCCAATTAGGTAGGTCCAACTTCGAGAAAGAGGTCAATCGTCGAATCCAACTCGGATAGGCAGCGTTTGGGAAACTTCGCAACGTCTTTTCGTCCAACATACCTCAGTGCCTTAAGACGAAAGTCTACAATCAGTGTGTGTTACCAGTGATGACATATGGAACCGAGACGTGGTCCTTCACTATTGGCCTTATGAATAAGCTCAGAGTCGCTCAACGAGCTATGGAGAGGGCTATGCTCGGGGTTTCTCTACGGGATCGAATCAGAAATGAGGAGATACGTAGGAGAACTCAAGTCACCGACATAGCCCGACGGATTAGAACGTTGAAGTGGCAATGGGCAGGCCATATAGCGCGCAGAACAGATGGCCGATGGGGCCGAAAGGTTCTCGAGTGGAGGCCACGGACCGGCAAGCGCAGCGTAGGACGTCCACCCACAAGATGGGCAGACGACTTGGTAAGAACCGCAGGTCGGCGTTGGATGCAGGCTGCTTCCAACCGCAGTTCCTGGAGATCAATGAGGAAGGCCTTTGTCCAGCAGTGGACGTCCTACGGCTGATATGATGATGATGAGTCACACCAAAATTGTGCCATCTTTACCTACCTATGTATCAGATTTCACGATGATTGGATAAACGCTTCGAAAGTTATCCTCGGACAAACAAACATACATACATGCATACTGGAGGAATTTACTAGCTGGTTCAAATCTTTCACTCCACGTTGGGGTTTGTTTTAGAGAGTCGATAGCTGACAAGGGTTGGATTTAAGTGGACTGTATGTTTGCGAATTAGACCGAAATTTACCTATGCCTAGAATACTCAAAACCAATAGCATTTGTAACGTTCTTCTAATGATAGGACGACCACACTGCTGCAAATGGAAGAATCACAGGAATAGAATACAGCAGCGTTAGGGGAACGGAACATGCACGTACCTGTAGATCTCTGGATACCAGGAGCCAGTGTCCTGGGGACACCACGCCAAGGTCAACGGGGTGACCCTAGCGCCACGTGCAGCCGCGAAGATCGTATCGACACTTCCAGCACTTGTTTTTCACGGAAAGTTCACATGTTTAGTTCAATAACACATAAATAGCGAGTTCTAGTGGAAATTTGTAGGATTCCACCAAAATAGAAGAAAATGAGTCGCACGCGCGCGCCTCGTTGTGATTCTCACGGAGGTTCAAAGGCGTCTCTCATTGGCAGCGGCCAATGAATTTGAAGAGTGGCGTTGGCGGTCGGACGTCAGAGTGGGACGGCCTATAAGGTGCGCGTGCATGCGGAAAGGAGAAAAGGGATAGGATAAGTCGTTACAAATGCATCTTGGCGAGTAATACAAAATAACTGGATGAATATCCACCATCTCCCCCTCCTTGAAGGATTCCTTCGAAAGCGAAAGAATTATAAAATAGCGTAGCGGGATAAATATAAAATAGCGATGTGAATAGCGGTTTGCGGTTTAAATATATAGCGGAAAAACAAATTAAAAAATAGCGGGGTTGGATAAGAATATCCGAAAATGTTGAAAGCGCATGGTCACCCTACTGTATAGGGAGCGGCGACAATTTTGTCGTCGGCCTGACATACGCGCTATCACACGTTTCTACTCGCGCACAACGAATTCGTCCGTCCTTACCGGGAAAAACCTCTGAAACTCTTCCGATTTTCCAAGATAATGGAGGTGCGTTTTCGTTATTTAAAAGAACAATAGTTCCTACTGTGAGTGGATTACTAGCGGTGTTCCACTTTTCGCGCATTTGCAAATTATGGAGGTATTCATTCTTGAATCGTTTCCAAAATGTTTGGACTAAAGAGTCCATCAAAGAATGTCGAGACAAAAGATTTGTTCGTTCTCCACTCATATCAGCTGCGGGTAGAAAAGCTAGCGGTTTAGTTGAGAGAAAGTGCGACGGTGTTAATGCCGTCGGCTCCGAAGGGTCGGAGCTTAGAACGTACAAAGGTCGGCTGTTTAGTACAGCTTCGACCTGGTTAAGCACCGTAAGCATTTCCTCATAGGTGAGGATCTGCTTTCCGATCACACGAAAGAGAAGAGACTTGATACTCTTTATATTCGCTTCCCAAATTCCACCAAAATGGCTTCCTAGGGGCGGTGACCTTTTCCAAATGATGTTGTGTTTAGCGAGTTCATTATTAAATGTTTTATAATATTCGTCAGATTTTAAAAATGTAAACAGTTCCTTTAAGTAGGATTCTGATGCGATGAAATTGGTGCCGTTATCGCTGTATATAAAATTGCATGGACCACGTCTAGATAAGAAGCGCTTGAACGCGTCCAAGAATGTAGCAGAAGTAAGATCTGACGCTAGTTCTATATATACAGCTTTGGTGACTAAACACACAAAGACACAGAGATAAGCCTTCTGGCTACGTACACCTCGTTTCCTAATCGTCGTTATATATAGCGGGCCAGCGTAATCGACACCTGTATGCGTAAAAGCCTTGCATGATTCGACGCGACAGCTGGGTAGATCTGACATAGCGGGAAAAGTAGGTTTAGGGTTAAGCCTAAAACAACTAACACATTTGTGAATGCGGTTGCGCACTAAGCGCCTAGCTGATAAAAACCAATATTTTTGTCGCAATACTGACATCAGCAATTGTGGTCCAGCGTGACTATTTTCACGATGGTACCAATCGACAATCAGTTCTGAGATATGCCCATTTTTAGGCATGAGAGCGGGGTGTTTCTGATCAAAGTCCAGACTTGAATATGAGAGGCGACCTCCGACTCGAACAACTCCATCAGAAATGAATGGTGATAACTTCCTTAAAGCGGTAGAACAAGACTTATTTTTCTGAATGTTTTTTATATCACTAGCAAAATTACTTTGCTGAACAGCCTGAATAATTTTATTTTTAGCAATTTCTAAATCCTCAGCTGTGATCGTTTCATTGCGAGGAAGTACTTTCAAAAATCGAAGTACGATAGCGGTGGATCTTATATATTTCAGCCAAGAGGAGAACTTAGAACCTAACGTTATGAGAAGATTCTCCTCCTTCGCCACAGTGACATGAGAAACAGTTTTCTCTTCAGGCAATTGATTTTGGGAAGGGGAATAAATCTCAACTGGCCAATCAGCGAGAGGCGAGGACATCCAGGCAGGTCCTTTGAACCAAAGTTCATTATTTGAAATCTGCGAGGGCAGGAGCCCGCGAGAAACTAAGTCAGCAGGGTTCTCAACGCCTGCGACGTGATATACATTTTGCGATGGCGAAGTAGATTGGAAGTCTGATATGCGATTTGCGACGTAAGTTTGAAACTTATGCGGAGAGGAAGTTACCCAACATAAAGCGACGGTCGAGTCAGAAAATATAAAAACGTTATCTATATGACAACGAGCGGATAGCGAATCATAAACAGCGCGTAATACCTTAGCGAGAAGCACTAGGCCGTTTAACTCAAGCCTAGCCAGCGTGATTGTTGGTTTGGCTGATGCGACGCGGGACTTCGAGCACAAAAGCGAGATTAAAGGTGGCTGGTGACCATTAGAGACATGTAGGTATAATACACAGCCGTAAGCCTTTTCACTTGCGTCCGAAAATGCGATAAGCGTGATTTTAGAACCGGTTTCCTCAATTCCTACGTGGCGAGGGAATTTGAGGTGCGAGATTAGTGGTAGCTCAGATAAATATCTTTGCCATAGAGCGATGATATCACAGGGTAGCTTGTCATCCCAATTGATGTTCAAAAGCCATAGTTCCCTGATTATCAGTTTAGCGTAAAGAATTACGGGTCCGACGAGTCCTAAGACATCGTACAGACGAGCGGTCATAGATAAAATAGCGCGTTTTGTAAAAACAGATGGCGGGACCGAGGTCAAAAAGATAAAATTATCGGATGCGGGGAGCCAACGTAGCCCTAATATCTTGAACGTGTCATCTTCATCGAACGAAATGGATTCAGACTGTCTGTGAGAAACGGGTATGTGTTGTAGCAGCTCAGATGAGTTGCTAGTCCACTTTACTAAGTCGAATCCACCAGCTTTAAACATCTGAATCAACTCTTGTGCAATCTTGGCTGCTTGATTCACAGAAGAAGCAGAAGACGCTAAGTCGTCCATATAGACGTCACGAGTTATGACGTCAGCGGCAAGAGGCCATCTTTGTCTTTCATCTTGAGCCAGTTGACGTAAAGTGCGCAGCGCCAACATAGGAGAAGACCGGAGGCCAAAAGTAACACGTTCGAATTGAAACGTTTCCAGCGGAACGTCCGGTGAGAACCGGTATAAGATCCGTTGATAACAGCGGTGCGAGGGGTGCGTATAAATACATAAATACATCATCTTCACGTCAGCGAAAAAGGCGATACGATGTATGCGAACATTTAATAAAATGTTAAATATATCGGCTTGCAAGTTGCAGCCCTTATATAAAATATCGTTAAGAGACAGCCCTGAATCAGTCGAGGCGCTGCCGTCCAAGACGATGCGAACCTTAGTCGTAGACTTGTCGTCCCGAACTACAGGATGGTGCGGTAGGTAATAACCTGGAGAAGTACAATCGTCAACAGAAACGCGCGTTAAAATACCTTTGTCTAGATAATCATAAATTATTTCATTATATTTTTTATTTAAGTCCGGTGATCGTAAAAACTTTCTCTCGAGGCATAAAAACCTCTTCTTAGCGATAATGTAGGAGTTACCTAGCTTTTGCGGGTCGTCTTTAAATGGAAGCTGGACTACATAACTACCATCGTCATTTCGAATAGTAGTCGAAGTGTAAATTTCTTCACAGCGTTGATCGTCAGGACTTAAGAACAACTGGGAAGGTGGTTCCTCAGTGGACCAGAACCTTTCCACGAGTTGGTGTAGCGGGTCATTCGTAAATGCACAAAAGGTATGTGAAATGGAGCGCGGGGATAGAACGGGTGCGTTTCCCATAACGATGTAACCTAAAGTTGTTTCCAAGGCAGCGGGTAAATTATTATCAGCGGTAATTTTATTAAATAGGAGAATTTGACAATACAAGTTCACACCTAAAAGTAGGTCAATAGGACCAGGCTCGGAAAAGTCATCATCAGCCATGGGTAGATTACGTATGTGGTGAAGAGAGCTGATGTCGACGCGCGAGTCGGGCAGCTGCGACGTGATACTATCCACCACCATGGGCTGGATGTGGTACTCATGTCCGTCCTCAAAGCGAGAAGTGAAGCGAAGTGAGGTTACTCCCAGAATTTGCTGAGAGGCCCCTCCTATACCTTGGACTTTAGAAAAGCGGCTTTGCGTGGAAATAGGAAGCGATAAGCGCTTACTACATGCAGCGGAAATATACTCACTTTGAGAGCCGGGATCGACCAAGCATCTCAAAAAGTGAGGGCGATTAAAATTATCTAAAACCTTTATTTTAGCAGTTGCCAATAACGCAGTTGTTATTGTTTGCGACGCGTGATCATATGATACAGTACAGACAGATGTGTTACTGTTCGGATCGATATCGGGTGCGGAAAGTGAATTATCGACCTTATACGCATGGGGCGCAAGGTCTTTAGCGTGAATTCGAGTATGAGACTCTGAAGAAATTGCATGCCTAGGCGCAGTGTGGCTTTGGTCATGAGCGGTAGCGGGCGAGTTAGCGTGCGATTTTTTATTAATGAGTTGTTTCTCGACTGATTTGTTGTAGATAACGGGCGGATTAAAATGGAGTAGCGAATGGTGTCTGGCCGAACAATGAGAACAAGCGTGCTTAGAAGCACATTCCTTTGTTTTATGTCTCACACTCAAACAGTTGTTACAATAAAAATTGCCTTTAATGAATTTATACCTATCAGGTGGCGTCAGTTTCATAAAAGCTGAACAGCGATAAAAGTGATCGTGTTTATCGCGATCACACAAAATACATTTATTCTCATTACTTGCACCACACACGCGGTCAGTGTTTACAAATGACTTGGTTTGCCCTGGTCTAGTACTAGGCACGGGCGCGTGCGCATTGCGAGCTTTGTGCTGAGTTTGCGGGTTTACGATAGGCACAGCTGATCTAGATAACACTTTATTCTGTTCCTTTACAAATTCAATTAGATTAGAATAGGTTGGAAGCTTATCTTTGCGATGCGTAATTTCGAATAACTTGACAGTCTCCGAGTCCAGTCTCTGGAGGGCGAGGTGTAACAGCATAAAGTCAGTCAAGTCGCCAAGACTCAGTTGTCTTAAGGCTTCCACAGACGTGTCGAAATTATTTAAAAATGATTCTAGACCGGAAGCAACATTAGCGGCTAGCGGTTTAAAACTCAACAACTGATTAAGGTATGAGCTAGCGAGTAGTCTGGGGTCGTCATATTTTTGCACAAGTGCCTCCCAAATAATAGGGTAATTCTCTGCGGTCGGGGGCAGCCGGGCGCAAACTGACGCGGCGGAACCAGACAACTTACCGACCAAATAATACACCTTGTCACTATCTGACAAAGATGTATTTTCATGGACAGTGCATTTAAACTGTTGGTAGAATAGCGGCCATGAGCGGACATCACCATTGAATGACAATAGTTCTATTCGAGGAAGCTTAGGTTGTGATTTCCCTAAATACGGGGGCGAAACTGATGTTTTAGATGGCGAATTTGTTTCTAAGACGTGTTTAACAAGACAATACATAATATCAAAATTCGTCCATTCTTGGTACCTGATAGCGTGTTTTGGGTTAATTTTTAGCGAAATAGCGTTATATGAATCTAATACCTTTTCGAAGTCTCTATGCAAATTATCAATATTATATGCACTGTGAAGCAAAGCCTTAAGGTTGGTAGAATCGGCATCCACCTTCTTAGCAAGATCATAAATTCCTTGCATGCGGGCAAATAGAATCTCGCGTTTAGATTCAAGCATGGCTTGCTGACATTCATCCTCGTTGTAGCCTTCTTCTGAGTGAGAAGAACTCGGTCCCTTATCTCTCTTACTCATTGTGAATATCAACCAACAAAAGGTATAAATGCGAAATCAAAAGAAAAAACTTCAAAAAGTATAATAGAACCGAAGTTGAAAACGATACCTATCTTCCTAGCGGTGCGCAGTTGGGTAAGTTATAAAATAAATAAGCCTACCACAGAATAGAAGCGAGCGCGAAATAGTTACTATGAAAGTATGTTGAGACAGTACAAACTATTCAATATTCTGTATTGACCAGTATGACACAGTTAATTAAATAGTAGGCGTGAGTTTAGCGTTTGAGTACAAACTGATGAAATATTATTTTGTGGTAGTCAGTTTGACTAGTAGTTTAGTATGGCGGCGTGCAGCGATAAGTTAAATACGAGTTGGAGCGAGCGGAGAACGTTCAAATAATGAAAAATGCGGGTAGATGTATAAAGAGCGAGCGAATACTTCTATGCTTTGACTCGTATTAAATGTAAATAATACAATGTTAGCGGTGCGGTTATAGAAACTTAGTTATATGTTTGTAAAACGTGTGATAGCGGAATGCGATGATTTTACGTAGGTCCTAAACTGATTAAAGTGGGGCGAGAAATAGCGAATTGAACGAGTTGATCCTGCGGGGTGCGAATAACAAGAGAATATGATCAACTTATTCTTTTTATCAGTAGGATTTAACGTAAAATATATAGGCGGGAATAATTAAATAAGTTGTGAATACAAGTACTAATGGATCGTGTCGTAAGACGGACTGAGATGAGCTCAATTGTCCGGCAGTATATTAAACTTAGCGTAAAAAATAGACGGATATTTTTGGAATATCCTGGCTCGTAGGACCAAACTATGGAGGAATTTACTAGCTGGTTCAAATCTTTCACTCCACGTTGGGGTTTGTTTTAGAGAGTCGATAGCTGACAAGGGTTGGATTTAAGTGGACTGTATGTTTGCGAATTAGACCGAAATTTACCTATGCCTAGAATACTCAAAACCAATAGCATTTGTAACGTTCTTCTAATGATAGGACGACCACACTGCTGCAAATGGAAGAATCACAGGAATAGAATACAGCAGCGTTAGGGGAACGGAACATGCACGTACCTGTAGATCTCTGGATACCAGGAGCCAGTGTCCTGGGGACACCACGCCAAGGTCAACGGGGTGACCCTAGCGCCACGTGCAGCCGCGAAGATCGTATCGACACTTCCAGCACTTGTTTTTCACGGAAAGTTCACATGTTTAGTTCAATAACACATAAATAGCGAGTTCTAGTGGAAATTTGTAGGATTCCACCAAAATAGAAGAAAATGAGTCGCACGCGCGCGCCTCGTTGTGATTCTCACGGAGGTTCAAAGGCGTCTCTCATTGGCAGCGGCCAATGAATTTGAAGAGTGGCGTTGGCGGTCGGACGTCAGAGTGGGACGGCCTATAAGGTGCGCGTGCATGCGGAAAGGAGAAAAGGGATAGGATAAGTCGTTACAAATGCATCTTGGCGAGTAATACAAAATAACTGGATGAATATCCACCACATACATACATACTTGCATACATACATGCATACAACGCCGATTTGCCTAAGTTGATTTGGAGATCTCGCTTCGCTCGATCAAAAAACACTTATTGTATGTATAAAAATTACAGTACAGTAAAAATTAGAGTATTGACGAAGCTTTGAATGAATGAATTAAAATTCTTTATTATACCTTACAAACCTAGACACAACAGATACAAAAATAACAAGAAAACAAATAAATGTAAGCATAATGAGCGGTCTTATAGCTTAACATAGTGATCTCTTCGAGCGAGGCTTTGACCGATAAATACATGTTTTGTGTTGAATGACCATAGTTTTGTAGTTGGTATAGTACTAAGTAGTAATTGCTTAAATAATAATTATATGTATGAAACAATAATGATATTAACTTCAACTGTACTAACTTTAATCTGTGTTAGTATCTAAGAAATAGTTATTTTAACTTTTCAATAAACTGTCCAACATATCTAAGTGCATGGAAAATGTGTAAAGAGGAAATAAATGACTATAGACTATAAATACGTTTAGGGGTTGTTGTGCCAGCTGGGCTTAGATTCGCTATTTAAATCAATTGTCTTTTCATGATACTAGTTTTTATGGATGCTACTTCATGCTATGTATTAATCCTCCGGGCGGGCTGAAAACTTTGACAGCAGAGTTCCTACATGAGTTTGATTTGGAATCGAGGTCGTCATTAACCTGTTTTATTTGATCCAGATTTGACGACAAAAAAACTTCTTGATCACACTAATATTATAAATGCGAAAGTTTGGAGGTTTGTTACTGAATCACACCATAACAGTTAAACCGATTTCGATGAAATTTGATATATACGTAGATTATAACCTGAATTACCACATAGGTTACCATTTATCGGTTCCCGTGGGATAAAAATTGTCAAGTCAAGTTATAACCACGAGTTTAGCTTTATTTCTAGGTTACCAACATATTTAGTAATATAACGCGTACAAAGTCGCGGGCAACAGCTAGTTTATTTATATAACCACAAAGTTTCGGTATTACGAGGTGATAAAGGGTATGGTAATACGCACGAAAAATATAACTGTTCAGAATAGTAGATTATTAACCAAGGGGATAAAGCAGTGTCTTCTGTCGCGGGTGACGATTTAAATCGCGAGCGTAACGAAGGACGAAGGTTTACTCCCAAGCGTAGCGAGGGTGTTAAAAACTGAAATCACGAGCGAAACGAGGGATTTAAGATGAGTCCTGTGTGTAGCGAGGGATTTAAGTTCACCCAAGACTAAGACAGCTTTGTCACCGAGGAAAATACTCTACTTTTCGTACCATTTGCGAAAAAATTAACACAATAATAATTTGAAATTATTATTACGTTTATGTATTTGAAGAAAACAAAAACGCGGCAAATTCCTAGACTAACATTTTTTTGTCGGAAAAGCAAAGGCATCAAGCTCATACGGCCTCGTCGGTTTTCGTAATTTTATTTAATAATCATAACTGTATAATAAATGCGTATTCCTTTTTAAAAAAGATGCTTTATATACAAACTCAATGGTGTAAACACAGATGTAGTTCAGTATAAATTTCGGTAAGTATTCCAAATTTAAATCACATTCTCCCCCTAGAGGATGAATGAAATTCAGTACAATTGTCTTTCCCTGTTTTTAACAGATTAAAAATGACTATTGTTATGTTCGCTTTTTGTGGCATAGAATGTCACTTTTTTGAGCAAGTGGTTCGAAAAAAAATATACCGTTCAAATTATTACTTATACTTTAACATCATCTATCGAACTTAATTAGAATTGAAATCGTGATTCGCGCTTGGATCGTAGTTCGCGCGCTATAAAATACTTGTAAACATTCAAACTGTGTATTATACAAATGAAACTCTGTAATTGAGCGTTATTAAAAGTCTATTTTGCATTAAATTGTTTCTACAATAATTGTTTAAACATTTTGAGCTGATCATAGTAAAAAAGCCAAGGACGTTTGCCTATTTTGTTTACTTACAAATTAAATAGCAGCGGCCATTTTTATTCCACTTATATAGATGAAGCTTAATGTTTTTAAAATTTACATAATACGCACATTCACATGCAGATACCAATGATTACAAAACTCTTCAATACACATACTCATAGTGTGTGTTTAGTATTGACGACCTCCGTGGCGCAGTGGGGGGAATTGCCGGCTGAGACGCAGGAGGTTCCGAGTTCGACTCCCACCACGGAACAAATGTTTGCATGCCTTAAGAATTATATAGAAAAGAGATTTCATTACCAATCCATATACTCACTACTCTAAGAGTTCTATCAAAATAGGAGGATAATCTATACAATTATTCAGTATTTTAGTTTCAGTTGTATAAGCGTGTCTTTCCACTTCATAAATTCTCTAGATATTCACACATAAGTAACAAGTAACATGATAGACATTCATTTATCGTCAATTAATCGTGTGTATTATGTATATTCTCTTGTACACCTCGGCCAATCTTATATTAGGCAATGATCCTCACCATCCAAAGGTTGTCTGAAAGAAATCTCTTTTTTTGGCGAGGTGACCGCCCATTATGCTTGCATTTATTTGCTTTATTTTGTTTCTTTTTTATTGTTGATGTGTCTAGCTTGTAAGGTATAATAATAATAGTAATAAATAACAAATAACATCTACAGAGATTTGTTCCGGGTCTGGCTGTTTCTATAGAGTTACTTAAGAATATGCTAGTGGTTCTGTGTGAGCAGTAGACCCCTCGCGTTCCCTTGGTCCAAGTAGGTCGAATCTGGTGTCTACGGATTCGTCTCGTGAAGGCGGAGAAGAATGCGTAGTCTGATTGATATAGGTAGGCAGGTGTACATTTTCCGAAAAATATCAAAATTTGAAATCCGTCCATATATGTTTTTACAGCTACAGCAAGCTTTCCCCCTCCCCGCTTCTTTTATCCCTTCACTCTCTGTTTTGGAAATATTTTCACTACATCTTGTGTAGAATTAAGTCCTTAGTGTGCCTCTCAAATTTTATTTAAATCCGTGGATAAATAACGCTACAGCGAACTTCACCCCTTCGTTTAAGAGACGAACCCGTAGACTACAGATTCGACCTCCTAGGACCATGGGAACAAGAGTAATCGCTAAAACTTATACCAATATTTTCCTCAAAAGTTTACGTAGGTAAGCCTATTGGAAAATTCAAGCATAATACGCATATTTATATAAGAGCTCGTGTGTATTGACGCCCTCGGTAGCGCAGTGGGTGAATAGCCGGCTGAGACGCAGGAGGTTCCAAGTTCGATTCCCGCCGCGGAACATATGTTTCCATGATCTACAGAGATTTGTTCCGGATCTGGCTGTTTATATAGAGTTACTTATTAATATATAGATATTAGTAGTGGTTCTGTGAGAGCAGTAGACCTCCTCGCGTTCCCTTGGTTCAAAGAGGTCGAATCTGGTGTCTACGGGTTCGTCTCGTGAAGGCGGAGAGGACTGCGTAGTCTGATTGATATAGGTAGGTAGTTAAACATTTTCCGAAAAAAATGAAATTTGAAATCAGTCTATATATGTATAACGCTACAGCGAACTTCAACCCTTCGTTCGACCCGTAGACTCCAGATTCGACCTCCTGGGACCCAGGGAACGCGAGTAATCGCTTAAACTTACACCAATATTTTGCTCAAAAGTTTACATAGGTAAGCCTATTGGAAAATTCAAGCATCTAAATTCGATATAAAATTGAACTTTCTTCGTTAAATTTGCGCAAATTACTTTTTGGACTTGGGACGCGAGGTCTACTGTTCTCACAGAATCAGTAGTGATTATATTCAATACTAGGTTCCGCCAGCGGCTTCGTACGTGGTGTTTATCAATAAAAAAATAGCATATGTGTTAAAACAGGTTATAATCTACCTACATACCAAATTTTAGACAAACCGTTTCACCCGTTCCGACGTGATTGAGTAACAAACAAATAAACAAACATCCAAACGTTCGCATTTATAATATTAGTGTGATAATGAGTTAATATTCTGTATCGGAGCAATAATGAATAACGGCATTTATTTAGTAATTACCATTTGAGCACGACCCTTCCTCTTTGCACCCGTAGCGCCTGCTGCAATGGGTCTCTCTATTAGATACATATCTAACTAATCACCCCATCAAACTTCTTTTAAGTATATCGCTTGGACGTGTTACATTGCAAATAAGTGTGTACGTGCAGTATTGCGTTCTAAATTAAGGCAACTATTTTCTTATTAGAAGTGTGACATTTCAGGGCTCTACACATCGGATTATTTTGAAACTAGCTGACTAGTCCGGGCTTCACACAGATTTTTATCAAAATAAATAAAGTCAAATAATATCACTCCGGGGTAATCTAGCTTCTCATTAGTGAAATATTTTTTAGAATCGGATAAGTAGTTCCAGAGTTTACCACTAAATCCGAACAAACAAACACAATAAAATGTATCTCTTTATAATCACTATATCTCTTCTCTTATATCTTACTCTATTTTAGTTACTAGGTTACATGGCACAATTTTATTTTTTTTTCGAATGGGCTTATCTCGCTGTTGGCCTCTGAGGCCGTTGCAACTTAACCGAGTGTTTGGCGAGCGCAGAAGGCGCTCAGCCCTATAATTTTATTTAAGATGAGGCAACAAGCGCAAGGGCACCACTTAGGTACAAACCTCGGCTTGGGCTGTTGCCGGGACGGGGATAGGAGAGAATCGCCCGGGTACGTGCTTGTACCTCGTGTAGGCGGCGACTAAAGGGACTCGTCGACCTCGCCGGCGAGGTCGGTGTATTTGTGGAGTGTTTGCTCTGTCTAATGTGGATGACTCACCCGCATTAGCGGAAGTGATTTCGTCATCCGGGTCTCCGAGAACGTGTCTCGGACGACGGAGGGTTTGTTACAAGGTACAAACGCGTACTTAATGATCTTTATATTAAATTTGTTCCTCGCCCTAGCTGTGGTACGGGAAGCGTAATTTACATTTTCACAAATGAATTTTCTAATCCAAGTTTCTAAAGAAAGCTAGAGAACGAGACAGCTGTAGTTATATGTGTCTCAACATATAACTACAGCTGTCCCGTTCTTGACTGTTCATCACAATAATCATGCCGGAGAAATGCAGTCGGCTTGCGCTTCGCTCTCTCAGTTGCTCGCCGGCATTCGTCAAGTAGATTTGAGAACGGCACATGCCACTGATGCCATGATGCGTGCTCCGGCAAAGTTGTCCCGGCTTGCAACGCAGTAAAGCCACCAGGCTAACCTTCGGGCACCAACCGCTGAACCGGTGGCGTTGGTATGTATATTTCTTATACTATTACCTACCTTAAATTAAACCTAAAATTAAATAACCTTAAATTGAAAACTCCTCATCATACCTCAGTATTTTATACTAACTCCTTCACTCTTCAGGCTACCAGACTCTGGAATGCACTACCTGTTTCAATTCGTAACGCCAAATCCCTTCCTTTTTAAAAACATGGTTAATAAACATTATCTGTCGTCCATCGCTCACTAAGACTTCGCAACTTTAAATTTTGTATATAGTTTTTTTTTCTAATTACATATGTATTTAAAAGTAGGTTATTTAATATTATAAAATTATTTATATTTATTTATATGTATATTTTATTTTAGTCATTTATGTACTTTTTCTGTTAGTTATTATTTGATTAACGCCGCCGTTCTCATTTTTTCACACAGATCCTGTCCATCCAAAGGTTGCCTGGAAGAGATCGCTTTTAGCGATAAGGCCGCAGATTGTACCTTTGATTTAATTTTGTATTCTCTTTTGTTTGTTTTATGTTTAATGGTGTGCAATAAAGAAATTATCTATCTATCTACCATAAATTGTTTACAAAATTTTCTGGAATGAAGCATTTAACCTGTCCGTACAGGATCAACTTTGAAATGTTATAGGTAATATGCAAATAAGGTTAAATTTACATATTCAAAATCATAAATCATGTTAACGCCATGACATTTGAGCCGAGAGTTTAATTAATTTTTATGTGTTACAAAATAGTTATACAATATTGTCGTTATTTTTGATAGAGCGGCAGCTTAAAACAAGAATCTGGTGATTTTATGATTTGAGATGAAATTCCAATTGAACCTTATAGTATTTAAATATATATATAACCCAATACTTACTTATGGTTTTTTTGTAAATACATACTTAGAAATACCTAGACCCAGAATACATATCTGTTTGATAATAAAAGTGAAGATTGGTTCTGAGACGGGAATTGAACCCGTACCTCCTGCGTCTTATCTAGTCATTCTCACACTGCATCACGAAAGTGATATTTACTTACACGAGTGTGAACTATTCGTCAAATACTTACAGAAGTCGCAAATTTCCGTAAAAAAGCTTCAAGTCAACTGATTTTTGCACCAACGTGTGAAATTATTCCATGATCAGCCATCATCACCTCATCACAAAACACTTTCCTACTTTTTATATAAATAGATGGATAGATGAAATTTTGATCTTATTAAATCAATTACATATTCACAAAACTTAATACTTGAAAGATTTTTTTCCATTTAACCTTCATGATTTGGTAAACAATCAAAAATTATACAAACTTTTCAGGTAAGACGCAGGTAAGTATTATTATCAAAAATTTAATTCCGAAACACACTGCACTTTTTATACACTCCGAGTGTACAATATTTTAAACCCGTTTTGAACGGGCACATGTGCGAGACCGTTTATGTATCAGTGTACACTACAAGCTTCGCGTCTTAAAGCCATAAGGATACTGTTTTATTGGTGTGACGTCAAACTCAGGAGGTTTAAACTAGCCTATGAACTGCTGGTTACTTCCTTGGCTAATTAAAAGTGGTTGTTCTCGTTTTGCACAGCTAAGTAAGATAGCGAATGAATGAATGAATTACTCTTTATTCCACACCAAACAAAAATACAGTAATAATGGAAATAAACATTAAGTAAAGGTACAATGGGCGGTCTTATCGCTAAAAGCAATCTCTTCCAGACAACCTTTGGATGGCCAGGATAAACAAAATCTAAAGACAGCGATGTAAGAGTACCTACAGACATAAACAGAACCCACAAAATGAAATATACCTATTGCTTATACTAATAAACATAAACTTAAACACATACAAATAATGAATAAATAAACTACACTACATAATGAGGATAAATAGCATAAACACTAACTAGCAGTTACGAGACAACGAAAGGAAATGGTTGATAGTGTACAGAGTTTATATTTGGTGCAGTCTTGCTAATCCTATGTGCTATAACAGTGACTTTAGGTTGTATTCGAATCTCCTCATTTGTGATTGAACCATCAAACATAGCCTTGACTATAACACGCTGAGCGACCTTGAGCCTCTTTACAAGGCTCATAGTGAGCCACTACATACGAAGTCACTGACTTAGCACAAAGCATTAGCAAGCTGAAGTGGCAGCGGGTAGGGCACCTAGCTAGAAGAACTAAGGGCTGTTGGGGCAGAAAGTTTCTCAAGTGGAGACCATGCACTGGAAAGCGCAGCGTAGAAAGACTCCCCAACTACATAGATGGAAAGACTATGGTTGATGGGAGCCATTAAGTGCAGGCCGTACAACATCGGACGCCCTGGAAATCTATGGGGAGGCTTGTGTTCAAAAGTAGATATCCTGCTGTTAATATTATGTTGATGATTATGAGTTAACAGTACGAACCTCTTGAAGATCTTAGATTGTGAACATATTTTCATCCTCCGAGTGTCAGATAACGTGAGGCAATACATGCGCAGTAGATACCTACAATGTGCGGAAATTAAGTTATTTTGTTTTGAAGTTATGCATAAGTTATACCTACTCGTACCCTATCAAATTATTGTGGTTCTGACTACCAATTTATTTTTAATTATTACCATTACCAATTACAACCTAAGATTCAAAGTCAAAGTCAAAATCTTTTATTCATTAAAATCACAAGGATCACTTTGAAACGTCAATTTTACTGCCTGTTCCGTTAGCGACCAAGCCAGTAAAATAAGGCAAGAAAACAAAGCTGGTTGTTTTTTTAAATTATCTTTTTAGAATACATTACAATACAGGTAATAAATTACGTCTAAATTGTAACATTTTGAACGAGTTGGAGCAATTTCAATCCCAAGCTTCTCTTTCATCTAAATAATCTGATATTTTATAGTAGGTTTTTTTTATAAAGATTTTATTTAATTGCGTTTTTAAATTTGTTAATTGTAAATTTTTGTACATCACTTGGATTCACTTCTAGTTCGAAAGATTATGGTTCTACGTTTAAAGAGGGACCATTATTGCTAGACGGTGTAATTTATTTCTTATCACGAGCTAGGGACTTCCCTGTATTTTAGGTAATCATTTATTTTTGATTTTTAATAAATGTGTTAACGTCAAAGACTACATCAGTCTTGGCCAAAACAACAATTATTTTTTTAAACAATATCAAAAGATTACATCTCCTTCGAGTCGCTCAACGAACTGAAAATGGCGGAGGAGATATTAGATCATCGGCGATGTAATGACGGAATGATTTAAATAAATAAAAATTGCAAGAGTAATCTCGCAATATATTTGTGAAAACTTATCGTATACACATAAAAACACAAGACTAGTTTTCTTGAGAAGAATTATGTGCATTATAATAACCTAAGAAAGAAAACTAATCCAAATAAACTGTACATCCTTATGTTTTGGTTAGAGAAGATAATGACGTCATTTATTGAAAACCAGGCGTTGCACTCAACTTCGTACGCGTTACACTACTAAATGAGTAGGTAACTTAGAAATAAAACTAAACTCGCTGTTGCAACTTGATTTGACACCCCATTATTATCCCATGGGACCTGATTTATGGGATAAAAGGTACTCTTTGTGGTAATCCAGGTTATAATCTACATATATATACCAAATTTCATCGAAATCAGTGCAGCCGTTACGACGTGATTGAGTAATAAACAAACAAATATTCAAACTTTCATATTTTTATTATTAGTGTGATTTTGTGCGATTTTATAATTAACTCCCGGAAAGAACTTTTAGGCTTTCAATTCATCCTATATGTCTCATATATAAGAAAAGCTTTAAGAATACCTGACTATATTAATAGTAAAATATTATCAAACCGCTAATACAGTCAGACGTAAAATTGAAGTTTCAAAGTGATCCCTGTGATTATAATGATTACAAGAATATTGAATTAAAAATTTAAATGAAGTGTCCAGATTTACCACTGAAGCTTAAACAAATTAATGGGTATATGTGTTCTCCTCGTCTTTACCTATGGTGCGCAAACTTAGTCAACTTAGTCTTCAAAAGTCTAACTCAAGGTGAGCGTTTGGAGTTTGAGATTGGCATTCAATAGCGCAGCATTCTGGGTTCACGATAGAATATCATCACCATCATAACAGCCGTAGGACGTCCACTGCTGGACAAAGGTCTCCCTACTTGATCTCCAGGAACTGCGGTTGGAAGCGGCCTGCATCCAACGCCGACCTGCGATTCTTACCCATGTCGCCTCCATTCGAGAACTTTCCGGCCCCATCGGCCATCTGTTCTGCGCGCTATATGGCCTGCCCATTGCCACTTCAACGTGCTAATCCGTTGGGCTATGCCGGTGACTTGAGTTCTCCTACGTATCTCCTCATTTTTGATTCGATCCCGTAGAAACCCCGAGCATAGCCCTCTCCATAGCTCGTTGAGCGACTCTGAGCGATAGAATATGTCTCATTGAAATGCACTCGCGGACCCAAATTGAAAATAAGTTGAAGATGAAACAACATTACCTGACGATTTCATCCTCCTAGCGTTTTTTTAGAAGCTGTTATGTAATCCATCTGTTAGTATAGTTGGTTTTAAGTACTAGGATTTCTTCTTCTTCGTGTCGATTAGGGTTCATATTATTTTAAATATCAAATGTTGTTTTGCCAATACTTGATTACTGCAACATCGTTATCTGTGGCGGTACAAGTTTACTGGTGGTAGAGCTTTTGTGAACGGGCTCGAGGAAGTGGGCACCACCGCCTTAACTTTATCTGCCGCCAAATAGCAGTACTTGTGCTGCTGTGTTCTGATTAGATGGTAATGGTATGTTCCTGTAATTACTGGCACATAGGCATACCAGCTAAGTCCTATAGTATGGCAACGTATCCACATAGAGATCAAGACAACATAATAGCTTGTTTTGAATTCTATGTGGATATCCATGGGCTGCAGTAACCACCTAACATCTGGTGGACTGAATGCTCGTTTGCCGTATAAGTAGTACAAAAAAAATATAAAAAAAGTATCCCTCCGGGTGTAAGAATAAGGGCACATTAAGCAGCTTAGTAAATGTGCCATTTGAGTATTAGTATTAAAAGTATATGTACTCTATCTTATATTTTTATTTCTGAATACGTAAATGTATCCTTCATAGAATCCGCACTCCGTTATTTTTTCGTAAATTTCGCTCCATCTAAAGTGGAAAAGATCGTCGAGAGAAAAGTGAGTCGCTCATTGTTTTGCCTTTTTTATTCTAGCTTAGTACTTATTTTGTAATATTTCTGTTTGTGTAGTAATTTAATAACGAGTTATCTATATAACTATATCATACTTTGAAAGCCGCTAAGCTGATATGGTTTTGAGCTGGCCAAGGGTCGCCACTGGCAGCTCGATCTATCAAGAACGTGACGCGGCAGACCGAGACGGAGATAGTGGGACAAATAAGATAAATTCCCGGAGGACTTGGCGCATATATCACAAAACTAGCTAGCATTATTTAATAATAAAGTTAAATATTAACACAATAAAATAAATTTAGCGGCATTTTTAATTATTCCGTAAATTTTAAATGTAAAACTTTCAGTACTAGTGTCCCCAAAAAATGTTTACTTCATATAAATCCATGTTACAAGCACATAGCCGTAACAAATTAAGATAAGCTTAAGTAATCCAGCAAAACAAAGCATTCAGCGAAAACAAACTACGCTAATGCTTAAAACAAGACTCGTTTATGCTAAATTGTTTTTAAATGTACTAAGCAATCAGAAAAAGACAAATAAAAAGAAGTATTTACAAGTTAAATTACAGAGCAATGTTGTGCCTAGATAGTTTATTACGATATTTTTGTTGCTTTGAGTTGTATTACTCATGCGCGATAACTTGGGACCTGCTAGGAATGCGACTCCCCGACCGCTTCCCCTGCACTTCCCCGATGGCGCCCGTATTGTACCGTTCGCATCACTATTTTTTACTAGGGTTTTTAGTCTCGTACTGGCCTACGTCACGTAACGACGCGCTCTGGAATTCTTTTAGTTTTCGTTTGTGTTATTGTTTTGTTGTTGTAGTTTTTGTTGTTATAGTTTGTGTCATTGTTTTGTTTTTGTTGTTATAGTTCTTGTTAAGTGTTTTTGTTATCATTATGAAGGTTAAACCTTTGCATAGCGGAGAAAGAAACCTCGTGCTAAAAGTGTTAGAGTTTTTTGAAAACGAAAAACGGAACAAACAGTTTTGTTTACCTGTCCACTAAGTAGTGACGAAGATGAGATAATGTAAATAATAGATAAAATAAATGTATAAGCTTAAACATTGTAATTTTATTTTATTCAAATAGTGTAAAAAAGATTAGATAAAAAGCAGCGTCCTCCCTGAGTAACATAATAAATTAGGTTAAAAAAAACAAAGACGAAGCCGCGGGCGGCTGCTTGTTATGTTCGCTTTTTTGCGGGCGGTACAAACACGCCAATATGACGTTACCGCGCTCAGGTCCCAACTTATCGCGCACGGGTAATACATTAGTTAACTAATTCCGTATGTTAATTTATTTTAAGATTTATTTTACGATCATTAAAATATGTTTTACAAAAATGTATGCGAGTCCCGTGTTCATCATTATAATTTGAGTAATTAACAGTTGTTAAATCATTTAGGAGACGTGGTGGCTTAATGGGATGTACCACGACTTCCGTTGCGAAGGTTGTGGGTTTATAATTGATTATTTTTTGTTCTCACAATTGTAATATCGATTGATTTTTTTATACGACCTTTAGATAACAAAGTATTGCCTCATAGATCACGCGCTTTATAAACGCGTCCTATAATGTGCTGTCCTGCGTCCATCAATTTGAGGTCGACCAAGTTAATGCATATAAAACCTCATGGGCCTGTAATTTCACCGGCAACCATACCCTTCAAATACAGTACTGCTGATGGTGGATAAGCTGATAGTCCAAAATCAACCGCGACTCGCTGCAGAGGGGCTTTGGCTTTGAGCAAAAAATATGTAAGGCCTACCGCACGGTGTTCCTGACGTCGGCCCTCGTGCGGTCCGGGTTGCTACCCCTGCACCTCCAGATCCACGAAGCGGTAAAATTGTTTAAGGCCAAGAAGGGTCACTCAGATAATTATGCCCCTCCAGAGCGCGAGGTGGAGGCAAGAGTCAAATACACTAGCTATTGTTTATTGATTGCTAGTGTTTACGAATGCTTGGATCCAGAAACTGTTGACTCCCATCAACTGGTAAAACCTAACACAGATGGGAGTAAGATAGAAGCGAAGGTCAGGGCTACCCTCACATGGTGTGATGGTGGAAGAGAACGGAAGTACAGAGCGGTTAAGATAGTGAGTGACAGCGAAAAGGATACTGTCAGCATCCTTAGCGACTCACGGTTGCCGCTCGATCTGCTGAGAATCCCTGTAGTTACTCACCCGCTCTTGGGAGAAATAAAAGAGTGCGTACGCGTAATTTGGGAGGAGGGCAGATAAGTGCGGCTATTCTGGCTCAGAGCGCACGTGGGCACGCCCGGAAACGAACGAGCGTACGAGCTCGCAAAAATGTCGCACTCAAAAAGAAACGCTTCCCGATTATAGCATGGCGCCGATTTCTTATGTGAGGGATCGCATCCGGGAGGAGACTATCCTGAAGCAGCAAGCACGCTACGATGCATCGACCACGGGTTCGGTCACAAAAGCCTTCTTACGTAAGAACGGCAAAAAAGATTTTGAACGAAGGGAGCGTAACACCAACCCACGTCCAGATCTTGACCGGTACGGGGGCTTTGCGTCGTACATCCATCGCTTCAAGTTGAAGGACTCTCCCTCCCGTGCTTATGACACTGACTGTAAGGAGGCAGTGTGGAACCTGCTAGGTGAGTGTCCTAGATTCGGCCGGGACCAAACTTAGCTGAAGGTAAAAATCCAGCGAAAGGTGGAGCAAACAGTTCTTGGTGAAACTCTGGTCTGGTGGCAACGGTAGCTGCAAAAAGGAACAATTGAATATAATGATGACGTTTCAAAATTATCGTTATGATTTATTTGTAAACAGGAACGCCAACAGCACACGTATTCACTTATAGTAAATTTAGATCTAGGGCTGATATTAATTTAATTGATTATGGATACATATTTTGGCTGACGGTGCAAGGGCGTTCAACGAGCTACGCCTACGAAGACTATGCTTGGTGTGCCTCTGCGAGATTATACATATACATCAAAATAAAAGTTAGTGGTCTATAGTGAGGCATACTGCTGAAAGAACTGACGGCCGTTGGGGCATATAGGTTCTGGAGTGGTGTGATTATGTACCAGAAAACTCATCGTTGGATATCCCACTAGATAAGGAAACAACCTTAAAATAGTTGCTGATATAGATATCGGTTGCCCTAGAAACATATGGAGAAGGACTATGTTAAGCATTGAACACAAGGTGCGCCATCATCATATCAGTATGATTCTGATGAACGTAACGTATTTTCATCAGAACAACGGGATAATAGTATAAATAAGAACAAGAACCGAGGCATTCGACGAAAAACCACGATTTATAGAGCAGGTGCCCTTCGTGGAAACATTTTTAGAACTCCACGAAGAGCACCAGGACAAAATATAAACCGTTGCTCTTCATGGTATACAATCGGTGCTCTTAAAACAGGTGCTCTAAAAATAGTTGCACTTCGTGGAATGCCTCCAATAACCGAATGGAGTCTAGATTCAGAGACGCAATAATTAAATCAAAGAAAATTAAGGAGAAGACATGAAAATTCATTGAACGTCATAAAATAATTAAAAACCCCCTTAATTCAAACGCTTGTACTGAAACACAGAGAGATAAAAAGATAACTTAGAACGATAGTGATTTTATTTTGTGTATTTTGTACCTTAAAAATTACCTGATAGTCAACGTTTGACAGTCAACACATTTACCTACACGCTGTCCTGACAAAAACTGTTAAAAGTTAGATCCATTAGTGAGCTGAATTGGTAGAGGGCTGGTCATATATGCCGAAGAACAAACAACCGTTGGAGTAAACGAGTTTTTGAGTGGGGTCTTGGCAAACGAAGTGTGAAGCGTCCCCCGTATAAGTGGAGCGATAATTTGAATAAGGTGGCGGTGACGGGCAGAAAATGGGCAAGAGTCAAACATCGGGTTAAGTTATTTTTTTTTATTTATTTAAAATAGGGACGCCAACCAGCATATGTATACATATATATCCATCACATTAAGTGGTTTGGTTTTGTTCTAGAGCTCTTGCCAATTACAGGCAAAGACAACATTGACATTTTTAATAATTCCAAAAATATAAGTACTTCTCAATTAAGTATCTACCATTATGTTATGTAAATCACACTATAATTATAAATGCGAAAGTTTGAATGTTTGTTTGTTAATCACGTCCGTCGTAACAGTTGAACCGATTTTGAAGAAATTTTGTGTTTACGTAGATTATTACCTGGATTACCACATAGGCTACTTTAAATCCCATAAATCAGGTCGCATGAGCAAAAAATGGGGGTCAATTAATTTCAACAGTGAGTTTAGCTTTATTTCTAGGTAACCTACTCTTTTAGTATTGTAACGCGTACAAAGTCACCAGCAACAGCTAGTAACTATTATAAATTTAAAAGTAACTCTCGCTGTCTTTCTGTCTGTTTGTCACGTTTTCAAAACTAAACGGCTCAACCGATTTGAAGAAATTTCATGTATAGATAGATTATGACCGGGATTGGGGCATAGGCAATTTTTTTCCTGACTGCTCAGAGATATGTGTTATTGACAAATCGCGCGTGCGAAGCCGCGGGGGGTCAGCTAGTATTATATGAATTGTGTATCTAAGTTGCGCGTAATATAGGAGTTTTATGTTCAGCAGACTAAGTGAGGCAAGGGGGCAGGGGGCGCTGTGGATGATCAATAATTATCAAGAGTGGGGTATTATAGTGTTTATAAGTGATTTTCAATATAATAAGCGCACATAAATTCCGTAGGGACTTGCTAAGCACAATCACTAGGCAAATTTTATCACAATGCTCTTCATTAAGTCTGTAATCCATTTATGTACAATAAAGAATAAATTCACATAAACTTTTGAATTATAAATCCATTAAAACCCTCAACCTCCAAATTTAAAAAAGGGGTATACACCATTAAAATCTATGCTAAAAGAGGTAAACAAGGGCATCATTAGAATACTTGCAGTTTATTGAACTAAAACTTCTTTTCGCACGCTTGACTTGGGGAGTAAGCTAGTGAATGCGTGACGAGAACGTTACGAAAAGTGTTATCAAGCTAGGTGAGCAGAAATTGAGAGGGAGATATAAGTTAGTGAAGATAGAAAGAGAGAGAGTTACGTTTCGTATATAACTGTAGGGGAAAGAGAGAGAGACGCGAGCACACATTTACTTTCTCTCGTTCTCTCATAGCCGCAGGTCTATTGTCTGTATCACACTGTTGGAGCAAGAGAGAGCAGTGCGCGTGCACATTTTCTTTCTCTATTCCTCTCATAGTCAGTGCATGAAATATATATTATATATCAGTCAGTAGTTCGTTTGCGAGTTGGTTAGCGTTACGCAAACGGTGATTTCTTGATGATTTTTCGTAATTTCATTTCGTTCATGATTAATTTTATAAAACAATATTTTGAAAAAGAAGTTTTTCTTCAGTAGTGTGGTCTAAAGTACACTCGTTTTTTTATCCCTAAATGTATTGACTTTCCAAGGTGGAGAGCTGTAGTGTCAAAAGACATGAGAGAGTGCCAAGTTTCTGATGACGAAGTCGAGGATAGAGCGAAGTGGAGAAGAATGACCAGGAAAGCTGACCCCACCACCATGTGGGATACATAGCTGGGAAGAGAGATGTATTGACTTTCCTGTTGTTTAGACTGACTAACCTGATGTTAGTGATAGGTGCTAAGCCTTTACTATCTATTATCTCTCCCAGGCACTATTTACCATGGTTGTATCCTTTACCCAGCTGTTGGCAACTAGAGACCAGGTGCTTAATATTAATAAATTATCTTCAATTCAAAGACGTAAAAAAACCTCAATTGTAGCTAAACCAGAGACTAAATTTTTGGTTAACTAAAGGATTAAAAGTAGATCATGTTTACCCGTAAGTAGGTTCATAAGAAATAATATGAAACCGCGTTGTACCTATATCAAATTTACAAGTGGGTGGTAATAAATGGAGGCAGTGGGTGAAATTAATTACTCATCTAATTACCTCATTAGAACGCGTTATATTCGCGGTTCGAGTACTTTCAATCTGAGAATGGTTATTAGAGCTTTGACAATATACAAGAAAGAAAAACATTTATTTGTGACGGTACAAAACATACACAGCACACAAGTGAGATACACACATTAGAACAATTTCATACACACAAAAACAGCAATACCCAACAAATGTGTGTCTCACAATTCAACTACGAGTATATAAAATGATCGACGTCACAACAAGGCGTCTAACTCAGCATTTTTTGTGCTTTTTGGCACAACGCTGATCTTCCGTTTGAACCATTTGACAATAGGATGTCATGGATGACTGCCCGCACAGTATCACAATTACAAAAAATATGAATATATAGATACATATAAGTAACCACACTAAAAAAAATATATAAGTATAAAAAGTAGCCAAGGATATTAAGTTATAAAAAGTAAAAGAATAAAAATTTAGACGATTGGGGAGAACTAGGCGAGAATGTGCATTAATCAGTCCCACTGCTAAGCAAAGGCTAAGTAATCAGGCTGCCAGAAGAGAGGAAGGATATTTACAGGAGTGGATAAAATGGGAAAACTACAATATAGAAGTTTCGTTTCTAAGGAGTTCGTGAGACCTTTCGAAATCCAAGAGGAACAATCACAGTTTAGCTCTGAAACCATGGACGCTACGCAACTGCCGAACCGGCGCTGGAATATTGTTCCAGCATTTAGTTGCAGCATAGCGGCCGTAACATCCGGAGGTTATATCGTTTACATCTGAAATGGGCAGAGTTTCTCTGATTGGTGTGAGCTGGAGGCTGGAGTCCCTCAAGGGAGAATCCTATCACCCCTGCTTTTCAGCCTATTCATCAACTTGCTTTCCTCCAAATTCCACAGCAACTACCACTTCTACGTCGAAAATCTGCAGCTTTACTTACCACTCGGAGGCTGAAAACTTGAATGCTTTAATACTGATACTCTACAACTTAAGACCTGGTCTGAGAACTACGGCATCTAAGTGAACCCAAACAAATGTCAAGCGATTATAATCGGGAGCTCTCGCCAACTTGCAAAAATCGACTTACCTTCCACCACTCCCTTAGTATATAATGATTGCATCATTCCTTTTGCACCGGTGGTCAAAAATATCGGTCTGTTTGTCGATGCTAACCTGAACTGGGCGCCTCAGGTAAAGGAAGTATCCCGTAAATTTTTTGCATCACTCTATTATCCGTTTCAAAAACTTTCTCCCAAAAAGTTCTAAAGTATCCTTAGATAACTCTCTGCTCCTACCATTAATTTACTATGCCAATATATCGTACCTAGCTGTTAATCAGGACCTACTTATAACAAATTGGATCGAATACTCAATACATGCATTAGGTTTATCTGCGGTCTCCGTAAGTACGCTCTATACTGAAATGGCTCTCAATTCGTGACAGAAGTTTAAGAATTTTATGTCTTCTTTTTCAATCCTTAGGAACCCCTTTACTCCTCATGATCTAAAATGCCAATTTTCCTTTCTCTCTGACACCCACGACCGAAATCTCGGATCCACTGATTCTCTCCTTGCTACCCCGAAACACTCAACGTCCTTCCGTGGTGACTCTTTTGTGGTGGTAGCTGTTGGTCTATCTATGGAACTCTCTCCCTACTCGTATTAAAAAGGCGCCTAGTAAACCGGTTTTCATGTTAACATATATGAAAACGTAGAACTTTTATTTATTAAGTAATAGTATTTTTGTTATATGTTAACATCTAGAGGAGGACTGCAAGAAATTACTGTAGACTAGTATTTTAAAAAACTGTTTACTAGCGCCTTTTTATATATATATATATATATATTGATATATATATGTATATATATATATTGATATATATATACATATATATGTATGTATTCTATGTATTTTGGGTAATGTAAACAGTCATATTGGACATGTTTGACTGTTAAATTCGAATCTAATTCTCTCATAATTTGATTAGCTCCTTTAATAGTTGATTTCTCTAATAATTAATTTGATTTGCAGGTGACTTCGGAGGTTACTACTGCCCGTGCCACGGCTCTCACTACGACGCGTCAGGGCGCATCCGCAAGGGCCCCGCGCCCCTCAACCTCGAAGTACCCCCCCACTCGTTCGTGTGGTATATATCAAGTAGGTTTAAGTATTTATTCTTACTGTAATCGGAGTTTATTGTTATTTGTTTCCTTTTGTTTTTTTTAAGTATCAATAAGTTAATATAAGTTTTTGTTATAAGTTAGCACGCTAACCTATTTTGTTGATAGCTAGAAAATTCTATAAGCGTTCAACGCACCTTTTGAACATGTAATTTGTACTATTGTGCAATAAAGAAATAAAATAAAAATAAAATAATAGGCACTTAAATATTTAATTAACTGTGGTTCTCTATTTAAACTGGATATTTTTTAACAAAGATAAATCTATATTAATAACCACATTTGATGATAAGCGATGATGTAGTGTATGATAAAGCCTGAATTATGAGATATTTAATCATTCTTACCTTAATGAGATCCAGATTGTAGTTTCCAGGGATGACTACGCAACGATGGAGTACACCATACCTTAGCAGTACGTAATAAAAACGAGCAAACATTACAGTAAGTGTCAGAGGTTGATATACTGACGAGAGATCGATGGTACTGAGCCGTGCGGGTGTCTTCTTGTCCTTTATTTGCAATAACTATTTGTTTGACCACTAACTCATCAGATGGTGCAATTATGAGATCCAACTGCATGATTACTACGTATATCTGTTATAATATTAAAATATTTTTGGTTGCCAGAACCTCTTGGAAACTATACACTTGGTTTCCAAGAGCTTGCGGCAACCCAAGCGTAGAAAAGTTCATAAAGTGGATCTTTTAACACAGCTGATTTTTACAGTCTTGAATTGACGCTGTTTGAATAAAGTTATGTACTTCGGGTTCAAATTTATTTGATATCTGTGTCAATAACTTCATAAATTTAAGCTATCACAGCTTAAATTTTATATATATGGTAACAGAAAGCTGATCTGACGAAAGTCTGAATAATAGAGACGGAACGCGGACAAAAGAGTTCGAGCTCATATAATGTCGCTAACAACTTGAGGTTTATAGTGAACTTGCTGACCTACCCGCAGCATCGATCTGTATACCCAGTGTCATCGAAATCGGTCTAGCCTTTTAGTTGTGAAAACGCAACAAACAGACAGAGAGACTTTCTAATTTATAATTTAGTAAGCATCTTATATATTGCAATAACTTAAAAAATCTGTGTTTTACTTTTTTGTATGAATGCTATAGTCAAACATCGAAGCTCCGGCACTCCTAGGTTTAAATAAATGAAAAACTCTTTATCTATATTAATAATAATAATTATTTATTTCAGACACAGTGATCCATATTTTAATAGTTTGGGGAAAAAGTCTTTTAGCATTATAGTATGTATGAACTTGTAATAAAATCTATTTGGCTATACTATTTGTATCATTTGTATCTGGCTGGTTTTGGTATCATTCAAAGTTTAAATTTTAAAGAAGATAATTTAAAATTCAAATTAGGAAAATGTGTGATTTTTATTTGTTTTTCGTACTGTAAAGATGAATCTAATGAAAAAATTCGATACATTTTAAAGTTTTACTACAAAAAAGGTAAAAATGCAACACAAGCCGCGAAAAAAGTTTGCGATGTTTATGGACCTACTGCAGTGTCTGTGAGAGTAGCACAAATTTAGTTTAGGCGTTTTCAATCCGGAAATTTTGATGTCAAATATGCACGTCGCTCAGGTCGCCCTATTGCGGATAAAAATTATGCCATGTTTGAAAAAGTGGAGCAAGATCGGCATATCATTAATTAAAACGTAGCTGAAGAACTTAGAATTGATCACAAAACAGTTTTGGCGCATTTGAAAAAAACTGGGTACACAAAAAAGCTCGGTATTTGGGTACCCTACGAGCTCACTGAAAGAAACCTAATGAACCGTGTACTCATTTGTGATTCTTTATTACGACGTAATGAAACCGAACCATTTTTGAAGAAACTAATAACTGGTGACGAAAAGTGGATCACGTACGACAAGAACGTGCGAAAAAGGTCGTGGTCAAAGGCCGGTCAGGCTTCACAGACTGTGGCGAAACCCGGGTTAACTCGCAACAAGGTGATCCTGTGTGTATGGTGGGATTGGAATGACATTATTCATTATGAGCTGTTACCACCAGGCAGGACCATCGATTCTAAACTCTACTGCGAACAACTGATGAGATTAAAGCTAGAAGTTTAGAGAAAGCGGCCGGAATTAATCAACAGAAGGGGTGTGGTTTTTCATCATGATAACGCTAGACCTCACACATTTTTAGCCACTCAGCAAAGATTAGGAGAGTTTGGCTGGTAGGTTTTTTTTAATATTATTTGTGGGGAAACAGGCTTACGGTCTACTTGATAGTATGCGGTCACCGTCGCCTATTGACACCGGCAACACCCGGGGTATTGTCGATGCGTTCCCTACACTGTAGAAACCTCTTTACATTTCTCTTGAAGCGTGCCATGTCGTAGTCTAATGAGAAAACCTCAGATGGTAGCTCATTCCACATCTTGCATTTATTTTAATGCATCCCCCGTATAGTCCTGACCTTGCACCTTCAGATTTCCACCTGTTTCGGTCTCTTCAGAATTCTATACGCAGTGTCAGGTTAACATCACGGGAGGACTGCCAAAACTACTTGTCGCGGTATTTTGATCAGAAGCTCCAAAATTTATATAGCAATGGGATCATGTCCCTATTTACAAGATGGCAAAAAATTATCAAACAAAATGGTACCTACATACGTTAGTTAAATGTAAATAAACTATATTAAAAAATGTTTGAATTTTTTTTAAAAATGCGAAGAAACTTTTTCCCCAACCTTATATAATCTACACTAAACTAAAATTAAAAAAAGCAAATTTAAACAATCACACTACAATTAAAATACAATAAAAAATGTTTAAAAATTAGGTATTTTGGTTAGGTGGCTATTTCCACCCAACGTCGATACGCTGCCGTCAGCATCACTCTGTCCGCCAGACTCATGATGATTTCTACACATGTCGACTCTGGACATGAAGGTGGCGATCCTCTTTGTTTGAATCGCATTGAAAGAGTCAACCCCAGCCTCTGTGTACATTTCCGAAGCGCTAGAATAGCGCCTCAGACCCATCATTTGTCGGAAGACGTTATTGTAAGCCACTCGTATACCGCTGTGCCACTTCTTAGCATAATCTGTCCAGAGTTGCCATGTGTAGAACGGCTGGCAAAACGATCTGAAGAGTGTTATTTTAACGTCAGGCGATGACTTAAAGAACAAAAACAAATTGCACGAAATAAAAAATAATCTGTTCATAGGCGAACTGAATGCTAGATAGCATTCTTTAGTTTCTCTAGGTTTGGCTAGTCATACCTCAGGTCTGACATAAAGTCATAATCAAAGTTCAAACCAACAGCATTTTTCTACTTTTGAATAATGAATTTTTGTCTTATCCTAGGAGAGACTAATTTGGACAGTCAACACGTCCAGGAACGGTAGGCATTCATCTTTTTCCAGCTCTACCGTGAAGGATATCTTAGGATGTTTACAATTTAGATAGGTAAGTAAGGTTTCTATGCTATCTCTTCGTACTATTGCGAACATATCATCTACATACCGCCACCAGTATCTCGGTCTACAGGGTACGCTATCCAGTACCGTCCTCTCAAACCGCTCCATAAATATATTGGCCACTACTGGAGCTATTGGTGATCCCATTGCTACACCCTCTAATTGTATGTAATAATATTTTATGGCGGGGTAATTATTACATACAATTAGAGGGTGTAGCAATGGGATCACCAATAGCTCCAGTAACGGCCAATATATTTATGGAGTGGTTTGAGAGGACGGTACTGGATAGCGTACCCTGTAGACCGAGATACTGGTGGCGGTATGTAGATGATGTGTTCGCAATAGTACGAAGAGATAGCATAGAAACCTTACTTAGATATCTAAATTGTAAACATCCTAAGATATCCTTCACGGTAGAGCTGGAAAAAGATGAATGCCTACCGTTTCTGGACGTGTTGGTTATACGAGAACAGATAGGACGACTTACACATACAGTATACCGTAAGACAACACACACACAGATCGGTATCTTAGAGCTGACTCGCACCACCATCCAGCTCACTTAGCCTCGGTACCGTGTACTCTGATTAATAGAGCACTAAGGCTATGTGCCTCTCAGTACGTGAACCGCGAGCTCTCACACATAAAAGGAGTGCTGGAACAAAACGGCTACGGGTGGAGACAGAGCTGTCGAATTGCGGACACATCCACAAGATCACGCATAACAACGGTAAATAGAGAAGTAGCGTACTTACCTTTTGTGAAAAGATTAACGGATAAGATCGGAAACTTGTTACGCCATAAGTACAGCATCAAGACGATATTCCGTCATCAAACACAATTGAGACAGCTGCTGCGTTCGTCGAAGGACAGAGACCCTCTGGGTGTCCCTGGCGTATATATGATACCGTGTGACTGCGGTAAATGCTACATTGGTGAAACAAAGCGTAACGTATCTACTACGTTGACTGAACACATACGTGCAATGAAGAATGTTGACTCAAACAGTTCTGCAGTGGCGGAACATTCCCTAGATTCTGATTCGATGCACTACATACGTTTCGACAAGGCCCGGGTTTTACCAAGAGAGAAGTTCTTCGTTCCTTGCAAGATCCGAGAGGCGATAGAAATAAGTCGTGTGCCGAACTTTAACAGGGATAGAGGATGGGTTCTACCGCCGGCCTGGAGGCCATGTCTTCATGATGCAAGTGACAGAAGAGTGAGTGAACCTGGTAGAGACATAGTTAGTGTTGTGTGTTTGCCTGTACCAAGAACTACAGAAGAGAGCAGCAGTGATGATAATGATGATGACACAGCGGGTCAACGCACTGTGCTTTCGTTGACCCAATCCCCACCACCCCGCCCGTCCACTCGCGCGGAGAGAGCAGCGGCGCGCAGTGCGAAGCGAGACGTTATTCGGAGCGGATCGCACTCACCCTGATGAAGGTTCACGAACTGAACCGAAACATTGTCGGTCGAAACACCGATAAGACGGTACGTGATAAATCCCGTATTTATAATAATGATTGAAATCAATCACGAAAGTTTTCTGAGTTTTGGCGTTTGACTGTCCAAATTAGTTTCTCCTAGGATTAGACAAAAATTCGTTAGTCATTTGTAGAAAACTGCTAGCTTGCTATTGATTTGGACTTTAACTAAGACTCTTGAGGTTTAACTAGCCAAACCTAGGAGCGCCGGAGCTTCGATGTTTGACTTTAACACATACAGTATATACCTAGTCAGGTGATAAGTATTGTCACACAGTAAAAACTTTTCTTTTAGAATGCTGGCCACAAAAAAGTTTATAGAATTCGAATTTCGAATTGTTCATGAAAATAAAAATGTATACTTTTTAGAATTTTACTCATTTTTAAATATGGAGTGGACGCTTAAAGAAGACCGTGTTGCAGTTATTGCGTTGCATTGTTGCGGTTACACGCCAATTCAAATTTTTGACATACTGAAAAATTTGAATATAACCAAAAGATTCGTTTATCGCACCATCAAACAATACAATGAAGACTCTAGTGTAGATGACAAGGTCAAGAAGTGGTCGCCCTCGGTCTGTTAGGACTCCAGCAGTGATAAAAACTGTGAAGGCGCGAATTCAAAGAAATCCCCAACGTAAGCAGAAACTGTTGGCCCTTCAGATGGGGTTAAGCAGAACCACAGTGAAAAGGGTATTAAATGAAGACTTAGGGCTTCGAGCATATCGAAGAAAAACAGGACATCGTTTGAATGCTCGTCTAATGGACCTGAGACTGAAGAGATGCCACGCTTTATTGAAGCGGTACGCGGGAGAAAAATATCGGGAAATCCTTTTTTCGGATGAAAAAAATTTTACCGTAGAAGAGAGCTACAACAAACAAAATGATAAGATGTACGCACACAGTAGTGAAGAAGCGAGCAATTGTATTCCGCGTGTCCAACGAGGTCATTTTCCATCCTCGCTCATAGTATGGTTGGGAGTTTCTTATTGGGGCTTAACAGAGGTACATTTTTGTGAGAAAGGTGTAAAAACGAATGCAGTTGTGTATCAAAATAAAGTCCTGACGAACCTTGTGGAACCTGTTTCTCATACCATATTCAATAACAGGCACTGGGTATTCCAACAAGATTCGGCGCCAGTTCATAGAGCAAAGAGCACACAAGACTGGCTGGCGGCGCGTGAAATCGACTTCATCCGGCACGAAGACTAGCCCTCCTCCAGTCCAGATTTGAATCCATTAGATTACAAGATATGGCAACACTTGGAGGAATAAGCGTGCTCAAAGCCTTATTTCAATTTGGAGTCACTCAAGACATCCTTGATTAAGGCAGCCGCCGATATTGACATGGACCTCGTTCGTGCTGCGATAGACGACTGGCCGCGCAGATTGAAGGCCTGTATTCAAAACCACGGAGGTCATTTTGAATAAACTTTAGTGTCATAAGAATCTATGTTTTGTTAAATTCATTTTGCTATATAAATGGTTACATAATGAATAAACTTGTTTCAATTATTTTATATTAAACATGTGACAGAATTTATGACCTGACTAGGTACATTCAGTGTATAAACCAAATTTCGTGAAAAGTATATAATCTTAATCTTCTTGACTTAAAATAAGATGATAATTCCAAATGGCATAATAGTAAATGCACACCTTATAAAAAGTTATATCCACTGTGTCCTTTTTGAAAGGATTTGAAACTACTATCAGTCCAAAGAATAATACATGGACTTTTTTTAATTTTATTTTTAGGCTCATAAGCTGACGGGCGTACTGATGCGGCTACCGTCACCTATAAACACCCTTAGTGCCCACCTCTTTTAAATGTTCTTGTTCATGTTGAAACCCACCGGGAAAACCTCCGGGGGCAGCTCATTCTACATTTTGTATTTAATAGAACTATTGCGAGCATAGTTCGAGTATATCAGTAACACATTGTAAGGTTTTAAATAAAAATACATTTAAAAAAATACTACAGCTCATTATAATAATCGAAGTTACACTTTCATATCAACAATGATCACAAAAGTTTCACCATCTTTTGTTTACGCACCGCAAAGAACATTCTGTTGGCATACAAACTCAAAGTTTCAATATACAATTGAACGTTTTTATTTAAAAATAATTTACAGGAACAATTTATTTACATTAAAATTTAGATACATATTTAAATTTAAATACAACTTTTATTTACAATATTTTTACATTTTTATTAACTTTTATATACAAATTCTACTTTTATAAATCTTAAACAACATTTTGGTCAAATCTTATGGTTATATAGGTAAATATTTATATCTATAAAATTAAGCTAAATTTACACTCCTTTGCAAAAGTTTATACTTTTATGGCGGGTTCCTATATCCGTCAGTAACCAGCTACGACTCGTTTCTCCTTGAATACGTGTCAAAAGTTTGACACTAGTTTGACACTTTTGCAAGGAGATACGAGTCGTAGTTTGTTGCCGGCGGATATAGGAGCCCGCCATTATACGTTATGTCAAGTTTATCCAAGGATCAAATATTAGGATAAAATATTTTCGCAAAAGAGTGTCTACTCATATATTAAACTATAAAGCATTTTTGACTAGACCTTTTTACTTCAATGGGGCATTATTTTAGGCTATAATAGCAACAGGGTTTATAAACTAAACTAAAACTATAAAGTACCTCTAACTAAATGATTATATTGTGCGTTTGGGTCCGATTAATCATTTATGGTATCAAAGGAAGTTTTTATATATTTTGGTAGTAGATATTTAGCATTTAAAAATAAATTGTTTTACTAGTAAAAACGAATCAGAAGTTATTGGGTTTAAAATAAACATTAAAAAGATTCGCTAGATACATCATCGTTAATACAACATGTTTTTTCCAGTGGGTGGTATCCACTCTAACCCTTCTGTCAGTTTTTCGAGCTTGCTAACCCCCTTGGTTAGGCCCGTGACCTTTGTTTGCCTGCGGATCCCCACATTTCTGTTTCGATCTTGTATAGCATAGCACTGTCTGAATAAACTTGTGCCTGTTTATTAGGCCTATAGTAAGAGACTACGTTTCCGTGCCGAATGTCATCACTGGTAACACAACTGATCAAAGACTTTCGTTTTCAGACGCTGCGGTATTTTGGACGAAAAGACGTCACGTAGTTTCCCCAACGCGCCCCAGCCGAGTTGGATTCGGCGACTGACCTCTTTCTAAAGGTAGCGGTTCGCGTCGCGACAAAGACACGAGACCGAGAGAAGAGACTGAGACGGGAGACCACGACCGTTACTTGACTTTAGGCAATGTATAAGCATCAGTTTGCGAGCGAGACAGAGACAGAAGACAGAGACGCGAGACCGGAGACTGCGCGATGATTGCTGCCCCTGACCAGTAGTGTCTCGTGTCGCGCTCGAATAGTACGTCTGTTTATTGTAAAAAATGACTACTTTTTCTAATGAAGACTGTGAAAAGCTGATTGAACTGATCAGATAACACCCTCTGATATTCGATGCACATCTAGACTCATACAGAGATGAAAATTTCCAGCGACAAACACTCCGATACTGAATGAATTATAGCTTTGGTTGCGGTCTTGGTCTCGACCCACAGTACATGCAGAAGAGACCGAGAAACTTGTCGCGGTCTCCCGTCTCAGTCTCCTGTCTCGGTCTCCTGTCTTTGTCGCGACGCGAACCGCCACCTTAAGGTGGACCTGCCTAAGTGGACTGGAGCTTGAGGCACTCACGTGACGCCATTAAAACCTAATGCACCTTTGAGAGAGGCAATGGAAAGTAAATTTAAACATTTGTTTAATATAAATTTCCAGAAATTATGAACTGTTGAAAAACAGAGATGGCAGTTCGGTTTTGATAGTAATGTAAAATTTCGAGGTAGTTACTATAAAAGGGAATATTATAGAGAGGTTAAAAACTGTTTATGTAAATCCTAATAAGATTGGTAAAGATTTGGTAAGTATTTTATACGATCTACTAAAATTATCTATAATTACGATACCCTAATTTTAATCTAATTGGTGTTGTGTATAAGTGACTAGTACTAAAGTTTAATAGGATTTTTGTAAACTATCTATATCTAGAACTTTCGTTATTTTAAGATTTGAGTTATAACTTTATATATAAAACTATGACAAACACATAAAAAGAAAATAGAACATAACATTTCCTTGCATACTCATGACCACTAAACCTCATGTTATTAACTTATAATTTTTTATTTAATGGTTAACCAGTGTAGTTATTATAACAAAAGTATCTAACGTACAGTAGTTAACGTAAATTTATGTTTTCAAGAAATTCATAATTTAGTACCTATTTAATATATAATTACAAGTTTGTTGTATAAAATATTTGTATAGAGTTGTTTGTGGTCCAGATTTTTTATGAGAAAACAATAAGGCTTTTAAAAGAAACAACAAAATTCATTTGAGCGAAACATTCAATTGATGAATATAATCTACTGAGTAACTTTCACAGATGAGTGGACGAAGATTTCAAAACCACAAATAAAAAATATTCATAGAATTTTTATATGTTTGATCCCTTCGCACGTAGATTCTCACACAGCTAGTATTATAATAATATTGGAATATCCTATAATATATTATAACTAATAAATAAATACTATTTACATTATCAATAACATTATATAATAAAACTGAACTATCGAAACTTCGTAGTGTTTTAGGCACTATTTAGACAGCCATGAATCTTACTTCTTTTAAAAGCATTTACTTAAACCTATTCATAGAATTTCATTACAATCTACATGTCAATAGGCAGGTAGTAACAACTTTTTACACATAACAAAAAAAAAATCTAACGTTTTAACGTTATTACAAAATAATTAAAAGATTTGCGGTTAGAACATTTTTAAGAATATAAGCAATTTTAATTGTCTATGAAAGTGCAGTCTCACTTAAAGTAAATGACACTTTCTTTAAATTTATGTATTAAATGCTTTTGGCGTTGGTATATTTTAAAAGTGATTATTCATGTCACTATCTACTTTACATACAATTTAAAGTGTAAGTACAAACTTTAACTCTCACTAAAATTGAGAAATCTCTGACCTAGCAATACATTCATTTCATTTTTAAAACACAAATAACAGTTCCATACAAAGATTTCTCAGTGCGAATACAACGGATGAGATAGTCGCCAAAATGTATCAAAACACACTCAGATTACAAAACAGTGTTTAGTTCGTCAACCAGCCAAAAACGTGAGACGTGTTGCCTAAGTCTAATTGATAATGTATCCAAAATACCTTCTAAATTATTTGCTAAAGCGTCTTTAGATAAAGCATCTTGTATAATCACAACAGCGAGTCCTTTCGCTTGAATTCATTTCACTAGGATCTAAATAATATCACTAAATAACAGTCTGGCACTTCCGAAACTTGGGAACAGCGAGGAAAACTACGGCTGACCTTGTCTCACACCATGTGGTCCGTTGGTGTGACGGAGAAATCGTATTACTTTATAAATTTGACAATTAAAATGGTAATTGAAATGCTTAACAGTTCTATTAAAATGTCGATAAAATTTTAAGGTAGAGAAAAACTACAAGAATGAATTAAAAAAGCGTTTGATTAGCAAGAAGATAGACTTTAGGAAACAACAAGCTAAGGTACAGTTATTTGAAGCTACAAGTTATTATTTAAGAGACTTTAATTTATACTAGATGCATATATTTTATAGCGATATTATATTAAGTTATTTACCTACGAGATGCTATTTTAAAATTGGTTCCTAGCGTATGCTTCATATTGTATTGAAAATCAATGCGTTCTATATTAGTGCATGGTCGTAATAAATTGATTGATTATCCTATATTTTCATGAACAGCGTTGTTTAACCAAAATTTTAATGCAAATGTACAAAATCATTTATCCAAGTTATTTCGCTAATCAAACATTTTCAGTCTTATTAAATTACTTAAGTAAAGCAAAATAGTTTTTGAATAACACTATTTGAAGCCAATAAATATTATAAATAAGCTTACATTTTTTATTGATTACTGCAAGCCAGTGAATCATTAAAAACTACGTTCTTAAGTACAATACAATATAATAGCAATACAATATTATTGCAAATTATGAGTAAAACTTTTGCAACGCCATCTTTTGTCTAAAGGAAGAAACGGATGCTATCGCCATCTGTTGGCTAACGTAAGAAACGGATAACTTTATTTGCGCCATCTATCGGCTCAAACCACAATGAAAGTAAAACGATTTATCCGACAACCAGATAAGGTAAGAGGTCAGAGGACGGGCGCCGAGTTTCGTCGAGTTCAGCACAGCAGTTCGGAGTTGGAGGGCGGTACTCAGCTAGGCAGCGGAGGCCGCGGTGGTTGTGAAGGGCTAGATGGCTGCTGAGGAGTAGGAGTGTTGGCCACAGTACTCTCGGGGGCCGAGTGGGTTCTACCACTCGGCGCAAGCACCGGGCTCTGTGGCCATGGATGCGTCGTTGGGGCTACTATTGTCCTGAAATGCCAAATTAATAGATTTTTTTCCCCATAAAGCATTATTGGAATATTAATTTTATGAGAAATACATATTAAGAACAAATAAAAAAATAATAAGACCGTGCTAAGAATGATCTCACATTATTGCATTTTGCCTTTTGTCTTGACAGGTACTTCAAATTCAATTGAAAATACAAAACTCGTTGTAAACGCGAGTTTATTAGTAACATACTAAGGATTAATACTCCTAAGATTTATATTGAGAATACTTATATATTGTTATTATCTATAATACGATTTACACACTAATATTATTTGTAGTAAATTGATGAATACCTGGCATAAGGCGTAATGGTGGAAGGAGGTGTAGGCACTGCGGCAGTGTCTGGGTGAAGGAAGTTCCTCCTTTGCTCGGCTCTTTCCCAGCATTGCTGCAAACACCGGGCCACTACATCCGGTATATTATTAACTTGTTCCTGCAAAATAGTTGTAAGCTTTTATCTTCATTACAAAATAAACACAGCGGAAGAAAGGTACGATTTAGACTTTGGACTAGTCCCGGTAGGTTTAATATTTGTTAGTTTTTGCAAGAAGAAAAAATGAAAGGGCTATACGTCTATTAATTGAATATGATTTATACTATGCCTGGTGACTAGTTGTAGCACTAGCTTGGTGAAGAACGCTGCCGCTGTAGTACCTGCCTGGGGCAGAATTTTAGTATGCTTGCCCTGCATCTCCCTTTCAGCCAACCCAGCCATAATCCGCAGTTTAAGAAAACAAAATACAATAACCTATCTTCTACTGTTGCTCTAAGGTCTCCCGCCTCTTCAATAATCTCCATATCCAGAGCCGGCCATTGCAGCTCGCAATTTTTTTTATATTTTGATTGCAAATATTTTTCATAGTTTACCTGCAACGCAGTAATTTTTTCTTCTAAACTAGTCAGCCTCTCTTCAATGGTATCTTGTCTCGTGCTCATGTCCGAGACAATTTCATACACCGTGTTTTGGGTCTGCAAAAGAAAGGGGTCCTAATATCAATCGCATTGCAGTTCAATGTTCACTGTAGTACGTATGCATAAATGTTTGCCAGTCTGTATTTGTAAAAAAGTTACCAGAATAGTCTGCCTGATTATGTGCGTGTGTGTAAAATGTGTGTAATTGTGTGATTTTGTTACGTTAGTTAGCTAATAAAAATAAGCTATCCACTAAACAAAAGGTATATAAGTCTAACATGCATGTCATGTTCTAATCAAGCATGCGTGTTTTTTCTAAGTTTTCAATTTGGGGTTGACATGCGTCAAGCAGATGAAAGTGGACTTTTGGTATCTATCTACCAAAATATTTTAATAGCACATTTTAAACATTGGAGCTCTTAGCTCTAATTTTTTTTATAAAACATTTACAGTGGAGCTAATACGTCTACAATACAGGCTAATTTAAAAACAACGATCCTAATACTCAGTGCTATCTAATTTTCTACATCTAAACGAGTAAATGAGGATGAGTGTAGCAGTAGCTTTCTATATAAATTGAATTAAACATACCTTTGCCATATCTGTTATTGTATTGGCATTGTCCATTAGCTTTCTTTGATCCATTTTCACTTTGCGTAATCTGGAAAAAAAATTAAAAATCAGTTTGTGATTGATCCATTCTAATAATATTAACTTGAAAGTAACTCGGTGAGTTTGTTTTGAGTTTTTTTTTGTTTGTTTGTTGTGAGTGATTTTGTTTGTTAAGTTTTCACGACAGAAAATCTGGAACAATTGTAATGAAACTTTGTCAAATCGATGGATTATGACCTGGATTCAAAAATAGGCTTTGTTGACAAATCAAGCGTGCGAAACCGCGAGCGAAAGCTAGATTTATAAATTTTTGGCCTTAGGTATCACTTTGATTATCACGTTTGTACCTTAGTTTATATTATTTTAATTATGAGTTGCAGCTTATGTCATATAGTTTCAGAATATCTTATAAAGTTACTATTAATTTACACACTCACGAGTAAATGGCTAACAGGAATTTCCTTTGGTGCGTCCTCACTCGACCTGGGTTTACTCGTTTCACGAGTCTCGTGTGTTTATAAATTAACCACGTTTCTCGAAGTACATTTGCGGCTGCATTTTTCAGCTGAAAATTTATAATGTTATATTTATCTTACGCTTCCTTAGAATCTATATTTAAACGTGTGAAGTGATTTAATCTAGCAGTTAGGTTACTAAGCTATTTTATTTATTTGTTAAACTAATTATTCGTGTTAGCGATTTCACCGTGTAACACAATTTTATTTATTTTAGTTTTATTATTTTTATGTTAGTTGTGTCATTGTGATTAGCATTCGCAGTACAAGAACTATAATGATTAATTTCAGCAATATTAATTATTGGTAGCTTATCCTAGCCTACAGTCTTACCTCTATCTTCTTTGCTTATTACTTTTGCAACAGCCTTACCTTTTTCAATCACCTTACCTTTTTCGTCAACTGTGTCTCCATCATGAAGTTATGGACATGCTTCTCTGCTCTAGTTAACTCTAACTTTCTCGAGGCAACGGTCACTAACAATGCCGTACATCCGGCCCCCTGTTAATTAGATTAACAATAACTGTGATCAACTTATATCACACCAATACTTACTCTTTTAGTAAGTTGTGTGTCCATCATGAAGTTATGAACGTGCTTCTCGGCTCTAGTTAATTCTAATTTTCTTGAAACAACCGCGACTAATAACGCTGTGCATCCAGCTCCCTGTTAAGTGAATATCTTAATGTAAAATGCAAGCGAACGTGTAGAAGCATTCAAGAGATCCCATTCCAGTCAGGCAATTTTTAACGCTAAAACTTAAATTTCAAATTATATTTCAGCTATGTGCTTACGTTTTATTTTTAATTTATAACTGAGGATAATAGATACAAACATAGAATGTTATAAATTTTTAAGATTTATAGGACTATATTTTCATTGCTTCGATTACCCTCTTGAATATTATCGTCAATATTTTATTTTTGATTACTCAGATATATTATTCAGAATTTCATATTACTTATTTATAATTTTTTGAGCTAAGGAAAAGTAAATATTCTAAGAAGAGCCCATAAAAGAAAGGAATTTTCGATATTTAATTTCAATTCCTACTTTTATTTGCCCCAATTTATTTTATTTATTTATTCACATAAAGTGAAACAACATTTATTTAACCATTTAGTGCATTATCATCTAGGAAGTGCACAAAACTGGACCCAAACTTACATACTTACTTATTAATCTAAATTTTATTTAAATCAACAAACTATTTATTGGGTGCATTAATTAATTAATAGAACACTTCTGTTTAAAAATAACTTTAGGAAAAGTGAGCCATTTTAAAACAAACTTATTTGTGCAATTCAGTGAAAATTTTAAGTGAAAAGAGAACTAGAAATAGTAAGGAGAAATTAAGCATTCCATACTACATAATATAAAAGTTCTAATAGCTGGCTTTAACAGGGAAATGGACGTTATTTTATTTAAAAAAAATACCGTACTTGTGAAAGTTAAAGTGATATTTCAAAATAGATTCTCGGCTGCAGTTACTACGAACAGTAAAATGCTGTTGAATAAAATTACCTATAATCAAGAAGTCGTGAACATCGAACGTGAACATAACGTGATATAATTATAATATTGTGTAGATATACATACATTTAATATTGCATTAACATTTTCAACATCAAAACAGATCACGGCAGAAAACAAAGATGCTTACGATCATTGTAACGTAATTGTTAAAAACATCGAAACAACGAATTGTGAACTGAGAATGTCTCAAGAGTGTAAAGCATTTTAGTGTAGTGTGTGTATTTGTTAGTTAAATTCATGAGTGTTGACTGACTCGATAACTTAGTTTAGGAAGCACCAATTACTGATAAAGCAAAAACATTTCAACAGTGTTGAGATGATTTTGCACATATTCAAATTAGTTTGGAAAACAGTGGTGCTAGTTTAGAACTTATGTCAGTCAACACAAACATCCATAAAGTTTGTTTGTAAGGAACTTACCATAATGCCGGTGCTAACGGCGATACCTCTGCCGCAATATGTGTTTGGCACTATATCACCAAAACCGACGGAGAGAAAGGTAATTGCGATAAGCCACATCGCATTCAGAAGGTTAGCATGTTCTTCATCGTGAAACCTGAATTGTCAATAAATTCCAACGCTTACTCCATGGTCTGTCTACCCTTTGGCATAGAGCAGCCTACATTATAACTGTACATTCATAAAACCGTAAAGTAGCCCGCAAGCCTCCCTACGTTTCGTATTGTCCTTGAAAGAAAATGAAATTAGGAAAGAAGAAATCGTGGATACAACCGTATTGTAAAGAGTTTGACTTTGATTTTTGTTTAGTGATATTGCTTCACAAATTAGTGGTAACGTTAACAACACATAAAATGGCTCACCTTTACCAACCTATCACTCACTAGACGAAGCAAGTGTTGACTTGCTTCACCTAATTTACCTTAATCCTAGCTTAAAAAAACTGCTGAGAAAATTACAAGCATTTTAATTCCAACCCAAGGAAACCTAAGCTTTATACATACCACCATACCGCAGGTGAGAGTAATGCCGCGACCGCAGTAAGTGTTGGGGACAATATCGCCATAGCCGACACAGAGGAATGTTATAGCCGTCAGCCACATTGAGTTTAACAAATTTGCATGGTCTTCATCGTGGAACCTGAGAGCGGAAATGCCCAACAAGACCACATAATAATATGAATTGAAAAAGTTAACACTAAATTAGATGTCACATTGGACAAAAACTGGACTTAAGTAAAAAAAATGATTGCCTTTCAATGTAGACTTCGTTTAACATTGATAGAAACAAACTCATTTAGCACCACAAAATACTAATCGCATGCCTAGAACGTCGATAAGTATGTTCAATACTAAACAGATAAATACGTACTAATACCGAAAAAATATTTTTAAATACAACGTGCAGTCTAAAAATTTAACTGGATTTAATATCAAATAAACTTGTAGCCATGCGTAAGTGGATTAAGTACCTCATAATGATCAGAGTCATGATAACACAGAGACATTTAGTGAACTGAGGGGTGAGAAGAAAGAAGGAGAATACGTAAGAGTGAGAGATCACAAGCATATCACTCATAACGAAAGGAAGAGGTAACTTGTTTTGATGCATGATTATGGTAAGTGCAATGATTTTGTGCTAGTATATCGATAGTTTTATTTTAAAAGCTTTTTCTAAGTGTATTTGTGAGCCATTTTGTGCGTTATAAACTTATTGATTTCATTATTGCAGTGTTATATGTGTGAATTTGCTTACATTCCATTCTATTGCTTATGGCTAAATGGATATAGGAAATCACAGCATATTATTAAAAGCTGTCAACGTAATCAACATTATCAAAATATGTTGTGTCTACTATATCAATAACAAGCACCCTCTTTCTTGACATCAAGGTTATTGTCTACATCTAACACATAATAAACGAATAATATATATAATATAGCACTTGTGTTTATATTACTTTTGATGCTACTTTTTGCAATAATAATACTCAAAGTCAAACTCTTATATTTGGTTGTGATGATAATGATCCTAGCTTTGCTACAAAATTTTTCGTATCTTTGGACATTGACAGAAAAAAACACAGTGGGTTGAAATAAAGCAAACACAAGTAGGTATATACAACGCCACAATACAAAAGCGGTAGCATGCCCATTGAGGCAGTATATTGGTGATAACTTTAGAATTTTATTCGGTGTCATAATACGTCAAATACATCAAACTAAATGAAAGCAAAATTACAGGTTTAGAAGAAAAAATAAAGTAGTTTTGATGAGAAAAAAACTATTTTCAATCAAACAGGATGATTGAATGAACTTTTCATTATATTCAATAACATTGAACCTTATAAATAGCCGTTAAATTATTTAAATATTTAACTTATTACGCAAAATAATAGACAACTCACAACATTTATAGCGACACTAACCTTTCACACTGTCTCAAGGTCCAGCTTGCGATTATCCATAAAGACACCATAAATACAAGTAAAACAGTGCCTGGACAAATTGTCATAAGTGTCTTCAAGACAAATCTAAAAATAATATAAAACAACATGTAAATTTTAACGCTGAGTTAATATTTAATATTTACATTTCCATCTGTCTATAGTTTGGTCATTGAACTTTTCTCACCTAGTATTAAAATTAATTCTGTTTAAAGCTCCTATACTTCTCGAAGAGGCATCAGTGAACAATTTACTGTGCAGTAACATGACCCTGCATATAAGATAGAGCCGAAAGAACATCGGCAATGACAGTGTGACGTCATACGGAACCTGAAAAAAGATAAAAATACGTTACCCAATTGTATAAAACCTGTCAAAAACAACAGTCCTATGGCACGTATTGAAACTTGTCTATGGCCTTATAAGAAATTAGTACATATTCAACATTTTAAACCATGTCCGCCAAGAGGTACTTTCAACTTGATTCGGTTTAATTATACAAGGAAGGAAGTTTGTGAACAAATAATTGTGCTCTGTGTGCTGCAGTAATTATCAAAAGCATTGGATTGTCAATACATTTGTCACTCTTGCTTTAACACATGCAATATCTTAACGTTACTAACACATTAGTTAGCCTAATACTTCCTACTTTCTGTAAAAACTCATTTGATACGAACAATTAATTTTGTTATAACAACTCACATATAAAAATATATTAAGACAATTATACAACTACACAAATTTTCAATAACACAATTTTTAACTGACACGGACAAAAACAGTGGTCAACAATGTTCACAAAAATTATAAACATGCTCAAGACGAAAACGGCAACATCACTTTAAACTTGTTACACTTCAAATCAGTGAATACAGACCTGGATTTGCTTAAACATCGTGCCCTAAGGAGAAAAATGTGTCATGAATATTTTTTTATAGTAAATTATCTTTGGAATTAAAGTTTATAAATGCAGACGCATACGTTATGGCTGTATTTTACCGTTCACTTCATTAAATAACAAAGGCCACGCTAATGCTCTATTTAATAATTAAAGAAAAAAGATTTTATATATAAACGCAAGAATATAATTGGGCTTCCTGTTTTAAGAGTTTACAGTTGAGATTACCAGCAAAGTAACTAACTATACAACAAACTACGACGACATTAATATACTTCTATAAAATCATTCTTGAACATCAAGAACCAAACAAGTCCAATTATAGGTGACTCTTGAGGTATACAATCTCAATAAAGCGATGAAATACTTACTACTTCTACGCCTATAACGCCACCCTTGTTGGCCAGTTTTGTGGTCCATGTGAATGTATACTGGCCAGGAACGGGATGGACGGCACAGATGGCTAGTTCTAGTGTAATCTGTGCTATTCTCTGCCACGTCATTGCTATCCTCCAGTCGTCAGCACAGTTGTCTATCATAAATAGCTGGAATCACAAAACATCTGGAATTAATGGACGGTGTAAATGGATTTCAGAGAAATTAACGTCAATTTTTGCGTAAGGGCATGAAATGCTTGAACGAGCAACTGCCATCTTGAATATTTGATTCATTTGTCAAACTAATTAGCCGGAAGACTAATTTATGTTATTTTTACTTTTTGTCGCATTTCAATTTGGAGACTGAACTATTATTCCACGTCAAACGTTGCAATAATTTTTAAAATATTAATAATAAGATGAAAACTAGAATTTAACTAGATTTTGTTACGGAATTGACTTAAAGCTGCTAGTTATTATGGGTCCATACCTCAAATAGATTCATATGATTCGTATTTTTATAATTTATGCTGCAATACTACATCAATACATCATTTACTTTGTAATCTATACAAATTATATTGTATGTTAAGGATATAACCTATAAGTTATGTGAAGTGAAATCACGATTCCTTATATTTACTCCATAGAAAGATTCCAGAGTCTCTATGTTCGAGTCTCTTGTTATTTATCAAACGAAGGGCGGTGTATAGTTACGCCAATAGTTTTTATGAGTAGTATTATTAAGTTAATAATTAATAACTTATAATTTTATTTAGTTTTATCTCGCTCCTAGAATTAGTCCTTTTCGTAATGTACGTAATTATGCATGGAGTGATAACAATATACCACATATAGTATGAGCTCCTAAGTGCAAATTGATATTTTTGGAATAGCAGGGTAGTAAGATAAAACAGCATATAAATAAAATAAATAAATAAACATTGCTGGAATTTCACACAGCGCTATCTAGCCCCAAACTAAGCAAAGCTTGTACTATGGGAACCAAATAACGGATAAAATACTTATATACTTTTTTTTTGTAAATACATTCTTATACTATATAGAAAAACAACTTGACCCGGAACAAATATCTGTAGATCGTGCAAACATTTGTTCCGCGCCGGGAATCGAACCCGCTACCTTCTGCCGGCTATTCGCCCGCTGCGCCACGGAGGTCGTCAAGAATGAATATATAAGAATCTGTAAGAAAAGTTCACAAATATTACCTGTACTTCTAAAGCGTGATACGCGACGATTAGGCCAAGTAAAATCACAGTCGACATTGATATAAGCGTCTTCAACGCTTGTGAATATATGGATGCCTGAAATGATACACCAAACTGAATTGACCACATTATGCAAAGCACATCGTAATACGGCCGCAACTTGGTAAGACGACCTAATAAAGGCTACTCAAAATGAAGGAATCCTAAAGGCTTAGACCATACAAGATAATTCACGCTGGAAATAAATATATGGACGTGGTCTTTTTATTTGGCAGTTGTTAAAACGGCTTAATGATATAAGATTTGCATACTGAACGTATTTATTTTATTTTTAACCTGTGTTGTCCCCCTGCAGGGCAAAGGCCTCCCTCCCTTCTTTCCAGTTTTTTTATGTCTCCTGCTGTAGTGGGCCAGTCTGGTAAATGCACATTCCAGTCGTCACGCCATCTCGGTGGTGGTCTGCTACGTGGGCGTATTGCGTTAGGGACCCAATCAGTTGTTATTTTTGTCCATAGATTTTCTGGCATGCGGCAGACGTGGCCGGCCCAATCCCACTGGAGCTGTGTTGGTTTTTTTGTGACATCTTTAATCTTTGTTTGCGAGCGCAGTACGAAGTTCCGTATTCGGTCTGATAACCGGACACCTTACGTCTAACGTGGAACGTATTTATTATCTCGATTTAATCGTATTGGATCCTTTGCTGTGTTTTTGACTTTCTAAACAAAATACGCTTTTGGTATGGGCTCAATCAATCATGTCTGACTTGACTTTGATCCTACCGCAATAATACGATTTGGTTTTACGTAATAAACGGTTCGATTGCATAGGTATTCGTAACTTCCTTAATGTTTAGAAATGAATAGATAGATGTTGTTTTAATTATTATTACTGGTTGCTTGTGCACAATGGTCGAAATTCGACCGTAACTGAATAAACATACTTTTTTAGGCTTTTAGCATTCGCCCCTCTTTCTCCATATAAACTTTAACTTTGCCAAATCTCACATTCTTCCGTGCGCGCAATATCCATAAATAGGGATAATAAGTTTTCTCTCGTTTTTAGCATACCTACTAAAATCAAACTTAAGTCTATGTACTACGTACTAATATGTTGTATTATAACATTTTCTAAGAAAAATATTTAAAAATATTGTGTCAAGAGTGTGATTTGTTAGTGAAGAGTTATCGGGATTCGGCGATGATTCGCGTTGTATGTCTCTGTACTTTTGTATAATTCGTCACATGAAAGAAAAAAACACACAGCATAAGCATTTGCCGTTATTTTGGCCGCATGGTTAGACATTCGCCAATCTTCTTTATTAATGGATTTTTGTGTGTAATGATGATAGTAACTGAATATTATGACAAAAAATTAATAAAATTTGGTTTTACCTTTGTATAAACGCCAGCACTTGATAGTTCATTTTCTATAACCATAATTATAATACCAAACATCCCCATTACTAATGCGTAGTCACTTATTCGTTTTCTCTTTTCAAATAACGCCTTCCTTCTACCTAATCTGAAAATAAAAGATTTTTTCTTTTAATTATTCACAATTGTATAAACATGAAACTTTAGAGCAAGTTGTCTTCAATGGATAAAATCATAATAGTATAGATAGATAATTATTGATTAAAACACCAAATCACAATTACTTCACCTAGAAAACTTATATAAATTCATTTTTTTAACCTAGCTTTCCCACTGCTGGGCAAAGGTCTCCCCCATGTTCCTCCACATCAGACGATCACTCGCCATGTCCCACGTGCCATCTTGTAATGCATTGAGGTCGTCACGCCAACGCTTCCTCGGCCTGCCCCGGCTTCGACGCCGATCTGCAGGCACCCATTTTGTGCCCCAATAAATTAATAACTAATTTTGAATAAAAACTAGAAAGTTCATTTGTCATTTTTTCTACATGTTTGTTGTGTTTTTACGACTAAACAGCTGAACCAATATTGATGAAATGTTGTATATAGATAGGTGTGTGATGACCTGGATTGAGATATTTTAGATGGACAAAACACGCGTGCGAAGTCGCGGGCGAAAGCCTGTACATCTGTAATCACTTGATCGATAAACTTGGTTTATTAAAAGATCCACCGGTAAAAGCATGGGAAAGTCTGCGGACACAATCAATTAAATTACATTGCTTTTAGTTTTCATTCATTAGTTTGAGTTTTCTATTCAAAATATTTTTTAAGCACATTAATTAGATTTATGAAACCTATATCGAAAAGAACAGGCCAAGTGCGAGTCGGACTCGCGCAGGAAGGGTTCCGTACCATTTTATATAGAAACGGCAAAAAAACATGTCTGTTGTATGGGAGCCCCACTTAAATATTAATTTTATTCAATAGCACAATTTTATTCATTTACCTAATTTGAGGTTGGTGCCGATTAAGCTAGTCCTCTTAATTGTATGAGCGCTCGTATGAGGAGTATTTTAATTACCTAAATACTCCTTGTATTTTAATTACCTAAATAACTCAGAGGACTATTATAATTGGCGTCAACTATGTCTGGGGACGCCTTTTAATTTTATTACATTTTTTTATTTTTTGGCATTTGTCCATTATTTGTGCAGTGCACCTTGCTTTTTGCTAAATTTCGTGGTTCTAGGTCAACCGGAAGTAAAGGGAAAATTCTGAAATAAAACAATTAAAAATTAAGGTAAATTTTGGTACTTACAAGTTATCGCGAAAATCTAAATTTGCCTATATCTTTTTATCGTGTTGAGTCAGGACCTTGATTTTTATACACCGAATAGGGACCATATACCTCAGTATCTGGTATAAATTTCAACTTGCTAGGTCTACCCGTTCTTAAGAAGATTGGTGGTGACACACGGACAGACAGACGGACAAGAGGGTGATGTTATAAGGGTTCCATTTTTACCTTTTGAGGTACGTAACCCTAAAAACAAAGTCCTAGAAAATGTATGTTGATCGTCATTTTAAATAGTTTGGTTGCTTTGATTGTATAGATATTGGAATAGGGGATTGTTATTTATTGAAATTGGAATGTTTTTAGACTTGACTAGACTTCTAGACAACAAAGTACCTAGTATTATGTGCATCATCAATAATAGTCAACCGTGTATTAAATTAACTAAAGAAGCACATCACGATTTCATTCATAAGCGATTCAAATGATAACTTAGACTAAATTCTAGGTAGTAGCCAGTTCTAGGAAATGTTTTTAAGTTTAATGCAACCGACATTTACGAAGACGAATAATCGATTTGACCCTGTTGCAGGTTATTTCAGTTCGTCCAAGGCTGTCCGGTCATTATTATTACGTTACTATGAGAACTGCTTTTGTTGGTAGTTCAGTTTTCTGTTAGCAATACCTTTTTGAATATTTTATTGTTTGTCAATAGTTCTAATGATGTCAGTGAATGAATATATTAACATCTTCATTTACGGAACGGCTAATGCTTCAGAATTTATAAAATACTAGCTGTTGCCAGCGGCTTCAAACGCATGGTTTGCCAATAAAAAGTAGCCTGTGTATTAATCCAGATTAAGATCTAGGTACATACCAAATTTCATCGCAATCGGTTCAGCCGTTCCGGCGTGAAAGGGTAACAAACATCCATACATCCGTACATACAAACTTTCGCGTTTATAATATTAGTAGGATATATTTGTAACGTGACAATTCTCTATGTCACGTTACAAACTTCATTTCACCAAAAACTCACACAATTCTTTTATACGATATCAAACTTTATACTCATATGCCACGATATCTAGCGGTACGGCGGCGTACTCACTGACCGAACACTCGATTTTCAAACATCGATATACAAGCCTCTTTCAACGCAGTTCGCCAAGCCTGCCGCAGATGGCGTTGCATACTCGTTGTACATATTAACACGTATCTTCATAATGGATAATCATATTTTAATTGCTCATGCCAGCTTTATTTATCGAATCAAATAATCCTTTTCTTATTTAAAAACAAAATAGATATAAAATCTCAAATAATAAATGTAAGATTCAATCAGTTGTCTATGGCTGATAAATGCTGGATAGAAAATGTTGTTTTTGCCTAGTTTGACGCAAGATATGTGTCAAGATTGCTTTTTACTCTATGGTATAAAAAAAAAGGATATGAGATCAGAGTTTTTCTAGAACAGTTTGGAAAGAATATTCGTTTTAATTTATATGGGGCAGGTAGTTTAACTTGGACTATAAAAGGAGAACTTCGTCAGTGCTCCGGCTTTTTCACCTATCTGATTTCAACTGAAGAATTTCCAATCTGCGAGCTACAAAAGTTATTAGTTTGGACAATACTTCCTCGCCTTTTGATCATGACAAAATCGAGTCTTTAACAAGTTCGCGATGTCTTTTGACGGTCTCTCCAATTACCGTCGAGCTTTACACCTGACACCCGCCGAAACATACTTACTGGAGCCAACGTGAGGCGTGGTGTTTTCTGAGTCGCCGCATAGCTGAAACACTGTTTCACAAATCGACTGCCGCCAGCCTGTTCACCAGACGGCCTGCTTCCTGTCTCGGTTGACACGAAAGACCACGCCTGCGCAGTTTGAAACCCACTCCACCACTCCGAGGCGGACTTCAGACGTTCGGTGAAAATACCAACAGGTGCCTCTAATCCAATATCTAATCCGGGTTGAGCCCCTTCTAAATTTATTCTTTCTTTCTTACGCTAACGTCAGATGGCGCCCAATTCTTTAATTTAATTGAACTGCTGTATCCAACTGCTCAAACAATCTGAGATTGCTGCACCGTAAGGCCCTAAGCCGTGGAATTCTGAGCTTTTCAAGCCAGCGTCGGGCTGTACTACCCTCGCTACATTATATTCTACTAATAATCTGTAAATCTATAATCTAAGTTCTATAAAATTGTAATCTCTAGCCTTAAGCCTTAATCTAAGAAATAGATACACCGTTGAACCAAGTCATTTTTGATATAGCTTACATCTTGCCACATGTATAAGAAATAATGAATAAGTACCTACTCGCTCTACCGGCAAAGCTCCTTTGATTATATGTATTTAAAAACTTAACCTAATTTTATTTTATCCGACTACCTCAAATATTTGTTACAATTGGCAACCCAACGGGTATTTCTTATAACCTTGTGGCACTTGGTTTAACGGTAGTATACTTATAACTAACATTATATTTAATTACAGCGCACTAACAACATCTTATTATAGAACTAGTTAAAATTGTGATTTGTATCAATTCCAGAACAAAAACATGTCTCTAAAAACTGACTTCTGGGCCATGCTTCGGATAGATGAAGTGGAGTTTGAATTGCGGAGACGTGGCATCGGCGACAGAACTCACCACGCTTCTCGCGGATAATCCGGCCTCACCACCTGCGGAGACCGACGCCGTATTCCATATGTCGCTCGATGTGGATAAGCACTTACAGGTATGCACCGCGAAGTTAGCCGACCTCAAACAGTCCATTTACTCAAAAACATCTTTCCGTAAACATAAGTGTCAGACAAGGTTGTCTCATGTAATATCGAGATTGAACAGATTGGTGACCAAAACCGAGGAACAGACAAACAGTAGACGAGCTCTTTTAGAAGAGGCCCGTAACCTCAGGGATAGCCTACCTCCTCTCGCTAGCCGTGACCCCTCTCCGTCCGTATTACCCGTCTCACATGATGACCAACCCTCACCACACACTCACCTCCGGGTAAATGATGTGTGTGAGCGGGTACAAATGAGTACCGGTTCTGAGAGACACTCCTACCCTCACCTCTTACTAAATGTACCCTCCCATAACTCTTATCAACTATCAAGAAACTCGGCTATCCTAATATGGGGAATCACTTTTGACGGACACTCTTGTGTCTTAGACTTTATTACCAGGGTTCAAGAACTCACCTATTCCTGCTCAGCCTTAGACACTGAGGTCCTACATAACTTTTCACACCTATTAAAAGGCGATGCACTCATTTGGTTCAGGATATACAAAGACGACTTCAGATTCGCTTCTTTAATGCAATAAAATTAGAATTCCTACCTGCGGACTACGACAAGCGGTTGCTCATCCAGTTAAAAAGACGTTTACAACATAAAACCGAGGATGTCAAAACATTCAATAACCTAATGCTTCATGAAATGTCAAAACTAGCCACTCCCCTTGTCGAGTCCGAAAAATTAGAAATAATACAATCTAACATGAGTACATTCTACATCTCTAAGCTTGCTCTCCATGACATACCAACTGTAGCCGAACTAAAGAAAGTCGCTGCAAAACTGGACGTCGCCAAATATAGGTGTGAAAATAGAGGTTGTTTGAACCCTGGTAAAACTTCTTTGGTTCCCGGTTTTGCCACAAATCTTGTTCAACCTAACATAGGACCTCCGCCTTTTAAATACAGAAGAAGCTCGGGGAATATAAACTCTACAACCCTGGCTACTTCTGATAACCGACAGCAAAATGTCGTTGCCTGCCTCAAATGTGGTGGAGCTCACCATTATTCTGAATGCACTGTTTACAACACACCGGTGTATTTCAAATGTAAAAAGCCTAACGTTCTAACTCGCAATTATACTTGTTCAAAAAACTAAATAAGAGGTCAGTGGTAGCCACTTCAAGCAAGGCATCTTCTAAGCCACAAGCTAATAAGAAGTGTCTTACCACTGACCGGGAATGGAATGAATATCTCACATTTTTAAAAAAAGTTTCTCTCATCCATGAAACTAAAAAAATCGCTGCTCTTTGAAACAAACTTGCCTGACAATAGAGCTTTCATAAACATTATCATCTTGGACATACATTGCAGAGCGTTCGCTGACACCGGTGCGACTGTCTCAATATTAAGCAAGGAAGCATTGTCCAAACTTAGGGAGTTAGGTCTTAAGGCACCTATTCTGCCTTCTAGGGATACTTTAATTGTAGGCAACGACGCTAAATTAAAAACCTTAGGAAAGGTTACTATCCCCATTATTTTCAAGGGAAATCTAAAACTCTTTGATCTACGGGTTTGCGATGACATAAACACCCCTCTGGTGTTAGGCGTAGATTTCCTCAGGGCTTTTGACTTGTGTCAAGACGTACTAGACACGGACACTTTAATCGACTCACACTCTATACACTCTCTCATAGATAACACTACACGTCTACACTCTTATGTGGACCTGTCCGATAGCGAGAAAGCAAAATTGGACTCTGTTATAAAGAACTTTAAAGAAATTTCAGCCACCTCTGAAAAACTAGGTCTCTGCACTCTGGAGGAACATGTCATTGATACGGGAGATCACCCCCTTATCAGACAAAAGTACTACCCTTTACCAGTACACTATAGAAAACAAGTAGAGTCTCAGATAAATGACATGCTAAAGCTGGGAATAATAGAAAAGAGTAACTCACCTTGGAACTCCCCTCTACTAGTAGTACCAAAGGCAAACGGAGATTTAAAGCTATGTCAAGACAGTAGAAAACTGAACAGCATAACCAAAATTGATTCCTATCCGATGCCTCGAATACAAGACATACTGGACTCACTTAACAACGCTAAATTCCTGACTACTATTGATTTGAAAAATGCCTTTTTCCAACTGAATCTGAACATAGCGTCTCGGGAAAAAACTAGTTTCTCTATCCCGGACCTAGCAGCATTTCATTTATGCAGGATGCCATTCGGTTTAGTCTACTCCAGCGCTAGGATGATGAGACTGATGGACAAGGTTTTTGGCCCTTAATTTGAAGGACGCCTATGCACGTACGTGGACGACATCATCCTGATGAGCTCTAAATTCCAGGACCACCTAGACCTTCTCAAAAGGGTTCACAAAAGACAAGAGGAAGTAGGTCTCACAATTAACCTAGAGAAGTCTGTCTTTTGTAGACCATCACTAAAATTTCGAGGTTTTGTTGTGGATAAGTTTGGCCTGCGGACTGATAGCGATAAAGTCAAGGCGATCCTAGACTACCCTATCCCTAAAACTCAAAAGGAGGTGAGACGTTTCCTTGGTATGGCCTCTTGGTATAGGCGTTTCATAAATAACTTCGCTAAAGTGGTCTCTCCCATCAACCAATTGGTGAAGAAACTGCCCAGAGGCCAACGCTTTCAATTTTCTGACGCTGCCCTCTGTGCCTTGAATGAAATCAAACAACTATTAGTTTCAGCACCTATTCTTTCTATCCTTGATTTCACTAAATCTTTCATAATCTCCACTGATGCCTCTGACTCAGGACTTGGTTGTGTTCTTTCTCAGGTTTTTGAAGACGGAAAAGAGCACCCTGTTGTTTTTGCTAGCCGTTCTCTCAGTAAGCCTGAGAAGAACCACACAACCACTGAAAAGGAACTAAATGCCCTGATTTTCGCCCTTGAAAAATTCAGAGGCAATATTGAAGGTTCCCCTTTCCCTACTACGGTCTATACTGATCACTGGTAGACTTGCTAGATGGGCGGTTCGGTTATCTCAATATAAACTAAACATTGAGTACCGTAAGGGATCTGATAATGCCCTGGCCGACGCTCTCTCACGCTCTTTCCCCGTGAACGTCACTTCTACGGACGTCACACCTCAAGTACCCTCTCTTACTAAGGATTCTTGGTACTTAAAGAAACTCCAAGACGTCAAGGCGTCTCCTCTCAAGTTTCCAGACTGGTTGACGATCTCCGACCGTCTCTATAAACGAGTTAGAAACTCTAACCCGCTCTCCTTTGACTGTGAACTAAAAGTCATCCCAGTCAACAGACGACCAGACATACTTTCTAGATGTCATGATCATCTCACCGCTGCACACCTTGGTGTGTATAAAACCTTAAAACGTCTAACTCAGTCTTATTACTAGCCATCTTTACATAAAGACGTAAGAAATTATGTAAAGAACTGTCATATCTGTTTAGCCCACAAGAGTACTAACGAAGGTCCTCCGGGGTTAATGAAAAACCCCAAGAGAGTCCAACGTCCTTTTCAAATCATATCCACTGATATCATGGGACCGCTACCTCGCTCTTACCAGGGCTACAAGTTCATCCTTGTCGTCACAGATGTGTTCACAAAATACACATGTATATTTCCGATGAGAAACTCTCTAGCAAGAACTGTTGTATCACTTATTGAGAACAACATCTTCCTAAAATACGGAGTGCCGGCCACCATCGTAATGGATAACGGTCCTCAATACATTTCGAATGCTATGAAGGATCTGGTAAAAAAATACTCAGTTCCTAACTCCTTCTATAACTGTAGATTTCTGCCACAAAATAATCCTGCAGAAAGAACAAATCGTGTAATCGTCACGGCCATTGCCTCCTATGTCGGCAATGATCACAGAAAGTGGGCTGAGAAATTATCGAAAATCGAATTCGCTATAAACACATCCGTTAGTGAAGCCACTGGTTATAGCCCATATTTTTTAAATCACGGTCGTGAAGCTATCCTCTCTGGCGATTGGTACCCTACTACTCCTTTAAAAGAGGAAGACATTGTGTTCACTGACAGGTCCTCATATGCATCTAACCTCACTCATCTCAAGGACATATTCAAAAATGTACATAAACACATGGCACAGGCTTACTCAAAATACAAGATGCACTACAACAAGAAGAGGCGTGACGTCGAATACTCTGAAGGAGAAACGGTATGGAAGAGAGATTATCCCCTTTCTGATGCTGCTAAATTCTTCACAGCAAAACTAGCACCAAAGTTTACTAAATGCATAATCAAACGGAAAATCTCTCCTCTTATCTACATTCTTCAAGACTTTCACACCTCCAAAGACTTAGACAATTGGCACATAAAATACATACTGAAGTCTTTAGCTCCTACAATCTAAATCTCATACACACCAACACATTTTTCTCTCTTTTTTATAATTCTACTCTCCCCGTATAGTTCTCGGGCTTAGAATAAGACTATCGCTCTCCCCTGGCGTGTCATAGAAGGCGACTAACAGATCCATTTCCCACATCCTTATACCTTTTCCTATCCTACTACCCCCACCCATTTCCCCTAATTCTACTCTCCGAAATTCCCATCTTATATAAATATCACTTTATGTACTTTATTTTATATCTATGTTTATTTATAACTATGTATGTCTATATTTATATAACAATATTTATCATCATAAGGGCGGGTGGTGCCCCTTACAAAAAAGCCTAAAACACCCAGAGCGGATTTGTTACTCTGTAAAAATAAGCCTAAACAAACGATTCTTTTCTTATTGTAGTATATTATAATATTATACCACTATGACTATATACAGAGCGGCTGCAACTCTTTAAATAAGCCCTGGCACTTATATATATCTATGTATATTATATAGTATCTAGTATACGCACACTATTCTTACTTCGGAAAGGCACACAGTACCGGCTGGAAGTAAGACCTACCGATAACAAAGTATGTATGTTTATGTAAACAACCGTTTATATAATATCTATCTATGTAGACCAAACCTTTGGCATGTAATATATGTAACTTATCAAAAATATTTACAACCCCTCCCCTGTTCACCCTCAATTTCCTCCCTTTACAATTATAATACCCAAACTCTTAACTTCTCTTATTATATTGTCTCTACAAGCTTCACTTGTCTTTTTTTTTGTTTTTTTTTTGTCTCTGTTGGGGTGAGCATTGCGGCCTTAATCAGCGCAATGCCACCTCAATAATTTTTTTTGATCTCTAACCTTTTAAATTTTTTTTTCCTTCCTTTTGTTTTTTTTCTTTTTTTTCTCAACTAGGGAGGTATTGTAACGTAACAATTCTCTATGTCACGTTACAAACTTCATTTCACCAAACACTTACACAATTCTTTTATACGATATCAAATTTTACACTCTTATGCCACGACATCTAGCGGTACGGCGGCGTACTCACTGACCGAACACTCGATTTTCAAACATCGATATACAAGCCTCTTTCAACGCAGTTCGCCAAGCCTGCCGCTGATGGCGTTGCATACTCGTTGTACATATTAACACGTATCTTCATAATGGATAATCATATTTTAATTGCTCATGCCAGCTTTATTTATCGAATCAAATAATCCTTTTCTTATTTAAAAACAAAATAGATATAAAATCTCAAATAATAAATGTAAGATTCAATCAGTTGTCTATGGCTGATAAATGCTGGATAGAAAATGTTGTCTTTGCCTAGTTTAACGCAAGATATGTATCAAGATTGCTTTTTACTCTATGGTATAAAAAAAAGGATATGAGATCCGAGTTTTTCTAGAACAGTTTGGAAAGAATATTCGTTTTAATTTATATGGGGCAGGTAGTTTAACTTGGACTATAAAAGGAGAACTTCGTCAGTGCTCCGGCTTTTTCACCTATCTGATTTCAACTGAAGAATTTCTAATCTGCGAGCTACAAAAGTTATTAGTTTGGACAATACTTCCTCGCCTTTTGATCATGACAAAATCGAGTCTTTAACAAGTTCGCGAAGTCTTTTGACGGTCTCTCCAATTACCGTCGAGCTATACACCTGACGCCCGCCGAAGCATACTTACTGGAGCCAACGTGAGGCGTGGTGTTTTCTGAGTCGCCGCATAGCTGAAACACTGTTTCACAAATCGACTGCCACCAGCCTGTTCGCCAGACGGCCTGCTTCCTGCCTCGGTTGACACGAAAGACCACGCCTGCGCAGTTCGAAACCCACTCCACCACTCCGAGGCGGACTCCAGACGTTCGGTGAAAATACCAACAGGTGCCTATAATCCAATATCTAATCCGGGTTGAGCCCCTTCTAAATTTATTCTTTCTTTCTGACGCTAACGTCAGATGGCGCCCAATTCTTTAATTTAATTGAACTGCTGTATCCAACTGCTCAAACAATCTGAGATTGCTGCACCGTAAGACCCTAAGCCGTGGAATTCTGAGCTCTTCAAGCCAGCGTCGGGCTGTACTACCCTCGCTACATTATATTCTACTCATAATCTGTAAATCTATAATCTAAGTTCTATAAAATTGTAATTTCTAGCCTTAAGCCTTAATCTAATAAATAGATACACCGTTGAACCAAGTCATTTTTGATATAGCTTACATCTTGCCACATGTATAAGAAATAATGAATAAGTACCTACTCGCTCTACCGGCAAAGCTCCTTTGATTATATGTATTTAAAAATTTAACCTAATTTTATTTTATCCGACTACCTCAAATATATGTTACATATTTATTTGATTTGAAATCTTAACTTAAGAAAACTCAATAGAATTAAGTATTTTGAGTTAGTGTAGTCTAAATTAATAATAGTATAAAGTAGTGAAAGTATTACCTATAAAGAATACATTAACAAAGTGTCTTCCCCTTAACTAGAGACAGTAAAAAAGTGCTATTGGACACATTGTTAGTTTATGCTATACTAAAAAAACTAGGTCATAAATAAATAACTTATTTGCTTATACATGGCTAAATTGAATCAACATTACAATTATAGTAATATTATTAAAATTGTACACTAGGAAAAAAAAGTTAATTTGTTTATGTTTTAGGTTAAGTTATACAATACAGTATACCCTAAACGATTGTATGACCCAAGATATCTATGCATATTTCTTTTGTACATGAGAAAGGATCTAAATAGGTTGAAAGGTTGTCACAATGCTGACGGAAGCACGCTTGAAACCCTTAACCTATCTATACAAAATGTAAGATTTGAATCTTTCGCGTGTCAACGAATGGTACTCGTAGTTGCATGAACTTGTAATCTTTTATTTCACAAACAGAACGCACGTTTGTTTAAATAATTCTGTAAAAACTGATGATTTTTGTACTTATTTAATCCAGCTGTATTTGTTATAATTAATTGTGGCTGCGAGCTGGTCTGACGATAGAGATGAATGGTTTGGCAGCGTTAAGCATATTAAATACATGCATCAATTTCAGTTTTTTTTATTATCATCAATATCCTTTACTTCTATAAAAGACGATTTAAGCAAGTGTCAAAGCTGCCTTAATTATTTTATCAGTATTAATTATCATCCGAATATCAATAAAGTTACAAAAAATGCAACAGACCAGTTTAGGTTCCACGCAACTGACAAAAAACGACAAAAAACATATTTAGAAAAATCATAAACACATAATTTTGAAAAATCTGTGCTAAATGCGTGTTTAGACAAGAATAGATATTCAAAGTTTTGTGTAACATGGGTCACCGTGTTAAATATATACAAGTATCCTCTCTCACTTGCCTTTCTCTGCCTTAACCCATAGGTTATGTATTTCATATTATATAGTACAGAGCCACTCAACTTGGATGAGACATGGTATATATTCCGATCTCAGGAGAATAAGCTAGACGAGCTTTTGGCGAAGGATTGACCCCAAGTTTATTACACTGGTTATTATCGACATAACCCAGGAGACTTTAATAAACAAACTATGCTACTGTTGCCTTGGGATTTTTGTATTTGTTTTAACGATATAAGTGTGTTAATAAATAATAGGGTCACTATTTTATTAATTACCATACCAGGGATCCAAATATTACGTTTATGAGATGCTCAATTGCTCACAATTTGCATTATTATGTCACTCCATGACAGGCTGCATGCCGATTGGTCCATTAAAATAATAGTTCTTAATGTTATACACCTAACAGTTTTTTTATTCTGGGGCATGCCAGTATTCTTCGCAAAGATTCATTCAACGTCTTAGGCATGAGAAACGAAACTTCAAAACACGCGTTTCGTTTCTCGTGCCCATCGTATCTATGAATAAAATAGAGCTTGATACTTTAAATTATTCTTTAGCTAATTACAACGTTGTAATGTTAACTTGGAATAAAACAGCATCATGGTTCTATTCAAATTTTAAACGCCTCTCAAGCTGTAATGAAAAAACTTTCGCACTAAACGCTTCGTTTAATGATACTTTTAACTCAGAATTTCTGATCTGTTTAAACGTCTGTTCCACCTTCATGCCATTATAACTTTTCTACTTATTTCCTTGATGTATTTATTTGAAGGACTGATTATGAAAAGACAACACTGAACCGTTTAGAAACACATTAAATCTGGATCTAAACTTTCTGGATTACACTAGTAAGCAATTATATAAGTCTCTGTAACTTTAAACAGTGATATAAGCTTTTAATATATCTTTTAAAGTTAAAAAAAATAAGATCTAGTAAACAGGAAGGACAATTTATCCATATTTCTAAAGCGCTGCATTTTGAGTACCCATTGTTAGGTGCATGCAGGACATCGTTTAGATTTCAGAAATTCCAATGCTATTAGCACGTCGCTCAGTGATGAAAATTGTGTCGCCTCTTTTATTGTTTATAGTTTTATCTACCAATATATAAGTTTTGTTTTGTGGCACTAAATATATTGCATTGTTATACAAGGGGCGTAAGCTATTGATGATATTGATTGCTTAAACCCGAGTACAATACAACTTTTTATCACGAATGCAAGGTAATTAAAAATGTCTTTAAAACAGTTTGTTGCAAAAAATTTGCGTTCCCTGAAATAGTATTATGAATGTACCCTCATTCAATGAAGTAAATATTTGTCATGGAAGTTGTATTTAATATCAGCATTTATGAATGTTACTTCTTTTATTTTAAATATAAATAAGTATTTGTCATAAGGGTTGTATTTCATTTTAATATATTATGAATACAATGCAAAATTCAGAATGCTTAAATCACTCGCATTAAATATCAAGCTACTAATGACCAATTTTTAGAGATGAAGTGGTAAAAAATATATTTCTACTAGTGGTCCCGCCGAACTTCGTATCGGCTTGACATGCATAGGTATAACGCGGGCTGTCAATATAAGACACCCTGGTAGAATTGTCAATTGTTGTCCCCGGCCATCATTATGTATGAAAAAATTAATGACTTCCACAAATAATTCAACACCAAAATTAGCCAAATCGCTCCACCCGTTCTCGAGTTTTAACGAGACTAACGAACAGCAATTAATTTTTATATATATAGACAATATATCTCGGGATAACTCCAACCGAAGCATCTGTTTCAAACGATATTCATTTGTTTTACATCCACTTTGACGATATTTGCAGGACACATTCTGTCAATTTTATGTCAAACGTCATAAGGTTACATTATAAAAGCGCTAAGGTTAGATTATAAATAATTTTATATGGTGGTTAAGTATTCTTAAATTTTCTAATTTTGCGCGTAATTTTCTTAATTTTTTCTTTCATAGGAACCTTCTCCTGACTAAAAGAAATACAACAAAAACAGAAATGGCCAAATTGGTCCAGGCGTTGTTGAGTAATGCGCTTACCAACACATTTTGCGATTCATTTTTATATTATAGATATTATTAAATTAGTCTCACGTTCCCTACCAGTCAGATGAGAATCAAATTGTATTGACTGCTTTTTATCAGGCAAAAAAAGTCGTTATAATACAAACTTTGTATTACGAGTAAATCCGATCCAAATGAACGTTGAATAAATCCTTGCGGTTTTGTTATGAATGAAATCGTGTTTGATCAGATTACGTGAGCACACACTCTATTTCTATTTTTACCTAGCACAGTGCCAGGCAAATTTCAGCTTTATTCTCATGTAAGTGTAGTATGTACTGGAAAATATACGAATGAAAAATTATATCATATGCACTTTTGTGATTGTGCGCGTTCTATTTTACACGCAAATGTAAGCGGTGTTGTTTAAATTTTTCAACATTTTGTTTTGTTTATCATACCATGGCTCCAGCTCTAAATAATACAACGAATGTATATTTTTTATAAAGTATATCGAGACTAGTAGTAGAATTGCGCCGCAAAATTTGAAACTTTTACTTGAGATTATATGGGTTTTAGTAACTTATACATTACTGAAACGGAAGCAGCGTCAAAGTCTTCTGTTAGATAGATACATTTATCAAATTTTCTACACTAGTGGTTCTTAGCCTCGAATTAAGATCTCGCGAGTCTCCCATAAAAAGTAAAAAAAAATATTTGTACCTAATCTTTGGCTATCAAAACAGTGCCACGAAATGAAGAACCAAATATTTTACCTACAGTTTCATATAAATTACAGGTAACGGGAGTTCATGTGATTTGGTACTCCTTTTTTTGGGTAGAAAATGCAGTTATTCTGGATCCTGGTTACTGGTGTACTCTGTGAATTTTGTCAAAGTTCAGTTTTTATTTTCGCTAATAACTTAAAAACTACAAAGATTAAACTAAAAATTAAAACGAGTCGGAATATACTCATAAAGACCATTTATTAGACTTGCCATTTGACCGGATAGTCTCATTTTTTGTTTTTTTACACCTCTTCAATCCCAATATATCACCCCCCCCCTCCCCCTCCCACATTTTTAACTCATTTAGTCACACTAAAATTGTGCCATCACTACCTACAAGAGAATAAAAAGGGTTATGTTTATCCTCTAAACTGAAACACCTTGATCCTAATTCCTACGCTTCACATAAACGTATAACAAAGACCTGACCCAACGAGGCTAATCGTAATTGTGTTGAACTAACTGCATTCGAACTAGAAACTTTCGTTCGTGTCACTTTTGCTGATAAAAAGTGAACACGGTCCTCCAATTATCGCAATAAGGTTAAAGGTGAGAAAAGAATGGAAGCGGCTTCAAAACTTTGAAGTTTTTCGAGAAGCCAATTCTTTCAACTGGATATGAGAAAAGATTCTAAATTCTAATTTCGCATTTTATTTTCGCTAACTTTCATCAACATTTAAATTATTTTTTTTTGGTCGAACCAAGAAAGATCTCCCAATCAACTTGGACAAATTGGCGTTGTATGTAAGCGTTGTTTGTTTGTCCGAGGATAACTTTCGAAGCATTGCTCCGATCATTATGAAAATTGATATTTATGATATTGATATTTATGATATTGATATTTAGTGACACCAGGATTGTACTAACACTACCTATAGTGTTAGTACAATCCTGGTGTCACTAAATGAGTTAAAAGTATGGGAGGGGGGGGGGGGGGGGGGGTGTTGAGATATTAGGGTTCAAGAGGGGTAAAAAAAATTTAAAAGAGACTATTAGGTCAAATGAGACTTATAATGGTCTTCATTAGTATATTTCGACCCCGTTTTATTTTAAGTTTAATCCTTGTTGTTTTTGAGTTATTAGCCATAATAAACACCGAACTCAGACAAAATTCACAGGGTACACCAGTAACCCCACAGTGCTTAAATTTGGTATTCATGCATCTTTAGTGACACAAATATAAGGAAAAGTCTAAAATCTGGAATAACTGCAATTTCTACCCCTACAAAGAGTAATCAATAAACACGAACTCCCGTTACTTGTAATTTGAATGAAACTGTAAATCAAGTTATTTGATAGTGCATTTTGTGGCACTATTATTAGCCAAAAATTATACATAACATTTTTTTTTATATTTTGGTAGACTCGCAGAGATCTCAGTTCGGAGCGAACCACTAGTTATTAAGTTTTAACTATGGGATTTGCACGAAGCACAACATAACATGTGATTCTACACTTTTTGACTTGAATTGTACACTCAACAATTTCTTTGAACCTATGTTCAAGGTTCATGTTGTAGTATACGTACCTGAGTACATATATCCTCATATTGGATTTGTGATTCCTTCCCACCTAAGTGGGATCCGATGTGAACGTACGTGCTTCTCATCTGAGCATGAACGCTACGTCCGTGTTACCTCGTAAGATCAATTGCTACTGGAATTCTACCTCTATCCAATGATCAATTATGAGGGGTTGTACTAACCTATATCCTATATTGGGTTTGTGTTTAGCTGCCCCTCCGCCTTTGTAAGTGCCGCCGCCGAGAGCGCGCTCCTCGCCAAAGCGTGGGTACTCGGAATGGACACCGACTAGTGCTACGCCTGCTTCCTCGGCCGCCACGTCCCGCCCCCCGCCGGAGTACGCCTTCATAGCGCCCGGGATCGAGAGAGTCGACACCGGCTTCCGCAGCTGAAAAAACAAAAGTTTATTTAAAAAAAAATAGTATTCGTTTTTTTACAATTTAAAGGCTTTGCGTTTAACCATGATCTCGCCTGATGGTAATCAATTTAAAACTATTGGCCGATAGATACGTGAGCACCAATTTTGAACAGAACGCACCAGCTTTCCAGCAAAAAATCCTTCAGGCAGAAAAATGGAACGTCAAATTCCGATGATAATAATAGTATTACTGTTAATCATATGATTTTGCAACTCACTGTTCAACGAGTGAGCAAATTTTGCTGTTTCCAGGACCAGCTTGTATAAAAGGTAAGCAGAGACAAAGTTATCAAGTTTCGCTCTCATGTAATTCTCTCTTTCACTATCTTCACCATACTTAGCCCACATTCTAAATGGCTAATAAAAATATTTTTTTGGAAATGGACCCATGAGATTTCAATTCTCGTCTCGCGTCGCATAGTCTCACCTCGCAGGTGGAAAAGCACCTTTACTCAAGTAAAGCATACATTTGAGTTATTTCATGTTAGCCAATGCATAATTAAACTGTACAAAGCTTTTTAATTATAATTTCAGGCATGCAGTCTAACGAGAGAATCATATTCATACTTATATTTTAATTAAAATAATAGCAGGAGTTTGATGACACGGCGCAATTCTAGATTTTAGTAAGTAATAACTTAAAACTAAACTCTTTCAATGCCTTTGTTTCAATGAGAAAATATTTATAAGTATGCACGTCTTTTGTAAAATATTCTATAAAATGTTTATTTGATAAATCTTGTAAGTCAGCTTAATTGCAGTTTCCGTTACCCAAGAACATTAATTTTGCATATCTTTGAATCAATTAGTGGTTATTTGTTAATGATGTAAAGCGAGCGTTGAATAATAAATATTTTTTCCTGTCATAGTAGAGAATCGTTTTTCATAAACTACCAAGTAACTCAAAACATATTTTGTGCAGCCTTACATTTTATAAAACGTCAGCAAAAAGGTTTGCATATTTTTTGGTCAACCTCTTAGCTAATGAAATTGAGGGAAAAAATAATAAATTGTCTAAAAGGCCAAATAACAGTTAATTAATTGAAGAGCCCGAGGCAAAATCATTTAAAAACATTAAAAAAGTCCGAAAGAATGTTAAAGGATTTCCACGGACGCTATTTTAAAACATTATATATATTAAATAAACGGGTACAAGTTGTATTATAGATTTATTTTTAAACATGTCGTAACTAATAAAAGTTAGGAAAGTATTTTTGCAAAATGTTCTGTTTTTGAAAACATTCCTAGTTAATACTCATGTCACGTCGTTTTACAAATTTCCCGTTTTCCAAAAGTTTTTGTTTCGTAAATACTTTTCATTCATGTGTTTCAGAGTAGTCCTTTTGTATATGCGTAAGCTATATCTACCGCCGGTATTCTAATGAGTACGAGTGGGTTTTATTTCAATGAAACTAATAATTCAAAGAACCATTCTAATAATGTTGATTACAAATAGATCTGCATTAAGGGAGAATAATTTACAGTAAAAAACTGTTTAGAAATGGTTAAGTTATCTAATAGTTGGAACGATCTCGATATATTAGAATAAAAAATAGAAAATATTTTATTGCACACCATAAAACAAAACAATTAAGTTATACAATTAGAGGTCTTATCGCTAAATAACGATCTCTACCAGATAACGTTTGACTGGAATGGACTGTGTGGTTATCACCTGAGGTGCTATGGTGTACCTACTACATACTTGCTTATACTTTGACATAAAAATATATATTACAATGATGAAACATATTTTAAATACGTAAATATTCAGCGACAAATAATTAAAAAGTATTCCCTGAGCATACCTTCCAAGCGCTATCTTTAAGCGTATGCTCAGGAAAAACTATGTGACAGAGTGACTTGGTACATCTGATAGCCAGAGCCACCAGCAGCGCGTTCCATAAACGGATAGCTTACACTGTAAAATATTTATCACAGTAGGAGTATACAAGGACTTAGCCAAGTTACATTCGATTAGCGATGACGCTAGTCGATAAGTCCGAAATTGTATGGGAATAACACATGTTATGGAAATATCACGTAATATATCGATAACCTAGGCTCGTAGCCAAGTTACATTCGCTTCGAATCGATTCCATTTCTATATAGATTTGTTGTCGATATTCCACTGCAGTTCTGCAAGGAGGTTAAGAACTTGGGCCTATTCATTACCTACTCATAATTTGTCATGGGACCATCATATTACCCAGATTAGTAGGAGGATGTATGGTACTATGCATACTCTGAAACGCTTAAATAATTTCTTGCCCCAATCTACGAGGAGCACACTGGTTAATGCGTTACTCTTACCCATCCTAGAGTATGCAGATGTATGTTATCCCGATGCTACGGAAGAGCAACTGTATAAGTTGGAACGTCTGCAGAATCTCTGTATTCGCTATATCTACGGCCTACGAAAATATGACCATGTCTCGGTATTTCGTCAGCAGCTTGAAATCAGAGCTCGTCGAGATGCCCACATGCTATCCCTCCTGTTTAGTATTCTTCGCAACCCACTATCTCCCAGCTACCTCAGAGAGCGATTTATGTTTGTATCAACTGAAGACAGAGCTGTGCGATCGTCTCGTCGTTTCCAATTGATTACTCCACAGCATAACATGGCTACTTACTCTGACTCTTACACCATAACCGCTACTTGTCTCTGGAATAATATGCCACCAAATTATTTCGAGGCTACTTCAGTGGAAGCATTCAGATTGAAAATCTATAGGCACCTTCTCGGTGAAACCGACCAAAAATGAGCAACTTAATCGTTCCTTATCACTTCTTCTATTGTTATGTATGTATGTATTTTTATTTGATAATGGTATAGTTTAGTATATGATATAAAGTATTTAAGTAGTATGTACCTATGCTATTTTTATTAGTCCTGTGCAATTTTTTCTTTAGTTCCCTTTCCTGTGCACTACCTACACATCTTTATCTACAATACACAAAGGTTATCTGGAAGAGAATGCTCTTTAGCATTAAGTTCGCCTTTGTACTAGTTTTATAAGTGCAATAAAGTATTTTTAATCAATCAATCACGTGATATTTCTATAGCATGTGTCAAATCCCGTACATTTTCGGACTCATCGACTAGCGTCATCGCTGATCGAATGTAACTTGGCTCAGCCCTCTTTTTTTTTATACAACTTATATGCCAAACGAGCATGCAGTCTACCAGATGTTAAGTGGCTACTGCAGCCTATGGATATCCACATAGAATTCAACACAAGGTATTATGTTGTTTTGATCTCTATGTGGATACGTTGCCATACTATAGCACTTAGCCGTTATGCCTATGTGCCAGTAATTACAGGAACATACCATTACTATCTAACCGGAACACAGCAGCACAAGTACTGCTATTTTGCGGCCGATAAAGGTAAGGCGGTGGTGCCCACTTCCTCGAGCTCGTTCACAAAAGTTCTACCACCCCTCTATATAGAAAACGTATTGATTCGAAGTAAATGTAACTTGCCTAAGCCCTCAGGTGTCCTAAGTTATAGTACGTTATAGTGTCCTTTGTACGTTTTTCTCTACCTCTGACGGTAAAGGATTTCTTCCCACTGACCCATATCAATCACACATCCTTTATAATGTATATTATACTGAATTAGTATTCTGCTATTACCAGTTCACACGGCTACACATCAAGCTATACATTTCCAGTATAAGCTGACCTCGCATTGTGTAGGCATTTCATAGAATGAGAGGTCAGCTTATACTGGAATTTTATAGCTTGATGTGTAGCAGTGTGTACATTACTGTTTATAAATTCTTCTGCGCTCTTACAGAATGAAGAAATAGCTTATTTGTCCAAAACCTCGACAGTTCCCTCGATTTGAAAGTATTTAAATGAAAAACGTTTTTGAAACTGTGTCAAGCTATTCTGAGTAAAATAATTATAAGCAACGTTATAAAATTCCTGCGTTTTTAAATTAAGGAATGCTTAAAAATATATAACAAGGTTAGGAGAGATAGGAAAAACAGATGAGACGGAATTATGGATATTGCGAGCCAGACTGAATACGAATGAAGCAGCTGCAAAATGACAGGAAGTACAAATAAAATTATAATGAGGAGTTGAAGTGTTTCAAAGAATACTAGTTTTAATGACTTTTTTTATAAAGGTTTCATTTTTTTATGTTATTTGTGGGGAAACAGGCTTACGGCCGACCTGATGGTAAGCGGTCACCGTCGCCTATTGACACCGGCAACACCCGGGGTATTGTCGATACGTTTCCTACACTGTAGTAACCTCTTTACATTTCTCTTGAAGCGTGCCATGTCGTAATGGGAAAACCTCAGATAGTAGCTCATTCCACATCTTGCAAGTATGGGGTAGAAAAGATCGCGTGAAGCGTGTGGTGCGAGTGGTTTCATGAAGTTTTTTAATCACAATGTTGAATTTATTACAGAAAAAACTAAAAACAATCGCAAAAAATAACTTCATTTCTTCTTTGTCGCTATTGATCAATTAATACACGAAAATATAAACTGCGCAATTGGAATTGCGCAATCGTATTTCAGATTTTGTTAATCGTTAAATAGAACATATTATGTGTATGGATCAGGAAAATACTGATATCTCACAACTTACTAACAAAAAGCTGTTCTGGTTTTATTTAGGTTAATGTTTGGTTTAGCTAGAACACTTAATTTAATTACAAGGAAGCAACACTTCCCACCCTCGCCCATTTTTACTGTAGTATCGCCGTGCCGATGTCACTTCGCTACTTAAATTCGCTGTCGTGTTCTCTATTCGCTACTTGTGTGTATCATTCTCATTATAACTATCATAACTCTAAATCAATCTAATTTTAGTTTAATGCGAATAACATAACTTTATTAATACTAAACAAAATATGCACATGAGTGTAGTATAGGGTTGCTATTCGTCCCGATACGTCGGGACATGTCACCGTTATTAACAGTGGTGTCCCGACGTCCCGACAAGCTTTAAAATGTCCCGACATAATAATCGAGCGCTCCGTGCAGGACGCGCAAGCAGCCAACAGACGACTTTTTTATTTTAATGCAAATTTTAAATAGTTTTTTTCTTCTTATTTGTGCTATTTGGATCAGATTTTCTATTATTTTCATCTACACTACACAATCTATCATCTATCTTGGGTATTATTTTCAGGTGTGTAGGTTCCTAACATCTAGCTAGAGATACAGATGTGTATGACATAATAATACCTAGAATTTTTTTCCATTATTTCTGTTACACGCTGTATACAAAAAAAGAACTCGTAATTGTAAATGTCCCGACGGGGCCTTGGGGATATATGGCAACCCTAGTGTAGTACCTACTATGTAACAGACTTGAATTTGAGAGACCATAAGTATTTCTTTTTAATACTTACGTTTTAAAATTTTCTTTATTATAATACTAGTTGACCCGCCGAACTTCGTACCGCCTTGACATGCATATGACGCGGGCTACCTACATATGTATTGTCAATCGGCCATCATTAGCTACATTTATGTATAAGAAAATGAATTTTCGTCATAATTTTTGTAGCGTAAATTTATCTAATATTTTAATAGTTATTCTGCTATTCTTGGCGGAGACAAATCCAACAAGTCAAAGATCATCAAAATCGGTCCAGCCGTACTTGAGATATAAATTGTGTAACTAACCCGACTTTGTTTTATAAATACATACAGATTTATGTTTTTTTTTAATTATTGTTCAAAACATAACTAACTTAACTTTGTAAGACATAATTCAACATAATATTCATATGATGGGACGAGCCACTGGCACCTTAAACACAGTTTTTTTAACTAGTTCGGGAGCTTATGGATTTAAATTAACTATGTCAAACTTAATTATGTAAGTAAATACATTTTTACTTCACTTTTCTAATATATACCAAAATTATTAGTTAAAAAAATCGACACCAACCGCGAGCGGACAGGCCGTTGCGCCTGTACAACTAATAGATATTCAAACCAATTCGTTTGTATGGAGCGTCAATATATTTTTTTTCATATTTTCCTAAACTTGAATGATTAAATACTGCTTGTAATCGTAGAACATACATGGAATAGTTCGGGTAGTCGCCCTGCTCCATTTGAACATAAGTGCGTATGTAGAAACGGATAAAATTAGTAGTATTGTTTGTAAGATTTAACAAATAACCCGGGGCCCAATTCTACTAAACCAATCGCTTCACTATGACAATGGTATCATCGCAAAATGGCCACTATAGTTACCTTTTGGTATTCTACTACACAATCCATGATAAATAATCATTGATTATTGTTCCTGTAATAAGTTGCCAAATTTTCAATGGTGTTGTCATAACACCGGGCGGCGGTTTTTGACAAAGATTGTGTTAGTGGAATACCAAACCGTAACTATAGCGGCCATTTTGCGACGATACCATTGTCATAGTGAAGCGATTGGTTTAGTAGAATTGGGTCCCCGGTCAAATGGTATGTAAACATGTTTGTGCCTATATTTGAACAACTAAATTATGTCTGTTATGTAATCAAAACAAATGACGACAAATGATAGCTATAATTTTTGACTAAATGGAGTCGTTGTATTAAATTTCCTGTTCATTATGGTAGCTCGTAATAATTTCATATTTGTGTTAAATATAAACTTGAGAGCAAAAAAATCGCACATTCATGATTTTTTGACATAACTAAAAAAAAAACAAAAAATATTATGTTTCTGTAATGCAGATTCATAGTCTATTTTAATACCTATCCAGTGGTATCTGATTTGTCTTTCAATCATTACATAAAAATGCTTTTGTGGATCAATAACAAAAATGCATGTTTAGTAAAAAATTATTTATTCAAGTATTGGTGTCAAAGTTATGAAATTAAAAGATAAAATTAATTAAAAGTTTGTTATTAATACCGAGTGTTCCCTCCCCTAGCCTGAATCACTGACTCCATCCGTGTTTTCATTGATGTTACTAGACTTTTGATACTTTTTGACTTTTGACTCGATGGAGGAGCATCTCGGCCTCGAACTCTTCTTTTCAGCTCGTCCCATAGATGTTCGATGGGATTGAGGTCTGGGCTTCGAGCTGGCCACTCCATAACGGTCACATCCACCTCTTGAAGGTACTCGATCACTATGCCAGCAGTATGCGGTCTTGCATTATCTTGCATAAACAGAAAGTTTTCGCCGATAAACACAGCATAAGGTACGACGTGGCTCTCGAGTACTTCCTCAATGTATCGTATGGAAGTCAATCCTCTTGATTGGCGACCAGTATTCGGTCCGGTGATGAAGGCAAGCTCGGTTTTTGCTTCCATAGACATGCCTCCCCAAAACATGATTGATCCACCGCCATAGGCGACACGTTCTGTTATGCAGCATTGGGCAAATCGCTCTCCCGATCTTCTATACACCTTCCCCCGTCCGTCGTTGCCATGCAAGCACATCCTGCACTCATCAGAGAACAGGACTGCACTCCACTGCTCTTCGGTCCAATTCAAATGGTCTCGAGCGAACTGAAGGCGGGCTTCTCGGTGGGCTGGGGTCAATTTCGGCCCGTTTGCTGGCCTGTGTGCAGTCAGGCCACCTTCTCTCAATCGTCTTCTGACTGTCCACCGGCTAACTTCTACTTCACGAACTTCTTGAAGTCGTTGGCCAAGTTGAACTGCGTTCAAACGACGATTTCTTAAAGATGTCGTTATAAGAAAGCGGTTATCACGCTCTGTTGTAGCACGGGGACGGCCCGATCCTTGTCGCCGTTGGTAGCCACCAGTCTCTTGATACCTCTGGTATACACGCCGAACGGTAAATCGGCTCAAACTCAATTGTCGAGCCACTTGACTTTGCTTAAGCCCCGATTCAACAAGGGCAACCACTTGAGCGGCTACTTCTGGTGTAGTATCCATTTTCGTGTTCCGTTTGAAGCCAATATCAATAGAGAACCTTTCACACTGTACGTTGGTATGCAAATGATGACCATTCCCTCAATATGCACTCTTTTATACCTGCGATAAATCCCGCCGCCGGCCTTACCTGGATCGAGCGACATAAGGGGGTCTATTGTTTTGTTGCTAATGAGTTGTTTTTAAAGGTAAATGTCAACCCTTTATCAGTTCTGCGAATGCCTAGATTATGCACTTTAATTTAATTTGATTTTAATTTGCTGTAAGCTCCAAATAAAAAAAAATTTAACTTTTAAGTAAAAATGTGCGGATGTGCGATTTTATTGCTCTCAAGTGTAGATTATACATTATTATATTTTATACAGTACAAAATCAAATTTTATATGGTTTATACGTGATGAATGGGTAAATCAGTAGTAAAATAAGTCTTATTAAAATTACAGTATGTAATAGTTTTAGTTATGGGCAGCGTTTGGGAAACTTCGCAACGTCTTTTCGTCCAACATACCTCAGTGCCTTAAGACGAAAGTCTACAATCAGTGTGTGTTACCAGTGATGACATATGGAACCGAGACGTGGTCCTTCACTATTGGCCTTATGAATAAGCTCAGAGTCGCTCAACGAGCTATGGAGAGGGCTATGCTCGGGGTTTCTCTACGGGATCGAATCAGATATGAGGAGATACGTAGGAGAACTCAAGTCACCGACATAGCCCGACGGATTAGCACGTTGAAGTGGCAATGGGCAGGCCATATAGCGCGCAGAACAGATGGCCGATGGGGCCGAAAGGTTCTCGAGTGGAGGCCACGGACCGGCAAGCGCAGCGTAGGACGTCCACCCACAAGATGGGCAGACGACTTGGTAAGAACCGCAGGTCGGCGTTGGATGCAGGCCGCTTCCAACCGCAGTTCCTGGAGATCAATGAGGGAGGCCTTTGTCCAGCAGTGGACGTCCTACGGCTGATATGATGAATAGTTTTAGATTAGATTAGATCATTATTATAAATACGGGATTTATCACGTACCGTCTTATCGGTGTTTCGACCGACAATATTTCGTTAAATTATAATAATGATTGAAATCCATCACAAAAGTTTTCTAGTTAAGATTAGATTAGATAATTCTTTATTGTACACAAAGAAAACATTACAGCTAAAAAGAACAACGTAAAACTATGTGATACAATTGGCGGTGTTATCGCTGAATAGCGATCTCTACCAGACAACCTTTGGATGGAATGGGCAATATGGACATTACCTGGGGTGTAATGGTGTACCTAACGTACTACAGATACATAAATAAACTTATAATATTTTTTTTATCTAGCCTATGCCGTCCCACTGCTGAGCAAAGGCCTCCCCCTCATCTCTCCACTATTCTCGATCTTGTACTAAATCCCGCCAGTCCCTATAAAAAGCGTCCAAATCATCGCGCCACCGCTTCTTGGACCTTCCACGGTGTCGCTTTCCATCCACAGGGATATAAAATCTAAAAATAACATAAATGAATGAACCTAAATAATAACCACTTATGTATATAAGAAACATTTTGATTAATATTAAATACAAGGATATTTAGCGACAGATACTCAAATAGTGTTCAAGTATTTGTAGTGTAATAGTGTTTTAATATGACTGTCAGCTGAGCCAATAACGCAATGGAATATCATGTGGATCAAATCTTAGTGGACGTAGGTGTGAGGCAATGCAATTTTTAATAGCAGTGGTAACCGCCTACCATCAGGTGGAGAGGGCCATGTAATTTAACCATCATCATTTTTAAGAAAGCATACTTAGATTATTTTTTTTAAATATGACTGGTTTTGTGCATCAATAAGTTATTTATATATATTATTTTACAATATCTCGATATTAACTATTTAATTTTGAAGTCTAAATATTTAGACCAAAGTTTATGATTTTGTTTTATTCATCAACACACAATCGCTTCTCAACAATGCCAACCCACAACTTCAACTTCAACTCAAGTAATACATCTCTAATAAATCACATAATTAATCTAAACATTTTTTATCAGCCGGTGCTAGAAGCATGTCGGCCGATGAAAGATCAATAGTCACTAAAATAGGTTGATCCAAATACAATTAGCCTGTAAATGTCACGATGATCCAAACATGTGTTACTAAAGAAGCAGTTGCGAAGAGAGTAAAGTGGATTTAATGGATAGCGTCAGCAGATTTTTAAATAGTTGACTTAACATATCAACCATAGGATGTTCACTGCTGAGTATAGGCCTCCCAATAGATTTAGGACTTATCCCATGCGGCCTGCACGCCACGTCGTGTTGTCCTACCTTGTCGTTTTTCTAAGTTGTAGCCATCCTACGCTATATAAATTTTTTTGTATATAGAATATATAGAAATATATCCAGACCAAATATCTGCAGATCATGCAAACATTTGTTTCGCGGCGGGATTTGAACCCGCTACCTTCTGAGTCTAAGCCAGCTATTCGCCCTCTGCGCCACGGAGGTTTACGTACAAGCTAAGCGTGTTTCATTTAGCGTGCAATAAAGAGTACAATCTATCTATCTTATGTCAGACTATTAGAACCAATTTTCCTTTTTAGTCTGCACGTTTTCTGAATAATGTATTCGTTATTTCCAAACATGAACAGATGAAACTTACTGCCCCCAATTTCTAGATAAGATATTCCAGATCCTTGAACGTATAAGGCGATGAAGATAGTATAACATCACATAATTACCCTTCTGTATCAGTTGCTTAAGATATTATCTATCTCATCAAACATTCAGTAGAAGACGAGAGGGTTCATGTTCGCTGCGTGTAGGTATCTCAGCTTATTTACCTACTATGGGAGAAAGATGGATGGCAGAAGACTTTTAGTAGTCTATAAATGACAAGTGTTTGTATATAAAAAATATTGAAGATAGTCAGTAAATAAAATAGTAAGAATATATATTTTAAACTTTCGCAATCACTGTAAAATTATTTATAGGTTTCGATTGTGTTGCAATAGCCGTGATCGCGTGCAGACAGGAGTACTTGAAGCTACCGTCGAGAATTGATAGCAGCTGCAGAGACTACCCTCACTTGCTCTTTAGAATTGGAAAAGTCCACGTTCATATTGCGACACACTATACTAACCTTATTCGGCGTCGGGATAATGAATTAAAAGGTAATAGCCATTTAATATTAGTAATTATATTAATAGAAAGGCAGTGCGTATTTTTTGAGAATTTTTAAAACCAGTTTTTAAGTAAATTAAAAAAATATGCGATGAAATAATGCACATGCCCATGACCCACTTGATGTTATGTGTTTACCACTGCCTATAATAATTGCATTACCATCCAGGTTATGTCCTAATAAGACTTTGCCAACAGATAATTATAGTATACAGGTAAAAAGTCTCTTGTAATTTTGATTTTGTTATTTCAGTTTTAATTTTTTTGTATTCAATTTCTCATAAAAAAATCGTAATTTACGATGAAAATAATAATCCCAGGAGTATGAAATATGCTGAAAATTCGTTTAAATTTAATTAGTTCCTTGAAATTAAAAACACGACACAAAAAAGTGTATCAATCTTAAAAAAAAACTTTCAGTATTTTGTGGTGAGTAATATTTTTTAAATAAATCCGTGCCATATGTGCTTAAAATTTCACCAAATGTCCTTGATTTTTCTCGTTCATACTTACACTAGACATTAATTAGACACTAGATTTTAAATAGAAAATACACATCTATTGACACTATTGTGTGCTATTCAGCGCACAATAAATCCCTTCAGGATGTACAAACAATATATCAACGCAAATAACCTACGATATCAGATGTCCAGTAGCCTGTTACTCGTAAACATGTATACGACCGCAAATGTTCGTATCTAGTTTTTATTCTGTGGATCCGTCCATTCGGTCCAGTGATATAAAAGGAGACAAGAGGCATTTTTATTATATCTCCAACTGTCATAATGAATTTCAGTATCTACACTAAAAGGCATGGACAATAAAAAACAACTTTAAGTGTTATACCCGTTTTCACCACGAGAAAATTGTCTTGCGTGAATAAAAAAAGACGAATAAGCTTTAAGATTTGGAGTTCTTTACGTATATTAAGCTACCAGTTATACTCGTATCGGCGCTGCTGTAGTGTTGGCCTTTTTAGGGTTCCGTACCTCAAAATCTAAAAAAAGAAACCCTTATAAGATCACTCTCTTGTCCGTCTGTCTGTCCGTGTGTCACCACCCTTTTTCTCAAGAAAGGGTGGACCTAGCAAATTGAAATTTATACCAAATACTGAGGTCGATAGTCCTTATTTTTTTATCTAGCCTATTCTGTCCCACTGCTGGGCAAAGGCCACTTTTCTCCACTTTTCTCGATCTTGTGCTAAATCTCGCCAGTCCCTATAAAAAGCGTCCATATCATCACGCCACCGCTTCTTAGGCCTTCCACGGTGTTGCTTTCCATCCACAGGGATCCATCCAGTTACGACCCCTGCCGACCTATTTGGTTGCATGTGGGAGACATGACCCGCTCAATCCCACTTTAACTTGGCAGCCTTGATACCGACGTCAGCAATGCCGGTCCTTATTATAGTCCTTAATAGGTGTATAAAAATCAACGTCCTGAGTCAACACGATAAAAAGATATGGTCAAATTTGTAGGTACCAAAATTTACCTTAATTTTGCACTTATTTTATCTTTCGGACTTTTCCCTTTACTTGTGCTGTAAGACCTTGGTTTTAACTAAAATTGAAAATTCTAGGTCAACCGGAAGTACCCTATAGGTTTTGGGTCGAAACGCTAGTTTCCGTTGACCTTGAATCACGAAATTTGGCAGAAAGCAAGCCCAGCACAAATAAACGAAAAATTCCAAACAATAAACAAAAAAATAATTAAAGGGTTACATAGTTGACGCCAATTAAGATAGTCCTCTTAGTTGTATGGGCTCTCATACAATTTAGAGGACTAGATTAATCGGCACCAATCTCAAATAAGATAAATAAATAAAATTGTGCAACTGAATAAAATAAATATTTAAGTGGGGCTCCCATTCAACAGACATGATTTTTTGACGTTTTTAAAGACAATAGTACGGAACCATTCGTGCGCGAGTCTGACTCGCACTTGGCCGGTTTTTTTTCTAGCCTATATTTTCCTACTGCTGGGCAAAAGCCTATCGCAACTCCTTCCACTTGGCAGAGTCCCACCATTCCCTCTCGAATACATTAATGCTTTCGGAGAAACAGGCCAACATCGTAACAACTTGGGTACCTGAGGATGGACAGTGACATCAGGATCGGCCGCAAAAGCGTTGGCGTGGTGACCTTTGAGTGCTTATCAATGCTTGCCTTATGAGACGAAAAAAATAAGGAGAAACAAAGGAAGCTGTTTTCATCATCAGTTTTTTTTTAATCTGTCATTAGTAGCATTTTACTACATTATTTTAGACGTTATTGTTACTAAGGAACTATATTAAGCTAATCCTAGCTTACATGGACGAACTAATACTTTCAAATAATAATCCAATTTGGATTAGACATAATTTATGAATTAAAGCGAGGCATGGTAATTGATTGAATGAATGAATAGTACATTATTGCAAAGGCCGGGAAATAGGCAGTTGCAGGTCGAGTATGAGCTTGAAGGCCGAGCCGTAGGCGAGGACTTCACTAATACGGGACAGGCAATTGCCATTTCCACCGAGGCATATATAGTGCTTTTCTCAAAAGAATGCAGGGAAATAAAACATATTTTTTATATTATACATTTAAATTAATTGATATTAATAGGAGTTACATTTCTATAAATTTTCAAGTTAATGCCGTTTTTAACATGAACTGTACATTTCAGCATGGAATAAATTGCCCATGTAAATACTTTTTCAGTTTTAGCAATCTCATTAAAATAAGCCAAAAATACTACTTCGGAGAAAATGAGCACTTTTTCTCGTTTTTCCAACTCATAAAATTTTCATATACCTATACTTACTTTCATGTATTTTTCTTTTGATTTCGCTGGAAGCAGGTTTTCCGTTGCAAATTTGGCTTCTGATCTTAAATCAGGTGAAGTAGTGCAATCAATCTCCATTTCACTCTCTGAACCGTTGGAACTAATTTTAATTACTAAATTTATATTTACTATTTATGTAATAACAAATCAAGACGAATTTTCTATTTATCATTTTTTTAATTATCATCTGTGCCGAAAGGCAAACGCATTTATACGCGCATATAACGCTATCAGGGGTTATCAGAAGTCCGTAGAAAGAGCGGGGACACGATATCCATCAAGTCTAGTAACCTACTATACTACCGGGAGGGCGACCAACAGTCCCAAGGTGGTGTTGGGTTTCTCGTTCACAAGTCACTCATCAACAACATTATCACCATCGACAGTGTGTCGAGCAGGGTCGCGTACCTGACATTCAGAATATCTAAGCGATATTCGCTAAAGGTCATTCAGGTATATGCGACGACCTCTTCACACCTAGATGAAGAAGTAGAGTCTATGTATGAGGACATCAGCAGAGCCATACATACGAACAAAACTCACTTTGTTGTTGTTATGGGGGACTTCAATGCAAAGCTAGGCATGAGAAGCGATGATGAGTTGAGAGTAGGGCAATTTGGACATGGGCAACGGAACCCCAGGGGACAGAGTCTGGCCGATTTTCTGGAGAAAAAAGGACTCTTTATGATGAATTCTTTTTTCCAGAAGCCGCCTCACAGGAAATGGACCTGGATGAGTCCCAACGGTTCCACGAGAAATGAGATTGATTTCATCTTGACCAACAAGAAACGAATATTCAATGATGTCTCTGTGATTCACAGGGTGAAAACCGGCAGTGATCACCGAATTGTTAGAGCTACATTGAATATGAACGTTAAACTTGAAAGGTCCCGTTTGATGAAGTCTACGCTCCGATCCACTCGCGCACATATCCAAAATCTCGAGAGCTTTCAACTCAAACTTGCAAATCACTTTGACTGTCTAGAAGTCCATGCATCAGTGGACGAGATCAATAACAGGTTCGTAGAAACCGTCCATACGGTGGAGTCCCAGTTCTTTAAGACCCCCCGTACCAATAAACATCATAAACTCTCTAATGACACTTGTACCCTCATGGCTGAATGACGTTCTTTGCAACTGCCGTCTCCTGATGATGCTCAGTCACATAGACAGCTCAATAGAAAAATTTTGAAATCCTTGCAGCACGATATTCGTACCTTTAATACATCTCCTATTAAAGATACGATAGAGCGGAATAAAGGCTACAAAGTGTTCGCGAGAAATAGTTCTATTGAGCAGAGCCGCATGACGAAGCTAAAAAGGAAAAATGACAGCATAACGTCAAGTAAAGCGGAAGTGTTAAGGGAAATCGAAAGGTTCTATGGACAGCTCTACGATTCGGTCGCTAAACCTGTTTGCAGTGCGGCCAACGACCCAAGAGCCAAACTGAACCGACGTTATACCAAAAATCTTCCGGACATTAGCCTGTATGAGATCAGGATGGCCTTGAATCAGCTTAAGAACGACAAGGCTCCGGGTGAGGACGGAATCACTTCAGAGCTTCTGAAAGCGGGTGGATCGCCGCTACTTAAAGTCTTTCAGAAGCTCTTTAATTCTGCCTTGCTTGAAGGTACGGCGCGAAAAGCATGGAAATAGGGCGTGGTGGTTCTATTCTTCAAGAAAAATGACAACATCTTGCTTAAGATTTACAGACCCATCTAGATTTTGAGACATGTTTATAAGCTGTTTTCGAGGGTCATCGCGAACCGTCTCGAACGCAGGTTTGATGACTTCCAGCCTCCCGAACAAGCCGGGTTCCGTAAAGGCTACAGTACCATAGACCACATACATACGCTGCGGCAAGTCATACAGGCGACCGAAGAGTATAACTTGCCGCTATGTCTCGCGTTTGTGAACTATGAGAAAGCCTTCAATTCGATCGAAACATGGGCAGTGCTTGAGTCTCTCCAACGATGCCGTATTGACTATCGGTACATCGAAGTGTTGAAGTGTTTGTATAAAAACGCCACTATGTCAGTCCGAGTACACGAACAGAGCTCGAAGGCGATTCCCTTAAAAAAAGGCGTAGTACAGGGAGATGTCATCTCTCCGAAACTGATTACGACCGCATTTGAAGATGCCTTCAAGCTTCTGGAATGGAAAGGACTGGGCATCAATATTAACGGCGAATACATTACTCACCTTCGGTTTGCCGACGATATTGTGGTCATGGCAAAGTCGATAGAAGAGCTCGGGACGATGCTCGAAGGCCTCAATCGAGTCTCCAAACGAGTAGGGCTTAAAATAAACATGGACAAGACGAAAATTATGTCGAATGTCCATGTCGTGCCTGCCCCAGTTATGGTTGAGAACTCGGCTCTTGAAGTTGTCGATGCGTATGTAAACCTCGGACAAACAGTCCAATTAGGTAGGTCCAACTTCGAGAAAGAGGTCAATCGTCGAATCCAACTCGGATGGGCAGCGTTTGGGAAACTTCGCAACGTCTTTTCGTCCAACATACCTCAGTGCCTTAAGACGAAAGTCTTCAATCAGTGTGTGTTACCAGTGATGACATATGGAACCGAGACGTGGTCGTTCACTATTGGCCTTATGAATAAGCTCAGAGTCATACCGGCCCTATGGAGAGGGCTATGCTCGGAGTTTCGCTACGGGATCGAATCAGAAATGAGGAGATACGTAGGAGAACTCAAGTCACCGACATAGCCCGACGGATTAGCACGTTGAAGTGGCAATGGGCAGGTCATATAGCGCGCAGAACAGATGGCCGATGGGGCCGGAAAGTTCTCGAATGGAGGCCACGGACCGCCAAGCGCAGCGTAGGACGTCCACTTACAAGATGGGAAGACGACTTGGTAAGAACCGCAGGTCGGCGTTGGATGCAGGCCGCTTCCAACCGCAGTTCCTGGAGATCAATGAGGGATGCCCTCGTCCAGCTGTGGACGTCCTGCGGCTGAGATGATGATGATAACGCTATACAGCCACGTTTAACGCAATTTGTACTAAGCAAAGAGACTTCCTTTGGTAAGCCAAGAATGATAAAAGATATCCAATCAAAGAGTATTTATTAACCTAGCACGCCGTTTCATACAACATTGCTGGAGCGTTGTAATGTTCCAAATTCAAAAAACGCTCCTGCAATGGATTTGATTTTCATTGTCCGTAAATTCGATACTTCGCGTGTTCTTTTTTCGAAAATAATAACAATATTTCCATACATGTTTGAGGAAAATTCTGTAATACACCTTACAAGCTGTACATAAAACCGGAGAGACAAAAACATGGGGATGATAGAGTTGTACTTTTCTACTAAAAAAGTAATGTTAGACTTTATGTAGTTTTCAATGGAGAAGTGACCTAATTCGATAAATAAACTTTATGTGAAAAAATCGTTTTGAACTCTTGTCAATTTTATTACTTACTTAACCTCAAAATTAAAAATACGAAATACCATAAAAAACGCACACTCGTTTTTGTTTGCTTTTTTAGACCACACGACTGAAGTAAAACTTCTTTTTCAAAATAATTATTTATAAAATTGTTCAAGAACTAAATGGACTAACGAAAAGTAATCAAGAAGTCACCATTCGTGTAACGCTAGCAAATTCGCAAACGAACTACTGACTGATATTTATATGTTTATTGCACTGGCTATGAGAGGAAGAGAGAAAGAAAATGCGCGCGCGCACTGCTCTCTCTTGCTCCTAAATTGTGATACAGACAATTGGCCTGCACTGTGTCTTAGATATACAAAACGTAACTGGCTATGAGAAAAAGAAAATGCGTGCTCGCACCTATCTCTCTTGCCCCTACAGTAATATACGAAACGTAACTCTCTCTCGCTTTCTATCTTCACTAACTTATAACTCCCTCTCATCTTCTGTTTGCCTCACCCGATCACACTCTTCGTAATGCTCTCGTTACGCATTCACCAGCTTACTACCCAAGTTAATAGTGCGTAAAGAAGTTTTACTTCAAAAATTAAATTGCTAAACAAATTTTTAATTTACCGGTTCCTAACTAAAATATAATATGTAATTGTTTGTATTGTGTCTAATTATTAGTTACCTACTTACTATGTTTGCGTACATACTTTTGGTAATAGGTTGTAGACGATAATTTGGGTAGGTCGGTGGGTTGTAATTGTGTAAGTATGACTATAAAATTATGTTTAGGTAAAGGTGAAGGGTTTTTATGTAAGTATCTAATTAATGTGTAGAAGCTTGAGTGCCTCTAAGCACCGAGACAAATCTCTAGGGTTGTATAGTGCTTTACGTAATACTAACAGTATGTAACTTTTTGTACAATAAATAATATAATTGATCGAGAGAAGCCAAATCTCTAAACCAACTTGGGAAAATCGTCGCTGTATGTATGTTTGTCCGAGGATAACTTTCGAAGCATTTATCCGATCATCGTGAAATTTGGTACATATGTAGGTAGTGATAGCACAATTTTGGTGTGACTAAATACGCTACAAATGTGGGGGATTATTGTGATATTGGAAAAAAAAGAACCAATTAAAACTAACTCTCGTTACCTGTAATTTGAATGAAACTCTAGGTCAAGTATTGAATTTGAATTTCGTGCCAATATTTTTTTTGTCAAAGATTAAGGCCGGCTCGCACAACGATCCCTAAACGTATTTAGCGTAACATGTTTAAATTTTACGTATTTGTATGATTTGACAACTTCTTAAATCATATTTAGATATAAAATACGTTTAGACGTCGTTGTGCAAGTCGCCCTAAGAATACATTTTTTGTGTTTTGTTAGATTTGCGAGATCTCAGTTCGGGGCGAACCACTAGTAATAATATTGTTTGTTTAGTTTAGTGTAAAATTAAGCATTTTATATTTATCTTTTATCTGTAGTGATCGGCGTAGGTAGTGCCATTCACGGAAATTAGTGACCGTTATCTTAACATGGATATGCCTTCTAAATCCCGGGAAATACTTATATTTTTATTTTGTTTAACAGTTTTTTTTTAATTGTATTTTACATAGAAGTGACCAATACAACATGTATTTGCATACACATGTTGTGTTGGTTACATAAGTCTTCCCTTCCCTCACGCTTTTGTAGCTTTTCGCGGCTGAGGTGAGGACTTGGTTTCACTATATCTATCTAAATATGGTATCTTAAACAGTTTAACTTCATTTACATCGACATTCAGAAAAATATTCCCTGGAATCGGGGATTAAATCCTGGGGCATATCCATATTAACTTATCATTTAGGTTCATTGACCCAAAGTAGCACTACCTACGCCGATCCCTAATTATCTGTCTTGTCAGTGATTATCCGGGACCTTTGAAAACTCTGGTTTGCCCTATATTTTTTGCCGAACCCCTGTTGTCTGCAGTTAACGAACCGTAGCGGTAACCGCACCATTTCTACTGTTCTCTTTTGCTGAACTATTGTTTCACAAGTGAATACCTTGCTGCTGGTTTTATACTACGTGTATTGTTATGTACGACATTAAATGAAAACACTGGTAGGGCTAATGGCTAGTACTGCTGTAAAAAAGTAAGTTTTTTCAAATTGATTACTGCAGAAAATTTTAAATTTTCAAACAACCTTAAAAATCGAGCCATTAAAATATCAATTCATCATGTAACTAATGTTAAACTGACTAACCGGCATCGACGCAAAGGCGCCGCCGATTTACTATATAAATTGTTTATTGGAAATGTATCGATTAATGGATAATATTCAAAAATATAAATATTGCTGGACATTTCACACAGTGCTATCTAGCCCCAAACTAAGCAAAGCTTGTATTATGAGAACCAGATAACTGATAAAATAATTAATTACATATTTTTGTAAATACATACTTATATACATACATACTATAGAAAAACATCCAAACCCGCGCTATATAGCGCTGTGTGACATGTCCAGCAATATTTATTTATTTTATTTTATAACAACAAATACTAAAAAAAGAATAAAAAAAATATTTCAGGAGGCTCCCATACAACAACCGTGATTTTTTTACCGTTTTTATAGAGAATGGTACGCAATCATTCGTGCGCGAGTCCGACTCATACATAGCCGGTTTTTTTATATATATATTTATTTGTCCCGCAGCCGGAATCTAATTCTGGTCTTCATGGAATGAAGAGCAGATCTGGTAGATTATGAGTATAGGCCAATTCAGTGTCATTGATATTCAATACTCAATCGTCTATAGTACACTAGCTTCCGCCAGCGGCTTCTCACGCGTTGTTTGCCAACAAAAACTAACATATGTGTTAATCCTGGTTATAATCTACGTACATACCAAGTTTCATTGAAATCGGTTTTGCTGTTACGACGTGAAAGAGAAACAAACATCCACACATACATTCGCGTTTATAATTATTAGTAGGATACTCCAAATTGTCTAAACTATTAATTATATATGTAGATATTGATCGAGTGAAGCAAGGTTGAAGTGAAGCAAAATCAACTTGAACGAAATTGGCTTCGTGCGTCTATCTATACAATGGGCGGTTTCTGTAAATTTTTTTAATCAGCATTAATATTGCAGTTCCTCAGTGCCTTAAGACGAAAGTCTTCAATCAGTGTGTGTTACCAGTGATGACATATGGAACCGAGACGTGGTCCTTCACTATTGGCCTTATGAATAAGCTCAGAGTCGCTCAACGAGCTATGGAGAGGGCTAGGCTCGGGGTTTCTCTACGGGATCGAATTGGAAATGAGGAGATACGTAGGAGAACTCAAGTTACCGACATAGCCCGACGGATTAGCACGTTGAAGTGGCAATGGGCAGGCCATATAGCACGCAGAACAGATGGCCGATGGGGCCGAAAGGTTCTCGAGTGGAGGCCACGGAACGGCAAGCGCAGCGTAGGACGTCCACCCACAAGATGGGCAGACGACTTGGTAAGAACCGCAGGTTGGCGTTGGATGCAGGCCGCTTCCAACCGCAGTTCCTGGAGATTAATGACCTTTGTCCAGCAGTGGACGTCCTACGGCTGATATGATGTTGATGATGAATATTGCAGTTATAAAAATGTAAAATTGGCGGGTCACGTCACGTGAATGCACCCTGAAAGGTGGGCTAAGATCTCCACCGGCTGGCAATTTACAGGATGACGGCAACGAGGTAGACAACGAAAACGTTGGCGCGACGATCTGGATGGGTTGCACTCTGACTGGCAGGGGATTTCTGGAGAACGCAAGGAATGAAAGGAAATGGGAGAAATCTTTGCCAAGCAGTAGAACAGTATGGTTATTAAAAAAACTGTAAAATATTTCAGAGAAAATATGTATTTCAGTTTCTAAAAAAACACAGTCTTGTTTTTAATCTAGGATTTTCGGTATCGTAGCCATAACAAAAACAGAAACAGCTTTTGTACACACTGCTACACATCAAGCTATACATTTCCAGTATAAGCTGACCTCGCATTGTGTAGGCTTTTCGTTTGATGAGAGGTCTGCTTATACTGGAATTTTATAACTTGATGTGTAGCCGTGTGTACACTAGATGGAGATGGAGCCAGCACATGGCCCACCTAATGACAAGTGGTAACCATCGCATATTTCCAAGCATTGGCAAAAATGTGTCCTGCAGTGAGAATCGAACCCGCAAAATCAGACTAATATTATTAATGCGAAGTGGATGATGCTTTATTTGTTTGTTTGTTACTTAATCACGTTATAATGGCTTAACAGATTGCGATTAAATCTGGTATATAGATAGATTATGACCTGGATTAAAGCATTTTTACTAACAAAAAACGCGTGCGAGGCCGCTTGCGGAAGCTAGTATTGAATGAGAGAGTGATAATGATTTATTGTTAAACCAAATTAAAATAACTTAACATAGAAACTTAAAGACTAATACATGGTGGTACAATGGGCGGCCTTATCGCTCAAAGCGATCTCTTCCAGGCAGCTCTTGGATGGACTGGATTGAAAAACCGTGTGAGGAGGTGGTGTTGCAATAAATACATAATTATGGAGGATCAAAATAAATAATTTTATACCTGAACCTATAATATACCTATAAATACTTACATTAAATAACACATAAAAGAATGAAAGGTTAACATAGTGCACTTGCATTTTTATGTATAAATAGTTTTATTTCTAGGATAACATGGGTGTTAGTCTTGTGATTATGCACTACAGCGTTGGAACCAGAAAAGAAAAGATGTCATGAACAATTTTAAACATAGGTGCTAGTTTACATACAGGTACTAATTATAATCATTATTATAAATACGGGATCTATCACGTACCGTCTTATCGGTGTTTCGACCGACAATGTTTCGGTTCAATTCGTGAACCTTCATCAGGGTGAGTGCGATCCGCTCCGAATAACGTCTCGCCTCGCACTCTACTAAGTCTAAGTTTATTGTAAAATCAAATACTTTAATACCTTGCTCTAAGTTTAAAAACTTGCGTTTAGACGCAAGGGAAAAATGTATAAACAATTGACTAATAACCCAACCTATCGCAATGGTCGTGTTTTTAAAAATACAGCGATAATATAACAGGTTTTGTCAGTGGTGGATTCACACATTTCCCGAGTATAGGCTGTTAAATTTTTGCCGCCCTTCATTCCAACAAGTTAAGTTATAGTTTTTGGTTATATTTCTGAGCGAATCGATAAGGCGGCTAAATGTAGTATGCTACTGGTTGGGAGCCGCGAACTGGGTGTTATACCACAGAAAATAGAAGTTTGTGGTACCGTTGCTTAAATGTACAATGAAAGGGAAGAGGGAAAAGTCATCGTAAAGATGGCTTATAGACTTCTTTCTGCAAAATACTTATCAGAAAAAAAAACGGTCCCCAAATTTGCCGCTCCTAAAATCTGCCGCCCTAGGCTCAAGCCTAGCCTGTGGGTAAATCCGCCACTGGTTTTCGTAAGTCAATGTTTCAGAAATATATAGAACAAAAAATTTAAATGAGCAAAAAATGCTTCCATTTCGCTAATTAACTTGTTTGAACTCTCTTCAGTATTCGAGTTATTTAATTACTTTTATCTTTGAAATTCAATCTTTCTTATCCAATTTTTAGAATTATCGCAACCATAATGACGCGCTACTTTAGATATAGTTAATCGATCGAAGCGAGATCTCTAAATCAACTTGGACAAATCGGCATTGTATGTATGTGTGTTTATCCGAAGATAACTTTCGAAGCGTTGGTCCGATCATCGAGAAATTTAATACATAAGTAGGTTATTGCTAGCACAATTTTGGTGTGACTAAATGAGCTAAAAATGTGGGGGGTGTTGTTGAGATATTGGGGTTCAAGAGGGGTAAAAAAATTAAAATGAGACTATTAAGTAGGACATCAAATGAAAGGTATTTATTAGAGTATTTTTATTCCGTATTTGTTTTTAGTAAATTCTTTATAGTTTTTGAGTTAGTAGCCATCATAAATACAGAGCTTTGACAAAATTCACAGGGTACACCAGTGACCCCACAGTACTGTAATTTGGTATGCGTGTAGCTTAAGTGACACAAATATAGAAAAAAGTCTGAAATCCAAAAAAAAACTGCAAATTGTACCCCAAAAAAGCGTAACCAAAATTATGAACTTTCGTTATCTGTAATTTGAATGAAACTGTAGGTCAAGCAAGTTGGTTACTCATTTCGTGGCACTATTTTATTGGTCAAAGATTAAGGCCGCCTTGCACAACGTTCCCTAAACGTATTTAGCGACTTAACATGTTTAAATTTTACGTATTTGTTTGATTTGACAACTCCTTAAAACATATTTAGCCCCTAAATACGTTTAGGCATCGTTGCGCGAGTCGCCCTAAGAATAATTTCTTTTGTGTATTGGGAGACTCGCGAGATCTCAGTTCGGGGGGAACTACTAGTTATATTTTAATGATTAGATGCTCAAGCCTGGGTACCACCTGATATTGTGCAGTGTCTTAACTAGAAAAACTTGTTTCTACTTGTAATGTTTAATAATATAGGATACTGATGGTATTTCGCGCAGGGCGCGGTATAAAAATTCACGTCTAAATGAAACCGCGGTCGGTTGGGGAATGAATCATGCGGGGTGCGCGTTCGGTGCGGGGCAGGTCTTCCAAATTATTTAGTATTTCCTTCATGTCTGTTACCAACCCAACAATATGCAGAAAAACATTATTATTCTCGTTGATAACAACTTACTAAATACCATTGGTATGGTCATTCAGATTCTACAAAATTATTTCAAACAGACACTAATGAAATAGGAAGGACATCAAATCACTATAGTTCTGTTTTTTCATAAATATCAGGTCGTGGTCATTAGCCTAATAAAGGTGGCGTACAAAAATAGCACTTAACATTTATGAGATACTGTCTATTCTCGTGCTTGTACTTTTTCGCGTGCGTGACTAGAAAACGCCCATGTTGTTTTGCTAAGGGCGCGGGCGGCGGATGAGCTCGAAGGCAAATTAAGTTTTTAATTTTTAAAAATATGGTTTAAATTTTGCGTATTATACATAAGAATTGAATGGGAAACAGGGTATGTGGGCATTCTTTTTAATTGGCATTCTTTTCCATGTAAAAAAAAACCTTTCTAAATGTTAGCTATTATACATAATATGCATAGAATTTGAAATCAACTGTAAAATATAAATTGAAGTTCTATTACATTTGCTTACGGGTCCTATCACGTTTTCTAAACACTTTCTGGGCGACTAGTCGAAGAGACGACGTTCGATCCGATAGCTGACGCTATCTGGGTGTACGCGTAAGCATGGCAATTCAGCGGGGAAATGCAGCCATTATCTTGAGCGCATTTCCGCCTGGTAGGGATTTGGAGAAGTTGAGCTAATATGATTTGGCCTTTAGATATTTCCACTGTTTTTTTCGTATAGTTTTTATGTCAACTAGTGGCGCGATGTCGATATTCGACCGTAATGCTTGGTATATTTTTTATGTCAACTAGTGGCGCGATGTCGATATTCGACCGTAATGCTTGTTATATTTTTTATGTCAACTAGTGGCGCGATGTCGATATTCGACCGTAATGCTTGTTATATTTTTTATGTCAACTAGTGGTGCGATGTCGATATTCGACCGTAATGCTTGTTATATTTTTTATGTCAACTAGTGGCGTGATGTCGATATTAGACCGTAATGCTTGTTATACTTTTTATGTCAACTAGTGGCGCGATGTCGATATTCGACCGTTATGCTTGTTATATTTTTTATGTCAACTAGTGGCGCGATGTCGATATTCGACCGTAATGCTTGTTATATTTTTTATGTCAACTAGTGGCGCGATGTCGATATTCGACCGTTATGCTTGTTATATTTTTTATGTCAACTAGTGGCGCGATGTCGATATTCGACCGTAATGCTTGTTATATTTTTTATGTCAACTAGTGGCGCGATGTCGATATTCGACCGTAATGCTTGTTATATTTTTTATGTCAACTAGTGGTGCGATGTCGATATTCGACCGTAATGCTTGTTATATTTTTTATGTCAACTAGTGGTGCGATGTCGATATTCGACCGTAATGCTTGTTATATTTTTTATGTCAACTAGTGGTGCGATGTCGATATTCGACCGTAATGCTTGTTATATTTTTTATGTCAACTAGTGGCGCGATGTCGATATTCGACCGTAATGCTTGTTATATTTTTTATGTCAACTAGTGGTGCGATGTCGATATTCGACCGTAACGCTTCTTATATTTTTTATATCAACTAGTGGTGCGATGTCGATATTCGACCGTTATGCTTGTTATATTTTTTATGTCAACTAGTGGTGCGATGTCGATATTCGACTGTAATGCTTGTTATATTTTTTAGCTTTAAACTTTATATATACCAAATAACACACTCCTCCGTGGGCGTAACAATCTTAGTAAGGGCACTAAATTTTTTCTTCACATATTAATTTATATAGATCTTTAAACTAATTCAAATAATTATATTATATGCAACTGCATCTATATCTATACTTCTATACTAATATTAAAAAGAGAAAAGATTTGTATTTTTATGTGTATGTTTGTAATGAATAAACTCAAAAACTACTGTGCCGATTTCGAAAACTTTTTCATCATTAGAAAGCTACATTCACCCTGAGTGACATAGATTATATATATTGCTATAAAAGGTTAGAAATCCTTACTAAAACTTAAGTAACGTAACCCAAGGTGTAAAAAAGTGCCTTAAACGTCTTTTGTCGCATGCGCTGCGGAAACTATTGATGATAGAACAAAAATATGTTAAACAATATTGAATAACATATCAATTTCTACAAAAAACTTCGGGATACCATATGTCCAACTATTACTGATATGTTACAATAACCACTTTTTACATTTTAAAAGTTGATAGAAATACCGACCAAAATTATAATATTATAAAAGGAAAGATTTGTATTTTTGTCACGAATAAACTCAAAAACTACTGGTCCAATTTAATAAATTATTTCATCATTAGAATGCTACATTATTCATTAGTAACTAAAGCTACTTTTTATCCGATTGCGCAGAAAGAGGGTAATGTTTTTATTGACAAACCATGCGCGCATAGCTGCAGGCAGGTCAGCTAGTCTATCTATAATATAAAAATGAATCGCAAAATGTGTTGGTAAGCGCATAACTCAACAACGCCGGGACCAATTTGGCAAATTCTTTTTTTGTTGTATTTGTTATTGTCTTGACAAGGTTCTTATGAAAGAAAAAAATAAGAAAATTGCGCGCAAAATTAGAAAATTTAAGAATACTTAACCACCGTATAGAATTATATATAATCTAACCTTAGCGCTTTTATAATGTAACCTTAAGACGTTTGACATAGAATTGACAGAATGCGCGCTGCAAATATCGTCAAAGAGGATGTAACAAAAATGAATATCGATTGAAACAGATGCTTCGGTAGGAGTTATTCCAGGATATATTGTCTATATATATAAAATTTATTGCTGTTCGTTAGTCTCGCTAAAACTCGAGAACGGGTGGAGCGATTTGGCTAATTTTGGTATTGAATTATTTGTGGAAGTCATTCATTTTCTCATACATAATGATGGCCGGGGACAACAATTGACAATTCTACCAGGGTGACTTATATTGACATCCCGCGTTATACCTATGCATGTCAAGCCGATACGAAGTTCGGCGGGACCACTAGTAATATTATAAAGAGGAAAGATTTTTGTATATTTGTAACTAATAAACTCAAAAACTACAGGTCCGATTTAAAAAAATTATTCACCATTATAATGCTACATTATCCATGAGTAACATAAGCTACTTTTACCCGACTGTGAAAAAGGATGGTAATGTTTTTATTGACAAAGCATGCGCGCAAGGCTGCAGGCAGGTCAGCTAGTAATTTATATATAAATAAATGTGTGTTGAAATATTTTATTTATAAACTGAATCCATTAGTAGTCTTCTGTAGTTTTAGTATCTTTTAGTCCTATTTATAGAAAAGCGCATCCAAGTCTACTTATCCAATACCCCGATCTTATTTCAGTCTGTTTACTCTTAGAAACCTTTTAGCGGAAACGTCCAAGTTTTCAAATAATTTATCGACGCTTCATCTCATACCACGAAAGTTTCCGTGAAATATTCTCAATCAGTTTCCAGCTAAAGAAATAAATATCGATTAGGGGTTTCCTAGTAAAATACAAACTCGAATAGCACAGGAACAGTTGGAGTGGCGTTTGAAGGAGGTTGCTTATACCAAGTGTGTCACAGCAGTGGGCTATCACACAAGATGCAATTTATCATGATGATATATAAAATAAATTATGTAATTGAATAACATCCCTAAAAATTCCGATTCAAAATGGTAAAAACTAAACCCTTTTATAAAGAAGAAGAATATTTATTTTGACAAAATATACAAATACTAAAATTCAATATATACCTATATAACTAAGTAGGTACATGTAGCAAAAATTAAGATGATAATGTGACAAAAATTATGTATGAGCCTCAGTTGCCTAAACTAGACTGAAAAGCCTGTATGAAAAGAAAGCTTTTATGGTGCTACGTTGTCCGTCTGTCACAGCTGATTATCTCAGCAACTACGAAAACCATACAAAAGAGGCCAAAATGGTGATGGTTAAAATGTCAAAATAGAGTTACTATAGTGTGACCATTAGTGCTGTGCACTCCCTGAGGTATGCGCGCGGCGAGACGGGGGGGAGAATCGGCTGCTGCGCTCTGTCAGTTCGCCGTCAACGCTCGTGGCGGCAGGTAGTGTTATTCGTATCGGACTGTCTATCTCATGTGCGTCTGACATACACAGTCCGATACAAATAACACTACCTGCCGCCACGAGCGTTGACGGCGAACTGACAGAGCGCAGCAGCCGATTCTCCCCCCCGTCTCGAAGCGCGCATACCTCAGGGAGTGCACAGCACTAATGGTCACACTATAAAAGAAATACTTCAGCTCTCTCAAATTCAAGTCTGTAACATAGGAACTATACTCATGTGCTGGTTTTCTTAGTAATTAGATTATAATACATATATTTATATATATATTGTTAATATTTAACAGAAACTATGAATATATATTATGTAGGATGTATGTATGTATTTAGTGTTTAAGATATTCGCGTATGTGGGTAGTGTAGTGATAGGAACTTCGGGATACAAAAATGTACGGTATACAAAATGTTATTATATAAACTCATTTTAAGTGAACTACGGAGATACGTAGGAGAACTCAAGTTACTGATTAGCACGTTGAAGTGGCAATGGGCATGGATGGCCGATGGGGCCGGAAAGTTCTTGAATGTAGGCCACGGACCGGCAAGCGCAGCATAGGACGTCCACCTACAAGATGGGCAGACGACTTGGTAAGAACCGCAGGTCGGCGTTGGATGCAGGCCGCTTTCAACCGCAGTTCCTGGAGATCAATTAGGGAGGCCTTTGTCCAGCAGTGTACGTCCTACGGCTGATATGATAATGATGATGAAGTGAACTATAATTTGTTCTTATGAGAATAAACTCTTTAATCCGAAGTATAACTAAATTTCTGTTTAGAACAGTTTTTTAGAAATCTACCATAAGAGTTAACTCGGTTTATGAATCACATAACCAGATGGCATAGCTAAATTAACATAAATATAGGTAGGTACCCTCGATTCGCGAGCCCCACGCGTAATTCACCAGTTTTGTTTTTAAAAACAAGCACGGAAAGAAACGGAGTGGGACGAAAATGGTTGTGCATAAAAAAACTTGAGATAACCAAAACTTTTTGGTTAACGTTGTAACGAGTTTCTGAAAAATGCAAATAGCGGGTTCAGCACTGGACTGTTTTTAAAACAGTCAAGTGCTGAAAATTCGTAAAATAAGCAACACTGTTCCATTACGAAGGAAATTGAGTTTGCTCACAATGAACAGTAAATGAAAATTGATTAACCAAATTACTTTACATTTTGTCTTCGTGGACGTTTTCAATAAAATTTCCCTAAAAGTTTTTGCAATTGAGACAATGTAAAATGGTTAAATGTTCACTAGCAAAATCTGATAATTTTCTGAATTGTGGTTGAGAATCAAATATTAATTTCGAACTTTTGTATATAGGTATAACAATTACAGGATATAAAATGCCATGATCGCCTTACAGCCTCATTTATTTAATTTCCAGGAAAAATAATTAATCGAGCGAAGCGAAATCTCTAAATTGACTTACGCAAATCGGCGTTGTATGTATGTATAATATGCACGTTTGTTTGTTCCATAATAACTTTCGAAGCGTTTATCCGAACATCGTGAAACTTGGTATATAAGTAGGTAGTGATGGCACAATTTTGCTATGACTAAATTAGCTAAAAATATGGGGGGTTGTTGAGATATTGGGGTTCAAGAGGGAAAAAAAACAAAATGGGACTATCTGGTCAAGTGCTACGTCTAATAAAAGTTCTTTGTGAATACATTTTTTGACTCGTTCTTATTTTTATTTTAATATTTGTAGTTTTTAAGTTATTAGCCATAATATAAACTGAACTTTGACAAAATTAACAGAGTACACCAGTGACATTACAGTGCTGAAATTTGGTATACGTGTAGTTTTAGTGACACAAATAAAGGGAAAGTCTGAAATTCAGAATAACTGCAATTTATAACCAAAAAAATAACCATTTAACATGAGCTCCTGTTACCTGTAATTTAAATGAAACTGTAGGTCAAGTCATGTGGATATGCATTTCGTGGCACTATTTTGATAGCCAAAGATTACAAATAATTTTTTTTTGTCTTTATGGGAGATTCGTGAGATCTCAGTTTGGGGCGAACCACTAGTATTCACGAGTTTTATAGTTTTAAACATATTATCTCTGATCAAAAACCACAAAAAGTTAAAATGTCCACCCAACACTTTTCATTACTTTTTAAATGATGCAATCTCAAGAGATTTGATTATTATTACCTATCCTTTTCAATTTATAAATGTATTTGCTGACCTACTCTATAAAATAAGCATAGTCTTTTAGTTAGTCATATCTGTACTTCAGTAGTACACCTACCTTAGCCAGTATGGAGGACCCTCAACAGACTGCGTACCAAAATCGGCTGCTGCAGCTGTAATCTTAGTAAATGGGGTATTATAGACAAATCGGCGGCTCAATGCCAATGTGGTGTTCAGCTCAATGGCACACGTCCTTGCATGCCCATCCTGCCCTACCACCTGAACGATGGGGCAACTGATGACCTGCTCCGACGCTGCCATGAATGTGGCGACGTACTGGTCAAAATAGCTAGTCTTGAGACATCGACACGAAAAAAGAAGAAGTAGTGAAAAAAAAGAGGAACGCAAATTTTCTTTTTATCAACAAACTGTTTTTAAAAATACTTTTTAAATTTCCTGGCATTCGCGAGAAAAATTCTTAAACTTGGGTGTAAGCGATCAGTATCGTGCTCAATTAGCGGCCTCTCTCGCATTCGCTCACTACTACGCCAAAATACAATCGGGTGTACAATAGCTCACTTACAGCCCTTAATTAATAATTTACTCTTTATTAGTATGTTTGAATCGATTGGTGCAATAAAAATGTAGTAGGATTTTTTTTACATTTTTATCAGTTCGAAACTCGGGTGAGACAAAAAACATTTTATACATTTAGGAATGCAGTTTTACTGACTACTGACAAAATAAAGGAATGTTTTCGAGAAAAAAGTTCACGTGTAGTAACCCTGAGGCTATTTTAATTTTCTGATGCAAAAGGACTTTGACGTCACAATCATTAAGTGGGGGCTACTTGTATTAAGTATATATTACTGTAGCTGGTTGTGACATTATTTCTACCCATATCGATGTCGTCAATTTAATCTGTATGTTGATTGGTTCTGAAAGTTATTACGTCACTTAATAGTCATTAATATTCATGATTGCCTGTGTTTGATAGGCTTCGTCAGATTTATTGAACTTAAGCTGATTCTACACTAATAAACGTACCATCAGCATTTAACAAGTCATAGTCAAATCATTAGCGAGTTTTCACCTGTAAAGCTAATCCAAAGTTAATAAACTGAGTCATTAGATAAAAAAGTCGTCTTTGTTTGTAATTATCCCATACATTCTGATAAAGTTATAAGTTCTTCATTTGAATTCCACAAAAATTTAGTCAACTAAAATGTTCATCGAAATTTTAAGTAGAGTAACTAAGTTCAAACACCTTTAAATTACCTACAGGAAAAACTTTACTTTTGACCCCTCTAAATTTTTAAACGCCTCATAATCCCACTTAGCGTCTACAACAGGTCGTAAACCTTCGTGAAGATTTTTACTTTTTCACTTAAGATCAACTTGATAACGGTTGTTTAATAATGCCGCAAAAGTTTTATACGAAGTAGGTTGCAAGTGCTTGGCAGAATGCTTAACGAGTTTTATACTAACTGACGAGTGCCCCAACGTAAAGTTGGTAGTTTTGAGTCAATTTTAGATAACTCTAAAGTCGTAAATGACTTCATTAGATCCCTAATCATTGTAATCATTATTTTATGTGGATTCTACGAGTATACCGCCGCGGAACAAATGTTTGCATGATCTACAGGTATTTATTCTGGGTCTGGATATATTCTATATATTATAAAAGTACATATGTATTTAAAAAAAACATATACAAGTATTATATCAGTTATCTGGTTCCCATAGTACAAGGTCTTCTTATTATGGGGCTAGATAGCGCTGTGTGAAATGTCCAGCAATATTTATTTATTTATTTATACTGGATGCCCATTTAAAAAATAATCTTAAGTTTTATCTTAGAACACATCATACTATAGAGGCGTACAATATTAAATTGAAAAAGGTAGAATACAGATGTACCTTTTAAGTTCGCGTTGATATGGTGGTCAAAACGGTAAAGTAAAACTTTTTTGTGTCGTGCCCTATCACCAATATTTTGAAGACATTGTTAATTCCACAGTAAACATTTTGGGACGTCCAGCACATCAATCAATTACGTCAATTAGGGCACAATAATTTATCTACTGAAAAGCTCTTTATCTTTTAATTATCGTCACAAAACGGATTGCAGATGTCAGCTGTCAAAATACATAAACGAAAACATTGCGAAGTACTCGCATCAAAATCGTATTCAGCTAACTTCGAGTTTCACCAACTTATTTTCTATCCTTTGAAAAACAGCTAAGAGAATATCATCAGTTCAAAGGCTTTCACGTAATAAAGGTCGTTTAATAATGCCGCTGAAAGTTTCGGGCAGAAGTAGGTTGCAAGTGGCTCGCGCAGAATTCAAACGAGAATTATCCTTCTATCTTGACGCTGTACGTAAAACTATAGACTAGTGAGCTCTTGTGAATGCGAGCTTTATTGCATGTTGTTTTGCCTTGCACTTGTTGGGTTCAAATATGGGGCTTCTCGTATCTATTCATAGTTTTTTATAAATAAAGCTATCAGAAACAAAACAGGAGTACCCTAACTTGAATAATTTTGTTTTTTTGTCAAAAAAGCAAATGTTATACTATGTATATTTTACAGGCTGCGGACGCTTGGCTTCGTCAGCCATGATAAAGAAAGTACTGTCCAAAGAACGTATTATTTCGGTTCTATAATGAAACTGATATCTTAATTGAGTCAACGAATAAGTATTATAACTCAGTGTGACAATACCGCTATTGGAGACACGCCTTGCAGTGGTGATATCTACAGATCGCTTTCAATGATCTTTAGGACGTCACAAATGTTTTTTGTATTGTATATATTATGAGGTATATAACTGTAAATTATATCTGCTATTGTATATAAAATACAAAAAAACAGAAATGAATTCATAAGAGAAAAAACTAAAGTAACAGATGCACTCCACTACGCACTTAAGTTAAAATTGCGGTGGGCAGGACATGTAGCCCGACACAAGGATGATAGGTCGACCATAAGAGCGATGAGATGGGTTGGACCCAGTGGCAAAAGAAAACCAGGTCGACCAATAAAAAAGATGGACTGACTTCATCACTGAAATTGCTGGGAATCAGTGGATGACAACAGCAAAAGATAGAGAGACATGGAGTAAACAGAAGGAGGTCTATAATTAAAGAAGGAAGAAGGAAGGTAATGTGGCATTACAGGTTCCTTTGTATCGTACACGGCACACACCGCTACTTCATGTACCCGGCGTCAGCACGAACTACGCTCAAAACTCTGTTTTGTGTCGAGCAGCCCAGACTTACAACAAACATTATTCTGGCTTTGATATGTTTAATTTATCTAAAAACACATTGAAATACGAAATCAAAAGGTTACATCGATCCAATTAGGTACCTATAACCCAGGTGATTGATTGGAGCGATGAAGCCTTCTCTAATATTTCTCAGCATAACTAATATATTTAATAAGTATGTATTACAATTTCAATTATTTGGACATTTATAAAGCACCACACAATTGCAAAATACATCCACTCACACACCTTCTTACACAAACATACGCACAGTCTCACACTACGCACACAAATACACACACAACCACATCAATATGTTATTTATTACGTAGGCATATATGCCTGCATAGTGAATGATCATGTTGGTGTGAACCATAGGCCCATTTCATAGTTATGAATATAATTCATCATTGGTTATTGTTGTTTTTTAGGGATCTTTCAACTTGGAACTGTTGTTTATTGTTATTTAATATGTGTTAAATTAAGTAATCCTATTTTTAACCTTACTATAAGACATAAAAAAAATGTGTACTGTATTTTGTATTACGCTGTTGGATTACAGAAATAAATAAATAAATTCCTAATCATACTTATTATTTACAACTTAAAAAAAAATAACAAAAAAAAAAGGTAAGGGAATAAAGAAAGCTTTATTATTAATTAGTAATAAGATTGTATATTACAAGTACATATATCTTACTATGCATGTTAACAATAGTGCTAGATTAGTTGGCCCAGTACGAAGTTTCAATCTCGCAAAAGTTGGGTAATATATGCATTGTGCGGTAATGGTCCCCTCTTTATTAGTTTATGCTAAACCAAAGACACTTAATTGAGTGTCTTTGAACTTTAACAACTCTGGTCGAGGCAAATATCCTATTTGCATGACAAATTACGTTATTATATACATATTTACCTACTTTTCACTAAACATCCGTTCAGCGTTTGTTTAAATGTTTATGTTTTTTATGCAAAATTTGTATTTATAAACATAAGCCAGGTATTTACTAACTAAATACTATATTACAAGAATTACCGGTAGTTCCGGTATCTATACTTGAACTAGTATTGTAAGCCTCATCGAGGTGATCCTGTCCATGGTAATTAGGCGGGTCCACACCAGACTATCCAAAATGGATCGGGGATCCCGCGATCCGCGATCCAAAATCGTGATACGTGGATCGTGGATCGTACTAGGCCGATCTAGTTTGTTTAAACTGCGATCCTAAACTACGCTCCAAGCGATCCATAGGCGATCCGTGATTCAGTCGAACTCTTGATGGAGATAGAGTCACACGTACAGCGGCGGCGTCGAATTGCCGTGGCAGCAGCAACCTTTATTTTGCTTAAATATTTGCTATATCTAATATAATATAATTTTTTTCTTTAGGTCTTCTATTGGTTCGCAAGAAATCTGACGCCATGTATCTTCTCTTACACCTCTATTGGTATAATTAACATCTTTTGGGTCCGATAAACATTTTAATTCCTTATAAAGCGACTTTGCGAGATGTCCATGGTGTGGTGGATCACGCGAACAACACACAACCGTCCACACTGCGCGTGCCACGCAACTGAGGCACCTTTGAGGCTGGCAAAAAACCGACAACGGATCGGACGCAGCAGGGAGCGCGCGCTCCAATACGAGCGCATGGATCGCGCGCGGCACGTCCACACCGCCTGCACATTTGGATCGCGCTCCTGCCGCGTGCGATTGGAGCGCGACAGATCGTCCGGTGTGGACCCGCCTGTTAACAACTTGTAATAGTAAAAAGATAACATTCAGGATTTTCTTAAACTTTTTAGATTGACTTTATATCAGACTAGTTGACCAATCTGCGGCTTCGCACGCGTAGTTTGCCAATAAAAAGTAGTCTATGTGTTAATCCAGGTTATGATCTACATAACTGCCAAATTTCATTACAAACCGTTCAGCCGTTCCGGCGTGAAAGAGTAACAAACATCCATACATACATACATACAAACTTTCGCGTTTATAATATTATACTATAGTAGGATATTTTTAGACATTGCGCCTTCCATAGAACTTATCTCATACAAACGTAATATCTAACTCAAGGTATTTGACAGCTGATTAATAAACCATTTACCCAAATCAACTGAGTTTTACCAAGTGATTCTTCAATGAAAATCATCGAATAAACAAAAGTTGTAGATAATATACTATTTCTGGGTGACCCTGTATATACATATATATATGTATTTATATATATAATATATATATATATATTTTACTTATTTGTTTGTATGAAGGGAGTAATGGTGATGACAGGTGGAGCAGGGTAGCACTGAATGGTGGCCGAGGAATGGCTGTAGAAAGGTAGGACGTCCGGCAGCGAGATGGGTAGATGACATCGTTAGAGTCGCGGGCTGTAAATGGATGAGACTAGCGCAGGATCGTGGCGGATGATACAAGCTTGGGGAGGCCTATACCAAGTAGTGGGTGAATACGGGCTGTGAATGATGATGATGATGAGGGAGTAACCTCCGGAACTGATCCTATTCTGAAAATTATTTTATTATTAGAAAGCTACTTTATCTCTAAGTGCTATAGGTTATAGTTTATTTTGATAAATTGACAAAACAAGTAAGTCATATAACATTTTCTACTTTTATAGTGTGACCATTAGTGCTGTGCACTCCCTGAGGTATGCGCGCGGCAAGACGGGGGGGGGGGGGGGGGGGGAGAATCGGCTGCTGCGCTCTGTCAGTTCGCCGTCAACGCTCGTGGCGGCAGGTAGTGTTATTTGTATCGGACTGTCTATGTCAGACGCACATGAGATAAATATTCAAAGATGGGTCGTTATCTCGTGATATGAAATGGAAGATGAAGTTGAAACAGAATCTATGTCAGAATAACTTTCGTTAGAATATATAATTGTTTGTAAATATAAAAAATGTTCAATAAAACAAGTCCTTTGAATTATAAGTTTAGTTCTTATTTATCACCTGCATATTTTTAATAAAATATGAGTATATTTAAGTTACATTTTAATCAACTAAGTAAGTATAATATATTACAGATAGATAGCCTCCGACCATCGTCCCGCCACAAGTCTTGCCTTAGAAATGCAAACTGATATCGTAAGATATGTCCGACATGTATTGATCTCATGTGAACTCATGCAGTTTTTTCTTTGCCTCCCACCTCGCCGCTCATACCTCAGGGAGTGCACAGCACTAATGGTCACACTATAGTAACATTATCGATGAACTGTATCGAACATTTCAAGTCGTCAAGTTGCATACGCAAGAATGCTTTGTTCTCCAACAATATTGGAAACTGATGTTTCCAATAAACTTTGAAACCGGGAAGTATTCCTATTAGCTTCTTTAAACATAATCTCAAGAAATATTTACGCGCAAGTTAACACATATATTACATCAAAGCAGTTTAATAAGGCAGGAGTAAGCAAGCTAGCTAACACAGTGAAGCATGAGAACGGCTGGTTTATTTTATTTCATAGAACTTTTCAATATTCCGATTTAATAATTAGTTTAAAAAAAAAAACAAAATGTTTGGTATACCAAACCTATGCAAGTACAATATTTTTTTATATTTCATGTTAGTTATACAGTATGGCAGTAGGCCTTTATATTATGCTATATTATGCAGTAGGCATGCATTTTAAAGAAAACTTATATTTTCTTATATTAGTATATCTAGTTAGGTTACAACATAGTAAGTAGTCAACTATTCAACCAGCATAGAGATTTTAGATGTGGGTGTAATTTTTATGCAGTAACTGATACATTTCCAATAATAGTTAATATTAAAAAGTTTAACGTAAATCTGCGGCGCCTTTGCGATGATGCCGCTTAGTCAGTTTAACAGGTACCTACTTACATCATTCATGTAAGTAGGTACCTGTTAAACTGACTACTATAATCTATTTACGTATTATATACGTGCTGTTTCATTAATATTTAAGAACTTGATAAAAAAGGTATTTGAAAATTTAAAATTTTCTATTGTAATGAATTTGAAAAAAAAACCTATTTACAACAATACTAGCCCTTAGCCCTACACGTGTTTTCATTTAATGTTGTAAATAACAAAACACGTAGTAAATATCTATTCCTTTCTGATGCTCAGAATCGTACTCTAGAACCGGAAACATTGCTGCGAACCCTGGCACTCTTCGGAGAACGGTACTGAGATGCGGACTCAGGTAGCAGTATTTTTTCGCTTCTGTGGCTCTAAAAAAGTTCAAGAACCTAAATATTTTATTGAAATTCATCGATGGTTTCTAGGTAATCATTCAGTAAAGTAGCACTCTTTCACGCAGCACAGGACTGGTAAGGATGTCGTTAATAAAAACAAATTTAAGCCTAGCAGTAGATAATTATAGGTTGTGGATAATCACGGATATGTTTCTTCTGTGTTATCGTATGGTTTATTACTGTGGGGTAACTTTGTAGAGGTGAGTAGGGCTCTCAGAGTCCAAAATAAATGCGTGAGGGCTGTCTTTGGTGCTTGGTTCATGGATAGTTGTAAACCACTTCTTAAACAGCTCGATATTCAGCCGTTGGCTTGCATGCACATCAGGGAATTGTGCATTCTTGTTAAACGATACCTGGATGCTTCAAGAAGCAATCAGAAGTACTAGTTAAAAAAGCTAACTCTAGAAATCCACATAAATTATACTTACCTAAAGTCAGACTCGACATTTATAAAAGAAATGTTTATGTGAGTGTCATAAAGGTCTATAACAAATTGCCAAATACATTTAAAGAATTACCATTTATTGTGTTCAAAAAACAGTTGACAAAATGATACACTATTGTTTTTATGACATTAATGAATATTTAACCCATTCCAATGACTTTTAATTGACTTGCTTAGGTACTGTGACATTTGTTTTTATTTTGTATTGTATTGACTCTTCTATTTTTATTTTCTTATGCGTGTGTTGATTGATAATATTTTTCATAACGTTAGATATTCACATAATTTAAATGTAATTTATATAATAATTTATATTTGCACACCATCTGTATGGTAGAATATTTAAGGATCAACCAAATGTAACATCGAAACAAATGTACCTATATTCTGGCAAATAAACGTTCTGATTTCTGTGTAAGGTGTTGATATCCAACCTGGTTACTTTTGAACCAGCGGTTCTTATTACACTATGACGCCTCTCATCTGCACGATGACAAGATGAAGTTTGATTCTGCGATCAAGGATGCATCTAGTTCGCCCTGGTGTTCTGCGTTCATTAATATAAGAGGGGAATGCTTGGAGTGATAATCAACCAACACTAGTCCTTATTCCCGGAAAATATGGTCCACATAATAAAGCAATGAGGATTGTTCTGAAATAATGTTACAGCTGTGTCGAGAAATACAATCAAAAGCTCTAGTTCTTACTTTCGTGAACGAGTTTTTTACGAGAATTCTCCGCAGCGTTTTTAATACCAGTGGTACATTAAACTGTTAGTTTGTTCTGTGTCTGGAATAAAACTACTATTTTTTTGCATTAAACCTCACATTAAACTGACTAAACCATTAGTATCGCAGTGGAGTCTGTTACTTACAGAATAAAATCACTCATACGAGTAGTTCATACCTTTGCAGTCATGCAAAGGCATGCTTTATTACTTTTGATTACTCTAGAAATCTCTGCAGGGTTAGTTTCGTACGTTATTTGCGAAGTTTATTATTTTATAGTTGTTTGTTTATTTATGAAAAGCATAATTAAGGATACTCGTATTATATGGATATATTACCCGTGCGCGATAAGTTGGGACCTGAGCGCGGTGACGTCATATTGGCGTGTTTGTACCGCCCGCAAAAAAGCGAACATAACAAGCAGCCGCCCGCGGCTTCGTCTTTGTTTTTTTTTTAACCTAATTTATTATGTTACTCAGGGAGGACGCTGCTTTTTATCTAATCTTTTTTACACTATTTGAATAAAATAAAAATACAATGTTTAAGTTTATACATTTATTTTATCTATCATTTACATTATCTCATCTTCGTCCCTACTTAGTGAATTTATGCCTTCTAGAGGTTGTTCTTCGTCCTCAGTCTCACTATAATCACTTGACGAAGAGGTATCCGATAAATTTACAACATTTACTATAACAACAAAAACTACAACAACAAAACAATAACACAAACGAAAACTAAAAGAATTCCAGAGCGTGTCGTTACGTGACGTAGGCCAGTACGAGACTAAAAACCCTAGTAAAAAATAGTGATGCGAACGGTACAATACGGGCGCCATCGGGGAAGTGTAGGGGAAGCGGTCGGGGAGTCGCATTCCTAGCAGGTCCCAAGTTATCGCGCACGAGTAATATGTATATTATGAATAAGGACATTAATAGCAGGACATTGGTCTTATAATGAGCAATGAATTAATTTTAAAGTTTTCGTGTTTATGTATGTATTTGTATATTTGGTTACAGTGTCACACCTGTTAAAACCCCATTTGATTTTCAATTGAGTCCAGGGGTTAACATTATGTTTGTATATCGCCTATCAACTTTAAGACTCTTGTGATAGAAGATAAAAAAGTTGCCACAGTGAAAGAGAAGAAAAAATTATTCCACTACATTCATACTAAATGGATCACGGAATCCAGGAAAATCCTTCCAAAAATGAGAAAATCCGTGGGTAATACCGCGTGTCGCCCTAATATAATGTTACGATATGAACAATACAACATATCCACTTTCGGAAATTCGAAATAATCTTGGCATAAAACGTTTTCAATGTGTTCCAATTTTTGTTATATTTTGACTAGCATTTTTCTATGGGTCATCGGAGAGCATGTAAGTATTTAATATACTAATAGTGCCACTATCCAACCGCTAGTGCTGTTACAACACAGATTGTAATGAATGAGCTTTCAATTCAGCTCTCCATAACAAACAAAATCTACAAAACTCTAGGTCCGGCCAGATTTAGTAAAGAATTTTCGATGATCGATCGAAGCGAGATCTCCAAATCAACTTGGGCAAATCGGCATTGTATGTATGTATGTTTGTTTGTTTGTTTGTCCGAGGACAACTTTCGAAGCGTTGATCCTATCATCGGGAAATTTGGTATAAAGGTATTAGGTTAAAAAAAAATTGAAGACTATAAGGTCAAATGGGACGTCAAATAAAATGACTTCATTACTACATGTCAATCCTGTTATTATTTTTGGTTATGTAGTTTTTGAGTTATTAGCCATAATAAAAACAAAACTTACAGGGAAAATTTACAGGGTACACCAGTGACCCCACAATGGTGAAATTTGATATTCATGTAGCCTTAGTAACACAAATATGGGCAAAATTCTGAAATCCTGAATTACTGCATTTTATACCCCAAAAAAGTGTAACCAAACTACATGAACTCCCGTTACCGTAATTTGAATGAATCTGTAGGTTAAGTAAGTTGGTTGTTTATTTCGTGGCACTATTCAAAGATTACGAATAATATATTCTTGTTTTTATGGGAAACTCGCGAGATCTCAGTTCGGGGCGAATCACTAGTCTAAAATAGTTTTTGCGTTTGAACACGTGTCAGCACTTTGACCCTCAACTCAATAAACCATTAAGTCATCAGATCAACAGTATTTTTTTTTGCCACTTTTAGACGCAAAATAAATAGTAACGCTATTTATTTTGCCTCCAAAAGTGGCAAACGTCAGAAATATAAATTGAATAATTTATCAGGTTGGATAGCATTCGATAAAAACGTTCACTCATTCCTCGTTTGGCACTCGATGCTTCAATCTCTCCGAATCACAGCCCGATTGAGATCGTACATAAAAGTGCGAGTCGGACTCGCGCACGAAGGGTTTCGTACCATTATCTATGAAAACGGCAAAACAATCACGTTTGTTGTTTGGGACCCCCCCTCCGTAAATAAAATTTAATTTGTAGTATAATTATTTATTTTTAAAGCGAATAATTTAACTCAATATTCTGTGAATATTTTAAGCGTCTACCTGTTGCCCTTATAATATCAAGAAAAACGAGCAAAAAAATCACGTTTGTTGTATGAGAGCCCCCTTAAATATGTATTTTATTCTGTTTTTAGTGTATTTTGCTATAGCGGCAACTGAAATACATTATCTGTGAAAATTTCAACTGTCTAATTATTAGGGTTCATGAGATACAGCCTGGTGACAGACGAACAGACAGACAGACAGCGGAGTCTTAGTAATAGGGTCACGTTTGACCCTTTGGGTACGGAACCCTAAAAATGGATTCTGTATAATCCTACATGGTGCATTTTTATAGATGTACTATGAAAACTGTTTATTTTTGATCGAGCGAAGCGAGATCTCCAAATCCAAATGGGCAAATCGGCGTTGTATGTATACTCGTATATGTATGCATGTTTGTTTATCCGAAGATAACTATCAAACTACTAAATTTCACGATAATCGGATAAACGCTTATCCGATCATCGTGAAATTTAGTATATAGGTATGTAATGAGGGCACAATTTTGTTGTGACTAAATAAGCTAAAATCGTTAGAGGGATGTTGAGATATTGGGGTTCCAAAAGGGTAAAAAAAAAACAAAACGAGACTATCCGGTCAAGTGTTACGTCTAATAAAAGGTATTTGTATTGTGTTAGTAAATTTTGACCCCGTATTTATTTTTAGTTTAAACCTTGTAGTTTTTAAGTTATTAGCCATAATAAAAACTGAACTTTGACAAAATTCACAGGGTACACCAGTGACATACAGTGCTGAAATTTGGTATGCGCGTAGCTTTAGTGACACACATGTAGGGAAATGCCTGAAATTAAGAATAACTGCAATTTCTATCCCAAAAAAATATATCCAATATACATGAACTCCCATTACGTGCAATTTGAATGAAACTGTAGATCAAGTAATATGGTTATTCACTTTGTGTCAATAATTTGATAGTCAAAGATTACAACTAATATTTTTTTGCGAGATTTTAGTTACGGACGAACCACTAGTTACATCAAATCAACAATTACTTTTGTTAAAAAAAGGTTACCAATTAGGTATCTAACGTTATCTGACTCTATTATTCATTTTTGAATTATAGCGTAGGTCAAACCCTTTACCAATGACACGAATGTCCAATTTGCGTAGAAATAATTTCAGAGTCAACGTTAGTACATCTTTTGAAAGGGGCCTTATTTTAATTAGAATCCTTTTATAATGTTAGAAGAAAACATTTATTTTCAACTTTTGTAAATATAGCCGAAATTTTGTTTCTATAGCTTTTGCGGGCACAAATACAAATAGCTAGTACGTACCTAGTTAAATGAATTAAAAAAGGTATGTTAATACAGGGTAAATCTTCAATTATAATTGTTGTCATAACAAAATCATTCTAGACATAATTAAATTTTGCTGGACATTTCACAAAGCGCTATCTAGCCCCAAACTAAACAGAGTTTGTACTATGAGAACCAGATAACTGATAGAATACTTATATACTTTATTTTTTTATAAATATTTTTTGTTACCTATATCATACCATCGCAAATGTCTCCCTCAAGTCCTTCCAAGTATCCCTATCAGACGTTATCTCCCACCATCCTCTTTGGAAGATGTCGTGTTCAGTCTAACGCCTTCAAAATACCAGATCAGCAATTTATATCTTCATTCTATAAGGCGCTTTGTAACTAACTCATTCAAGTATTCATTCAATCATTCATCAATCTAGTTTTACCTTCGTTCACTAACTTGTCATCAAACGATTGTACTGGACGCACACGTAATTTTTATTATATGTAATCTTGTCGCAATTTTAAGGATTTATTGGTACCTGAATATCCTCTAAAGATATTACATGGTGGCGCATGAGGGGAACAATATCACCGCGACCAAAATATTAAGAAGGAAGAACGAAAATCCAATTGTAAAATCTGCCATTACCTATTACCCATCGAGTTTGGATCAAGAGGTGGAGCCTTGCAGTGGATGGACCAAAGCCACGGGTTACTTTTGAATTTATTATTTAATATAGATAACCACCTTGTAAAACAACATCACCATCATTATGTTGATGATGATGATGATTAGGAGACCTGTGTCCGGTGTTTGAAGCTCTACTTACAAATTCTGGCAAATTTAATTTTGGAACAGCATCTTTACATAGTTTCCTTTATTTGTTAGACTTTTTATTGTAACACTCAGGTTCAAAATGTAAACTGCATAAATAACTATGTTTTCGTGTCTATAATCCAAGCCTGCTCTCTGCGGACTGCTTTCACCCACTCTCTCTTTTTTAATGGATCAGTTGAAAATCTGAAAGTGTGTGAGTTCGTTCATTCATTCATATCGATATTTTTATCGATAGTGTCAAACCCTATCACCATATGATTAGAATGAACGTAATGGAGAATGAAAACTAAATGACATTATAATCCGACTCATTTTGGTGTACCACAATTTCGGTTACACTGCCCAAAAAATTAAGTACTTTTAAAATGGCGTATTAAATGCAGTAATCGTAACATATTTATTTGATTTTATGAAAATATAGTGGCTTCAATGAGATAAAATTATACTCACACGTGAAAATAAATATTAACTGCTCGGCCACTAAAGCTTTTACAAAATAATACGGCTCACTTCGTCATTTTTTTCACTATGTTTTGTCCTCGAGAACTAAAGTCACACTGACAAGACAATTTCGTTTACTATGGCAAAACGACTGAGTTTGTGGCAAGAAGGGTAAAAGCGAAAACGGCCAAGTTGCGCGTCCAGTGAAGTCCAGTGGATGGAAGACTGATGCCAGGTAAAGCCAAGCAGCCAGGGTTCGAGCAGTGGATTCGCGAAAGTTTCACATGTAGCGTCGACCGTGACGCGTCCGCCCAAAGATAAGTATCCTTCCTTCATTCATAAATCTCATCCAAACTTTCAATATTCCTATGAAATCCTTTATAACTATTCTAAATACTAATCCATTTGTGCAAATCAAAGAGTTTTTGTGCAGATAATTGCCAAAAACCCCTAAACTGTGTGACGCAATTACAGTTATTTTACAACCACCCTCAACATAAAAAAGATATTGTGCGTAGTTAATTTCTATTTTATATTTAAAAAATATTCATTCCTTAAAGTAAAATCAATATAGCCATTCTATTTTCTTTATTTGTTCTTCCCTCTTCGAAATCCCGTCTGTATCCGGTATTAAGCTCGACTTTTCCAGGAAACACCCACCGGCACGCGCGCTCATTGTGAGTAATACCTACCGCAAGGGACTTGCAGCAGTTGACCGTGACCTTGGTATCGGCCGAGAACGATCAGCTGAGCGTGCGCACCCGGCTTCCCACGGCAGGTGACATCGAAATGAGGGACGTGAGCCATTTAATTTATTTTATAAGTATAAACTATTTGAATATATTGCCGTTAACTGCGAATTTAAATTCAGTTAAATTAAGTTAATATTGATCTAAAAGAGGCAAGATCAATGGTCACTTATAAGAAATCACTTAAGTCATATACATATACTAACCAATCAATTATAATTTAGCATCAATTTTACATTAATTTATAAAAAAAATTGCATGTTACCTACATTTAATACTAATTGAATATACTTAACTGCAAATAAATTTTATATACCTATTTACAAATTTTATTTATTCTATCCACCTAATTAGCAAATACCAAAAAATTAATTAATAAAAAATAAAAAACAATTATTAATAATAACAATAATATCGTTTTCATTAATTTATAACATCTAAAATAGCACTAATGAAAAGTATACCGAAACGTAAAGAAAACGCGTAAAAAAATATCACCCATAACCTGAGAAATGACGCACGATCATAAAAGTTGGTGGGCGCGGCCCCACGCTTCGAACGAGTTCGCTTTGTTTTTGTGCTGTCCGTATCACTCTATTTTACCACAATGAAAAACCCAGTTCGGTGACTCCATTTCTATTTACTTTAAAAAATTGTTGATTTTTTAAAGTAAATATTATGTTTTCCGTAGATATTATTGTACAGTGTTCATGTTATGTTAAGTCAGCTCATTGTATTATTAATTGTTAAAAAAAAAAAAAGTGTACCTACTTATGTAAGTAGATCAGAATTTCATGTTTCTCAGTAAACGATTCATTATGTAAATTTATGAGAAATAAATAATCTTAGCGGATTAGCACGTTGAAGTGGCAATGGGCAGGCCATATAGCGCGCAGAACAGATGGCCGATGGGGCCGAAAGGTTCTCGAGTGGAGGCCACGGACCGGCAAGCGCAGCGTAGGACGTCCACCCACAAGATGGGCAGACGACTTGGTAAGAACCGCAGGTCGGCGTTGGATGCAGGCCGCTTCCAACCGCAGTTCCTGGAGATCAATGAGGGAGTCCATTGTACAGCAGTGGACGTCCTACGGCTGATATGATGATGATGATGAAATAATCTTAAACCGTAATTAGGTAATTATATATACCTAGCTGCATATTAATTTTTGTTCATAATGTCCACTCTAAGTCCTACTGAGAATAAGCACAAAAAGAATTTCTGCAAAAAGGCAAAACACTAAATTTATAAATTATTTATCACAAATATCTACCCTTTTAGAATTATATATTATTCAATTGACTGAACTGAATTAAAAGATTGCAAAGTTTGAAGCATTGTCAGTTAGGTTTGATGACTTGCAAAATGAAATAGAGGTGTTAAGTCCCGAAAGCGTTTCGACTGAAATTAATGAACGTCATAAAATCTATGATTGCCTTACCTTTAAGGCATGATCTAAGGCTGTTTAAGGCATGATCACTCTGAAAGCGACTATCGCATGGGACCGTTTCATGTTCGTGACTCCAAGCAGTGTCACAATAGCCTTCTCCACCTTCCGCCATTTTTATTTTATTTTATAATTATTTTATTATTTGTAATCATCAAGCCATCAGGTTCTATTATCCACTGCCATGATTGAGGTCTCGAATCCAGTTGACCAGCTAAAGGTCAACGTTCGTGCTCTTTTAGACAGTGGCAGCCAATAATCTATTATTACTGAGTCCATAAAAATCAGACTATTATTAAAAACTTAACCCATTGACACTCTAAAGGTTATTGGGATAAGAAACACAACCTGAACAATATTCTATGGGAATCAGTAATCCCAAGTTGAAAAACGCACAATTAGGTTGGATAATATCTGACCCCACTCAATCAGTGATGCCAAGCAATAAGATACACTGCAATCATGCTATTGTTTCAAAATCCAATGATGAAACTATTAACAAAATGTTGACTATTGACTTTTAACTATTAATAATTATTAAATTAATATTCACCATTACCTAAATTCTGGGACTTAGAAAAAAAACCCAACAAATCTACGATGAGTAACGATGAGATCGAGTGTTAAAGGCGAATGGCCCGTTTTAACGGGTAACATTCGTGAAGTTTTTCCGGAACTAAAAATTCATTCTGTGATTATGACCGAGGAATAAAATGATGCAGAGTTTTTTAGCGTTTTTATTTGAAACTGGTAAGTTATTACTAAACTTTAAAAAGAACCATGTCAACAATTTAAGTTTTAGTCAACGATTATCGATTAGACGTTTAAAGATTTTCCAAAAATTGCATTATACGATTTAAACCTTCAAATCAAATCAAAATTATTTATTGCGAATATGGGTTAGTAACAGGTGGTTAGTGATACAGTTTGAGTTCGTCCATAATCAGCGTTTATCGCATGCAATTTCAGTCAGTCTTACAAGTAGTTACTTGGAAACGATCAAATAATGATTCAATTATTTACAATATTCATCATGTCAGCTCTTACCTTAAAATAGAAAATTATTAATAAAAGTCAGATTTAATAAAATTATTCAAGGGATTTATCGCTAAGAAACTCATTATGTTGTAGTATGCCTTTTTTATTAATATTAGTTTTAAGTTTCTCTTGAAAACATTCAGACTTGAAGAACCCAGTACAGACTCAGGTAGGTGGTTATATATACGTGGAGCCATACACATCACACTCTGATTAAACAAGGCTGTCTTGTTAGGTGGGAGACAAATTTTATTATGATACCGTTTACTCTTAAGGTTTATAAAGAGGTCCATGCTTGTTTTAATGAATGTAGCGAGTTCGTAGATATACAGACATGGGAGAGTCAAAATCTTAAGCTCCGTGAAATAGGGCTTACAGCTGTCAGTTTTCTGCAACTTGCATATTGCTCTGATACACTTCTTTTGAGAGACAAATATGACAAACCTTCTTCTGACACATTTCAATAAAAGGCCTTATATATCAAAGGATATGGATTTATTTATTCATTTTATAGAAAATCAACAGCTATATCAACTAGTACAAAACAGTGAATAAGGATGAGTGCGAGGCGAGACGGTTTTCGGAGCGGATCGCACTCACCCTGATGAAGGTTCATGAATTGTACCGAAACATTGTCGGTCGAAACACCGATAATAAGATACGTGATAAATCCTGTATTTATATTAATCAGTGAATAAGGATATTTTTGTATCCTTTTCAATAAGAAACAAGCAGACGCACGGCTCAGTACCAGTGCCACCCATTCGCACTCCTCGTTTTGATTCTATATTCTTGATGCGTACAGTTCAGACTACAATTCGGGTCTATTAAAGGTGAATGTTTATAAAGTATTCTAGATCTTCATGCTCCACCTTAGACCACATCATCGCTTACAATCAGATACGATTTCGGTCAAACAAATACCTATTCGGTAAAAAATCCTTTTTGTCATGCGCAAGAACGGCCTAAGATTTTTCCTTACATATTTTTGCATTAGACTTAATCCAAGACAAGCTTTTGTGGTCAAGTTTCCTTACATAAGTATAGATTATTATGGACAACTCACCATGTGTAAGTATATATACTTAAAACATAGTAGGTACGTAATAATTAAAACAACGCATGTAAATAGAAATTTCAGGTAAAGTCTTAGAAAGCATTTTTCCTTAAAGCAAAGGACAAGACTTATCTTTTAGAACTTCACGGTTATTCGATTTGATCACGCGAATGCCAATGTGAACATTCTCCTCGTTTTTTGTAATGTGTTGTGCTATAAAAGCCAGAAACAATTGTATGTGTTTAGTGATGTGTAAGAACCTCTCATTATTATAAATATGGGATTTATCACGTACCGTTTTATCGGTATTTCGACCATGTCTTCATGATGCAAGCGACAGAGGAGTGAGTGAACCTGGTAGAGACATAGTTAGTGTTGTGTGTTTGCTTGTACCGAAAACTACCGAAGAGAGCAGCAGGGATGATAATGATGATGACACAGCCTGTCAACACATCGGGCCGGTACCGCATCCGTCTACTCGCGCGCAGAGGGCTGCGGCGCGTAGTGCGAGGTGAAACGTTCTTCGGAGCGGATCGCACTCGTGGTTCACGAATTGAACCGAAACATTGTCGGTCGAAGCATCGATAAAACTACGAGTGATAAATCCCGTATTTATAATAATGATTGAAAGCAATCACGAAAGTTTTCGAAGTAAAAAGTAACAATTTTCTCGACCAATCTTCAATTTTTACAGGATCCTCTCCATCCTAAGGTTGTTTGCAAGAGGTCGCCTTTAAGCGATAAGACTGCCTATTGTCCGATTAGTGTTTGCTCTATGGTTAACTTTATCTCATTGCTTTTAAAAAGGTATACAATAATTAATTTTCATTCATAAAATAATGTTAGTCATACATGACAATACAAGTTTTTGTCCCATAATGAGAGGCTGGTAAACATAATATGGGCTCGACTTATTTTTTGTGTAGTGAGTATGAAATTCAAAGGGTGTTATACACAAGAGGCGTTTTGGTATTCATCGTATACGACAAAAACGTTTACTGTTTACGTCGCTAATAGAACGTTTTTATGTGTGGCTAAACGTATTAAGACATAATGTCAAAATAACTCTGTGTAGCCGATAAGATGCTTCTATACGAACATTTTTTTTCACGGCAATACTCGGTGTCATGCAATATGTGGCTCAATTATTGCTGCATTGCTTGTAATCAATTGCTATTTAATACATATTGCAGATATGGGTTTTATCACGTACCGTCGTATTGGTGTTTCCGCTCGCCTCGCACTGATCAGTGCGAGGCAAGACGTTATTCGGAGCAAATCGCACTCACCCTGATGAAGGTTCACGAATTGAACCAAAACATTGTCGGTCGAAACACCGATAAGACGGTACGTGATAAATTCCGTATTTATAATAATGATTGAAATCAATCACGAAAGTTTTCTAAGTAATATTGCAGATAGTTTAACAGTGACTTTATCAGTAATTAGGTTAATGTCAACATGGCGGCGATTTGCACAACACTCAACAGTTATTGACAATGTTGTGGCAGTATGGCCAGGTACTGCAATATTAACTATCATTACAAACACATTGCGTACCAATTACAGGCTTATATTAGCTTATCTTATCTCACTTACATTGCTGGTGCTAGTTGCTAGTTTTAGAGCACCGAATTCTATAACAAAAACATGGCCTTCCAAATGGGTTTTACAACCCGCTCTCTATTTTTGTAGATAACGACCGCAAAAGTCACATAAAACACTCCAAAATCTGGCGCTATCTTTAACGATACTTCAGAAAGGCGTACCGGAAAACAAAACAAAACAATCAATGTCACTGAAGAAGCAGGTGAAGCTATAAAATGGCAAACCTTAATAAATTACAGCACCGCTCTAACTTTATTTAATGACGAAGATAAACGAGATCTTGCTACTGATCGTAGACATCCGAGCATTGCAATAGTGCACGTCAATGTGAACTATATTGGCTTATTTCTACTGAGTCTGTGTTTCCAGATAATTATTAGTAGCATGTATTTAAATGATCATTTTAATTTTGCAAAAACAGCAAACAATACATATAAACGTCATATTTTTTAATGATTGATCCTCTTGTAGTGAGACAAAATAAATAAAAAAACTATACATTAATCTGTTTGGAGCTTCGCAAAATATGTTTGAAATGTAGAAATTAAGCTCGATAGATCCATGTTGGGCCCCAAAATTAAGAGAAATAAGGATTTACTAATAAAGTTGCGATATATTTTTAACTTTGGCGGCACTTAAAAACCGCTAAATCTGTAGCTCGGTGGCGTTGTTACATAAGTACCAAATGGGTACTTACGTATCAACGCCACCGTAGTTTTTTGGGGTGGACTCTCGCCAGAACTCCACGCGAGCTTCTGGCTCCGCGCTTTTTTATAACACTCTGTGGTGTCACGCACAAGACTGCCTAGAGCCGGGGTGCTCAGTGTCGGTTTTCCCACTCATCTAGACCAATAACTAAAAAAGGGTTTCAAATATTATTTTTGAATACCATATATATTTTAAATTTACAATAGATCAATTAAATTCTTGAGGATCAAATAATATTGTCCCATTATTAGTTGAGTCTTCAAATAGCGAGTTAACATATTTTTTCTAGGGGTGTTCCGATGTAGAGTGAGTCTATTACTGATAAAAAAACTTAACTTACGGCATTATGCATATTGTATGTTATCAAAGGTTATCTGCAAGGAAATGATTTTATTCAATAAAACCGTATATTGTCTTTATTATTAATTATTTAGGTAATTCTTATGTATCTTCAAGAACTTGTGATAATAATATTATTTTCTCTAATTTATCTCCCACTAACTTTTTTATAAACCAGAATATAGTAAATAACTTGGTAAGGTAATTGTCGAAAAAACTACGTTCACTGTCGTGTATCCCGTTGCTCGAGGTCTACCTTACAATAAGGAGTAAAAAATGCGGCCAACTTTTAAAGATTAAGTTACGTCATTATAAAGGCAGGCTTCGGTGAACTTAACATTTTAAACGCAAAATCTCAGATTGGACTTAACAAATGAACGTTTTGACTAAACAAGGTTTATAGTGTTTGTTTTACACGCTAGTTTTTGCTAAGGAGTAGTAGAGTTTCTTGTGAAAGGGCTCGTCCAGGGAAGTATTACCACCATACCTATTTTTTCCGCCAAGCAGCATTACTGTGTTTCGGTTTGAAGTGTATAGTTGCCGGTGAAATTACAGGCACATAAATCTTTACACGTATATGCCCCAAGTTGATGGACGTAGGGCAGTGCATCGTAGAGCACGATTCGATACGTGACCTATGAGAATAATGGTTTATAGGCGATGTTTACCACATAACATCAAGTTGGTCATAGGCTTGTTCCATCTTTAGGTTTTGAGATTAAGATGCTTTATAATAAAGTTATTACCTTACTAGAATTTTTCTCATGAATCCTCTACAATCCGGGTTTCACCGTGGTCATAGCACCAGAACGGCCCTAACTAAAATCACCAATGAAATTTGTCAGGGTATGGATAATAGGCATGTGCCTGTGTTGTTATTGTTGGACTTCAGCAACGCCTTTAACAATGTCGACTATGACTTTGATTCTCCTGGTTGTTCTTCAATCTCTTAACATCTCTTCAATGGGTATTAATTGGTTTCAAAGTAACCTGTTTGGACGCTGGCAGCGTATTCGTATTCATGGTACTTATTTCTCGTAGTGTAGTTCGACTGCCAGTGTTCCTCAGGGCGGCGTTCTTTCTCCTCATCTATTTACTATATTTATAAACTCGATTTCTCACAATCTCTCTTCTTACTACCACCTTTATGCGAACGATCTTCAGATTTATACACAAACACCCGTCAACAACTTAAAGGTAGGTTTTGGAATAAACAACGAGGGCTTGACTCGGATCCTCACATTAAGTAAATCATACGGTATCAGTGTTAACCCCTTGAAAACGCAGTGTATAGTTTTAGGTAGCTCCAGATCGATATATAAGATTGACTGGGCTGGTCTCCCACTAATTATATTTGATAGCGTTTCAATACCTATTAGTAACTGCATGACAAAACTTAGGCGTTCTTATTGATCAGGACATGTGATGGGGATTTCATTTATCTGAGCTAAGTCGGAAGTTGTTCGCTTCGGCCGCATCATTTAGAAGGGTACGAAACTTTCTACCAAGACCCACCAAGTTGTGCTGGCCCTATCCCTCTTACTCCCTATTCTTGGCTATGCTTACGTCTGCTACACGGATCTCACTTAAAAACACTTGGACAAACTTTAGCGCCTACAGAATGTTTATATCAGGTTTATATTGGACTACAAAAATATGACCACGTTTCTGATTTTCGCAAAAAGCTCAAGTTTTGCAAAACTAAAGTTTGCAAGTTTTCAATTACCCATTTGCTACCGAAGCAGTACCTACTCATATTCTCTTTCTCTCTTGTACAGTATTTTGTTTAACCCTTCTAGTCCTTCTTATCTTAGAGAACGCTTATAATATCTCCATCTATCTAATCCATGTGCTTTGCCCTCTTTTGGGTCCTTGAAACTTAAAACTCATTTACACTCTTTTAATTTCTATGACAACTCGTTTACTGTACAAGCTATCCGTTTATGGAAATTTTTTTTACAGGCTTACGGCCCACCTGATGGTAAGCGGTCACCGTCGCCTATTGACACCGGCATCACCCGGGGTATTGTCGATGCGTTCCCTACACTGTAGAAACCTCTTTACATTTCTCTTGAAGCGTGCCATGTCGTAGCCTAATGGGAAAACCTCAGATGGTAGCTCATTCCACATCTTGCAAGTATAGGGTAGAAAAGATCGTGTGAAGCGTGTGGTGCGTGATACCCAATTGTCGATGATATATGGATGAGCTTTATTACGTTGTCGAGAAGTGCGATGGTAAAATCTCGACGATGCGATGAGATCAAATAGCTCCTCAGAACATTCTTCATTATACAGGTGGTATTATACACTGAGCGATCCGATGTCACGGCGTTGACTCAGCGGTTCCAGCCTGTCAGCGAGTTTGGGATCACCGTAGATTCTAATGGCTCTTCTTTGAAGGGAGTCAAAACAAAGCAATTGGTACTTTGGAGCTCGGTGCCAAAGATGGGAACAGTATTCTACATGCGGCCGAACTTGCGCTTTGTACAGCAATAGACGTTGTTGTGTCGTAAATTACTGTTTGGCACGGTTAAGAACTCCAAGTTTTTTGGAGGTTAGCACAGTTTTTGCTTCTAAGTGATTCCCATACTGGACCTCATTAGTAATTTCGACTCCCAGAATCCCTATACTCGCCGAGACTGGGAGAGGAATGCCCTGGAACCGTGGAGATATTGTGAAAGGGGCCTTCTTTGTGGTGAACTCACAGACTTGCGTCTTGGTTGGGTTAAAGGTTTTAACTCTCTTCCATCTTTCATTAGATCTGTCAAATCCTTTCCTATATTTAAAACGCTGTTGTGTAAGCACTATTGGTCTCCATTGTATTTTATTATTTCAAACTACCAAGTATTTTATTTATTATTAGTATTTTACTAATAAATAATGTTGATGTATTACATTATATATTAATTTTACCTACCCTGGTATCTATTTTATTTATTTAATGTATATTATTTCGCTTATGTAAGTATTATGTAAGTACAGTAAATTACTCTTTTTATTTATAAAGCTACCGTCCTTAAACGTTCTCGTAAAACTCGTTCAATCCAAAGGTTGTCTGGAAAAGATCGCTTTTAGTGATAAGACCGCTTATTGTACTATCGCGCAACAAGTTATATGTTTTAAATATATTTAAGTGTGATATACAATAAAGCGTTTTCTATTCTCTTCTATATTAGTATTCCTTATTTATTTTACAGCAAAGTAGTTAAAAAATCTCTACTAAACTGAAAAAGTTTTTGACGTAAGTGAAATTTATGAAAACGTCTAAAGGTCGAGAAGTGATTTATTAATATTAAAAGAAAAGCCTCTGAGAAACTTGTAATATAAATTAGTACCAAATTACTTGTAATAAGATAACGATACTATTCGGGGTTTTTATAGGCCATGGGAGCTGTAAGCAAATATTTTAACGTCACTTTGGTGACAATATTAAGTTCAACGAGACCTTCTGTTGATGAGTTTTTCAAAACGTCTCAAAAACGACCTTACTAAGGCAATAAACCATAAAGTTAGACTAAACTCGGAAGTGAAGAATAGCAATTCAGTTCTAACGCTGTAATTGCATGCTACAGCAATGAAAACAAATGGCCTATTAAAACCCGTAAATCTTCAGTTTCATTGCGTTGTTACTTCAGCGCTCCCGGCATACTGACTCTGCTAGGAACTTAAAATTGATTTTCCAGATCGACGCAAAATGCTCAAAATTTTGAAAAGCAAATTGTAGCTTAGTTTTAATTATATTTTATAAACTGGTTATCGAATGTAAAACGCCATTTTAGAACCAGCTGCGTATTTTAATTAATTTTCGTACTTCGATACAAAATCATTTGAAGCTCATTTTAATTTAACAAGGAAACAATATATTGATTTTGTTTATAGACAAGCAGCAATATGCTGATATTCTACATCAGAAAGAGCTGAAAGTCTGTTAATATTCACTTTTGTAGCGATGTCTTATTAATTCGTAGGCAGTTATCAAGTTTTTTTTCAAATGAGTTTATTAAAGTAGTAGAAATAGCAGATATTTGCAACTTTTTCATAAAAACACGATAAACTTTCTCAGCTATCAATGTACGAACTGATCTTAATAAATTTACTAGCTATTGTAATGAAACCCAATTAGTTTATACATTTCAGAGAGTAAATTATGGCACTGGGGAAGCTGTTTTCTGTTACAAAACTGTTCAAGAACAAAAGTAACATGAATGAAGATATCAAACGCAAGAAAACCATACCGTGGTATCTTTATAACAACGAAATTGGCTTTATGATTCCATCCCGCCAAATGGGAATCAAATAACCTTCGGTCGAAGTCATGCCATATCTGAATCCTATTGTAAATAGAGTTACGAGAGAGGTAGAGACTTGGGTTAGCCTTTCATTCTCACTATTGTCTAAAATGTTCGCAAATCGTACCGGCCGATACTCGTTATCTGATTTTCAAAGTTTCCTTTGGAGGGATAGGTGAAATATATACTATATTTAATTATACCTTCCTACTAAAGTGTTTATAAAGCTAAGCAACAATAATAAAACACTAAAAATGTGTTACGTAATTTTGCTAAGATAGTCGTTTTTTGTTTTCTAGAAGTTCATTTTTACTCTAAAAATCACTACTATATGGCATTTTATGAACAGTTGGCGCAAGTGAGATGGAAAAGCTCCAGTGTGCCATCGATTTTCCACTCTTAGACAGTGTTGCATCAGTATATTAAAATTGACGTCTAGGTGTCCCTTTCGCCATCTTCGATTCTGCAAATATTCCAATGCCTGACCTAGCTAGTTTATTGTATAAATGTTTTGAATATGAAATTTTTACTCGATTGCATAAAAGGAGGTTTTTACGTTGTATGTATGTAACATAGGTATGTATGTTATACGCATCATGTGGGCTAAATGGCTAGACGGATTTTATCAACCAAAATAAGTGCATTTAACAGCCTATTTCAAAAATAGGCATTAACTAAATGTAAATAGTAGTATACAGTTGTTAAAAAAAAGTTAAGTTTTATTTAATTTTACGCTCAATTTTCTTGAGCGTACAAATTTTTGTGCAAGTGCATACTAAAAACTTATGTTAACATGCTCCTATTTAATACCAATAAACATTATTAGCTAACAAAAAGATGAAAAAATATATTTAAAAAACAATTTACCAGACTGTAAAATAATAAACTAAAAAGAGGGTAGCAAGGTTGCGCATGCGATTAATAAAATACAGATTGTCTTTTGTCTTGACGAACTTTTGTCGCATGTGATTAAAAAAAAATTCTAAAATGCAAAAACGTTTTCTAAATATTTGGTATTTTAAGTGAAATTCCGTTATTTGATTGTATTTCGAAATTGAATTTCCATAACAGATTTATAACTGTAACAGGTTCATTAGCAGTGGTTGGCGCGGTTTCTGTGGTTTCGCACTATATTGGCGGCGGTCACGGATTCACTAACTTTAAAAATAGGAAATGGTTAGATTGAAATTCCATTTTTCTATTCCGAACCAAAATAGTAAAAACGGAACCCTTATATCCATCCTCAAATAATAATTTAGTAGCAGTTGAAATATTTTTGTCAATAACGGCGCGCGAGTATTGCTCGTGCTTGACCGGTCTTGTTTGGTAACCATTTTCTATTTGTTATCAATTTTGAGTTCGAGGTATGCCTGTTAAAATTAATGTATAGCCGGTTATAAAATAACATCTTTACATTCAAGTCTTAATAGATAGAATTCGTAAGCGATAGGACAAAAAAGTAAATATTGTACATAAAATCTTCCAAATAAAAACAAACACTGCAAAACCCGTTTCGTATTATTCTGTGAAACAACTTGAGGCTTTCAAGTTATGAGTTACGTTAGGAGATGTCATTGAGAGCCTACGTTGATGACGTAAGGTAATACTTTCTACAATTTGGCATTCTTAAATGTAAATAACATTTAACATTTCCTAGATTGAGACGTAAAATTTTAACCTTAATTTTTCCACATTGTTCTAGGTTCAAAAATTAAATAAAGGCTATAAATTCTACTGGATTAAATTGTTCACTTCATAATTACACAGAAACGTAAAACGTTGTATCAATACTGATAGTTCTATAACAAGACTGCATTGTTTAATTTTACTTAGAAAACTATTATTCGGACGAACTAAAAAATTATTCGGAAGGGATCGCACTCACCCCGATGAAGGTTCACGAATTGAACCGAAACATTGTCGGTCGAAACACCGATAAAACGATACTTGATAAATCCCGTATTTATAATAACGATTCATTGTATAAGATCTAGGATAAAGTATTTAGTTTTGGAATGTAATTACCAACTAGCTGTCAACATTCACGTAACTTGTTAGAAACAAAACATAGGTCTAAGTTTGGCTCTACTGAAGTAGACTCTTTGTGCCCGAGTCTATGCCCATCCAAGTAAGCAACACTGCTTGCTTATTCCATTGTCTTTTGACAGGCTCCGCTGTTGAGACTTGGGACGAAAGTGTTGTCTATATGTAGGTAGGTAAATACAATTCCATATACATATAACCCCCTTGCAGATCATTGTATAAGTTCAGAGATGAGCTTTTATCAATAGGCCATCTGCTTATATCAAACTTATTCTACGCAAGTGTGAATTACGATACCAACTTCGATAAGAAAACTGTGCCAAAACTTTTTTAGCTCATTCGCAATATCAAATACTAAAGTGCCGAGATAAACTCGACTAGAGTAATAAAATACAGCTTGCACAACGCCTATTCTGTACACGTTATATATCAAGCTTAGAGCGATAATAAGCAATACATTGAGCCCTAAGCCTTATTGCTTGAAGAAAATTTTTCTTACTCTTTATTTTTTAATAGTGAATGACAATAGTTAATTTATACATCTGTACGTCACGTGAAAGTTTTAATGTCGAGGAACATATTAATATATAAAAGAATAATCACGAAAAATGTACCAAATAACAAAGCCACGTAAGATCTACCTTTCAAAAAAGTTATGTGTTTTAAAGCCTCTCTGGAACCATCTAAATGATTTATCTTGTAAAAAGGGATTCACCGATCATATCACTATATTTTGTATCTGATTGGTTGTATTCTGTTTTGTGTGCCTTAAGAATAAAATAAATAAATATCTACATCAAAGAAAAAAATTTAAAAGTTTTTTTACAACTCCAACCAAAGCTCGAGATTCTTTGTAATGACTTGAATTTTAAATCAGATATTACAATTTTCCGCAGGATGCTTTTAGGGTTCCGTAGCCAAATGGCAAAAAACGGAACCCTTATGAATTCGTCGTGTCTGTCTGTCTGTCCGTCCGTATGTCACAGCCACTTTTTTCCGAAACTATAAGAACTAAACTGGTGAAAGAGTGGTAAGTAGATGTATTCTGTGAACCGCATTAAGATTTTCTTGCAAAAATAGACAAAAAAACCATCAGTTTTTGGGGGTTCCCATACTTATAACTGGAACACAAAATTTTTTTTCATCGAACCCATACGTGTGGGGTATTTATGGATAGGTCTTCAAAAATGATATTGAGGTTTTTAATATTATTTTTTTCTAAACCGAATAGTTTGCGCGAGAGCCACTTCCAAATTGGTAAAATGCGTACCCCCCTCTGCCCCTGTAACTTCTAAAATAAGAGAATAATATAACTAAAAAAAATACTTGATGTACATTACCATTCAAACTTCCACCAAAAATACTTGATGTACATTACCATGCAAACTTCCACCAAAAATACTTGATGTACATTACCATGCAAACTTCCACCAAAAATACTTGATGTACATTACCATGCAAACTTCCACCAAAAATACTTGATGTACATTACCATGCAAACTTCCACCAAAAATACTTGATGTACATTACCATGCAAACTTCCACCAAAAATACTTGATGTACATTACCATGCAAACTTCCACCAAAAATACTTGATGTACATTACCATGCAAACTTCCACCAAAAATTGGTTTGAACGAGATCTAGTAAGTAGTTTTTTTTAATACGTCATAAATTGTAAACCGCAATTTACCTTTCATTCAATCAACTCAAATATAAAAAAGTTACAACGAACTACAAAAACTTTTATACTATGTTACTTGCTGCAACGGAACCCTTCATGGGCGAGTCCGACTCGCACTTGGCCGCTTTTTTTACTATATTTTATTTTTTAGAAACATTGACGTTGCCGCGTTGCTCATAAAGCAGTCTACCGCAGGGTAACTACCTATTACATTACCCAACTTGAAGACTTTAAAAAATAAGTGACCGAAGTGCAAATAAGTTATAAGTTTAATCATACCATCTCCTTAAATACCGCATCCGTAAAAAAATATATTTCAACCGAACTCGTGAAGCGGTCAACTATTCAAAAATATAACAATAATGATATGAGAGATGGCATTGTACAAAAACCGAGTACAATGTACATCTCATAAGCAAAATCTATTAAGAAATTTAAGAGAATTATATAAATTTCATGAAACGCTAAAACGGGATCCAGGTTCTAAAATTATCCCTGCTACAAAGAAATACTCTGGTGCGAATTCTCAAGAGTGGTATATAATGTTCGGAGCGGTAAAAATGAGCCCTTTTTGCACCCCTCATCGATAAAGATTATGAAATAAGATAGAAAAACGAGATACTAGATAAGCAATTGTGAAAAAACGAAAGTCGCTGGGTTTTTCAGCAGTTAAGTTTCAATTTAGATAAATAGAACTATCTTAAAATCATATTATGTGCAAAAATATTGTTATGGGTTTATAGACTTCATCATCATCATCATCATATCAGCCGTAGGACGTCCACTGCTGGACAAAGGCCTCCCTCATTGATCTCCAGGAACTGCGGTTGGAAGCGGCCTGCATCCAACGGCAGACGACTTGGTAAGAACCGCAGGTCGGCTGCGGTTCTTACCAAGTCGTCTGCCCATCTTGTGGGTGGACGTCCTACGCTGCGCTTGCCGGTCCGTGGCCTCCACTCGAGAACCTTTCGTTTAGTTTATAGACTTATTACAAAATTATTCGATTACTTGGGTGCTTAACAAGGTAACTTGTAGGTTTGTATCTACAATAGAGAGTTTAAAATATTTATTTTGCAATTTTAACGTCAAATTTATAATCGTGGTAATAGATACTGAACTTTTAAATGTTTGACTTAGACGGGCTAATTATCTGGAAGCTATCATGGGAAATAGTTTATGTCCAGAACTAGCAATATGGTGGCATGGCAAACAAGACTTTCGATGAGAATTTCAATATATAATAATTCAATCTAAATGACAAGCGTAAGAGCATAACTGTATTATTATCATCATCATATCAGCCGTATGACGTCCACTGCTGGACAAAGGCCTCCATCATTGATCTCCAGGAACTGCGGTTGGAAGCGGCCTGCATCCAACGCCGACCTGCGGTTCTTACCAAGTCGTCTGCCCATCTTGTAGGTGGACGTCCTACGCTGCGCTTGCCGGTCCGTGGCCTCCATTCGAGAACTTTCCGGCCCATCGGCCATCTGTTCTGCGCGCTATATGGCCTACCCATTGCCACTTAATCCGTCGGGCTATGTCGGTGACTTGAGTTCTCCTACGTATCTCCTGATTTCTGATTCGATCCCGTAGAGAAACCAAGAACATAGCCCTCTCCATAGCTCGTTGAGCGACTCTGAGCTTATTCATAAGGCCAATAGTGAACGACCACGTCTCGGTTCCATATGTCATCACTGGTAATACACACTGATTGAAGACTTTCGTCTTAAGGCACTGAGGTATGTTGGACGAAAAGACGTTGCGAAGTTTCCCAAACGCTGCCCATCCGAGTTGGATTCGACGATTGACCTCTTTCTCGAAGGTGGACCTACCTAATTAGACTGTTTGTCCTAGGTATACATACGCGTCGACAACTTCAAGAGCCGAGTTCTCAACCATAACTGGGGCAGGGACGACATGGACATTCGACTTGATTTTCGTCTTGTCCATGTTCATTTTAAGTCCTACCTGTTGGGAGACTCGATTCAGGCCTTCGAGCATCGTGCTGAGCTCTTCCATCGACTTTGCCATGACCACAATATCGTCGGCAAACCGAAGGTGAGTGATGTATTCGCTGTTAATATTGATGCCCAGTCCTTTCCATTCCAGAAGCTTGAAGGCATCTTCCAATGCGGTCGTAAACAGTTTCGGAGAGATGACATCTCCCTGTCTTACGCCTCTTTTTAAGGGAATCGCCTTCGAGCTCTGTTCGTGTACTCGGACTGACATAGTGGCGTTTTTATACAAACACTTCAACACTTCGATGTACCGATAGTCAAAACGGCATCGTTGGAGAGACTCAAGCACTGCCCATGTTTCGATCGAATCGCAGGCTTTCTCATAGTCCACAAACGCGAGACATAACGGCAAGTTATACTCTCAGCGTATGTATGTGGTCTATGGTACTGTAGCCTTTACGGAATCCGGCTTGTTCGGGAGGCTGGAAGTCATCAAACATGCGTTCGAGACGGTTCGCGATGACCCTCGAAAACAGTTTATAAACATGGCTCAAAAGCGAGATGGGTCTGTAATTCTTAAGCAAGGTGTTGTCACCTTTCTTGAAGAACAGAACCACCACGCCCCCGTTCCATGCTTTTGGCGTCGTACCTTCAAGCAAGGCGGAATTAAAAAGCTTCTGAAGGACTTTAAGTACCGGTGATCCACCCGCTTTCAGAAGCTCTGAAGTGATTCCGTCCTCACCCGGCGCCTTGTCGTTCTTAAGCTGCTACAATGCTATCCTGATCTCATACAATTGTATTATATTGTCAAGTTTTTCTACATCCTGTAGAAGGCTATCTACGAGAATAGGTTTTGATATCTATAATACAACATAATGTTTTGTTGTTGGTCCTACAAAATCATCAGATCAAACACTTTCCCAATGAACGCCTCAAACCCCATTTCCAACATTCTAGAATCCAGCTTTGCACGGGTGGTTTTTTAATAAAACATTACCCTCATTTTGCGCAGTTGGCTAGAAAGTAGCCTATGTCCTTTTCCAGGACATAATCTATCTCCTTGCAACATTTCATTACGATCCGTTCAGCCGTTTAGTCGTGTAAAGGTAACAAACAAACTAACAAACATACAGAGTTATGTATGAATTAACCTTCCTCTTGAATCTCTATCTATTGCTGAAAACTACATTAAAATCCGTTGAGTTGTTTAAATGATCTAAGGTAACATACAGCGGAATCGACTTCATTTTACACTATGAAAATATGTTTTAATGCGAGGCTTCAGGCTGGGTAAGAAATCAGTAACAAAGAAGCATTAACAAATGGCAGGCCATAAAAATAAATAAAACTTTGGTCATAGGCTTTCCTTTTTATCAGGCTCTTCTAAGTCGGAAAGGGAAATACTCAGGGTCAATTCCCTTACAACCTTCAGTTTCGTGTACCCCGATAATAAATAGATCTCGCGCAGAAAGGGAAGACGTCCAAATGAAGACTTTTATGTCCTAGGGGGTTATACTATGTTTAATGCATAGGATATACCAAAATCTTCAAATTAGATTTGCTCTTGTTCAATTTTGCTTTCTTGCATTCATAACGTCTTTGGATATATTGAACAAGATATAATAATTGATCGAGCGAAGCGAGATCTCCAAATCAACTTGGGCAAATCTGCATTGTATGTTTGACAGGGTCCGAGGATAACTTTCGAAGCGTTGATCTGACCATCGTGAAATTTAATACATAGGTAGGTAATAATGACACAATTTTGGTGTGCCTAAATAAGCTAAAAATGTTGAGGGGTTGTTGAGATCTTGGGATTCAAGAGGGGTAAAAAAAACTGAAATGAGGCTAACTGGTCAACGAGGACGTCAAATGAAAGGTTTTGATTAGTACATTTAGACTCCGTTTTTATTTTTTGTAAACTCTTTATAGTTTTTGAGTTATTAAAAACTGAACTTCGACAAAATTCACAGGGTACACCAGTGACCCCACAGTGCTTAAATGCGTGTAGCTTTAGTAACACAAATCTAGGCAAAAGTCTGAAATCCAAAATCACTGCAATTTGTAACCCAAAAAAAACAATAAACTTGAACTCCCGTTACCTGAAATTTGAATGAAACTGTAGGTCAAGTCATTAGTTTTTGCACTATTTTATTAGTCAAAGATTAAGACCGGCTTGCACAACGATCCCTAAACGTATTTAGCGACAAATTTTTTTTAAATATTACGTATTTGTATGATTTGACAACTCTTTAAATCATATTTAGCCACTAAATACGTTTAGGCATTGTTGCGCGAGTCGCCCTAAAATATTTTTTTTGTTTTTGGGATACTCGCGAGATTTCAGTTCGGGGCGATCCACTAGTTATAACGTTTTCCCCGGGTTCGAGCTATTGTTTCAGTTGAATGTATAATGTCACAGGCCGCACGGTGGCAAGTTGTTGGATTTGTTGGGTCAAAATAGCGCTGTCACTAGCGTGCCTGGAATAGGGTTTTAGATAGTCTAAGTTTGCATCTTCACCATGCTGACTATTTCTTATCTGCAATTATAGACTGCCTACGCCGACAGTCTATAATTGCAGAAAAAATGCAGTCAATACGAGCAGAGCTAACTAAGCTATATACAACCACTGACCAATCCGCAGATTTGCACGGGTAGTTTTTCAATAAAAACAGTACCCTCCTTCTGCGCAGTTGGATAAAAAGTAAGCTATGTTACCCGGGGATAGTGTAGCTTCCCAACAATGAAAGAATTTTTTAAATCGGTCCCGTAGTTTTTGAGTTTCTACATTACAAACATACACACAAAAATACATAAATACAAATCTTTCCTCTGTATAATATTAGTATACATATATATAGATTACATGAAAGCATATACATTAAGAAGATTTTATACCTACTAAGGAAAAGCAGAGCTTAGACAAATTAAGCCATCGAGCAACACGAATAGATTTTCTAGAGACAATTATGACTCCAAATAAACAGTAGTAGTGTCCTTGGTTGTGTTTGAATATTCAAAACCGTGCCTCAAGTAATATACAAAAACGAATTTGAATTTGACAGTGGAGTTTGCTTTAAATTGCCTCCAATTAATTTGTGCGGGTAGCTTCTAACTTTCTCACCGAGTTATAGAAATATTACAAGTTTAGTTACTAGTGGTTCGCCCCGAACTGAGATTTCGCGAATCTTCCAAAAAACAAAATAAATATTATTGTTAGGGCGACTTGAACAACAATGCCTACACATATTTAGTGGCTAAATATGATTTAAGGAGTTGTCAAATCATACAAATACGTCAAATTTAAACATGTTTAGTCGCTAAATACGTTTAGTGATCTTTGTACATGCCGGCCTTAATCTTTAACTAATAAATTAGTGCCACAAAAAAACAACCAAATTACTTGACCTAGAGTTTCATTCAAATTACAGGTAACGGGATTTCATGTTAATTGGTTACCCTTTTTTGGAATATAAATTGCAGCTATTCTGGGTTTCAGACTTTTGCCTCTATTTGAGTTACTAAAGCTACACGAATACCAAATTTCAGCATTGTGGGGTCACTGGAGTACCCTAAGAATTTTCTCAACTCAAAAACTACAAAGGTTAAACTAAAAAAAAACGGGATATTTACTTATGAAGATCTTTCATTTGACGTCCCATTCGACCTAATAGTCTCATTTTCATTTTTTTTACCCGTCTTGAACCTTAATATCACAACAACCCCCTCAAATTTTTAGCTCATTTAGTCACACCATAATTATGCCATCACTACCTACCTATGTATAAAATTTCACGATGATCGGATCAACGATTCAATAGTTATCCTTGGACGAACAAACATACATACATACAACAAGACCGATTTGCCGAAGTTATTTGGAGATCTTGCTTGGCTCTATCAATTAAATTTTTACATTTTTTAACTCATATACAGGATGTTAGAATATTTCTCCTGAAAACTGCAGTGGGCATGTTAAACAGTGGACGTCCTGTAGCTGATATGAGTAAAATGTCTCAGAATGGATGGCAAAAATTCTATGGTACCTCTCCCAAAACATATTCATAAATATTGGCTCACAGATATTCATATCTGTATTAAATTTTACGTATCTATCAGCATCAAAAATACCATATAACGCAGGATGCGTACAAATCCTCATTTGATGTTGTCCCGGAAAATATCACTACTGATCTCAATTTGGATAAACAACAGTAGCTCCGTCTATCTTTACTAAGTATCTAAAGTAACATAAAGCCTTGTTTTTGTCAACATATTCTCGTGGGAAATTGATCTCTGTTTTCATTGTTTTAGTCATTTATATTGTTATTTTAATAATGTATTGGATAAGACCCTGTAGTTTCAATATCATTCAAACATTCGCGATCACTGTATTGTCAATAAATGACAACTAACTAACAGACTGTTGCAACCCAGTCAAAATGACGTAATTATAAATACAAAAGTAAAAATAACTGTGATAATAATTGTGATAAATATCAATAAAAACTTCAAGTTTCTTAACAATAAAATGAAAGAATCATCTCACTAATGTCGACCCTAACGTGACAGAGCCCGGTAGTACAATTGGACAGTGCATCTTCGTATCAAAAGGAAGGTTGCGGGTTCAAGTACCGTTTAGGCTTGACCATTTATGAGATGGTTTTAAAATCTTAAAATGAAAGAATTTAATAAAAAAAAAATCGATATATTAACTGCAGTCGGGCTTATAGTTATTTAAACCGATTATTTGTAACGAATGTTTTTTTCTTTGTTTAGAAAGTTTAATTGCGCATCAAAACTTTTTAATTAACATTAGTCTTTATTAAGATACCCTTATCCCTTAAAGGAATATTTGAAACTTTTGACCCATTTGGCAGTCGCCATTTTATCTAATACTATGGGGAGACTTCGCGAGATTCTCGTAGCTTGTAGGTAAATCTGTTAAGAGACGCTAACTACATTAAGAAATTTGCAGGCCGTTATTTTACTACGAGCAATTTATATACGTATTGTTTTAATTTTTCTTTTTATCTATTGTTTTTGACCTCAATAAAATACTATTTAAAAAAAACCGCCACTAAAAACGCAGAAATAAGCTGCTGTTTCAAACAAAAGACATATGTTCAGCAGTGGATATCTTATGGCTGATGTTGTATTTGTGAAAATTTGTAATTGGCCTTGTAATGAATTTTTTGCATTAATTATAATGTAATTAGTTTTTCTCTGTACCTAGCTGTAAGTTTCCTGAAAATAATACAAAAACACAAAAAAAATACCTAGTAGTTATAAGCAGTCTTTATGAGTCTTCCAATGAACAAAAAAAAATATTATTTTTAATATTTGACTAATAAAATAGTGCCCCGAAATACTAAACCATTATACTACAGTTTCATTCAAATAACAAGTAACGGGAGTTCATGCTTATTTATTTTTTGGGGTACAAATTGCAGTTATTCTAGATTTCAGACTTTTCCTATATTTACATCACTTCTTCTTCTTAGCGTGTCAATAGTTCTACTTATATTGTGTTAGATAGGTATTACCCGTGCGCGATAAGTTGGGACCTGAGCGCGGTGACGTCATATTGGCGTGTTTGTACCGCCCGCAAAAAAGCGAACATAACAAGCAGCCGCCCGCGGCTTCATCTTTGTTTTTTTTAACCTAATTTATTATGTTACTCAGGGAGGACGCTGCTTTTTATCTAATCTTTTTTACACTATTTAAATAAAATAAAAATACAATGTTTAAGTTTATACATTTATTTTATCTGTTATTTACATAATCTCATCTTCGTCACTACTTAGTGGATTTATGCCTTCTAGAGGTTGTTCTTCGTCCTCAGTCTCACTATAATCACTTGACGAAGAGGTATCCGATAAATTTACAATTAATTGCGATTCATTCGTCTCTTGTAAGAGGTCATCGTCTCAATACTTTTGTCGAAGCCTGTCCACATGGTTGACTTCTTTTTTCCAGACAACAAAACAATAACACAAACGAAAACTAAAAGAATTCCAGAGCGCGTCGTTACGTGACGTAGGCCAGTACGAGACTAAAAACCCTAGTAAAAAATAGTGATGCGAACGGTACAATACGGGCGCCATCGGGGAAGTGCAGGGGAAGCGGTCGGGGAGTCGCATTCCTAGCAGGTCCCAAGTTATCGCGCACGAGTAATACTTGGCTACATTGATGGCGTCAGGAGAAGCCATTTTTAAGTCAACCATTGTGCAGGTGTTCGGGCACAGAGGGCACATTAGCAGGTGTTTTATCGACTGTGTGGGGTCACCACAGTCGCATTGCGTTTGTCTGGGATCCCTGAACCCCCATTTGCACATATTGACTCTGCAGCGACCAACCTGTGTGCGAAGCCTATTTAAGGACTTCCACACTGGCCACGGCAAGTCGTGCCCTGGTGGAAGCTGTTCTTGAGGGGTAATGAAGTCTGGTGGTGGGGGGTTACTATCTATCCACAGTGCGCGTCTAGCAACGGATGGGTCGTTGGCCTGCGTGAAACGCTGAAAACTCTTACGACTTTTCAGGCGGCCTTGTGGAATTTGATGGCAATATAGAGGGTGTCGACTGTCATGCTCCTGCATATATTTTTCTATGGAGCAGGCCACATCCCGACGCACTCCGGGGGGTGGTATGCCTGCCAAAGGGTAGATGAGGTTTAGAGGGATTGGCTTCAGACATCCTGTTATAATACGGCATGTGTCATTCAGCGCAACATCGACGACCCTAGCGTGTGCGGACCGGTTCCAGACTGGGCAAGCATATTCGCCGGCTGAAAAGCACAATGCCAGACCCGTTGTGCGTAGGACCTCTGGAGCTACTCCCCAGTTGGTAGATGTTAATCGACGGAGGAGGTTGTTTCGTGCACCCACTTTCATTTTGGTCTTGTGGCAGTGAACCTTATAATTTAAAGACCGGTCTAACGTTACCCCCAGGTATTTTGGAAGGTTTTGTCGTTTGATAGTTACTCCTTGCCAGGTTATGTTTAATATCCGCTTGGCATGTTGATTGCGCAGGTGAAAGGCACAGGTTTGGGTTTTTGACGGATTTGGTCTGAGGCCATTGACTTCGTAGTACTCCTCCAGCTCAGTCAGCGCTGCCATAAGCTTGACTTCGGCCTCTTCAAAAGTGGATGTTTGGGTAGTCAATGCTAGGTCGTCCGCATACATAAAGCGAGTAGTAGATGGACTGCTGGGTTGGTCATTTGTATATATGTTGAAGAGAGTTGGTGCAAGCACGCTCCCTTGGGGAAGACCGTTATTAATACAACACAATGGTTCTACAATTTACATCACTAAAACTACACGAATACTAAATTTCGGAACTGTGGGGCCACTGGTGTGCCCTGTGAATTTCGCCAAAATTCAGTTTTTATTATGGCTAATAATTCAAAAACTATAACGATTTAACTTAAAATAAAAATGGGGTCGAAATGTACTAATAAAGCCTTTCATTAAAAATCCCATTTTACCTATAAGTCTTTTTTTTTACCTTCCTTGAACCCCAATATCTCAACAACCCCCTAACATTTTAAGCTCATATTTTAGTCACACCAGAATTGTACCAACACTACCTATTTATATATAAAATTTGACGATGATCGGATCGAAAGTTATCCTCGGACAAACAAATATACATACATACAACGACAATTGGCCCAAGTTGATTTGGAGATCTCGCTTTGCTCTATCAATAAGGGCATATTTACAAAAAAAAGTAAGCACCCTTTGCAAATGTATATATCCGCTTCATTCACTTTAGCTAGAATTATCGCAAGCCTCATTTTACATCGCACGAAAATTAAATTGTTACGACACGATCCTTTGAAAACTCGAGACTCTGGTGCCCTGGCAAGTCAATACTTCCCACAATTAGCTTAGTTAGGGTTTATTTAAAGTGAATATATAATGGGCATTAATAAACGCTCACAGTGTTGTCGAGTTTGGTCAATATTTTTTGTTAAACTAAATTAGTGCTTCGTTTGTGCTCAATTTCACCTGATGGCGATATAGTCCAACCTATTCAGTCTTACCTCAAAGGAACCCAAATTAGTATTTTTCAAACTTTCACGATCACTGTACATAATTATTGATTAAAACGGGTATTTATCGCGTATGTACCTTTTTATTTATTATCCCGACGTTTCGGCTGTGTTGCAACAGTCATGGTCTCGGGCTGACTGGAGTACTTGGAGCTACCGTCGGGAAGTGCGGGTAGCTGCAGCATCTACCCTCACTTGGTCTTCAGAATTAGAAATTTCCTCGTTCATATTACGACACACTACACTAACCGTATCTACGCACTGAGACGACCGATTACGGCGCGCACACCTAGCAAATTAGTTTTGCCAAATTAGTTTTGCATATGAGTTTCTTTGCGAATTTTTGTTTTTCATAACAATAATTATTACAGCAATCATAAATAAAATGTTTTAAGGTATAAAGTAGTATTTGCATTTCTTCATAAAAATATATTTTTCTGTGAAACTGCAATTTTGAATTTTTGAATTTTGTCTATTAGTTTTAAGCACAACTTAATAACACAGACTTTAAAAGTTGATAATTTGAGAATAATGACGTTTCTGTGAAGTGAGTCACTTTAATATCTTCGAAAAGACCGTTTGGGTCTGGTGTATTGACCGACAAAAATATCACCGTGTTCCAGACGAAGAAAATACTTTTCTGTGATATAGTGGTTCACCTAATTGAAGAAAACTAGTAAATGACTAAGACGATGTGAAAGTTTGTATATGGGATTATTTTTTTGTAATTCAATCGCGTCGTAACGGCTGAAAAGAGTACTGCATAAATTGACAAATTGGCAAGTTGCGACAGTGCCTGAATGGTGATCCGTTCTTTATAAACACCAATATATTTTTTTTGTTGCGGGTATTTCATTTTTTTTTAGTCAACCTGTGTCATCCCACTGCTGGGTAAAGGTCTCCCCCACTGTCTTCCAGGACTTTGGTTCGCGTGCCAAATCCCACCAATCTGTCTCGAAGGCATCGAAATCATCGCACCAGCGTCTACAAATCCTTCCTTGGCGCCGTCGCCCGTCTACAGGCACCTATTTTATTTTAACTATGTTGGGTAATTTATAATATTACAAAACATGGTAATATGTGGTAACTTATAAAGTGTTTTATTTGCATATTTTTAAAATAGCTTATTTACAATTCTATGTTTTTAATTTTTGTACTAAAAGCCATCGTGTGTTAAAATTGAGAATTATTAGGTTTTCTCTTTTCAAGATGACCGCAGTCGATCCTACTTTACATGATCTATCTACTACTAATCTATACTAATAAAGAGGAAAGATTTGTTTGTTGTGGGCTCCGAAACTACTGGACCGATTTAAAAAAAATATTTCACTGTTGGGAAGCTACACTATCCCCGGGTGACATAGGCTACTTTTTACCCAACTGCGCAGAAGGAGGGTAATGTTTTTATTGAAAAACTATGCGTGCAAAGCTGCGGATTTATCAGCAAGTGATAAATAAAATATTTGGAGTACTAACAATGTCAGATATCACAAACAACACGTCTCGAATTTGATACTAATTAACAAAATGTACTTCAGTTGCAGTAAAAATCTCAGATTTTCTATGCACTAAACACGTTGACAGAAAAAACGTCTCACATGTTTTAACATGGAATTTGTCCCAACTCATAACACAACATGTCAAAGACTTGAGCTGATATCACGTTTCCCAATACCAACGAGTATTTTATGTTTGCGGTGATCCATTCGGAGGCTTGTCGTGTTGAGGTAAACTCATGTGCGGGCCCGAATGTATCTCAATGTATTCGTTTATCACGATAAATCCTGATTGTTTGATTTGACTGCGATGATTGGTTTGTAAACTGAGGTTTGAATCATTACCATCCGTACTTAGTTGATATATAGTATTACGCATATGCCCATTCAATAATTAGCTACGCTATAACGGTATGGGGGAATAGTTCGAGCATACGCAACGTGCTTATTGCTCAAAAACGGGCAATAAGAATTATATGCGGGTTAAAAAGGACCACATCAGTAAGGAAATATTTTGAGCAACATAAAATAATGACTGTAATATCCCTGTACATATTTAAAAGTCTCATCGAAATTCACCAAAACAAGGATACAGAGTATATTAAGAAAAAAGACACGCACAACTATAATTTAAGGAATAAGGAGACACTATATGAACCAAAAGTAAGACTAGCTAAAGTGCAAAAGCAGGGAGAAGATAATAAAATATTAATGTACAATAAACTGCCAACAAACATTGTAAATTTAGAATATATTTCAGATTTTAAACAAAAAATCAAATGTTTTTTTGAAAGACATGCTTTTTATTGTTTAAATGAGTTTATGAATTTTAATTTATTAGAATCTTCCTTTGACGCAATTATTTGACATATTCTACCAATATATTTTCTTTTATTTTAATTTAGTATTGACATACCGTTTTAGTTAGGATCTTATAATTTTGTTTTGTGTATCTCTAAATCGACCTACCTACCTATCTGTTTTGTTTTAGTATTTTGTTATGACTGTATTTATAATTATAAGTATTATCATTATAATTTTTGGTGACATGATCTTTAGTTATATTATTTTAATTTAATTATTATAAGTTTTAAAATGTAAAAATTGACATGCCCGTAACAACCAATGTTATAATTAGGCTGAAATAAATAAATCTAAAAAAAAAATCTATACCACCCATTCGCACACACCGTTTTGGTTCTACGTTCTTGATGCGTACAGCTAAGGTATGTACTTTACCGTCGTCTGTTTTTCCTAATAAATGAATGAATAGGTTTCTTCTAGATCTTCACCTTAGACCACATCAGCGCTTACCATCAGGTGAGATTGTGGTTGTACGAAGTTCTGTCATGTTTAAAAAAAAGAATACCACGTTGAACTATCAACAGATTGTTTGTTGTTATGAGTTATGATGTAACTATTGCACTCAATTAATGGAAAAATGTTTGTCGATGCTGTAAATACCTCAGTCTATATACTCCAAATAATATATCAGTTAAATGTCACAGATTAAGAAAAAAATATCTAAACAAGTTTTATTGGAAAAAGTAATAAATGATAGAACTTTAATAACTTCTGAACATTACGAGCATTTGAATCGACAAGCTACACTTTTCACCGGCGATATAAAAATGGCATCTTAGTATTGGTTGTCACATGAAAGGACCTGAACTAGGCAACCGGAAAGAATGTAACACTGCACAGTATTGTACTAGTCGCTCTCTATTGATGAAATAAAATGTATAACTTTGCTACTGACACGAAAGTAGAACCATCACACTAATAGTATAAATGCGAAAGTTTGGATGTTTGAATGAATGAATGAATGAAAATTCTTTATTATACCTTACAAGCTAGACACAACAGATTTATAGAAAAAAAAACAAATAAAAGTAAGCATAATGGGCGGTCTTATCGCTTAACAAAGCGATCTCTTCCAGACAACCTTTGGATGGAGAGGATCATTGCTTAATGGAAGATTGGCCGAGGTGTAAAAAGAATAAACTTAATAATAGAAAAAGAAATTAGTTATATACATACATATTAGGTACATAAGTAACTTTAAATAAATAAATAAATATCATATATAAAATAAATAAATATGTACTTACATACTTATACTTATAATAATAATATTAGAGATCAGATGAATCATAACTCTTCATGGAGATAAAAGTTTTTGAGATGTTTGTTTGTTTGTTACTTAATTAGGCCGCAACGGCTGAACAGATTTCGTTGACTTTTGGTATATACGTAGATTATAACCTGGATCACCACTTAGGCTACCATTTATTCCATAACATTTATTCCGTTCACATGGGATAAAAATGGGATGTCAAAGTTTATATATGTATTTTGGACCTCAGAAAAACGCGGGCGAAGCCACTGGCAATAACTAGTATTTTAATAAGTTTTAGTTAGCTAAGCTAATGTTATATACATAACTCTCGAAGGGACAAGTAATTTTAAAGTCCGTTGAAATTCGACAAAGTTATTTAATTCTTTTTATCAATTTCATTCATTTAACTATATTATTTCTTAGAATAGTAATAAAAATATTTTAAATAATACCTTCTCAGTTTGTTTAACTACAACCACGACTAAGGACATTTAAATTATAATTAAACTCCACCCTTCAAATTAAGTGTTACCTATCCCACCTTTTAGGCGAGGCCTTGAAACTTATCCGAGTACTCTGCAGCTTGTTTAGCCAGTGTAAATATTCTCCTTCAAAAGTATAAAGGGTGGCTAAAAATAGAGTCGAATGGGTGACGAAAAAATATTCAATTGCTCTTAATTTTATTGATCGAGTAAAGCGAGATCTACAAATCAACGTAGGCAAATTGGCGTTGTATGTGTGTATGTATGTATGTTTGTTTGTCCGAGGATAACTTTCGAAGAGTTTATCTGATCATCGTGAAATTTGATATACATATAAGAGGTAGTGATGCCACAATTTTGGTGCGACTAAATGAGCTAAAAATGTGTGGGGGGGGGGGGGGGTTATTGAGATGGGTTAAAGAGGGGTACAATAAATTAAAATGAGACTTTTAGGTCAAATGAGACGTCAAATGAAAGATCTTCATTAGTTCATTTCGACCCTGTTTATATTTTTAGTAGTTTTTGAGTTATTGAGTTAAAAAGTGAACTTTGACAAAATTCACAGGGTACACCAGTAACCCCACAGTGCTGTAGTTTGGTATGCGTGTAGCCTAATTACCAGAAATATAGGCAAAAGTCTGAAATCCGGAATAACTGTAATATGTACCACAAAAAAGTATTATATTATTAAAAAAATATATGTAATTGTAACTGTAATTACTGTATTGTAACTGTAATTTGAATGAAACTGTAGGTCAAGTAATTTGGTTTTTATTTCGTGGCACTATTTTGATAGTTAAAGATTACGAGTAATGATAGTCAAAGATTACGAATAATATTTTTTTAGATACACCGCCGTCTTTTTTATTTTGTTTGGTCCTGTTCATACAAAGGTTGTCTGGAAGAGATCGCTTTTAGTAGACTCTAGTCTCGTAGACTCGCGAGATCTCAGTTCGGGGCGAAGTAAGAAATTCCAATTCAAACTAAAAACTTTCTATTATATAAACAATGTCAAAACAGTGCAAGGCGAGACGCAGTGCGGAGCGGATCCCAGTCACCCTGATGTAGGTTCACTAATTGGACCGAAACATTAGCGGTCGAAACACCGATAAATCTCTTGACAATAATGAATGTCAAAATAAACTTTAAAAATGCTTCATAAAAGTACACACCACAGGATAGTTTTACTGTCGCATAAATTACTGTGATAGGCGTATAATATATTTAGATAACATTATATAGATAGTAGAAAATTATACCAATGTTATCAATGTAGTCATATTGTTTTATTTAGGTATATATCGTCAAAATACATTGTTTTCAAGGAACCATGACATTTCGAGTCCATTCGAGACAATAATTGCAGCAATTAGACCTGCGAGTAAAACTTACGTGTCACTATTTTAATTCATGGTTTGCGGTTACGAAATCACGTAGCTTTTTTAGATGATATGAGGACGATATGCCGTGGGGCGCCGGCAATAGAATGTTGCCCCTCCGCTCTTGCCCGTGGATGTAGTAGGAGTCTGCTAAGGGATACCTCCGAAAGATGGGCAGCAGCGTCTTTTCGTGTTTACAATACCTATACTGCGCTCGCCAACCCGCCTGCCAAGCGTGGCGAGTATGGCAACAACCCCCTTATGGATATAGTGCAACATAAAACCAGGCCCCGAGTCCCCGGCGGGCCCGCTAATCCTGGCTACGGTAGCAGTCACGGTAACGGCGGGGCCAGGGGTGCTAAGAATCCCCGGGAGACGATCGGCTACCAAACACTACGACGACCACTGGCCCTGGTAACACACAACATCCGCACTTTGAGGACAGACGAAAAGATTATTGAGCTGGAAGAAGAAATTAGTAGATTACACTGGGACATTTTGGGGTTATCAGAAGTCCGTAGAGAGGGCGAGGACACGATATCCCTTAAGTCTGGTAACCTACTATACTACCGGGAGGGCGACCAACAGTCCCAAGGTGGTGTTGGGTTTCTCGTTCACAAGTCACTCATCGACAACATTATCACCATCAACAGTGTGTCGAGCAGGGTCGCGTACCTGACACTCAGAATATCTAAGCGATATTCGCTGAAGGTCGTTCAGGTATATGCGCCGACCTCTTCACACCCAGATGAAGAAGTAGAGTCTATGTATGAGGACATCAGTAGAGCCATACATACGAACAAAACTCACTTTATTGTTGTTATGGGGGACTTCAATGCAAAGCTAGGCATGAGAAGCGATGATGAGTTGAGAGTGGGGCAATTTGGATATGGGCAACGGAACCCCAGGGGACAGAGGCTGGCCGATTTTCTGGAGAAAGAAGGACTCTTTATGATGAATTCTTTTTTCCAGAAGCCGCCTCACAGGACATGGACCTGGATGAGTCCCAACGGTTCCACGAGAAATGAGATTGATTTCATCTTGACCAACAAGAAACGGATATTCAATATTGTCTCTGTGATTCACAGGGTGAAAACCGGCAGTGATCACCGAATTGTTAGAGCCACATTGAATATGAACGTTAAACTTGAAAGGTCCCGTTTGATGAAATCTACGCTCCGACCCACTCGCGCACATATCCAAAACCTCGAGAGCTTTCAACTCAAACTTGCAAATCGCTTTGACTGTCTAGAAGTAGATGCATCAGTGGACGAGATCAATAACAGGTTCGTAGAAACCGTCCATACGGTGGGGTCTCAGTTCTTTAAGACCCCCCGTACCAATAGACCTCAGAAACTCTCTGATGACACCCTTAACCTCATGGCTGAACGACGTTCTTTGCAACTGCAGTCTCCCGATGATGCTCAGTCACATAGGCAGCTCAATAGAAAGATTTGGAAATCCTTGCGGCACGATATTCGTACCTTTAATACATCTCGTATTAAAGATACGATAGAGCGGAATAAAGGCTCCAAAGTGTTCGCGAGAGATAATTCTATTGGGCAGAGCCGCATGACGAAGCTGAAGAGGGAAGATGGCAGCATAACGTCAAGTAAAGCGGAAGTGTTAAGGGAAGTCGAAAGGTTCTATGGACGGCTCTACGATTCGGTCACTAAACCTGTTTGCAGTGCGGCCAACGACCCAAGAGCCAAACTGACCCGACATTATACCGAAGATATTCCGGACATCAGCCTGTATGAGATCAGGATGGCCTTGAAGCAGCTTAAGAACGACAAGGCGCCGGGTGAGGACGGAATCACTTCAGAGCTTCTGAAAGCGGGTGGATCACCGGTACTTAAAGTCCTTCAGAAGCTTTTTAATTCCGCCTTGCTTGAAGGTACGACGCCAGAAGCATGGAACGGGGGCGTGGTGGTTCTGTTCTTCAAGAAAGGTGACAACACCTTGCTTAAGAATTACAGACCCATCTCGCTTTTGAGCCATGTTTATAAGCTGTTTTCGAGGGTCATCGCGAACCGTCTCGAACGCAGGTTTGATTACTTCCAGCCTCCCGAACAAGCCGGGTTCCGTTAAGGCTACAGTACCATAGACCACATACATACGCTGCGGCAAGTCATACAGAAGACCGAAGAGTATAACTTGCCGCTATGTCTCGCGTTTGTGGACTATGAGAAAGCCTTCAATTCGATCGAAACATGGGCAGTACTTGAGTCTCTCCAACGATGCCGTATTGACTATCGCTACATCGAAGTGTTGAAGTGTTTGTATAAAAACGCCACTATGTCAGTCCGAGTACACGAACAGAGCTCGAAGGCGATTCTCTTAAAAAGAGGCGTAAGACAGGGAGATGTCATCTCTCCGAAACTGTTTACGACCGCATTGGAAGATGCCTTCAAGCTTCTGGAATGGAAAGGACTGGGCATCAATATTAACGGCGAATACATCACTCACCTTCGGTTTGCCGACGATATTGTGGTCATGGCAAAGTCGATGGAAGAGCTCAGCACGATGCTCGAAGGCCTCAATCGAGTCTCCCAACGGGTAGGACTTAAAATGAACATGGACAAGACGAAAATCATGTCGAATGTCCATGTCGTCCCTGCCCCAGTTATGGTTGAGAACTCGGCTCTTGAAGTTGTCGACGCGTATGTATACCTAGGACAAACAGTCCAATTAGGTAGGTCTAACTTCGAGAAAGAGGTCAATCGTCGAATCCAACTCGGATGGGCAGCGTTTGGGAAACTTCGCAACGTCTTTTCGTCCAACATACCTCAGTGCCTTAAGACGAAAGTCTACAATCAGTGTGTGTAACCAGTGATGACATATGGAACCGAGACGTGGTCCTTCACTATTGGCCTTATGAATAAGCTCTGAGTCGCTCAACGAGCTATGGAGAGGGCTATGCTCGGGGTTTCTCTACGGGATCGAATCAGAAATGAGGAGATACGTAGGAGAACTCAAGTCACCGACATAGCCCGACGGATTAGCACGTTGAAGTGGGAATGGGCAGGCCATATAGCGCGCAAAACAGATGGCCGATGGGGCCGAAAGGTTCTCGAGTGGAGGCCACGGACCGGCAAGCGCAGCGTAGGACGTCCACCCACAAGATGGGCAGACGACTTGGTAAGAACCGCAGGTCGGCGTTGGATGCAGGCCGCTTCCAACCGCAGTTCCTGGAGATCAATGAGGGAGGCCTTTGTCCAGCAGTGGACGTCCTATGGCTGATATGATGATGATGATGAGGACGTACGCCCATGGCCAGTGTTGCCAACCTCGGCTAAGTGTCCCTTCTAGCGTCTCTCAAAATTCCCCTAAGGTAACTCCTGAAAAATTCTTCAATAAATTGCAATCCTAGTGTATGCCTCTAAAAATGTAGCCCCTAATAATACTCCTTTTCATCTAACTTATTCTCCAAATTTAGGGGGAAAACCCCCAAATTGACAATACTGCTCATGGCCTACCTGACGTTAGGTGGTTACCGCTGCCTACAAAAATTGTTTTTTTACAGATAACGTAAGAATTGGCTTGGCTTACATAGCATCGATTGGCGCCCGACAGCCTGAGTTAAATAGGTTAAAACAACATACTGTTTGTTGGCAGGAAAAGGTACGGTGATAGTTCTAGTAACAGTTAGAGTGCTTTGGTGTGATATTCCCATACTAACTCCTTTGCAAGGAGTTCTACTACTACTTTATGAAGAATGGAAGGAATTGATGCTGGTATGTCTGAGGTATTGTGAGATTGATGTATGAAAGGTCTTTAATTTAACAATTCAATTTATGATTTATGTGTGTGATTTAATTTATTTATATATATTAATAGATAGATAGATAGATAACTCTTTATTGAATTACCATACAAACAGAAATAATAAAAAAAAATAAAGTAGTAAAGAAATAATAAAGTACTGGGTTAAAATAAATAAGGCAATACAATGGGTGGCCTTATCGCTAAAAGCGATCTTTTCCAGGCAACCTTTGGATGGAGCGAAATTTTTAAAAATTACGGAGTGCGGTGTACTTTAGCGGATACATTACATTTACACATAATATATTCTAAGATATAATAATAATATGAAGTTTTAATCCTAATACTTAATATACTTATAAAATAGACTAATATATAGGCATATACATATAGCAAACTATACTAACAGATAAAATAAGTACATAAATAGTAAATAAATAACGCTAGGAAGATGACATCGTCAGGTAATGATGTTTCACCTTCAATTTGAAGACGTGTAAGGACGATGACCGTCTTACTTCTTCGGGCAGAGCAGTCCACAGCTGAACAGCCTGGACAGTAACAGAAGCGCTGTAAAAGGAAGTGCTGTGCGAAGGATTGTTATTAATGTGTATTATTTTAATTTTATTTTATTGTTAATTAGTATACTGTGTAGATTCTTATTGTAATTTATATTTTAATTTGACAATGGTTTATGTAATTAATGTTTTAATTATTTTTTATTAATTAGTGTAATTGGTTAATCCGTTCTAATTAAATAAATTAAATAAATTAATTAATTGTTAATTTTTGCCTTTGAGACACCCTGTATAAGGGTTGTATTCTGGTTTGTTTGCATACTGTATTATGTATGGCAGAATGCCCTTTCCGTACGACAACAGTAATTATTTTACGAGAAACAACCTTTTGTGTGATACGCGTGACTTGAATTCGTTTATAAAACTTGTGTCATGGGACATTTGTATTCCCATAATGTTGTAAAATATACATAAATTCATGCATGAAATTAAGTTAATTATTTAAAGTGAGCTATGAAATAGCTTAAGAAAATTAAACTTAGCTTAGTAAGATTATGTTGTATTTCAAAATGTTAAAAACATATAAATTATAGCTGATGGCATATTTCACGTGTCTATATCTCTCAATCTTTTTTACATACTGCGTGACAGGTGTCAAAAAAGACATTAAGGTAAATACGTGTTATTACTGTCAGACTGTGTTGCTACTCGAGAAAACGCTTGGCAAGAGGTAAATATATTGTGTTGGTAGTATGTTTCTATGGCAGCATGTATCAAATATAACAGAGAAGATTTTATTTAATAACACAACTATTCAATAATACTAGCTATTATAAAACTATTAAAATAAAATTAGTAGAAAATTAAAAATATTTACATTGTCCTAATTTCAATGCAAAAATACAATAACCTTTCACTGGTGGTAGGAATTTTGTGAACGGGCTCGAGGTAGTGGGCACCACCTCCTTACCTTTATCTGCCGCCAAATATCAGTACTTGTGCTACTGTGTTCCGGTTAGAGGGTAATGGTATGTTCCTGTAAATACTGGCACATAGGCATAACAGCTAAGTCGTATAGTATGACAACGTATCCACATAGAGATCAAGACGACATAATAGCTTGTTTTGAATTATATGTGAATATCCATGGGCTGAAGGAGCCACTTAACATCTGGTGGACTGCATGCTCGTTTGCCATATAAGTTGTATAAAAAAAACCTCTTAGCTAAATTCCTTAACGTATTAATATAATTACAAGTTTGTTTATGTATTTGTGATTATTTATATTTATATTTGGATTCTATTATTGGTCGATAATGAGATGGTCGATGGGGCCGGAAGGTTCTCGAGTGGAGGCCACAGACCGGCAAGCGCAGCGTAGGACGTCCACCCACAAGATGGGCAGACGACTTGGTAAGAACCGCAGATCGGCGTTGGATGCAGGCCGCTTCCAACCGCAGTTCCTGGAGATCAATGAGGGAGGCCTTTGTCCAGCAGTGGACGTCCTACGGCTGATATGATGATGATGATTCTTTTATTAATCTATTTATATCTCTGTATATCTTTAAACCTTTCCTATAATTATGTATATTCCTATTTGATAATTATTACTAAAATACCTACGTTTATTGTTTATATAGATCACCGTAAGAAAGAGGGGACTCCTCTAATACAGGTTATTGTAACTTAACAAAGGAGATCCCAAACCATGTAACCCATAGTTTTTTAAATAATACAGATTTTTTAATTTTTTTTAGTTGAATTAGCCTCTCGCTTAAGTAAGCGCTCAAAACAATATGAAACTTTTACGAAAAGTGTAAAATATTCTTGTTTTTTTCTTTTTTTTGGAGATGGAACATGTTGATGGTAAGGGGAACTATTCTCTATACTCGTTACAAGCATTGCCTTACAAATCACAAACGTTAGAAACGTGCCCTACGATAAAATGGACTGCGTCCATCAACTTGGAATACAGGTGTAAAGCCTCATGTGCCTTCAACTTTACCGCCACCCATATTTTTCAAACAGAAACACAGCAACTTGGTGGCAGATATAGGTATGGTAGTACTGGAGTGAGACCTTTCTCAAAAACCTCTGCTACTACTTGTCCTTTAATGTTAAAACTAGCTTCGCACTACAAACAACAAATAAACAAACTCACTTAGTATGATGTAACACAAACAAGAGCAGTAATTTTTCAAGTTCCAATAAACGCTGCATTTTCCCCGTTGGTAAATATAAAAAACTGGTCGCACAGTTGATATTCGAATTGGACATGTCATCATCATCATCATTTCAGCCGTAAAACGTCCACTACTGAACACAGGCCTCCATGGATCACCATGATGGGTAGTTGCCATACTCACCACGCTTGGCAGGCGGGTTGGCGAGCGCAGTACGGGATGTTGATACACGGAAAGACGCTGCTGCCCATCTTCCGGAGGTATCCCTTAGCAGGCTCTTACTGCATCCACGGGCATGAGAGGAGGGGTAACATTCTACTGCCGGCACCCCACGGCAATTGGACATGTAATTGCGAGAAATCCTAAGCCAACAAAAACAAATAGAGAGGGCATAATAGTGGAAGAATTGGAATTTTCATCCAGGGGCCCAATTCTACTAAACCAATCGCTTCACTATGACAATGGTGTTATCGCAAAATGGCCACTATAGTTACCTTTTGGTATTCTACTAACACAATCTTTGTCAAAAACCGCCACCCGTTGATAAGACACCATTGAAAATTTGGCAGCTTAGGACAGGAACAATAATCAATAACTATTTATCATTATTTTGACAAAGATTGTGTAAGTAGAATACCAAAAGGTATAGTGTATATATATATATCTATAGTGGCCATTTTGCGACAATACCATTGTCATAGTGAAGCGATTGATTAAGTATAATTGGGCCTCAGCCTGACTCTACGGGATCGAATCACAAATGAGGAGATACGTAGGAGAACTCAAGTCACCGACATAGCCCGACGGATTAGCACGTTGAAGTGGCAATGGGCAGGCCATATAGCGCGCAGAACAGATGGCGGATGGGGCCGAAAGGTTCTTGAGTGGAGGCCACGGACCGGCAAGCGCAGCGTAGGACGTCCACCCACAAGATAGGCAGACGACTTGGTAAGAACCGCAGGTCGGCGTTGGATGCAGGCCGCTTCCAACCGCAGTTCCTGGAGATCAATGAGGGAGACCTTTGTCCAGCAGTGGACGTCCTACGGCTGATATGATGATGGTGATGATGATGGGCCCCAGACTGTATGAGTGTACAGTTCATTAGCAATTGCATGATGGCTCTTGAGAAATTTTAATACTGCGATTGTTGGAAACGACGCGGTTTGATAGCTTTAAATGGGAGCTGTATGATTCAGTTACGTCATAATATTTATACCTAAGTTATATAATAGTGTACTTGGTTTTTGGATACATACTTTAACATACTAAAAACACTTTAAAAATACTCTGAACTAAACTATTTTAGATAGACGATCTGACCGATAAATTATAACCAAATGTCAGCTAATCAGAGTTTAGTTAGCTCCGAATATCTAAAGTATATAATGTTATTGTAAAATCGCCAGTTGCTTTCAAACGACAAGTTTTATTACGCGTTTATTGACATGTAGCATGCATATAATGTAATGTTCTTACGCATGGCACAAAACAAGAAAAATCTTAAATAAAATAATTATTTATTGTTAAATCTTATTAATTTGACGACCTCCGTGGTGCAGTGGGAGAATAGCTGGCTGAGACGCAGGAGGTAGCGGGTTCAATTCCCGCAGAAGAACAAATGCATGATCTACAGATATTTATTCCGGGTCTGGATGTTTTTATATATATTATAAGTATGTATTTACAAAAAAAAATGTATACAAGTATTATATCAGTTATCTGGTTCCTACAGTACAAGCTATGCTTAGTCTGGGGCTAGATAGTGCTGTGTGAAATGTCCAGCAATATTTATATTTAATATTATTTATTTTGAAATGGAATATATAACTAAATATTCTGTGACTATTTCAAGCGTCTACCTGTTTCCGTTATTAATATCGAGCAACAATATGCAAAAAAATCACGTTTGTTGTATCGGAGCCCCCCTTAAATATTTATTTTATTCTGGTTTTAGTATTTGTTGCTATAGCGGCAACAGAAATACATCATCTGTGAAAATTTCAACTGTCTAACTATCACGGTTCATGAGATACAGCCTGGTGACAGACAGACAGACAGACAGGGGAGTCTTAGTAATAGGGTCCCGTTTGACCATTTGAGTACGGAACCCTAAAAAAAGCATTTCTATGTAATGTTACTTTGTTGCGAATGCTCGATGTTATGCTCACGGTAAGTGAGCATTTATCTGTAACAGTCCTTACTATATTGCGTTTATTCTTCGACGAAATGTAATATCAGAAGGCTTGTAGCTTTGCACGATGAAATGTTACACAAATTCGCTTGTTGGTTTGTAGAATCAGGTTGTAATAAAATTTCGAGCGTCATGCTCAATGTTCGGTTCGTGAACGTGTGACACATGAAAGCGGTTCTATGTTCTGTTTCAAGTAGATGCTCTATTGTACTAAATCTATTTGTAAAAATTATGTACTATAGTTGTCAGTGTTAAGAAATTATGGATTTTTATATCTGAAATAAATGAGTTAATTAATTAAATTAAATATTTTTTACTTTGGTTAACAATAAAGAGTTATCTTATCTTATTATACACTCGATAGAGAGAAACAGTTTTTTTATATAATTGATGGTAAGCTGGTGCAGGCTACGATGAACCACACTTGCCTGGAAACCTGTTCACTTGCGACCTGAAGAACCCCAGATTGTAATTATCAGAAAATATAGATTTAGGCGAGGCATTCCACACTTACTTAAGGAAGTATTTCTACCAAATTATACCATATTGTTTTGTGTTACGGTTGGCTCCTTTGGCAACTGTTTACAAATTCGCCCCGTGTTCATGCACCGTTACACACAAATTACTGCTCAAAAGGCGTAAACATAAGTTTGCCCTAACATTTTATACTCTCCGTATACCATTTTCCCTTCATTTCCACTTCGACACAATATTATATTACGATCGTTTGCATCAGTATCTCGTAAAATGACCTTCTAAAATGACCTTCTATCTGTAACGACATGTTTTGCGTTTTCGTTTCTGAAGATGCGGCGGCCATAATGACAGCCGTATTATGTCGGAAACGTGCCAAAACCTAATTGTTATAAGTAGTTTTTATCCCTCAATCTCATAAAGAGACATCATCAAAATTAGATTAAAAAAAATGTATTGCGAAAGAGAAGAAAGGAAGGGAGACTGGACCCCACTGCTGGGCTTTGCCCAGCTCTTTAGATAAGATTATATTTTGAAACATAGGTATTGTAGATGTCAGGTACAGTTCACTATGCTTACCACATATACTGTTAAAAAGAATGAAAATATAACAAACATTTTTTTATTGGAACCAGAAAAGATGTAGAAAATGTTGTAGAAAATTTTAGAATGTTGTAAGTTAATTAATTAAGGATATGTTTAATTAATGATAATGATTTTCCTATTTTGTAACTGATAACATGATAAATTCCTAATAACTCTAAATCATTGGAAGACGGTTGATTTACAACTCATAAGGTTGAAAGTCGCGGATACTGGTATATTTTGCGTTATTAAATAACGTCTGATTGTTTATAAAACCAAGGTTTTACTGTTCATAAAAATGCTGAGAAAAATAAAAATAAGATTGAAATTTCTTTTTGTCCTTGCAAACTCGTGGGTTGAATCTGTATGTTTGATAATGTATCATGCATAACCTTGCTTAGAAATACGCGAATATTTACGCTGTGCCATAGGATGCAAAGTTACCGAAAATGTTAATTCGTTCGAATACCCAGTTTAATAGTCACTGAGGGTTGTAGTTATCAATTATGTATAAATAATATTTTATTCAGCACCCTGTTGCAGCATTAGTTGTGTAAAGCACGTAGCCACTATAATGCCTGGGACAGGTTTTTCGATCGAGTACCTGTACTCTGCATACAATTGCCGTAGTAAAACTCGAAAGTATTAAGTTATACTAAGAAAAATACAGACGACCCGGTTCTCTGCTCTAGACTAGGGTTGTTGTATTTCTATATCGTTTCATACGTGGAATATTTTGATAAATAACTCGCACAGTGGTGGCAATTCTGTTGTTTACGCTGACTAACTAAAAATTGGAACGAACGGTCTTATTTTGTTCGCGCTATAGATCAAATTAGAATGACATTTAAAGTGACATTTCTAAAATGAAGTATTTTTTGCTAAGATGGCGTGTTTTTTGGCTAGTTTTAGTCAGCAGTCACATTGCTGCTGTTTAAAACTAGCTCGCAAACACGAAAAAATGGGATAAAAATGGGGTGTCAAGTTTCTATGAAAAAATAATTAATTGATATAAATGAAAAATTATTTTGGCCTCCGTTACCACTTTACAAATAGTTTAAGGTTTACACGAGTTTATCTTTATTTCTAGGTTACCTATACATTTAGTAACGCGTACGAAGTTGCAGGCAACAGCTAGTTTAATATTAAACTTGAATGTAATAAGGTATTTTCTGAGAATATCAAGTCGTAAATCCACAAATATCTTATACAAGTTTGTAATTGTGAAAATTGTCTTTACGAAATACTATGGCTCATTTGGTAGTCCAATAACGTATAGTAACTACCGACTAATAGGAATGTTTTTTTTAAATATTGAAGCGTTTTAAACCAGCATTTTCTACGTTAGACTGCGGTACTTAATCCTGATAGTTGGTTTAATTTTTTTAATTAATATGATAGCTAAGGGGGATCTTGCCCTGCAGTGGGACACAAAATGCATATAATACTAATAATAGATAGCTAAGAAATGTAGCATATTAAATTCTTCAATATCCGCAATTTTACGCGCAAATTAAAACATATTTGCCTACATAAATGTACCATTACGCATAGAACTTAAAGCTTTGGAACCATTTGAGAGAAGAGCCAAGAAGCTTATAGGCAACGATGAGATAGTCTATACAAGGCTCCTCAGCCTGTAGCATCGACGTTGCTAGCCTCTCGGTTTTTTATAGAGTACATTTCGGAACTTTTCAACCTAATCCCACCATCTCCTTTCGATCATCGGAAAACCAGACTCACAAAGCGGTTCTCTTCGATCTTTATTATGCGCACCGCCAAAGAGTGGCCTTGCCAGAGTCTGTGTTTCCTGATAGCTATAACCTGGGTATCTTAAAGGCACGAGTGAATAGGTTTCTTCTAGGCAAGCGTGTACCATCGTAGACTGCATCATCGCTTACCATCAGACGAGATCGTGGTCAAACGCAAGCATTTATAATATATAAATAAAAATCATAATTTAAATTCGATTTATTCAGTAAACTTATAGTAGCAATAAGTACTGATGTGGATTTAAAAAAAACTAAGTATAACACCTTTTTTTCTTCATTTTTCTTTTAAACTTTCTTCCTGAGTAAAAATAGCAATGCAAAGACAATGTAACTACTAACTCTTAAGGTGGTTTTCATAAAAAATGAGCTTTCTAAAATTGCTTTAAGAAGCATCCTACATTTATTATTGAAGGACTACCGACTACTTCGTAGCCTTTAGTCCGTGCATGATAAGTTTGCAAAGCGTAGTAATAATACATTGAGCAATTTACATTTTATTTTAAATACATTTTGTTCAATGTATAATTTCTACTAAAATTATGATATCAGGAATAATAAATTGCGTAAAATATAGCTGGAAACACCTAAAGTGATTTCCAATTCTTTTTTAATATAATTTTAACTGTGGCGTAGGCATGGAAATGACTAGTACTTTTAATTTATTTTCATTTCGTGAAATTTAATTTTATTCATTGCTATATCACATGTGAAATTTCAAGAATTATAACTTTGTTGGCCTATTATCAAATTTGCTATGTAATACTTGCTAAGAGATTTAAAAGATTAAAGGCGGGTTTCTATATCCGTCGGTAACCGACTACGCCTCGTATCTCCTGGAAAAAAGTGTCAAATTAGTGTCAAACATTTGACAGGTTTTCAAGGAGAAACGAGTCGTAGCTGGTTACGGACGGTTATAGGAACGCGCCATTAAACGATTATAACCAATAATTTTCGATGAAAAATTAACAATACGATATTTAAAAATAAACTGCTCGATGATTTACGATGAAACCGGATATTATGTGAGTTTGTAGAACTTTTTCAATACAAGAAGAAGAAGAAAGAAAGAAAGAAAGAAAGAAGACATTTACAGACCGAAGTGTTACGAAGTGCGATTTCTCCGGATGTTACATTTATATATCTACTCTTATACAGACTTATCGTGGTCGGCCTCTCAGAAGAATAAGTATATACGTAGGTAGTCTAGCTGATTGCCTCAGCTTTTTATTCAGCTCCCAGATTATGTTATAGAGTTAGAGCGAGAAGAATGACACTGCATTGCCATGATCTTCATTTTACATCGCAAGAAAATTAAATTGTTCATGACACGATCCTTTTAAAACTGAAACCGTGAGACTGAAACCGTTTCACCGACATTAAAACTCTATTTTATATCACTATACAAGGTGGCGATTCTGTTGTTTATATATTAGGTTGGGGAAAAAGTTTCATCGCATTTTTTTAAGAAAATTCAAAACATTTTTTAATATAGGTTATTTACATTTAACAACAGTATGTAGGTACTACTTTGTTCAATAACTTTTTGCCATTTTGTAGGTACGGATATGATCCCATTGCTATAGAAATTTTGGTGCTTCTGATCAAAATACCACGACAAGTAGGTTTGGCAGTCCTCTCGTGATGTTAACCTGACACTGCCTAAAAAATTCTGAAGAGACCGAAACAGGTGGAAATCTGAAGGTGCAAGGTTAGGACTATACGGTGGATGCATTAACACCTCCCAGCCAAACTCTCGTAATTTTTGCTGAGTGGCTAAAGATGTGTGAGGTTAGCGTTATCATAATGAAAAACCACATCCCTTCTGTTGATGAATTCCGGCCACTTTCTCTCAACTTCTTGCTTTAATCTCATAAGTTGTTCGCAGTAGAGTTCAGAATCGATGGTCCTGCCTGGTGGTAACACCTCATAATGAATAATGCCCTTCCAATCCCACCACACACACAGCATCAACTTGTTGCGAGTTAACCCGGGTTTCGCCACAGTCCGTGAAGCCTGACCGACCTTTGACCATGACCTTTTTCGCACGTTCTTGTCGTACGTGATCCACTTTTCATCACCAGTTATCAGCTTCTTCAAAAATGCTTCGGTTTCATTACGTCGTAATAAAGAATCACAAATGAGTATACGATTCATTAGGTTTCTTTCAGTGAGCTCGTGGGGTACCCAAATATCGAGCTTTTATGTGTACCCGGTTTTTTTCAAATGCGCCAAAACTGTTTTGTGGTCAATTCCCAGTTCTTCAGCTACGTCGTAACTACTGATATGCTGATCTTACTCCACTTTTTCAAAAATGGCATCTATTTTATCCGTAATAGAGCGACCAGAGCGACGTGCATCTTTGACATCAAAATTTCCGGATTGAAAACGCTTAAACCAAATTTGTGCTACTCTCACAGACACTGCACTAGGTGCATAAATATCGCAAATTTTTTTCGCGGCTTGCGTTGCATTTTTACCTTTTATGTAGTAAAATTTTAAAATGTATCGAATTTCTTCATTAGATTCACTTAAAGATAAGTGAATCTAATGAAGTACAGTACGAAAAACAAATAAATATCACACATTTTCCTAATTTGAATTTGGAATTATCTTCTTTAAAATTTAAACTTTGAATGATACCAAAACCAGCCCAATACAAATAGTATAGCCAAAGAGATTTTATTACAAGTTCTTACATACTATAATGTGAAAAGACATTTTTCCTAACCTATTATATCAAATTCTTAAAATACGAATGTTTTAATTTATTTTACATTATTGACCAAATATGCATGACATTTCTACAAAATCGTAACTTTGTCTTTGTCATTGTAACGTTTTTGTGATTAAACGTTTTTACCGATTTCTATGAAATTTGGTATATAGATATATTATGACCTGGATTGATACATAAGCTACTTTTCTGTGACAAAACATGCGTTAACAGCCGCGGGTGAAAGCTTTCTGTCTTTAAAATAAGCCACTTCATTCTCTGAGGCAAACAACCAAGAGAAAAATAGCAGGAAACTCACCAAAGAAAAACTGTAATAAACGGTTAGTCATTCAGAATAGATTGCTTACACCAATAGAGTAGGTTTTCTCCTTTACTACTCAAGCTGCAAATAGAGATACCTTATAACGCTATGACAGGAAAATGAATAGCTATCTGTTCAAGGTGAGCTTATTGGACTGTGGACGTATCGGAAAGTTTCACGGCTGTAGCGAAAATAACTGGAAAATAAAGAGAGAGTGTATGAATTTATACAGTTTTAAATATACAATAAATATTTACAAGACCAAAATACAAAAGAAACAGTTGAATTATCTAAAGACTGTTGCAAACGATCTATAGATAGCTCAACAACCCTAGATCACTACCAGGCGGAAGTGTCCTCAAATCACTGGCTGCATTGCCCCGCTAAATTGCAATACTTATGCGTTGACCCAGATAAGCGCCAGCTTTCGGATCACACGTCGCTTCGACCAGACGCCCGGAAAGAAGAAAACGCGATGGGCCCCGGTACCCTATGGACTCAGGGTCTCGATCCCAAATGGCTCAAACGCGTAAGCTCTGTCGTGACTTCCATATTTGCGCCGCTTGAGATCTTCGGCTGAAATTGCCGTCGCACCGGCCCCATCTGCTGTACCAGTCAGATGATATGGCGCAAGGGTATCGACGCACGTGGGGTCCCACAGCAAAGGTCTACCCTTCTCTCAAAGTATAGGAGTCATACCGTCAGGCCTCTTACCATCGTCACTTATCAGATCGTTCGGTTCGAGAACGGCTGGAACGTTGACGCTGCAAAAAGCCGTATACCGTATCTATGTAATTACCATTACCATTTTTGTGTTAATTACCATTTAAGTATGTCTATTGTATACACGCACGTATGCAGTTAATTAAACCACTGTGGACCGTTAGTTTCACTACAGGTTATTGAGCAGTATAAAATAAACCAGAAAGAAGGCAAGTTCAAAATAAAAATATTGAAAACGAATAAATACACCATATATTATCTATTACGTATAAGTTATACCTATTTTTGCAGATATTTGTTCCAGGTCTGGATGTTTTTCTATATATGATGAGTATGAATTTACAAAAAAAAGTATATAAGTATTGTATCAGTGATCTGGTTTCCATAGTACAAGCTATGCTTAGTTTGGCTGGATAGCGCTGTGTGACATGTCCAGCAATATTTAATTTTATTTATTTATTTATAAAAACGGAAAATTCTCGAATGGAGGCCACGGACCGGCAAGCGCAGCGTAGGACGTCCACCTACAAGACGGGTAGACGACTTGGTAAGAACCGCAGGTCGGCGTTGGATGCAGGCCGCTTCCAACCGCAGTTCCTGGAGATCAATGAGGGAGGCCTTTGTCCAGCATTGGACGTCCTACGGCTGATATGATGATGATTTATATAAACTTATATGTATTTTAATCTTTACATAGTATAAAATGAAGTCATTACCGCTATATGTTCGCCTAGATCTTTTAAACTACTCACCGGATTTTAATGTAGTTTTCAGCATTAAACAGATATAGTGATGCAAGAGGAAGGTTTATATGTATAATACATACATAGTATCTAATTAATTGGGTTCGTAATGAAATTTGGTAAGGAGAATATATCCTGGAGAAGGACATAGGCTACTTTTTACTCGAGTGTGCCAAAGGAGGTTGTGGTTTATATTGAAATACTACGCATGCGAAGCCGCGAGTAGGTTAACTAGTTAAACAATGAAATAGAAATATGTCTTATGTATGTAATATGTCTTATGAAGTCTTATGATGGGACATGATACATTTTTTACTATGGGTTACTGGTATACCCTGTGAATTTTGTCAAAGTTCAGTATATAGGCTAATACCTCAAAAACTATAAAAAAATATACTAAAAACAAAAACGGAGTCTAAATTTACTAATGAAGAACTTTCATTTGACGTCCCACTTGACCTAATAGTCTCATTTTCATTTTTTTTTACCCCTCCTGGACTCAATAACAACCCCCCAACATTTTTAGCTCTTTAGTCACACCAAAATTGTGCTATCACTACCTACCTGTGTATTAAATTTCACGATGGTCGGATCAACGCTTTGAAAGTTATTCTCGGACAAACAAACATACATACATACAATGCCGATTTGCCCAAGTTGATTTAGAGATCTCGCTTCGCTCGATCAATTAAAAAACATACTGCATTATTCTGTAGGTAAAATAATCATGACACACGGACTTTCGTTTTTAAAAGGCACTCAGAGCCTGTGGCTGGTGTGGATCTTTGGAAGAACACTAGCGCTGAAAAAAAATCGTTCCATTTTAGTCATTCAACACTCATAGATACTAAAATGTTCTGGTTGAGATAATTTTCTATGTAATTGTTCATTGTTTGTAGTTTTAAATATTTGTTACTTATAGAAATAAATGGTTATTAATGATATGTCTATTGTTTTACAAACGCGCGATATTAAAACCCTCCCGATAGTCAGGCAAAATGGTATGACACTGAACTGGTTCATTTGTATTTTGGCCATCGTGGCGTGTTTATGTCCAACCCGCGACTAAATTACTGGCTGGCATGCGTGCTTGCGACCCTATCTTGAATATTTTAAGACTACTGTGTGTGACCGGGTAGTTTTATACCTCCAGCTAGAATAAAAAGAAGCGCGTTATACAGGTTGCTTTTGAAATTATTTTCATCTGAGTGTATCCCACAAAAACAGTTATTCTATCTTATATAAAACTAGCTGTTGCCCGCGACTTCGTACGCGTTGCACTACTTAATGTGTAGGTAACCTAGAAATAAAGCTAAACTCGCTGTTGCATCTTGACTGGACACCCCATTTTTATCCTATGGGAACTGATGTATGGGATAAAATGTAGCTTATGTGGTGATCCAGATTTTAATCTACGTATATACCAAATTTCATCGAAATCTGATCAGCCGTTACGACGTGATTGTGTTACAAACAAAAAAATAAACATCCAAACTTTCGCATTTATAATATTAGTGTGATTAAACATAAGAAACTTATAAAAAAATGGTGAATATCTAAAATTTTCGATTATTTATTGTAGGAAAACTATCGTATTTTACAAACTTAACGATTGTTTTCTAGTAAGTCAGCTGTTACTTGGACTATTTTGCTTACTTTAGGACTTATTTTGAGAGTACACGGTAGTTTGAATTTTAAGCAACCAAAGGTTAGAATTGAAATTACCTAGTCTGGTATTTTTATACGAGATCGAATCTGAAATGAGGAAATTCATATGTATAAACCAAAGTCTGGTTTAGCCAGAGGCTTCGCAAGCTGAAGTGGCAGTGGGCGTTGTACATAACTCGAAAAACTGACGGCCGTTGTGGCAGAAAGGTTCTCGTTTCTGGAGACCACGCACTAGAACGCTTAGCGTAGGACCGCCCCCCCACTAAATGAAAATACGCCCTGATTGATAAAGGTTGCTGGGAGCCGTTGGGTGCAGGCTACATAAGATCGGTCGCTCTGGAAACCTATAGGGGAGGCCTATGTTCAGTAGGATACGTCCTATGGCTAATATGATAAATGATAGAGCGAAGCGAGATCTCTTATCAATATGGGCAAATCGGCGTTGTATGTATGTATGTATGTTTGTCCGAGGATAACTTTCGAAGCTTTTATCCGACCAACGTGAAATTTGGTGTATAGGTAAGTAGTGATAGAACAATTTTGGTGTGACAAAACGAGCTAAAACTGGGGGGGTGTTGTTGAGATATTGGGTTTCAAGAGGGGTAAAAAAAAGACAAAATGTGACTATCCGGTCAAATGGCACGTTTATTAAAAGTTCTTTTTAAGTACATTTCGACCCTGTTTCTATTTTAGTTTAAACTATGTAGTTTTTAAGTTATTAGCCATAATAAAAACTGAACTTTGATAAAACTCACAGGGTACACCAGTGACCCCACATTGCTAAAATTTAGTATGCGTATAGCTTTAGTGACACAAATATAGTCAAAAGTCTGAAATCCAGAATAACTGCAATTTCTACAGCAAAAAGTATAACCAAAACTCCCGTTACCTGTAATTTGTATGAAATTGTAGGTCAAGTTGGTGGTGCATTTCGTTGCACTATTTTATTAGTCAAAGAATAAGGCCAGCTTACACAACGATCCCTAAACGTATTTAGCGACTAAAAATGTTTAAACTTCACGTATTTGTATAATTTGACAACTCCTTAAATCATATTTAGCCACTGAATATGTTTAGACTGAATACGTTGCGGGGGTCGCCCTAAGAATTTTTTTTTTTTGGGTTTTGTGAGACTCGCGATATCTCAGTTTGGGGCGAACTACTAGTTAATTCAAGTTTGAAAGGAAAATTGAAGCAGTGAGAAGTTGTATGAAAAGACAGCCCAAAGTTTTTCAGTCCTCAGGGATTTTCGCTTCATCGCATATAAAGCGCCTCCAAGAGAATAGATATCAAGGAAAGGGATTCATGGCTGTTTCTCAGCAGCGTAACGATCTGCATTTTACATCGTATTTGTCAGACTACTTCCTGAAAAGGAATGTTTTGGTAAATGTTCGCGAAAATAAAAGGAACCTTTCTAAGATTGAGTTTGTTAAATTCAGAGGTACTTACTGTGCTACAAATAAAGACATTGACACCTGTTTCTGTTATTTGTTATAATTTTAGTGCGCATTGTTAAATTAATTATATAAATACAAATGTATTATAATTTAGTAACACTTATTATATATTTAGTAGCTAATAGTATACGTAGTACCTAGTCTAGCATTTCAGTGGGTATCATGATAAAAAAACTATCATACCTAACATAACATTCACAATTTTATGGTGACTCTTTCACAGTACAAGCTGTGCAACTATGGAACGCCTTACCTTTGTCCATAAGGTCGTCAAAGTCAAAATATTTTATTCATTAAAATCACAAGGATCACTTTGAAACGTCAATTTAACTGCCTGTTCCTTCGCGGCCAAGCAAGGAAAGAAAGGCAAGAAACAAGGCTGGCACAGTAAATATATTACGTCTAAATTGTAACATTTTGAACGAGTTGTAGCAATTTCAATCCCAAGCGTCTCTATCATCTAAATAATCCGATATTTTATAGTAGGCTTTTATATAAAGATTTTGTTTAATTACGTCTCAAAAATCAATTCTAATCCAACAATCCTGCAGATTTAATTGCTTGTTCAGCATACCCAATTTGTTTTACTCGGCAAGGCCTTCGTCTTATCCTAATGACATGTGACCCTTTCTCCCATTTAATATGAAATTGTAAAGTTAGACTTTAAATGAACAAAACGTTTGTCCGTCGTACAAACACTCATTTAATTAGTAATTTCCAAGGGCATCTACAGTTTGTTTTCGACGGCGATTCCCAAGAGTTATATAAGGCCGACAAACAGGCGAATCGCGTGTAAGATAGAGAATTTGAAAAATTAAAAGGTTGGTGGTTATATACGAATGCTTTGTGTGTGAATGTTGTTCCGGATACATTTTACTTATGCAGCGTTAAGTATCGCTCAGAAGTGAGAGTATTTATTGTTTGGTTACCCTTTGAATGAAATATGAGATCCCATCGCCGGTTTGGTCAAAGCACCGGAAAGGCTTCAATTATTCCACTAAATGACCCTCAAAAGCAATACGCCTCTCATTCTGTTACGAGATGATAAATTGTGCGGTGTTGTGGATCAAAAATTAAGACGACAAATCCTGATAACATAATTTTTCCACTCCATTTTGTATAGACAGGTTTATTAAAATTCCTCAATTTCACGAATAACCATTTTCCTTTCCGTGAACTTAATATATTTCGGTAAAATTTCTAACGCGTAATTTTACAGTTTCTTGCATACCATACATAACATCCTTATTTTATCTCAAGAATATATTTACGCCTAGAATATATATACTCCACGTAGGTAAGTGGTGAAAAAATTGCTTTCTCTCTAAAATATTCCTGCTAGGAGCCGCCAGTCGCTCTCGAGTTGTTTGCAGTTGGCTCACGGAGACTCATTACCTGCTTCATTAAACCGAGGGTACTCTTTAAAAAGCGTCAACAGTCTTGCTAGTGGAGTGTCCACTCACGTTACATCGTTTCGTTTCGTGCTGTTAATAATTGTGCATGACGACCTCCGTTGCGCAGTGGTCGAATACCCGACTGAGACGCAGGAGGTAGCGGGTTCGATTCCCACTACGGAACAAATGGTTGCATGATCTACAGTTATTTGTTTCGGATCTGGTTGTTTCTCTATATATATTATAAGTATATATTTATAAAAAAAGGTAAGTAAGTATACTATTAGATAGCTAGTTCCCATGGCACAAGCTTTGCTTAGTTTGGGGCTAGACGGCGCTGTGTGTAATGTCCAGCATTATTTATTTATGTAAGTTACTGGTTTTATTAACCAAGTGAGCGAAGCGTTCGATCGAGTCAGTTTCGATTGAGTCAGTCTCAGTTTCGAGATTGGCCAAAAAATACTTGTGTCCGTCTGTCTGTCTGTTCTTGCCTACAGGTCGCATTTTTCCACCGATTTTCACGAAAATTGGCACACAAGTTCCTTGATTTATTTAAACTTTTAGGCAATCGCGATTTTAGATGGGGGAAAAATAGGGGGAAAAGGGGGAAGTTTTTTGTAGCGTTATTTAAAGACTGATTTCAATCAAATTTGAGAGGCATACTAACTTATCATTCTACATAAAATGATACGAAAAAAATTCTAAAAGGGGGAGTGGAGGAAGAAAAAGGGGGAAGATTGCTGAAGCATTATATATGAAGGGATTTTTTTTTTTTTTCGGAAAATGTATACTACCTATACCAATCAGACTACGCAGTCCTCTCCGCCTTCACGAGACAAAACCGATTCGACCTCCTAAGGCCAAGGGAACGTGAGGAGGTCTACTGTTCTCACAGAACCACTAGTTTTATTTCTTACACCTACGTTATTTTTATATCAAACAATTCGTTATTATCATTAAATCCAGATAGACCACAGTTTCATTAAGTGAAAATATTAAAAAAAAATGTAAGTGCGAAGCCTAACCTAGCCGCATATACTTTTCAAGCCTACACGTTAAAGTGCTATTTTGCAGTTATTTTACCTCTAGAAGTATCTAATTTATAGAACAACAGAATACTACGTCCAACGCGTTAAATCATTAGTAATGTTAGTGTCAAAGTAACTTCTCACATCCGCGTTAATTAACTCATTTCAAAGCAAACTTCAATATCAGCAGAAATATGAAATTCCTGTTTTACTACTCCGCTCCATCAAGTTGAATTCTAATTTTCATAATTCAAAATTCAAAAACTTTTCCCGTTACGAAGTCGAAGAAAAGGCTTATAAATCACGAAGGAAATACCGACCTGCGAGAGGTTTCGTGCCTAATGAAAAACGACGTCGTCACAATTCGACAAGCAAAGTTTTTTTTATCACGACCTTTTGAAACGAGAAAAAATTATTTTGTTTTTTTGAATAATAAATCTGCGTGTTCAGTTGTCAGAGACGACATAAACACGATTGATTTTATTTCGGCTTTTCCCAAATACTGGTATTAATTTATGATAATAATGATTCTTCGTTTCCATTATTTTAGGGTCACGTTGAGGTATGAAATGGCAATTTAGCTATTTATGTTTGTGTGTATGTATGTTTGTCCGAGCATAACAATCGAACCGTTTATTCGATATGCATGAAATTTGGTAAGTCGATAGCTTGTGCTATGAAATTTTGATAGTCGAGTTTCGTTAAAAAGAAGTGCAACAAAAAATAAAGTCACATAAATATATCAAGTCATAAAAAAAAGGAAACATTCCAAAGCAGTTTTTATTTTTATTCTAGAATATATAGTGTTTAAGATACAAAGCAATTTAATTAAAAAAAAACAATACATATAACGTGATCTTTTAGTTGTCAGAGTTTCGATGACTTCGTAGTTCAGGTTAGGTTGGTTACTTATAAGCTAGATCGCGCTATTATTGAGATTTACGGAATGTTTCTGGTTTTAACGTGTTTTATTTTGATAAATACCTACCTATTTAGAAAATAAAATAGATATACAGCACACTCAATAGTATCCTAAAGCGCACTAGATTTAGACTCAAACTTACAACTCGGTATAGGAATATATTTATAGGGGATATCTTTCTCTCTTTCTCTCATAACCAGTTGATTTGTCTTATATCTCCTATACCAAATTAGCCTAAATTATACAAACTGCATAAGCAAAACACTCCTTCATGCTGTATAATAGAGATCATTTTTCTATAGATAAAAAAACGTATTTACGACGTTTCGTACATTGAATCTACCAGCTTCGATTTACGAGAAAGTTCAGATATTCCACAACAGATGGCAGGCAGTAGCAGAAGTTTTACTTCAGTTGTGTGGTCTAAAGCACACTCGTTTTTTTTGTTATATCATCGCGAGATCAATTAGGAGCGAACTGCAATAGTTAGATTAAACACAGGTTCATAAAAGTAACTAGCAATTGTAAATTGGTAAATGCAAGAATGAGATTTTAATAGCACTAGAACGTTTTAAGACTAAAAGAGCTTATTTCGAAACAAAGCTTTTCTCGTTTCAGCCCAGTAACGCGGACTTTAAACCACTATTCTCTTAAAAGTTTAGCGTTTTGTTGAACTAAATTCTATTTTCTAATTAAAATCTTCTATAATAATCTCCTTTGAAAATATATTTTGTGACAACCAAGCATTACTTAGCTTTATAATATTTTTTTCACAATTGGTAGGCTGATGTTACGTTGAAAACAGGTTACTACATCGGTATACCAGTGCTAACTGGTAAACTACTAGTTATTGAGGTATGGGCTATTAATTTGGAAGGTGTTGGCAACCAGCTTCTTATGTAAAAATGAGCACAATCCCTCGTTTTTATTCTTATCGTCGCAACCCGGAGGTGGAACGGCCAGCCTATTATTTTGATGATGCGACAAGGCTTTGAAGATGAGTCAACTTTATAAAAGTATTTTTAAGGTGATTATGCTATGCCATTGTGCCTTTGTTGCACTTTCCCTTTTTATTAAGAACATTCTCGTAAAATTAGGTCTGAAAGGCCAGACAAATTGTCACTGACAATTATGTTTTTCGTGGCATCTTGCACTTTATAAGTATAAGCATATCGTACATTAACATGCAAGGAAGATTAAACTAGAAGAACAATTTATCGATAAAATATAGTGACGTACCTGAAACGAGGAGAGTTCAGCAACAAAGCAGACTATCATCGACAGTGTTATATCGCCGCATCAGCTAGTATAAATATGTCGACGGTGTCGTCGACTGTACATGTCCCAGCGGTGCATTGGTATTGGAGTTCACCTTGCCATTATTCACGATTATCAGTAAAGTCAATAATCGATAGGTATATCATAGTCAGTGTCACTTCACTTTTTAGCACTAGGGTCTAGATTTTGTTACACTATAAGCTTGTAAAATTCTACACTATGTTGTTATGGTGCAAGCACTAATTAATCAGTTTCAATCATCATCATCATATCAGCCGTAGGACGTCCACCTCTGGACAATTGCTGCTCATTGATCTCAAGGAACAGGAACATTTTCAATGAACGTCAGATAAACTCTTGAATCATAAATGACACCTTCAATATCAGTTGCTTTTGCAATAAATTGAATGAGCACTTAGCTTTCATACACCAATCTTTAAATACATCAAAGGATATATTGGTATAAAAAGAGTTTCGGTTCAAATTACGTTACAAATTAGCTAAGAAGTTAAAAATAGCCAATTTTATTTATTTTTCATCTTTCCTCTGGAATTTGAATATTTTTTTGTCACTGTCGAAATTAGAAAATTCGTATAATTTGAATATTCTAGTTTACCGTATACTGCCAGAGATTCTTTATAATCTTTAGAACGCAAAGAGCGACGGCACGTTAATCATCAGTAAAATATTTTTCAAACTTCAACTTTCGTTTTTACACACTTGCAAAGTAGAAGATCAAATCGGACAAAAATTACAACATAATTACATAATACATATTGCATGCATCCCTTTCACACAAGCTTAATTGCTTGTCAGCAAGATCGTAACAATTCAAACTTAATTCAATATCGTTTTATTCTAAGCCTATTGCAGATATAAAATTGAGCTGCACACTTCTAAAGCATTGTTTGAAAGTTGTAAAAATTTACGGCGCTATTTTACCCTTCTCTCCTTATTATTTTGTTGCAAAACAGTTTAAAAAAGGTCCGGGTCAAAAAATAAAATGGTATATCTTAAAGTGTCACTGTCAACAGTTCTCTATATTTAAGGATTGATTTTTGATTTAATGTTTAAAATTTTAATCATAAACGTGTTTTTTCCTAACATTCTTCAAACTAATACTGATGCAATTTAAATTAAATATTAATGTCTATTAAATATTGAATCACCTACAATATAAAGTCTTAAACCACCCAGTATATGGTCGTCTGATCGATGCGCTTTGTGTACAAGCTGTCTGCTGCTCCGTTATGTAACTAACTACTTGACTTATGAACATGTTCGCTGGTCTCTTGTGTGATATTAATTGACATGTGCAAGCGTATTGCAATATGAATAAACCTTGCAAGCCTTGGCGACACTGTTGATACTCCAGATTTTGTATATGAAGCAACTGTTCAGAATATTAACAGTGTCACTAAAGGTTTTAACCGATATTTACCATGCGTGAGTTTTGAGTATTCCAGCATTTCGATACTCCGACACAGACATTGGGTCATCATACAATACTAAAATGATAAAAACTACCATGATAGTTTTGAAAGTTAAACTTATACCTAATATGTGGGGAATTTTAAATATTTTTGAGGATACTCTAGTATACATATCTTATTTTCATTATTATATATTGATTTTGCAAATATGGACCACGTAAATTGTATCATACCAAAGCAGCTGGCCGAACAACCCACTGGCATACGGCGAGTTGTACTCTGGGTCGGGCCAAAGGGCTTATTTTGAAAAAAAATAATGTCGGCGGGTGGTGCCACCGGGTCGAAAGCTTTGGTGTGTAGAGGCATTGAAGCATACATAAAAATGTAACTATGAAACCGAGTGTCGCAGAGTGTAAATTTTACACCGAGATTTGCATGTAAGTGTCCGGGTTTATAACCTTGTATACCGTAGCATAAGTGTGACAAATGAAGCCATATTGCTACTGCTTCCATACAAAAGGGTTTTCCCTTATTACGAAAAATAGGAAGCACACCATCCAATTTGTACGTTAGAAATTTTATGGCTAGGTTGGGTCAGAAGTTACTGGCCCCTTCATTCCTTCGAATTTTTCTTCTTCCAAACACCTAGAATAAGAAAAAGATCTCAAACTGCGTCCCCATGGGAAAAAGGGTTTATTGCGTACCAACTTGATGGTTCGTTTATTCTTTGCATGTGTACAGAATTTTGCATTGGCCATACATAGAAATAGTGTCGTTTTTCTATCTATTGACGACCGTAGGTTTTAGAAAAAATGAAATTACTGTTTATCGATATCACATGAATAACTGACTCTATGTTCATACATAGTAAATTTAGAACGATGTAAAAGCAAATTTAGTTCTTATTGAAAACCTTTTTGAGCTGCTTTCAATTGATTAAAACATGCTAATTGTGCCTACATTTTAAAATTCATCATGCCAAGGTGAGACAGGAAAAAAATCATTAGAACGTTCCTAAAATACACAATAGAGAACTTTTACAGGGATAGCATTATTATGAGCTGAAAACACATCAAAGGAACTTTATAAGGTTTTTATTCATTACAGTTGTTATTACTTTACTCTGAAACTTTTGGGTACATAAAATGTTAGTCTACCTACTTGTGAGGCAAAACAGAAATGTTCGTTCGTTTGTCAAGAATACTATAAGATATACTGAGATTTCTTTGAAAAGGTATGGACAGGGAAACATTATATCGAAAAAATGTAGTAGGTCTGGTCCACACTTTTCATTGAGATACTTCACGCGTTTTAAAAGCAATTTTATAGACGTGAACACCTAAAATACGCCAGAATCAAAAGGTGAAAACAAAGCTTTTTACCCTTTTTGAAATCGTTGTTTGGGCTTTTAACACCGTCAGATAAAAATACAAAAGTTAAGAGTAACGGCACTCATCGCGACCCAATTTCATGTCAGTAGGTACGTACGAATGATACCACGGAGCAGTTCCCAAACAAAATCTATCCCTCAATTTGCTTACCCGCACTTCTATGGCGCCAGCCTTTATTATTCGCAAAGAATATAGCACAGATAGCACTCTAGACCAATCAATATGGCCACCAAAACAGTTACATAATTGTATCGGCATTCACCTAGGTCCAACCTAGTAAACAAGTTTAGGTTTATGAATAAAATATTTACATCACTATAGCAGTCATACCTGAATGATAGACATTAACATGAAGATTTCGTTTGTTATACAAATGGAATGAAAATTTTCATACATTTATCAGTTATGAGACATTTTTATTAACAAAATAGGGTTTAAAGTACCTTTTTAGTACCTAATTCGAGTCGTTTGTTCCTGTTATCGTTTTTCAATGCCATTAAAATATGAATAAAGACAATATATATGATTTAAGGATATAAGTTCGAGAGCAATTTCAAAATATAGTTTCTATCGATATAGTTATCGATGGAACTATATTAAGAGTTATAGTTTAGTAACATCGTCATTTTCTGGATTTAAAAGCTTCCGGAACGCTGCCTAAACTTTTACCTACGGTCCAATGAGCGTAAAAGGTTATGGCACGTCTGTTAGCGTTAATAGTCTTTGTATTTATTGTAGCAATCCAAGATTGCGGGAGACTGGCCGGCGTCGAACGCGGTCGATGCACGCATCGTGCGAGACGACGGTTTCCTCTTCGCTCCCAAATGTGTCCAGACTGAAGTTGGAATTGTGAATTATTTGGGCGGGTCATGACATCTTGTTTATCTGTTTTTGTGATTTGTAAAAAATAACATCAATCACAATAACATCAAACAACATCAACGTCATAATCATCATTGACCTGTTCGTCTGTTGTAGACGGTTTAGTTAGACAGTGTCTGGTTGGGAAAAACATTTTTCGCATGCCATTTTCCTGTGGAAGATTGAGAAAAGGAGGTTGTACAAATTGATATTTGATGAATATTTCATATTTCGTTATGCGAACTTAAGCTTATATTTAAGAACAAACTCATATCACACTAGTCACATTAATACTATAAATGCGAATGGATGTTTGTTTATTTATTTATTTGTTTTCCAATCACCTCGTAACCGCTGAACCGTAGCGTGAAATTGAAATTTAGTATACTAGTGGTTCGCCCCGAACTGAGATCTTATTTGTAATCTTTGACTAAAAAAATAATGTCACGAAATATTTAACGAAATTACTTGACCTATAGTTTTATTCAAATTACAGGTAACGGGAGTTCATGTAATGTGGTTATTATTTGTTGGGGTACAAATTGCAGTTATTCTGGATTTCAGACTTGTGTCTATATTTGTGTCACTTATGCTACAAGCATACTAAATTACAGCACTGTAAAGTTTCTCAAAGTTTAGTTTTTATTATGGCTTATAACTCAAAACTATAAAAAATTTACGAAAAATTAAAATAAATTGAATAATGACTATTAGACTCGTTGTTTTTTTCTCTTCTTGAACCCCAATATCTCAACAACCCTCCAATATTTTTAGCTCATTTAGTCACACCAAAATTGTAACATTACTAACTACCTATGTATTAAATTTCACGATGATCGGATCAACGTTTCGAAAGTAATCCTCGGACAAACAAACATACATACATACAACGCCGATTTGCCCAAGTTGTTTTAAAGATCTCGCTTAGCTCGATCAATAACCTGGATTATACCTGGATTGGCTACTTTTTATCCCATAAATCAGGTCTCATGGGGTAGAAATGGTATGTCAAGTCAAGTTACAACAGCGAGTTTAGCTTTATATCTAGGTTACCTACACATTTAGTAGTGTAACGTGTATATACATATATGATACAATTTTGTCTGATATTCTATATTTAAACTCAAATAGCTAAGCTATCTAGTTCTAAGTCTGTATAATTTGTGTCATAGGCCGCTTTGTTACCCTTATTGATTTTATCATCAAACATTTTATAGTTACACACATCGCAAGCATCGTAGGGCATCATTAACCGTTCGAAAGAACAATTTATCACAGCTCTAAACTAAGAAAGCTGCCTAAGAATGATCGATTCCGCTGCTTTCATATTCATGATTGAGTGAGAAATAGGTCAGTATATTATAAAGTATCTTTGTTAAAGCCAAAGATATATAAGGCTGCGTTACGTCAGTTTCAATCAATTCTGCTTTTATGCTTCAAACCTGAGTAAAGAATATCGTATTGGAAAATTAATACGTTTTTTGTTGAAAAATTACTGTTCAAAACAAGCTTTTATAAATTTCATAATTGCAAGCATATTCAAATGAGCCCAAACACTTGCCTACTATAATCCATTCAGAAGTTCCTTTGTCTAGCATCCGTCTCCATCATGAGACCACCTCCATGGTATCATATTAACCATATTATTGCATTGTCACCGAAGTTACATATGTAGGTGTTACAAATTTTAGCTCAATCGGTTGAGGGGAACGTGTTTAAAATTCAGTTGCAAGATTCCACCCGGACAAGTTAATAAAAAGCTTATAAAAATGCTTTAGTTTAAATGGAGGTTTTAATTTCAAAATGAATAGTTGCTGGAGTAACTATCTGATTCTAACTGTTACTATTTTTATTTAACTGTTATATAAATAGTATCTCAAGTATGAAGTAGTATATTTAAGTAAACAATATTTTTTTGATATTTTTTAGTATTTATTATATAATTATATTATATAATATATTATTTTATAACTTAGTTTAAATTAAGTTTCACGGAAAGATCCTAAAAAACTTTAAAATAATAAAGACTTACAAATGAAAACTAGATACAATGAAAATTTATTGCTTTTGGCGAATATTATAACTTCCAAATGGTATTTACAAGTATAATTAAGCAATACAAAAATTAACAAGGTCTTCCCCAAACCTTTGTGACTATTTTTTAGTGTATTTGTTTAATAACTCTTAGTATTTCATATACCTTTTTTATTATTAGTAGCGAATATTTATATACTATGCTATATTAATAAGCACCTAATTCATTGATCAGTACTTATATAAATGTATATATATATATTTATTTTGCTTATGTAAGTTAAAAAGTAAAGTCGCTGACAAGATGCAGGAGAGTCGGTTGCTATGGTACGGTCACGTGAAGAGGAGGCCACCTGACTACGTAGGGAATTTGGCACTGCAACTTTCCATTCCCGGTCGAAGATCTAGAGGTAGACCCAAGACAAGGTGGAGAGATGTAGTGTCAAAAGATCTAAAAGGTGCCAAAAGAGGGTGCCAAGTTTCTGATGGCGACGTCGAGGATAGAGCGAAGTGGAGAAGAACGACCAGGAAAGCTGACCCCACCACCATGTGGGATACATAGCTGGGAAGAGAGAGATTATACTTATGTAAGTACACTGCTTTTCGCATAATCCTGTACATGGCAGCATTTCTCCATGCATACACTTTAATTGCCGTAATATACAATGTATTATTTTCCTCCTGTGTGTATGTAATTTTTCATTATGTATAATTATGTTAGTTTAAGTGTTTCGTTTGTTTTTGTGTACAGTTTATGTGAATAAATGTCTTCTTTCTTTCTTTCTTTCTGTTTATTCAATATTAAATTTTTTTTATTAATAGGTTCCATCCTTTAAGGTTCTTGTTAAATCCAGTCCATCCAAAGGTTGTCTGGAAGAGATCGTTTTTAGCGATAAGACCGCTACTCATATTCATGCATGTATTGTTATTTGTTTTTATATTGTTTTTTTTATTTTAAGTGGGATTTAAAATACAGCGTTTTCTATCTTCGATCTATCTATTTCGAAAAAACAGAACTGAATAAATACTTGCAGTGCATTGCAGTTGCATAGATTTTTGAAAGATATCCATACCAATACTATAAATTTCGAAAGTAACTCTTTTTCTCTGTCTGTTTGTTACATTTTGACGACCAAACGTCTTAACCGATTTCGATGAAATTTGATATATATTTTATGTTCGGGACTGGGACATAGGTTACTTTTTACCTGACTGTGCAGGAGGGTAATATTTTTATTGGCAAACCACGCGTGTGAATCCGCTGGCGGGTCAGCTAGTTTCTTATGACACTGTACAAAATAACACTCGTAACTCGATCCTTGCTTGGTTCCAAAGTTAATTTTGGAATGGCTTTAGTACTCTATTTTACTGAGTTTAAGGTCTTCAAGCAACGCGGAACTGGTGCGACTACGAGCACTTAGTCCGCGTTGCTCAATGGTTTAATGATACGTTGCCATTAACAATGGCAAATTATTTTGGTATTCCATGATTTATCGAACGAATATTCCAGATATTTAATTTGGTTACTAGCAATGTATTTGCGTTTTAATCCGCGCAGAGTTTAATTATAAAAATCTCAAATTTAAAGTATCATGCGCCATTCCGAAAATTCAATAAACGCATAATTAAGCAAAACGTATTACATAATATATTATTTTATCTGTATGGGTAATAATAAGGTAATATAATAAACGATCATAATATTAAATAACCTCATGCCTTTTTATTAGGTTAAAGTTTAAAAAGGAGTATTTTTAGTAATAGTATTTTTCAAACGCGATCACTGTACATAATTATTGATTACGTCGGGATAACAAATAAAAAAGGTACATACGCAATAAATACCCGTTTTAATCAATAATTATTTTTAGTAACTTTAATTGTTTAAATGTGTTCTTTTTTACTTTTAGACAATATAGATCAGATTGTAAGCGACACTCTTTATTGAACTTACACCAAATCAAAAACAAAATATATATTTTTTTACAATTTGATTAAGTGTTCTAAGTACTTATATTGTATAGCGATCTTTATATATAAGTACTAACTAATAGATACTTAGATTTCATTCTAACTATGATAGAAGATAATGATAGATAATGGTTGAGAATGAATTTTATTTGAAACGTGAAGCAATTTTTTCATTATAGTACGAGTACACTTTAACGGTCGCATTATTTTCTGATATTTAATAAAAACGTCAAAATCGGAAGCATTGACTTTTTCATACATATATTTCTCTTTTATTTGGGGAGGTCTGTGCTATAAAATTGTAGGATGTTTGAATGAAACTACAAACTGCGTAGAATTACAGTCTATCTTTCAGTTAATTTATTTTTTGTGAATCTAGATGAATGGTTTCGGATTTTTTTTTCTTTTCAGCGTACAAACACCGTGAAATAAAAACAACAACCTATTAAAATGTCAAAATAAAGGAACTACCTTATTTTAAATCAGGTAACATAAAACGCAATATCAAAATGAAGCTGTCAGTCACGTAGAAACTAATTGTTAATTTGCTTCGAAACCCATTAAGTAGTAGCATCCAAGCCATTTTGAATCTAATATCAAAACAATAAAGCTCAATAATTAGTAATTAAAAAATTATCTACAAGCACACGTCCTTAGATTACGGAAATACGAGTATTTTTATAGTCTGTTAACGGGTAATTGGTTGGTTTGTGTCAGTTCTATAAAACTAAATGACGGAGAAAGTGGGCTTGGTCACCAATTTTGTACCATACTCGCTATAAAATGTAACAACCTTACAGAATACCAATCTTTTTTCTTTCTTTTTATTTATTATTGGACACAAGAAAATACATAAAAAAGTATAGAAATAGAGGGCAAAGGCGAGCTTAACCCTAAGAAGAGTTTTCTTCCAGAAAACCTTTGAGGCTAGAGAGAGCTACCATCGTAAATTTACATAGTTTATTCAATCACTTTAAAAAAATATTACAAAGCAGTTAATATTTATTAATTGCAACTAATTTATTAAGCTTTTGTTAATGTTACATTAAAACGATACGATATAATAAAAAAATTGTGCACTGAATAGAAAGAGAAACATTCTAATGTGATAAAAACCATTTTCCGTCGGTAAATATTGCTTTACTTGCTCAATACAACGTTGCTAAGAAGCCAATTTGGTTTGCCAATTAAAAGAGAAAAGGCTAAGCAATAAATATAATAAAAAGAGTATACCCAGTGACGAAGGTTTATATCACAGCCATTGCAAATGCACCCAGGCATTAGTATCATCCATAAAACTTATTAAAATTCGACAACACATAAATAGTACTAAATCTTCAAACTACGAGTATAACACAAAAAAAATATCTTTGAAAATAAACACTATCAGTCTGTATTTTGAAGTCTGGTGACACGTATTTATAGTCGACGTTTCAGATTACCGGCGTTCAAACTCTACGGCTATAAATACGACTGTCTTAGATGTTTTTATTGTTGAGAATAGCACTTAGGTATTAATAAACTGTTTTAGTGCAAGACTATGGTGCATTATTTCGAAGGTTTTGATTAGTGATTTTATACCGAAAGGGCACCAACGCGACACAACCCCGTGCACGCCACGTTACCAACTGAATCAACCCCGATTCGATGCCTCCGCCCAACATAGAGCGCTTGCTCAACTCTCTTCCAAAATAGTCTTCCACTCTAGCATTAGCGCTGTAAAGCTCAAATTAGCTTGCACCTACGATTGTGGCGAAAAAGACTAGTGCTTAGCTTCGTATAGCGGCCAATACGCATGTCCACGACATTGTATATAACTTCGTATAGCGGGCATAGTTTCCCTGTACATTTGGATTTCTTGAGTTCAAGGACTTCATGTTATCTGTTTGAGTTTTGGGCGTTGAATCTCTCTATCGAGTAACATGAGACATTCATATACTGAGGACATATATTTATCTTCAGCTATTTTGGATTCGTACAATCATTTGATTGATGGTATCGTCAAAGTTTTGGCACTACTCGAATTAAACTTTCCAAATAGATCGCTCAAGTTGACGACACAAACTAGAACAGTGCGATAAGGAAAGCGTTTGCACTTAATTGGATCAGGTTTAGATTAAGTAGATTTGGTGTCAAGTTTGTTGAAGTAAGTCTTTACGCACACTTGACTTGGGGCGTAAGCTGGTGAATGCGTTACGAAAAGTGCGAACTGAAGTTGCGAGGGAGATATAAGTTAGTGAAAATAGAAAGACAGGGAGTTACGTTTCGTATATTACTATCGGAGCAAGAGAGAGAAGTGCGAGCACACATTTTCTTTCTCACTTTCTCTCATAGCCAGTTGATTTATCGCATTATCTCCTATCCCAAATTAGCCTAAATTATACAAACCGCAAAAACAAAACACTCCTTCATGCTGCATAATAGAGTTCTTTTTGCCATAGATAAAAAAGTATTTACGACGTTTCGTATTTTGAATCTACCAGCTTCGATTTACGTTAAAGTACAGCTATTCCACAACAGATAGCAAGCAGCAGCAGAAACTAACTTAAGTACTTACTGTATGCGCCTCGAAATAAGGTTGACATTTCCTTAAAACATTACTTTATACATATATATATATTTAAACAAATTACCCGTGCGCGATAAGTTGGGACCTGAGCGCGGTGACGTCATATTGGCGTGTTTGTACCGCCCGCAAAAAAGCGAACATAACAAGCAGCCCCCCGCGGCTTCGTCTTTGTTTTTTTTAACCTAATTTATTATGTTACTCAGGGAGGACGCTGCTTTTTATCTAATCTTTTTTACACTATTTGAATAAAATAAAAATACAATGTTTAAGTTTATACATTTATTTTATCTATTATTTACATTTTCTCATCTTCGTCACTACTTAGTGGATTTATGCCTTCTAGAGGTTGTTCTTCGTCCTCAGTCTCACTATAATCACTTGACGAAGAGGTATCCGATAAATTTACAACATTTACTATGACAACAAAAACTACAACAACAAAACAATAACACGAACGAAAACTAAAAGAATTCCAGAGCGCGTCGTTACGTGACGTAGGCCAGTACGAGACTAAAAACCCTAGTAAAAAATAGTGATGCGAACGGTACAATACGGGCGCCATCGGGGAAGTGCAGGGGAAGCGGTCGGGGAGTCGCATTCTTAGCAGGTCCCAAGTTATCGCGCACGAGTAATACATATAGATGAAGCTAAAGAAAATTACTTCAGTCGTGTGGTCTAAAGCACACTTTTTTTTTAAGAAGTTCTTACTAATAATTATAACTACCTACTTATTAAGTAAGTACGTAGCATCTGATAATAATGATATTCTGTTCTGGTCTCACTACTCGTACATACTTAATCAAACTAATATTATAAATGCGAATGTTTGGATGTTTGTTTGTTTGTTACTCAATCACGTCGTAACGGCTGAACTGATTTCGATGAAATTTAGTATGCATGTAGATTATAACCTGGATTACCACATCTTACTTTTTATCCCATAAATCAGGTCCCATGCGATAAAAATGGGGTGTCAAGTTAAATTGCAACAGCGAGTTTAGCTTTTTTTCTAGGTTACCTACATTTTACATTTAGTAGTGTAACGCGTACAAAGTCGCGCGCAACAGCTAGTATTTGAATTTACACTACTAGAGACTTAAAATTGAATTATTTTGTATGCAAAAGCCACTTTTAGCGGTAAAAACCTCCTCCACCTGTTTCCATTTCTCACGATCCCTATAACGACTCTGCTCCACGTTTTCTCCGTACATACTATTCTATCTTCTATTTTCAGCCATTTGTGTCCCACTGCTGGGCAAAAGCCAGCTAGTTACAGTTAGCTCGTTTTTGCACATGCTAATTTCTTTTATTCATAGAATCATTATCATCATCATATCAGCCGTAGGACATCCACTGTTGGACAAAGGCCTCCCTCATTGATCTACAGGAACAGTAACTGCGGTTGGAAGCGGCCTGCATCCAACGCCGACCTGTGGTTCTTACCAAGTTGTCTGCCCATCTTGTGGGTGGACGTCGTACGCTGCGTTTGCCGGTCCGTGGCCTCCACTCGAGAACCTTTCGGCCCCATCGGCCGTCTGTTCTGCGCGCTATATGGCCTGCCCATTGCCACTTTAACGTGCTAATCCGTCGGGCTGCGCCGGGCTATATTCATAGAATATAATACATTTATTAATATGCAGTAAAATAAGCTGGTAATTTCATACTTTTTATAATGCAAGAATCATTTAAGATAAAAAAATGTCAACAAATTTATTGATATTTATTAATTTAAAGATCTTTGCAAATGATCTATAGATAGTAAAAGCGGGGAAAAATGCCTTTATTACCAATAAATATTTACATGACTAAAATACAGAAGAAACAGTTGAATCATCAAAAGACGATCTGCAAACGATCTATAGATAGCTCAACTGCTCCAGATCACTACCAGGCGGAAGTGTCCCCAAAACACTGACTGCAATGCCCCGCTGATTTGCAATGCTCATGCGTTGACCCAGATAAGTGCCAGCTCTCGGAGTTCACGTCGCTTTGACCAGACGCCCAGTTAGAATTTAGAAACCGCGATGGGCCTCGGTACCCCATGGACTCAGGGACTCGAGTTAAGATAAATAGTTAAAGAAGAAAGCTTAAGAATAAACTGCGCTTCAAAACTAAAAAATCTTCTGTTTTACACGTAATATAAAAACTACCTAATAAAGTTGCTGGGAGCCGTTGGGTGCAGGCCGCACAAGATCGGTCACTCAAGAAAAATCTATGTTGAGCAGTGGACGTCCTATGGCTAATGATGATGATGTTGAAGCGTTATTTTAAAGGGCAATAAAAACACAATTAAAATATGACAATAGTTTATTTGTATATGCGATAACCAAAAAAACAATTACAATGCCCACTTTTCTTAGCAGTTTCAAGAATAGAGGAGAAAAAATAGTATGTTGGTTCCTTTAAATATTAACACCACCCGTGATTCTTGGTCGATCAATATTAATGCATAGCGCTCCCGCGCTCAGGTTTATTCTTACATTTCCGTGAAGCGTCAGTGACGTTACCGGGCCGGACTTTAAACTTAGTTTAAGAATAGGTTTCAATAGGTTTATTTCACGGAACGCCACGCAAGTATACTTCAAGGCAAACTGGCATTGTCACCCTGACCGCACAGGCACCATGGTTCGCCAGAATGTTAGCATCGAAACTAACTACACTTTTATAGGTTCATTATTAGGGTTGTTTTGGTGAAAACGGAACTCTTTGTCCATATGTCACAGCTGATTATCTCGGCAACTACTGAAGTTATTGACTTGAAATTTGGAATAATTAAATGACACTGACCTACTGTAAGTAAAAATTAAAAATTTTAAAATATTTTCATTTTGATTGCCAAAGGGGCAAAAATTACGAGGGTCAAAATTTAAATTAAACCGGCCCAGAGCGAGACGAACTCGCGCACGAAAGGTTCCGTTCAATTATCTATAAAAATGGCAAAAAAATCACGTTTGTTGTACGGGAGCCCCCCTTAAATATTTATTTTATTTTAAGTTAATTATTTAGTTATTAAGTCAATATATAATTAAATATTCTGTGAATATTTCAAGCGTCTACGTGTTGCCGTTATAAATATCGAGCTAAATCGAGCAAAAAATCACCTTTGTTGTATGGGAGCCCCCCTTAAACGTTTCATGTATTCTGAGTTTAGTTTTGAATAATATAGCGGCAACAGAAATACACCATTAGTGAAAATTTCAATTGTTTATCTATCACGGTTCATGAGATACAGCCTGGTGACAGACGGACAGACAGAGAGACAGCGGAGTCTGAGTAATAGGGTCCCGTTTGACCCTTTGGTTACGGAACCCTAAAAAGGTTGTAGTGAAAAATTAAATAAGAGCTAATAAAAGAAATTTTAAGTCAATAGGTTCAGTAAATGCTGAGATTATCAGCTGGGACAGACGGATCCTTCCGTCTGTACCAACACGATAGACGGACAGACAGACAGATAAAGTCCTAAAGTACCTTAGGATCCCGAACACTAAACACTCACATCTAAAATTGCAGTATAAATGTAGTAAATAAATAGAAGTTTTTATTATAATATGTATTTAAGCTGAGTTAAATACTACGTGTTTCGTTGTGTACGACATTAAATGAAAACAGGGATAGGGCTAATGGCTAGTATTGTTGTAAAATACTTTTTTATAAATCATTACCATAGAAAACTTTAATTTTTCAATCAAGTCCTAAAAATCAATGAAACAACCTGTACACAATAAGTAAAAAAATATATTCATTAAGTAGGTACCTACTGATTAGGCGGCATCGTCACAAAGACGTTGCCGATTGACGATAAAAATTGACTATAGTGTGACCATTAGTGCTGTGCACTCCCTGAGGTATGCGCGCGGCGAGACGGGGGGGAGAATCGGCTGCTGCGCTCTGTCAGTACGCCGTCAACGCACGTGGCGGCAGGTAGTATTATTTGTATCGGACTGTCTATGTCAGACGCACATGACGCACATGACATAGACAGTCCGATACAAATAACACTACCTGCCGCCGCGAGCGTTGACGGCGTACTGACAGAGCGCAGCAGCCGATTCTCCCCCCCGTCTCGCCGCGCGCATACCTCAGGGAGTGCACAGCACTAATGGTCACACTATAACAGATGTGTGTTTTTAATTAATGTCGTATATAATAAAACAGGTTGTATATATTTTTGGGTCGTAGAATAAGTTCTTTGCTCTTCTTAAATTTTAATATTATGGTTGCTAATATTAAATGATTATTATTATTATTTTTAGGGTTCCGTTATTACCATTTTGATTCGGTTTGTTAGTCGTACCCACAGATACATCTACGAGTATGTTAATATTAAAAATGCAAAAGTAACTCTGTTTGTTTGTTTGTAAGTTTGTTTGTTTGTTACCTTTTCACTTCAACGGCCGAACGGATCGTAATGAAATTTGGCAAGGAGATAGATTATATCCTCGAAAAGGACAGGCTGTCCTTTTCGAGGATATAATTGTTTTAAAAAATAATCTTGAAAGTAGTGAAATAGGAGTTGAAAGTTTGTATGGAGAATCCATAATTCCTTAAGTTAGGGATCTGAAAATTCATATTTAGATTTTGGTAAGAAATACGTATTTCAACTTTTTTGCAAAATCCTCCCTAAGGGGGTGGGGGGATAAAGTAAGGGGTTAACATTACAAGGGATTCTTTTGGTAAGAAATAAAGAAATACGTGTTTCAACTTTTTTTGCAAAATCATCTCTAATGGGTGGGGGGGGGGGGGGGGGGGGGGGGGTTGGGTGATAAAGTAAGGGGTTAACATTATAAGGCATTCTTTAGTTTACCAGACTGCGCAAAAGAAGGGTAATGTTTTTTTGACAAACCATGCGTCCGAAGCCATGGGCGGTTCAGCTAGTTTTATATAAATCAAATCCCCGCCCCACATTTGAGTATTTTCGTATGAATTTAATGTTACAAATACCTTATGAGAAAGTACGAATATAGAGCCGGATTCTGGCTATTCAGCAGCGTGTACCTTACCTACTCCATCACGTTCCTGAGACGCAAGTGTGAATGATCACACTCAAGTTATACTTAGGCATATTTTATTACAGAACCTTTCACTATAATGAGTATTTCCTGAAGAAAGCTACTAACTAATACTGTAAGTATGGGGATTAGTTTTATGTGGAAAAGCCTTAGTCATTTCTGAATTCATAGTTTGTAGCTATGCTTTATGTTGTTATTTAATACAATATAAAGATGTTGTAGGTAATAGTGCATTGGAACTGAAACTTATTAGGGTTATTTAGATTTTTATCCTATAGCGGTGTAAATATAACATTTGAATTAACTGCTATGTATACCATATGTACCTGCTTACTTTGGATTATTATCTAGTATTTTTTTGCAATGCAGTTACTTATTTTATGGTTTGTGTGAAGGATAATCCACCAGTACTGCACTGAATGAAACACCTCCGGAATGATCTCAGATTCCCTCTCTTTATTATTTTTTTTCCGAATGGACTTATCTCGCTGTTGGCCTCTGATGCCGTTGCAGCTTAACCGAGCTTTTGGCGAGCGCAGAAGGCGCTCAGCCCTATAATTTTATTTTTTTGATGAGGCAACTAGCGCAATGGCTCCACTTAGGTACGAACCTCGGCTTGGGCTGTTGCCGGGACGGGGATAGGAGAGAAACGCCCGGGTACGTGGTTGTACCTCGTGTAGGCGGCGACTAAAGGGACTCGTCGACCTCGCCGGCGAGGTCGGTGTATCTGTGGAGTGTCTGCTCTGTCTAATGTGGATGATTCACCCGCATTAGCGGAAGTGATTTCGTCATCCGGGTCTCCGAGAACGTGTCTCGGACGACGGAGGGTTTATCTCTTTATTAAAATGCATTACAACTGCTTTATCCAAAATGCAAAACGCATTGATAGCGCGATCTAGAAACGTGCACTTTTTAGCAGCGACATCTAGTTCTGTATTTTGAACAAGGAGTACATACTATAATTAGCTATTACTTAAGTCTGCTATAGGTAGTGATGACATTATAAATTACATTTTAATCTTAACCTAGCCTGTAGTCAGCTAAATTAGCTTTTAACTTTTGCCTTAAATCAATAATAAAAACTAGTTGCTCTCATAGTGGTCGAAAGTAGACCCTAGTTTTTATTAGCCATCTTTAGCTTTCTGCACTCTTCTTCCGTGCGTTTTGTACTTTGTTCCCTCTGTAAAAAAGATGCAAGCTCTCTTCACGTAACAATAATAATGATACGTCATCACGTTCCGTTTTTGATTTGCAGAGAGAGGTGGCGAATGCGATGCGAGATGCAGTGCGGAGTGGATTGTCTCACCTCGGTGAAGGTTCAAGGATTGACCCGAAACATTATCGGTGTTAACACCGATATCATGGTACATGTAGATTTTACCACCGCACTTCTCGACAACGTTATAAAGCTCCTCCACATATCATCGACAATTGGGTATCGCGCACCACACGCTTCACGTGATCTTTTCTACCCCATACTTGCAAGATGTGGAATGAGCTACCATCCGAGATTTTCCCATTAGGCTACGACATGCCACGCTTCAAGAGAAATGTAAAGAGGTTTCTGAAGTGTAGGGAACGCATCGACAATACCCCGGGTGTTACCGGTGTCAATAGGCGACGGTGACCGCTTACCATCAGCTGGGTCGTAAGCCTGTTTCCCCACAAATAGCATAAAAAAAACATGATTCAATCCTGTATTTAATTTTATAACACTGAACGCTAAAAAACTTAGATATTAGTAGTACGAGTATAATAGAGTTCTTCATCAAAGGGCTCGCCGGGGAAGTACCACCAACATACCTATTTTTACCACTAAGCACCATTGCTGTATGAGTGCTGGTTATATTACAGACTAATCAGGTTATCAGTCAAAGAAGATCTCACGATGCTTGAAGTTTTGCTTGATATGTTAATTATTATTTTTCTAACAATTGTGGATCTTTGACATCTGAAAACTATATAAATTAATGAATGAATGAATAAAAACCCGCCTGTATAACCACTGTGTGTGTCCTGCCAACAATGACTTACGGTGCCGAAAAATGGGCGCTCACTAAGGAAACTGTGTACAGAGTACGAGTCGCACAGAGAGCCATGGAGCGCGCCATGCTTGGCATCAACCTGCTGGATCGAGTTCCTAATATCGAAATCCGACGCCAGACAAAAGTCCAAGACGCCGGAACAAGGGTGGTGGAACTCAAGTGGAACTGGGCAGGACACTTAACTAGACGAGGTGATGGCAGGTGGAGTAAATTTTTGACCGAATGGTGACCAAGAACAGACTTAACAAATCCAGGACGTCCGTCGGCGCGGTGGGTCAACGACATAAAGAAAGACGTGGACATCTCCTGGATGCGCGCAGCACAGGACCGGGAAGGGTGGCGTTTACAAAGGGAGGTCTACACCCAGTAGTGGGTACTTATAGGCTGTGGATGATGATGATGATCAGATTATTCATGTATGCCTCAAGTTGATGAACGCAGGGCACGTTCCTTAGGTGAGTGACCTACGAAGCAATGCTTTGTTATAGGCTATGGTGCCATTTGCATGTTTCATCTCCATGTTATATTATAAAAAGAAAAACAAAAAAACATGCTTCATCATTATTTATGCAAAAGAAATAATTGCATATAATTCCAAAGGCATTTTCTTTTTATTTCTTTTGTGAATCTATTGGTAAAATTTAGAGAATCGGTGTCATTTATAAAAAATACTCTTTTTATATCATTAATTTTAACCCGTGAAATGAAAAGGACCTTTCTACTTATCTTTTGACAGATTTTTATGAGCAAGATCATTTCTTAGCTTTTTCCTGCTTAGTCGATTAACTTGTTAAATTACTTTCCTTTCATTTTTATCACAGGGAGTAGGTTAGTATTATTATTATTGTGGCCGGCTTATATTTTCCCACTACTGAGCAAAGGCCTCTCCCAACTCCTTCCATCAATCGCGATCCTAGGCAGATTCCCACCATTTCCTCTCAAATCCACTGGTGTCGTCGCGCTGTAACAGATCACTAGGGACCGTTCAGTTTGATAAATTTACAAATAGGTTTTAAAATAAATTATAGTCTGTGGGAATAGGTTCCGCTACTTTCCGCGAGATGTCGTCAGAATAATTTATAATCTATGAGGTGTTTATGGGTAGAATGAATTATAATCTGTGGGGAATAGGTTTCGCTACTTGCCACCAGGGGTCGCATACAGGAAGTTGGTAACTGAGGTATGAGGGGAGGGGAAAAATGAAGGAAGCCTTAAATACGATGGATAGGTAGGAACGGCGTTCATTTCTCTTTTGATTTTATCGCGGTTCATTCTCTTTTCGATTTTATCGCGGTTTACAAGTGATACCAAGATTTCACGAGGATTAAGGTAATTTCTAAACTTAACTTTATTTCTGCCATTTTGTATTCTGATTTCTTGTGTAAATTATTCAACTATCGTGTTCCGTGGGAAAATATCATAATGAAGTAGCGGGAAAATTGTTGAGAAAATTTATTAAGTAACTTTTGGGGTATTTGTGTTAATTACATTTGAGCTTAATTTGGTGAAGTATTGAAGGGACTAAATCAAGGAGTATCTATAAAAAAATGGATCACGCCAAGATTTATGTTCATAGTAAAATTGTAATGAAGGGGATCTTCTATGCGGAATTGTGGGGATATTTAAATGTAATGGTTGGGTAGTCGTGGTATTCTACGGTGTTACTTAATACAGATGAAATTTAGAGAGATTAACTTTGACTGATTCACACAGAGATTCAGGCTAGTTGCTGGGATATTGGTCCGGTTTTCTTGGAGACTTGGGGTTTCTGTAGCGGGTTACACCGATTGTAGGGCTCGTAAGGAATTCGGGAAAGGCTTATTCATAATGGTCATAGCTGGGGGTAGTCTGTTGTAAATCCATGTGCCGTAACTGTAAATTCAGGGATAAAACTTGTGTAACCGTAAGTGGTAGGCAAAAACCTTTTAGCTCGATTCCCCTGTGCTTAGGAAATCCAATAATTTAAATTGGTTGTATACCTTGCTAAGTAAGTGGCTTGAATATATACCCATCTTAAACAGGTACTCTAGGCAGGTCCTAGTTTATGTTGGGGCGGGCCAGGCACCGATTTTTCCTTTGCATCGGTATCGGTGAACCTCCAACAAATTGTGTCCGATACCTCGTAGAGAGGCGTCAGCAATAATGTGGTCTTATATATTATAAATATTTATAGTATACACAATTTGTATCCCTGCTAGGCTGTTCTGATGCACCCCAGGCTCGCGAGCCACTATCAGATCGCACGTACACCGTTATAGTGGTAGACGAAACCAGGTTTTACGATCCTGTACCCATAAGCATCATAGTTAGAAGGCGAGCCATTGCACCTCGGACGCCTACATTACACACCGCACGATTAGTATTTAAATGTGAAGCTAGTCTTCCAGTTTGTATCATCCACCTTAGCTAAATTAGGGACTGTTAGGTACACATAAACGTAATGTAGGATGTATAAGGGAAGAACTCCACGGTATTAGGTTATGTGACCGACCGTTGTCAGTTCATGTTGAGGATTTAGGGAAATAAACATTTAAATAACCTTAATCAAACTATCCTCACACATTTGACGGTTGCAGGGTAACATTTTTCTTAACTATCTTTCTTTCTACCATTATCATAAAAGAAACGATGGGTTTCGTTACATAGTTAAACGTAGGCTATATTATCGCTAAACCACCGGGATCTCATTACGCTAAATTTATCTTGAAGTAGAAATATGAGAATTTGGGTATTAGAATCGCATTTTAGGACGTAACTAGCTCAGGAAATATATTAACCTTAAATCAAACTACCCTCACCTATTTGACGGTTGCAGGGCAACATTTTTCTTAACTATCTTTTTTTCTACCATTGTCATAAAAGAAACGATGGGTTTCGTTTCATAGATCAACGTAGGCTATATTATCGCTAAGCCACTGGGATCTCATTACGCTAAATTTATCTTGAAGTAGAAATATGAGAATGTGGGTATTAGAATCGCATTTTAGGACGTAACTAGCTCAGAAAATATATTAACCTTAAATCAAACTACCCTCACACATTTGACGGTTGCAGGGCAACAATTTTCTTAACTATCCTTCTTTCTATCATTATCATAAATAAAATGATGGGTTTCATAGGTAAACGTAGCTTATATTATCGCTAGGACGCCGGGAAGTGTAATTTATGATAGTATGTCGCTCCACAGATTGAATACCTCAAAGGAGGAAATATGCGGGTAGTCAGGTTGGAATTATATTGATTGATATTTGCCAGAGTACCTCGCAAAGGGAAAATATTTTACCGTAACATACGATATGAGATAAATCGGTCGGTAGAACTAAATTCTTGTACTAAACTTAACTAGAATAGCGAGAAATTAGCACTCTTACGGGCGGTAGTTTCAAAAGAAATACCTCTCATGAGTCTGAATACAATGTTGAAATTATCGATGAACGAGTGAAGTTTGACAATGAGATGAGTTTGGGGTAACGAAGGTATTTTATCTAAACAAGTTGGTCTGACGTTGGTAGTCTTTGAATGCTGGAGTGGTGGGCTTAATTAGAACCAGATGCAAGAAGGGGCCTGTTTTCTGAACCTCGGGGCCTAAGAAACGGAATTAGACGTTCACGAATTGAACCGGAACATTGTCGGTCGAAATACCCATAAGACGGTACGTGATAAATTCCGTATTTATAATAATTATTGAAATTAATCACGACAGTTTTCTAAGTAAAATAGGATTTACTATTCAAATTTGAGAAAATTTTACATCTGAGGAACCTACGATTAAGGTTAGGTTACATTTATACCTTTTCAAGTTGACTAGGCAAGCAAAGGGTTAAATTAATATTTGTAGTAGGCTATTGTTTGTCTTAATCTTCAATTTGAATTAATTTTACATCTGAGGAATCTACGATTGGGGTTAGGTTACATTTATACCTTTTCAAGTTGACTAGGCAGGCAAAGGGTTAAATTAATATTTGTAGTAGGCTCTTGTTTGTCTTAATCTTCAATTTGAATTAATTTTACATCTGAGGAATCTACGATTGGGGTTAGGTTACATTTATACCTTTTCAAGTTGACTAGGCAGGCAAAGGGTTAAATTAATATTTGCAGTAGGCTCTTGTTTGTCTTAATCTTCAATTTGAATTAATTTTACATCTGAGGAATCTACGATTGGGGTTAGGTTACATTTATACCTTTTCAAGTTGACTAGGCAGGCAAAGGGTTAAATTAATATTTGTAGTAGGCTATTGTTTGTCTTAATCTTCAATTTGAATTAATTTTACATCTGAGAAACCTACGATTGAGGTTAGGTTACATTTATACTTATCCAAGTTGACTAGGCAGGCAAAGGGTTAAATTAATCTTTGGAGTAGGGTTTTGTTTTGTCTTAATCACCTAAAAGAAACGGGTTACTACTTTCACAACAGGGAACCTACCATAACTAAACGATCACCACTGGCCAAATCGATCATTAAATAGACAAGAGCGTCTTATGTGCGAAATTTTAGGTTAGGAAGTTATAAATCTAAAGACTGAGTTATATCTCAGCTTATAATTCAACTAGTATTATATCTAAACTACATCTAGACTAGGTAAATAGCAGTAAATGATAGTAAGTGGTAATAGATAGGAAGTGGGGCAGGAGGTAGCAGTAGAGTGTTTGTAAGAAAGGGGGGGCGTTACGCTTTCGCGGCTGACCCCGACGTCACTATCCATGATCAGGTACCCAGGGTGTTATGATGTTGGCCCATTTTTCCGGAAGAATTCGGCTAACGTGCCCGCCCAATTTAGGATAAAGCTTCGCGGTTTCGTCTCTCACATCGGCAATGCCAGTCAACGAACGAAGCGTGGTAGGTATTTCTCACCCAATCGATTCTCAGGATTCCAAGGACGTATAATGTTGAATATTTCACACAGTTCTATCTAGCCCCAAACTAAGCAGATCTTGTACAATGGGAACCAGATTACATTTAACATTATATATGTAGTTCTAATAGTTATACTGAATTAAAATAATCGTTGATCTATCTTCGAGATCGGGAGCGCTTAGTTGAAATGTCAACCTGATGAAACTAAGTAACGAGCACAAGGGGAATAAAAACATTTCCTCGTCTAATCTTGCAATTATATCTCGGTAAGTCGGTGTCGGGTAGAGTTCCAATGAGTACCATGACTTGCACGCATTCATCATTCTCAAACGGTAGAGGAAACACGGCTTCATTTCTATAACTAGTGGTTGGCCCCGAACTGAGATCTCGCGAGCCTCCGATTAAAAAAAAATATTATTTGTAAATATCTTTGACTATCAAAATTAGCAAGTTGAAGTAGCAATGGGCAGGCCACATCGCTCGTAGAACCGATAACCGTTGGGGAAGAAAGGTTCTCAAGTGGAGACCACGGACTGGAAGACGTAGTGGAGGCCGGCCCCCCACAAGGTGGACCAACGATCTAGTAAGAATCGCGGGGAGCCGTTGGGCGCAAACGGCTAACAATCGCTTGTTGTGGCGATCTAAGGGGAAGGCCTATGTTCAGCAGTGGACGTCTCTCCGGCTGATGATGATGATGATCAAAATAAATAAATAAAGCCTTTATTCCCACTTAATTAATAACATTTACATAAAATTTTTATAATTTCATTTATTCAAAAAAATAATATCAAATTATTAATCATTCAATTATTATTATTTTTCAATTATATTAGTTTATTTCACCTAATTAATTTATTTATTTATTTTGGACACCCAGAACTGGGTGTAGGCCTCCTCCATGAAATGCCACGTATGGCGATCTTGAGCGAGTCGTGTCCAGGTCTTGTCCGCAACCTCTACCAAGTCGTCGCACCATCGTCTTTTCGGTCTTCCTCTTGTGCGCACCACGTCTCGTGGGTACCAATTGAGGATACATTCACTTCATCTTCTATCCTGTGCTCTAGTGATGTGGCCTGCCCACTTCCATTTCAGTTGGCAGAGCACACTAACTGCGTCGATGACTTTCATTACGGTTCTGATGTTGTCACTTCTGACTCTATCTTTTAGTCTCAAACCAAGCATTGATCTTTCCGTGGCTCTTTGAAATGTAGCTATCTTTTTTATTATTTTATATTATCGTTTATTATCGTTTGTCAATGGCCAGGTCTGAGAGCCGTAAAGCAGAGAAGGAAGAATTGTTTTGTCCATCAGCTTTTTCTTGACGTGGACCGGGAGTCTGCTCTTGAATATATCCTTGTTTGACCAATACTTTTTCCACGATATGGCGACTCTTCTATCGACTTCTTTTATAGTGGAATCTTGGAATGAAATTGATTGTCCAAGGTAGATATACTCTTTAACGTACTCCATGGCCCCGGTTTCTAGCTGAATAGGCTTATGATCTCCGTTCGTCATGGCTTTGGTTTTGCTTAGGTTCATGCATAGACCAATTTTTCTGCTCTCAGTATCTAATGAGCTTAGCATGAACTGAATGTGTTCATGTTTGTCTGCAAGTATAACTATGTCATCCGCAAAGCGAAGGTGAGTTAGTCGCTCCCCATTTATGTTGATGCCATATTAGCTCCAGTCGAGTTTTCTAAACATACTCGCCAATATTGTTGTAAACAATTTTGGAGAGATAGGGTCTCCTGGTTTTACACCTCGTTCTACTAAAAAAGTCTTTCCAGTTGTCTCCAGTTTGATTTTAGCGCAAGATTTGTTATAAATTGTTTTAAGCAAGTTTATGTATTTTATCTCTATTCCTTGCTCTTTCAAGCTTTCCAAAAGAATTTTTTTGGGAAATGGAGTCGAACGCTTTTGTGTAGTCTATAAATGCTACGTAAAAGACTTTGTTGTGCTCATTGCATTTCTCTATACACTGTGTTAATACAAATATGTGATCTATTTTAGAGTAACCCTTTCTGAATCTGGCTTGTTCCCGTGGCTGTTGTCCGTCTAAGGCTTTCGTTATTCGATAAAAGATGTTTGATGAAAATAATTTATAAAGCGTGGGCAATAGACTGATTGGCCTTTAGTTATCGATCAAGTTAGGGTCGCCTTTTTTGTGCAGTAATGTTATTAGTGAGTGGTTCTAGTCATCAAGAATTATCTCTTCTTCAAGAATATTGTTGAATAAGTTTGTTAAATGTGGCGCCAGGGGCTCTATCATTACAATTATAGCATCAATGCTGACTCCGTCTCCTCCTAGAGACTTATTTTTTTTCATGTTTGATATAGCTCTTTCTAACTCTACAGGAATAAATTGCGGAATCTTCTGGAGGGATTCGATGTGGCGTAATGTTGGTGTTCGATTTTCATTGCTGGAATAGAGACTTTCATAGAATTCTCATAGAATTTTCATAGGTTTCGATAAAATTTCGAATCTATTCGTTGTTTTTTGACCTGCTTTTGTAATAATTGATTGAACCCATTCCTTTTTATTATTTAATTATTTCCTCGTTTTTTTGGTAGAGCTTCTGGTATCTAATTCCATTTCAAATGCCTGCATTTTCTGTCTTTTCTTATTTGAAATAATTAGATTTTTTATTTTCTTGTATAGTGGTTTGAGTCTTTATTCTTGGTCTGATGTCCGTGGGTATATATCTTTTAGGGTTTCTCTTTCAGATGACATTAATTTTATTTCATCATTTACCTTTGCTTTATCTGTTGGGGCATAGGCTTGGATCACGTTAATTTTATATTTTCAAAGAGCATACATATCTAATCTGACAACTCTATCAGAGAATGTTTGGAAGTCTATAATGTTTTTCTTCAGATAAGATTTAACCATAAATCAGACGCCATTTATTCCTTTTTGGTCTCCTCTGTACATCAGTATGTATTTTTCCTTTTCAGTAATGCATTGCCCGGTAATTTTAATTTCAGATAGGCCAATAATATTGTATTTGATGTTTTATAGGGCGTAGACTAATTCTATTAATCTATTTTCCGCTTTTAACGATCGGACATTATATGTGCATAATTTTATAGCTTTATATGATCAAATTAGTGTCACAAATTAAATAACCAACCTACTTGACTTACAGCTTCATTCAAATTACAGGTGACGGGAGTTCTTGCAAATATGGTTAATTTTTTTTGGTGGAAAATGCAGTTATTCAAGATTTTAGACTGTTTCCTATATTTATGTCACTTAAGCTACACGCATACCAAATTTCAGTACTGTGGGGTCACTGGTGTACCCTGTGAATTTTGTCATAAATTAGTTATTATTATGCCTAATAACTCAAAAACTATAAAGAATTTACGAAAAATAAAAACAGAGTCTAAATGTCCTAATGAATACCTTTCATTTGACCAGTTAGCCACATTTTCATTTTTTTTTACCCCTCTTGAACCCATATATCTTATAAACCCCCCAACATTTTTAGCTCATTTAGTCACACCAAAATTGTGCTATTACTATCTACCTTTTTTATATATATTAAATTAATATAATAATTAAAAGTATGTATTAAATTTCACGATGATCACGATCGATGAACTTCACGGATCAACGCTTCGAAACTTATTCTCGGACAAACATATATACATACATACAACGCTAATTTGCCCTAGTTGATTTAGAGATCTCGCTTCGCTCGATCGATTTTAAGAAGTTCACAAAAAATATGAAAATACATTCTAATACCAATCACTAGTTCTACAGTCTAGGTCAAATCTACCTGATAATACTAACGACAGTTGGTTTGGTTGGACTACAAAAGTGGCCAATTAAACTTTTGCATGATTTTTGATTTATTATGCGCAGAAATCAGCAACTGTATCGCATTTTTACACATTTTACGTGTCATAACTGTCGCTAGTTGGTATCCAACTCTGAACACTAGTACTAGTATGGCATCGTTTTGAACAAAAGTTTTATATAAATTTGCTAGAACTTCATGTTTTTCACGTAAAAAATAAGTGATTATTTGCGCATTAAAATGCAAAAAAGGTTTATTCGGTAGATAATTTTACTAAATTAAGTATTTTTTATCCATAAGATTGAAATTAATTTTAAATAATACTAAAGTCGTCATATATAATTCATAGTTACAATACAAACCAAAGCATAACGCCACTTCCAGAATCGAAAACCGTGCGACACCAACCAATCCGCACTGAGGCGAGTGATGGATTATACCACGCTAACTGACTTTATCAAAGCAAACTCTGACTTTTCGAAATGCGTTTGCGGAACCAAACAAACCCCATTTAAACTCGATTAGTTCGGTCAAAATAGAACGTACTAATTGGTTATTAAAAACAAGCGTGAATGTAAATTCATTAAAAAAATTAATCTAGATGATTATTTGTAAAAAAAATTGTAATAGTAAATCGTAAAATAAATTTCATTCAACCTTGTTAAACAGGAAAAAACTAGTAAGTATCTAGTTATAAAAAATCTTATATATTTTGTCAGAAGCAGACCTTTTTAGATGTATGTGCCTCAAAAGGTAAAAAAGGAACCCTTATAAGATTACTCTCTTGTCCGTCTGTCTGTCCGTGTGTCACCACTGATTTAATCGTCATTTAGATATTTTTAGGGTTCCGTACTTCAAAAGGAATCCTTATAAGATCTCTCTCTTGTCCGTCTGTCTGTCCGTTTGTTACCACCGATTTTCTCAGGAACGGGTGAACCTAGCAAGTTGAAATTTATACCAGATACTGAGGTCTTTAGTCCCTATAAGGTGTATAAAAACAGATTTTCGCGAAAACTTGTAAGTACCAAAATTTACCTTAATTTTCAACTTTTTTAATTTTTCTGAATTATTACTTTATTTTTGCTGTAAGACCTTGCTTTTAACCAAAATTGATAATGCTAGGTCAACTGGAAGTACCCTATAGGTTTTAGGTCAAAAACCTATATGGTAGTTCCCGTTGACCGAGAATAACAAAATTTGCCAAAAAACAAGGTCTTACAGCAAAAATAAAGGAAAAATTGCAAAAACTAAACAAGTTGAAAGTTAAAGGATGTCCCCATACACACATAGTTGAAGCTTATTATGATAGTCCTCTGAGTTGTATGGACGCTCATACAATTTACAGGACTAGCTTGATCAGTAACAACCTCATTAAATAATAGGCTATGTTGAAGTGCTAAGAAAACTACAACGAATAATATTTCTGGTAAGTTTGTGACACGTGTAAATTTACTAAGGTCACCGACATAGCTCTGAACTAACCCCCACAACACAGGGGTTTCCTAGGGTTGAGGTTAGGGAACTTTATAAAGTGAGACTGTAACTATCTATTTATCTATTCCTACATTACATTCATTTTTCTTTTAGCATGCTTAGCTTAGTTATAGTATATTTATGGTTGTATCATTTACTGAATAAAGATTTATGATTTTTTTAGCTCTCAGTGTTTTTAAGCTGCAGTGGCAACGGGCTGACCGGACAACCACTGGGTCTACGAGTTTTTCGTGTGGCAACCACGACCTGGAAGACGTAGTGTAGGACGGTCTCTCAATCAATGACATTGTGATATTGTGATTGTAACAAACTAAGCACCGGAATAGTGACGTTTTACGAGTGGTTTATGTCTTGCAGATATCTATCGACTGAGATTATATCATCATTTATCAGTACACTGCTTAATATAGGCCTCTCCTAGAGTGACCGCACCACACTTAGTCACAATAAGACACAATGAGTCGTCTTTCCATCTTATACCCACTGCGCTTTTTATTGCATAGTCTCAAGAACCTTTCTACCCTGACAACTATTAACCTCCTTCAAGCAATGAGATGTTTTTTGCTCTATTCTGTAACTGTACTGTGTCAGTGTAGATAGAATTGAAGTGACTCATTACTCAGGTGATTGTTAGATAGAGCACGCATTATGCCTTTGTTATCAACGCGGACCATTTTACCGACGAGATAGCAATTACAAATTCTCATTTGCGTTTTTCTCGGTCAATAAAAGCTATGGAATATATAGAGGGAATCAAATCAAATCAAAATATTTTTATTCCATAAAGATACACTATTTGTACACTTGGAAAGGTCATCATTTTTACGGAATATAATCATACATACAAAAATTCATATTATAACATTTAAGGACAAGTTAGCAAATACATAAATACAATAAGAAACAAATGTCATAACAAAATAATTAAGGGTTCATTAATACAGTCATAATTAAATAGTACTAAAGTCATCAGCAAGAGTTTTGTCAAGGGTATAAAAAGACTTTTCCATCAACAACCTTCTGACTTTATTACTGAAGTCTACAGTCAGCGTTTCGTACACCATGTGTAAGTTTGTTGAACAATTTAATGCTTACGCATAAGTAACTGTTGCCTATTTTGGCAAGTCTATGTGGAGGAATAGATATATTATTTCAATGTTTTGTTATTTATGTGTGAGAGTCACCGTTTAAATTAAACTTATCAATATTTAATTATACATACATCAGGTTCTGGTATATATATTTTCCAGCCATTGTCATTATTTTTAAGTGACGAAATTTATCTCTACAAGATTCAATGTTTTTCATTTGTAAAATGGAACGTACTGCTCTTTTTTGAAGTATAAATATTCAAGAGGATTGTGAGGCATTTCCCCAAGCAATAATACCGTATGTCATGATTGAGTGAAAATATGCATGATAAACACTTCCCGCTGATCTAACGTCACTTAGTTGTCTAATGGTTTTAATTGCATAAACAGCTGATCTCAGCCTTCCGACGAGAGTGTCAACATGTTTAATCCAAATTAATTTACTGTCAATATTTATGCCTAAAAATTTAATTGTGTCAATAGTATTTATAAAATGTTTATCAATTATATCTTTTGCTATGTCCTCATTATGTCCAGTACCTAAAAATAATCATACAATATTAGTTTTATCTACATTTTGTAATGAGTTATTAGCATTAAACCATTTATTTATAATAATTATTAAAATATCTCATTTTATGCAATATTATCTTTTATCTTGTCACTTACAATTACCGTTGTGTCATCTGCAAAGAGAACTGTATCTTTCTCACTTTCTACACAAACCACCAAATCGTTTATATAAAGAATAAACAACAGAGGACCCAAAACAGAGCCTTGTGGTACTCTCATTGAAATAAGTTTTACCTCTGATTTATGTTCATTGCATTCCAAAACTTGCTTTCTATTTTCTAGATAGAACTTTAGAATGCATAACTCTCTTTCCCGAATACCGTAATGATCCAGCTTTCCCAGAAGAATCTTATGGGAAATACAGTCAAATGCCTTTAATAGGTCGCAGAAAAGACCTTATGTATTTTTGAGCTATCCAAATCCCATACAACCCTTTAAAGTAGGGAAGCTATTGCATTACATGTGCTTTTTTTCTTTGGAACCCAAACTGTCTATCATTTATTATTTTGTGGGTTTCTATGAATGTATAGAGTTCATTGGCAATATATTTATCAAAGATTTTACTAAAGACAGGCAAAAGTGATATTGGTCTATAGTTATTTGCGTCGGAATGTGAACCTATTGTGGAGTATGGAGATTATTATAGGACATCCTAAAATGTATTAGGTTCGTATTGTCTGTGAAAATAATATAATGGTGACATATATTTTATGTACTTATAAAATATGTATATGTGCCTGAGGTATTTGATTGCCACTAACGTACTTAATTTTTATGGTCCAGACCGAAATGGTAAAAACGAAACTCAAAAGTGACATTGTCCACCCGTCCATCTGTCACAGCTGATTATATCCGCAACTACTGAACTTATCGGCTTGAAATTTGAAATAGTTATAAACAGTACCGACCTTCCTATATTGCAAATAAAAACATTTTTTAATATTTTTATTTTGATAGCCAACATGACCAACAGGATGAGGGCAAATAATGGGGAATCAAAAGGGGAAAATGAAATTGATTTAAAAATTCTAAAACCATCGTTTTTTATTTTTTACAGTTTTGCAGTTATGATTAAAAATATCTAACAAAAATACCGTCTTTTTCGCTATGCAAACTTCGGAAATAAGGGGGTTATTTCCGAAGTTTGCTTGGCGAAAAATCTGATATTAATATGATTGATATATATGCAAACAAGGAAAATTATAACGAAGTCTCGATCAAGCACAGTTTTTAGATATCTGTCCTAAAAGTTTTTCTTGGTTTACAAGTCTCTTAACTAGATTGAGCTGCTTATTCATAAATAAACATATCTAGGTACGGAACCCTCTGTGAGCGAGTCCTACTCGTTCTTAACCAATCTTGTTAAAATACACTTTTAACCTTATGTTTCTGTTCAGTTTGGTTTTCTTGTCATTTTACGTGTTTGGACATCTATGTCCCCAAAATAATTATTATTAACATTTTTGTTTAACAAAACAGCACAAAATATGAACACTCCTTATTTATACACAACGAAACAGTGTTTAAAAATAAACACAGCTCATTTGTGTGTTAACCGCATCAAAGCTCAAGCTTTTATCCAAAAGTCATTAATTTGGATTGTATTTAAACAAAATTAAAAATGTCGGCTGTAGGATTGTCAGTCCGCATCGTGGTTTGCCAACTGGCCCCCGCAAAAAACTCGGTAAATTCTCGGCTTTATCCTGCTTCCAGTTCAGGCTGCGGCCGGATTCGGTAGGAGTAGAAAGCCGAATTTCATGTGCAAATGTTTTGTGAATTCCTTGTTTTACTCTGCTCTGTACTTTTGTTTTATGAATAAAATCAGAACTTTCAAAACCTTTCATTAACTTGACATATTTTCAGGCAAAACTGATGCTACAATCATTCATAATTGTTTACACGAACTTACGGGACGTTTCTAAATGTCGGATGATCTGTTTTATACCTAAACTGCTCAATAATAACGTTATCTTTATCATTAGAAATAAGATTATGCGTCGTTAATGTATTGGCTATCTTAATGGATGCCACATTTAGTACACCGGCCTGTTAATATACAACTTGTGTGTGTGTGTGTCGTGTGTGGAATTATATTATCTGATTTTAGAGCTGGGTTAAATACTTGTAACTTGAATATTTATCCAGTAATCGATGCATTTCCAATAAACCATAAAACCATTTTTAACGTAAATCGGTGGCGTTTTGGCGTAGATGCCGATTAGTCAGTTGAACAGCATCTACTTTCATGATGAAAATTATTTGTTTACCTATTTTGCCTGTTTCATTGATATTTTTGAACTTGAAATTAAAGTTGTTGATAATTTAAAATTTTCTATGGAAGTGAATTTGAAAAAAAACCTATTTCACTTAAGCCCTACACGTGTTTTCATTTAAAGTTGTACATAACAAAACAAGTAGTATATAATTTTTTGTTATTGTTGATAATTATTTCATTTATTAAAAGCTGTTTTATTCAGCAATCGTATAACTGAGTAAAAGATCTCAGGTTTCCATCGTGAGGATTATTAATCATGAGTCTTTTTATTTTTTTATTAGGCTTGACTATATTTTAAATAAAAAAACAACATTGGTCGACTGAGAGTCCTATTTTTAATGCACATCTATTTATTTAAAACCATATCACCAAACCACAGGATGGATTTCGATGAATGGTACAAAAGAATCATTGGATTCCTGAAAGCTAAAACAATTAAATTTGGGCTTTTTCGTTTTCTAAACTGAAAAAGTACTTCTTTATTTCAGTCAGTTGGGAAAGCTTAGTTGTAAACAAAATTGGGGTCATTGTTTAATATGAACTCTCCATCATAACTTGTCAAATATTTCAGACGCCAAACTGTAAAATATTATCAAACTAGGAGTTCAATGTTCGTGGCAAACTATGATTTTAGGGGATCACGCGAGTTTCACGGCAACTTATGATAGCGCTTTACAATGTGTCTATAGATAACGTTATTGAGAGCTACGCTGTTAAATATCCTTTTTTTTAGTAGTAGTAGTTTTTTTTAGTATATCTCTATGAAAGTTCATTTTCGGAACCAGAGTTAAAAAAATATCAAGACAATTAATTGTTAGATAAAGCAAGTTAGACAAACAAATCCCTCTTTCTATAGTGATTAAGTTAATAAAGTCAATCCATTCTGTATAATTTTTGTTTTCTCTACAGAACCATGACAAAATGACAAGATTTCATGAAGTTTAAATGTTTAATCGTTTATAACGAAACAAAATGACTTGTGCTCACACCGAATTTACAATGGTGATACCAAAGTCAAAGTCAAAATCTTTTATTCATTAAAACCACAAGGATCACTTTGAAATGTCAAACAACAACTAAACAACTACCACCAACAACTAAAACACAAAATTTACCAAACAACTAAAAAAAAGTGCTCAGGGAGTGCCGACAGAAGTGAAAACTTGAATAAAAGCAGACTACACTACAGATACTTATATACAGAGCTGTCAGTAACCAAAGAGAATATAATACCTGTCAGTACCAGTCAGTGTCAGTAGTCAGTGACGGGTGTCGGTAACAGTCGGTAACGGTATCACAAAAAATTTTCAAAATAAGTTTTCATTATACCCAACGCGCCTAAAGAAGATTTTACTTCAAAAATTGTTTTGTAAAGTAGCAGCATTACAATTAATAAAGTGGTGTTACCTACAATTTGCAAATTATTTACAAAAAGAATCGAGAAATTTCTTGATACTGCTAGTTTCTGGCTGTCATATTCATTAAAAATGTCTTACAAAACCAATAAGGCTAAAAATGTTTTTTTGTCTTACAATTGATTTTGCTGACATTTTGCAAATCGGTTTTTATTCTACTAAAAGCTAAACAGAACAAACAAATTCAATAGAGATGTTTGCTTTGAATTCAACTTTACATCGTCAGCAATGGTTTTTAATAGTAAAAGAGATTTATCATTTACTCAGAAGAAAACGCTTTAATCCGCATTAAATTTAGCATTTGAAGTACCCACTTTACTGTTCACGACTTATCTTGCATCGAAGACGTTAAACAAAGACGTTAAAGTTAAACAGAACAAACAAATCCAATAGAGATATTTGCTTTGAATTCAACTTTACATCGTCAGCAATGGTTTTTAATAGTAAAAGAGATTTAACATTTACTCAGAAGAAAACGCTTTAATCCGCATTAAATTTAGCATTTGAAGTACCCACTTTACTGTTCACGACTTATCTTGCATCGAAGACGTTAAACAAAGACGTTAAAGTTAAACAGAACAAACAAATCCAATAGAGATGTTTGCTTTGAATTCAACTTTACATCGTCAGCAATGGTTTTTAATAGTAAAAGAGATTTATCATTTACTCAGAAGAAAACGCTTTAATCCGCATTAAATTTAGCATTTGAAGTACCCACTTTACTGTTCACGACTTATCTTGCATCGAAGACGGTACACAGTTTCCGTATGTATAAAAGTACTCTGTGGTACAGGGAATCCGAGTAACAAGACTCTATCTATGTACCGTTGGGAGTTATTAGGAAAAAAACTATACTGAACAGTTGACCGTAATGTAGATAGATATATCGGTAGATGATCTAGTACACACGGCTACACATCAAGCTATACATTTCCAGTATAAGCTGACCTCGCATTGTGTAGGCTTTTCGGAGAATGAGAGGTCAGTTTATACTGGAAATGTATAGCTTGATGTGTAGCCGTGTGTACGTAACAACAATTACAGAACACTATATAAAAAACGATATAATCTTCGCATATTTTTGTAGTGGCGTACATACTTTGTACTCATTTGACTCCCTCTCAAAAGTACCAAGGCTACAAATATTATTTTATAAATTAGAAAACTTTCGTGGTTGTTTTCAATCATTATTAAAAATACGGAATTTATGACGTACCGTCGTATCGGTGTTTCTACCGACAATGTTTCGGTTCAATTCCAGGGCCTGTAGCCAAATTACATTTGCTTCGATTTCTACTTACGAATATGTTTGTTGCCGATAGTTTACGTGATATTGCCATAGCATGTGTTAAATCTCATACATTTTTGGACTTATCGACTAGCGTCATCGATAATCGACTGTAACTTGGCTAAGCCCTTAGAACATTCATCAGGGTGAGCGCAATACGCTACTAATAACGTCTCGCCTCGCACTGCGCAGTGCGCTCAGCAGCCCTCTGCGCGCGAGTAGACGGGTGGGGTGGTGGGGATAGCGTTAACGATGGCACAACGTTTTGACTAGCTGTGTCATGATTATTATTATTATTACTGCTCTCTTCCGTAGTTATCGGTACAGGCAAACATACAACACTAACTATGTATCTACCAGGTTCATTCACTTCTCTGTCGTTTGCACCATGACTGTCATACTGTCATAGTTTTAAGCACCTATTTAGTTTTTTTAAGTTTTCATATTAAGTGAATGCATAATTCTTTTTTGAGAATAAAATTTCTTTAACCGTAAGACATGGCCTCCAGGCTGGTGGAAGAACCCATCCTCTATCTCTGTTAAAGTTTGGCACACGACTTATTTATATCCCCTCACGGATCTTGCGAGGAACGAAAAACCTCTCTGTCGCTAAGACCTGGGCCTTGTCAAAACGTATGTAGTGCGTTGATTCAGAATCTAGGGCATGTTCCGCCTCTGTAGAACTATTGGAGTCGACATTCTTCATTTTACGTATGTGTTAAGTCAACCTGGTAGGTACGTTTTGCTTTGTTTCACCAATGTAGCATTTACCGCAGTTACACGGTATCATATATACGCCGGGGACGCCCAGAGGGTCTCTGTCCTTCGGCAAACGCAGTAGCTGCCTCAATTGTGTTTGAGGACGGAATATTGTCTTACGGCGTAACGAGTTTCCAATCTTGTCCGTTATTCCTTTTACAAAAGGTAATTATGGAGGATGTGCACCTTATATTGGTGGAATGTGTCCGCTTTCAGCGAGAAAGACAGTCACTGGTGGCGACTTACACCTTGAACTGATTTGACATGGGTATCTTCAATGAAATCTTAGCTGACCCTACATCAGATGCAGCAAAGGTATTATTTAGTGATGTAAGTCGCCACACGTGACAAACATATAGATAGGTTTTATCGTTTTTTTAAGCTTAGCCGTCAAGGATCAAACCTACACATTTTTGTATGGTTGTGGTTCCGGACCAATCTAAATAAGTTGTTGTTCGTAATATTTGTTTGTTTTGCTTAACTTTATTTTGTTAGCTTTGTACCTTTGATCTAATTAATTTGTACATACGATAGGACCTACATGTATCTTTATAAAGGTACTTAAAATAAATTGGAATAAAAAAAGGTAAGTAAGTACATACTTACGTATGCGCTACGCGAAACATTGTCGGTCGAAACACCAAGAAAACGGTACGTGATAAATCCCGAATAAAAATAGCATATTGTTATACAAGGGCTGTAAGTGAACTATTGTATATCCAAGATAGTTTCGATATAGACGAGATAATCTAGGGTGTTAGTGATCACTTACACCCGAATATAACATATATTTTCATCATGAATGCGAGGAAATAAAAACAGTCTTATTACAAGAAAGAGAAAATTTGCGTTACATTAATAAATAACCTTGACATTGTGATTAGAATTTGACGACCTCCGTGGTGCAGTGGGCGAATAGCCGGCTGAGACGCAGGAGGTAGCGGGTTCTATTCCTGCCGCGGAACAAACGTTTGCATGATCTTGAGATATTTGTTCCGGGTCTGGTGGTTTCTATATATATTATAAGTAATTATTTACAAAAAAAATGTTAAGTTTGTTGCTAGAAAGAAAATTTGCGTTACATTAATAAATAACCTTGACATTGTGATTAGAATTTGACGACCTCCGTGGTGCAGTGGGCGAATAGCCGGCTGAGACGCAGGAGGTAGCGGGTTCTATTCCTGCCGCGGAACAAACGTTTGCATGATCTTGAGATATTTGTTCCGGGTCTGGTGGTTTCTATATATATTATAAGTAATTATTTACAAAAAAAATGTTAATAAGTATTCAATCAGTTATCTGTTTCCCATAGTACAAGCTCTGCTTAGTTTGGGGCTAGATAGCGCTGTGTTAAGTATCCAGCAATATTTATTTATTTACTTATAATGCAAAAACGTAATAATAAAATGAATTTGTAAAGCTTTAACATTGCATGCGTGAAACGCTGAATATGGCTGTACCTATACATAAAGTTTAGTAAATCGTTTAAAGGGCAAGGTGTACGCTTTTATAACAAATTCCCAAGTGATGTACAAAAATTGACAATTAACAAGTTTCAAAACGTAATTAAACAAAATATTTATAAATAAAGCCTACTATAAAATATCAGATTATTTAGATGATACGAGAAACTTGGGATTGAAATTGCTCCAACACGTTCAAAATATTACAATTTAGTCCTAATTTATTTTCTGTATTGTTAAGTATTCTTTAAGGATCTTTAAAAAAACAACCAGCCTTGTTCCTTGCCTTTCTTTCCTGGCTTGGTCGTGCGTGAAGGAACAGGTAGTAAAATTGACGTTTATAAGTGATCCTTGTGGTTTTAATGAATAAAAGATTTTGATTTGACCTTGTTATTACCCATATTATGTATTAAAAACCATTTGATTTGATTTTTTTGCGTTCCAGGTATCCATGTTTTTTTTTCACTACTTAACTACGGCCTCTTTTATTTTTATATATAAATAAGTATTTGTCATAAAGGTTGTATTTAATTTTAAAAATTATGAATGTAACCTCTTTTATTATTTGATAGCATTTTGTATATTTTACGGAGATTGTACCTACTTCATTTTAGCTTATTATAAATGCAATGAGCCTCATTGTATTTTCAAATTTACTTATGGCCCTAGGGCCGTAAATCTTATTTATGGAGCTGATATCGAGTTAACAATGACCAACTCTTAGATTATGAGTGTTGAAAAAGACATAGTACTTTCGAATTTATATAATACAGTCATAATAAGACTAAAAGTATTTTTCAAGCAAGTCAAAGTTCACCTAAATCCGGGTATACGTAGCTTTAACTATTTCCATATTACCATGTCAGTTGCGTTGCAAGCAAACTGTATTAGAAAGGCAATTCCGGTAACAAATGTTGGTCTTTGCCAGCTGCAGTGACAAGCGTCTACAAGCGCGTGTGATGTGCATATATTTTTTACTAGCATCTAAAGTAAAGCGGGCCTTATAACTTCAGTTATATTAGTATTTTTATTTTTATAGTGATAGCCGAACACTTACGGAAAATTCCAAGATTATTAAACTAACTCAAAAATTTTCAAGCCTAGACGGGACTTGAACCCACCACCTTCCTCTTGATACGAGAATGCACTACCAATTGTGTTACTGGCTCTTGTCACGTCAGGGACGAAATTAGTGAGATGATTCAGATTACGAATAATGCGCCGTTCGCTCCATCTACAGAAAAACTTAGATGGTTTTTTGACTTGCTCAATGCCAAACCTTGCAGTTTAGTACATTGACAAGAGATGTGACGTTGCTATTTCAAATAGTATTTTTATTTTTGAAAGTGTTATTCGAATACTTACAGAAAATTCCAAGATTTTAAACGGCAAACGGCGCTTTAGTCGTTATTTGAATCATCTCACTAATTTTGACCCTGACGTGATAAGAGCCTGTAACACAATTGGTAGTGTATCCTCGTATCAAGAGGAAGGTTGTGGGTTCAAGTTCCGTCTAGGCAAGAAAATTTTAGAGATGGTTTTAAAAAAATCAGTTACATTAATATCTGATCAGATATTACTGAAGGTGAGTAGTCAAAACTGTGATAAATTTATACGTAAATTAGTTAAAATGTTTGATTACACGTCTTCATAATTTCTATTTGATCAGTTATCTGAATTGAATTTAACAAATTTCCTGTCCGTTCTGCTTTTTACAGATAAAACTGAATAGATATACCGTATAGTTCCAACTTATCAGAAAACTTCGCAGTAGGTTGGTTTTGACTCGTAAAGTGAGCAGAGATAATGTAATACTGCAAGAACTGAACATTACACTGCTGTTTAAAGATCGTGTATATTCTGTGCGGATCACTGATTTATTTGAACAGTTATAACTGAAGGTTTTGTGACCTGCTTTAAAATTTCTTGAACGTGATCCAATTATTCAAAATTGTATAACAAACCGACAAGTAAGTGCAACTGTTCTATGAGATTATCAGAATTTGAAATTTAGAAGACAAGCCAGGTATCGGTGATTAAAGGATGACCTAGCAATGCCTTTGACTTAGTTTTAAATGTATTGTTAACATAGATATAATAATAAACAAAATCAGGCGGATTTTAAATATTTCCAGTCAGTCATATAACACTTTATAATAAAAAACCGACCAAGTGCGAGTTGGACTCGCGCACGAAGGGTTCCGTGCCATTATCTATAAAAACGGAAAAAAATCACGATTGTTGTATGGGAGCCCCCTATAATATTTGTTTTATTTTAATTTAACTATTTATTTTTAAAGTGAATATTTCAAGCGTCTACCTGGTGCCGTTATCAATATCGAGCTAAAACGAGCAAAAAAATTACGTTTGTTCTATGGGAGCCCCCCATTATTATCATATGTATTTTATTCTTTTTTAGTATTTATCGTTATAGCGGCAATAAAAATACATCATCTGTAAAAATTTCAACTGTCTAACTATCACGGTTCATGAGATACAGCCTGGTGACAGACGGACAGACATACATACAGACGTTTTATCCTTTGGGTACGAAACACTAATAAAATGACTGTGTAATTGAGTTTATAGTGTAGTTTTGAATGGGTTAACATTGAGTTTTATTGAGATAAGTCAATGGGCTAAAGATAAATATTATACATGCATGGGTTTCTTAGGTAAAAATATTGATTAATTATGAGATTCGACCGTAGTATAAAAAAGTCAATCAGTAGTGAACAAGTAAAAACAAATCATATTAAAAAACAAAATAATAACATTAATATACTATTTTTTCAACCTATGTCATCCCACTGCTGGGCAAAGGTCTCCCCCACTGTCTTCCAGGACTTTCGCTCGCGTGCCAAATTCTACCAATCTATCTCGAAGTCATCGAGATCGTCACGCCAGCGTCTACTAGGCCTTCCTCGGCGCCGTCGCCCGTTTTCAGGCACCCACTGCGTGACGATCGTTGCCGATCTGTCAATCTTAAAATAATAACTCTTTCTAGTTACATATCCCATTCTTATTCCACAAAAGTTTATCATTTATCAGAATTTACTGTCAGATAACTTTTTGACGTGGTTTGATTTACTATATTAAAAAAAAAACTATATTCCTGTCTGAAAACCTGTTTTATTATTCTGAAAACAACATACATCATAATTGTACGCCAAATGTGCAAATTTCCTCACATTTTGGGGACAATGTTTATTTACTTGCAAGTTGCAACATTTTTCGACCGCGTGTGTGCATGCTGGCGAATGTAACTACGTGACGTTTACGCACACATGCATTTTGATGTTGCTTCAATGTTGCGCAGAACTACGAAGGAAACTATCATTCTGAGCGTTATTATTCTAAGATGTCAATAATATACTTACCAAAATAAAAATATAAACTTTTAATGAGTATAAGGTATCCATTTCCTATAGTTACACGTTTTATTGTGTACCACAAACAACCACTTTTGTTGGAAATTCTGAACAAAAGCAACTAGAAACTGTAAAAAAATAAAATCATTGCCCAACATGTCAACATAGCTGAAAATAAAACACGAGTGGAGGCTAGCATGTCAGTCTGTTAAACAGGATTTCGTTAGAACTTTCGTTTGCAAATAGAGGTTTTATTGAACACCGAAGTGAGTTTTTATAAACTGATTTATAAAAACATCTGTTTTATTCATACGATAGCCTAAATCCTTATACAAGTTCCGGGACCGGCGCGGACTTATGAAGTGGATTGTTGAAAAGAGCTTCATAGAAGCCCTTTCCATAGAATGCTCAAGAGTTTTTGGTTATTTTCTAAATGATTACAAAGCATTGTAAATTGATTTATATCGATCATGCATGTATGATTATTACTTTAATAACTGACTTCAAAAAAAGGGGGAGATTTTCAATTCGTCGAAATCTTTTTTTTTTTGTTTTTTCCCATGAATATTCGAAGACGCTTTTACCGATTAGATAAATTATTTTTTGTTTAAAAGGGACTACCCAGGTAGTCCCATTGGCACCAAGTTTGGATCTGATGATGGGATCCTAAAAAATCGAGAACAGCCTTAAAATTTTATCTGTTTCTGAAGTCGGTTATATTATTGTTAAAAAATTACTTGTTTAATATTTGCTCCTAATAATATTCTTTAGACCGACTTGCAAACTCCTAAATACCCCCTATGTTTAGCGACTAAACATGTTGAAATTTGACGTAATTTTATGATTTGACAATTTTTTAAATCATATTTAGCCACTAAATACGTTAGAACATCGTTACGCAGGGTGCCTTTAATATTTGTACACTAGATAATTTGGTTAGTTACAATTAATATAACATATAAATTATGAGTTTACCATCATTGTACCTACACTCATCAAATAATTTGATTTGATTTGATACAACTTATGGTCGTTTTTCGACCACTGTACCCTGGCATCTAGTTATTATACTTCTAGTTATTATATCTTCAGTAGTTATATACTTATAGTTATTAAGAGTATATAGTTATAGTTATATGACTTAAGACGACCTCCGTGGTGCAGTGGACGAATAGCCGGCTGAGACGCACGAGGTAGCGGGTTCCCGCTGCGGAACAAATGTTTGCACGATCTACAGATATTTGTTTCGGGTCTGGTTTCTCTATGTATGTATTTACAAAAAAAATATATATAATAGGTTGGGGAAAATGTCTTTTCGCATTATAGTATGTATGAACTTGTAATAAAATCTCTTTGGCTATACTATTTGTATCTGGCTGGTTTTGGTATCATTCAAAGTTTAAATTTTAAAGAAGATAATTCTCAATTCAATTTAGGAAAATGTTTGATTTTTATTTGTTTTTCGTACTGTAAAGAAGAGTGAATCTAATGAAAAAACTCGATACATTTTAAAACTTTACTACAAAAAAGGTAAAAATGCAAAGCAAGCCGCGAAAAAAATTTGCAATGTTAATGGACCTAGTGCAGTGTCTGTGAGAGTAGCACACATTTGGTTTAAGCATTTTCAATCAGGAAATTTTGATGTCAAAGATGCACGTCGCTCTGGTCGCCTTATTACGGATAAAATTGATGCTATTTTTGAAAAAGTAAAGCAAGATCGGCATATCAGTAGTTACGACGTAGCTGAAGAACTGGGAATTGACCACAAAACAGTTTTGGCGCATTTGAAAAAAAACTGGGTACACAAAAAAGCTCGATATTTGGGTACCCCACGAGCTCACTGAAAGAAACCTAATGAACCGTGTACTCATTTGAGATTCTTTATTACGACGTAATGAAACCGAACCATTTTTGAAGAAGCTGATAACTGGTTATGAAAAGTGGATTACGTACGACAAGAACGTGCGAAAAAGGTCGTGGTCAAAGACCGGTCAGGCTTCACAGACTGTGGCGAAACCTGGGTTAACTCGCAACAAGGTGATGCTGTGTGTGTGGTGGGATTGGAAGGGCATTATTCATTATGAGCTGTTACCACCAGGCAGGACCATCGATTCTGAACTCTACTGCGAACAACTGATGAGATTAAAGCAAGAAGTTGAGAGAAAGCGGCCGGAATTAATCAACAGAAGGGGTGTGGTTTTTCATCATGATAACGCTAGACCTCACACATCTTTAGCCACTCTGAAAAAGTTAAGAGAGTTTGGCTGGGAGGTGTTAATGCATCTGCCGTATAGTCCTGACCTTGCACCTTCAGATTTCCATCTGTTTCGGTCTCTTCAGAATTTTTTAGGCAGTGTCAGGTTAACATCACGAGAGGACTGCCAAAACCACTTGTCGCGGTATTTTGATCAGAAGCCCCAAAATTTCTATAGCAATGGGATCATGTCCCTACCTGCAAGTCGGCAAAAAGTTATCGAACAAACGGGTTCACACGGCTACTCATCAAGCTATACATTTCTAGTATAAGCTGACCTCACATTCTACGCAAAATTCTACACAATGCGAGATCAGCTTATACTGGAAAAATAGCTTGATGTATAGCCGTGTGTACCTGCATACTTTAGTTACATATAAATAAAATATATTAAAAATAGTTTTGAATTTTCTTAAAAAATGCGAATAAACTTTTCCCCAACCTAATATGTATTTTATCAGTTATCTGGTTCTCATAGTACAAGCTCTGCTTATTTTGGGGCTAGATAGCGCTGTGTAAAATGTCCAGCAATATTTATTTATTTATTATAATTGAATTGTTATTTATTATCACATTAAAATCATCGTTTTCCAAGACCATTTTTTTGTAGTAAATTGCTTAACTAACCGATATTTCTATTATTTGAGAACATTCGTAGCCTATCGGATATTCTGGGAAAGCTTTTAGTCTGAAATATTTATAGCAGTCACAGCTGACCCAGAACGTTCAAAGTTGATCTCGCTTAGTCTGCTATTTACTATTTTCATCCATGGATTTAAGAATAAATGTGTCGTTAATGCATTTTAAATAATATTTATTTAATTAAAGTTTTATTTTAGTTAACACCAAACGTACCATTATTAAAAATATATTTTCAACCGGGATGAAATGTTTTGATCAGCGCTTTTGAAGAAAGTTAATCTGACGTGAAAATATGATGGTGACTATTATTAGAAACAAAATAATGAAGACAATGCGCAGAATCAGCTTTAGCTTATAACGATAAGAAAGTATTGAAATTATTGTAATACTATTATTCAAACTTTCACGATCACTGTACATAATTATTGATTAAAACGGGTATTTATCGCGTATGTACCTTTTTTATTTGTTATCTCGACGTTTCGGCTGTGTTGCAACAGTCTTGGTCGCGAGCTGCCTGAAAAAAGGTACCTACATACGCGATAAATACCCGTTTTAATCAATAATTATTTTATTGTAAATGTTCAATCAATAATTGAATACAAAAAATTCCGATTCCTATCTAATTTTTGACCAACTTATAGTGCCAATTAGGTGCCAATTAGTAAAGAATACTTTTACTACGATAAAGAAAGGATACTCTCCCCCATCACCGTCAGGTAAATGTCGTGTCTTACTGAGACCCTCTGAATACACAAGATTGCTTAGCGATGAGCTTAGAAATGAGGAGATCCGTAGATAAACCCAGGTCACTCACAGACAAAGCCAAGAAAACTGAAGTAGCAGTGGGCGGGGTACATATCTCGACAGCTCTAACTGACGGCTGTTGGGGCAAAAAGGTTCTAGAGTGGTGGCCACGCACCAACGCAGCGTATAAGAACGTCTCCTACCAGATGGAAAGATGCCCTGATACAGGTTGCTGACAGCCGTTGGGTACAGACCGCTCAAGATCGGCGCGAAGATTGTTCAGCATTGGACTTACTATGGCTGTTATGATGTTGACGATGATAGAGCAATGCAATTGAAATCCAATAATTCGCATTATTGAGCTCAACGAATATGATATGTTTCCGTGACGAATACGTTTTGAGTTCTATCGCATAAGGCTTACGGTGTATTTCCGAATGCTACTTCAAACCTTATTGTCAAACTGCAGATTTGGCCGGTTGCTATCACGGCTTTAGGAAGCGTAGTTTCACTCATGCGATTATTATTGTGCCACTTTATTGATAGTGGTTATTAAAAGTTAATTTGTAATGAAGCTTAAGCGATCTATTGTACACCGAAACATTTTGGTATACGAGCGAGTGAATGCGAGCGAGCACGCTAATCGAGGGTGTTATTCATCGCTTACACACATCTGCCTCATTATGTTTTTCAACTTTACTTACGGCCCTAGGACCGTAAATCGCATTAACGGAGCTGTTATCGTGTTTACAATGACTTACTTTCAGATTGTAAGTAATAGAAATTAAACTAGTGGTTCGCCCCGAACAGAGATCTAGCAAATCTCCCAAAACAAAAAAAATATTCTTGGGGCGACTCGCGCTACGACGCTTAAGCGTATTTAGTTGCTAAATATGATTTACGAAGTTGTCAAGTCATACAAATATATAAAATTTAAACATGTTTAGTCGCTTAATCGTTTTTTTGGATGTGGGTAGTCTGACTAACAACATAAAAACTATTTAGCTCTCTTATTATCTATTTGTATTTAATATTTAAAAGTTTAATTATATGCCAAATTTGTGTGAGAAGTAGTGCTTGGTACTTTACCCACTCACCAGTATAAAATTCTCCTCTCAACTCTCTGTATCACAACATAATGGACCTTTACACAAAGTTGTCCACCAACATGGAGGAACTTGCTGGCACTTTCGAGTCAAGGATGAAACACTATGAGAGTGACCTCAAGAAACTCTCTAACACTGATAACGGCCCACACAAGGATCTGGATACACTTTCACGTGAGTTCACTGACTTTAAAATCCTAATATGGAAGACCCTGGCTATGATGCGGTCACAGTTGGAGCTGCTGGTCCAAGGTCTGGATCGCCAGGAGACTGCCTCGCGAAGAAAGGTGCTGCTATTTCATGGCGTCGCCGAGTCTAATGAGGCAGCCGTTGGTGACACCATTGTCCAGATACTTCACGACCAATTTAAAATGCCCGAGGTTTCATCGGAGCATTTATCTGCATGTCACCGGTTGGGAGTCAACACCAGCAAGACTAGACCGATTATTGTGCGCTTTACAAGCTATAAGGTTCGTAACCTGGTGTGGAATGAGAAGACTGCACTGAAAAACTCAGGTATAACTGTCTCCGAGTTCCTCACTAAGACCAGACATGAGGTCTTCTTTACGGCGCGTAAGCACTTTGGTCTACGGCGATGCTGGACTTCGGAGGGCAAAATAGTCATTCTGCTGCCAAACAACGTGCGCAGAAGGATCGAAACCATGTCGGAGTTAACGCCGCTTCTGTCGGAACATCCAGCGGTTCAGACTGGTTTGGAGACCAAGGCTCCCGCCAGTGCGCCTCAGGATAAGGGAAAGTCTCTCTCAGTTTCCGCTGCGAAGACCGGAAAGGCTGAGCCCAGGGCCAGACGCGTAGTGAAGTAGTCGGGCACCTCCGGTTGTGTTTAGAGCTACCATACCATTGTAAAGTTTGTTTACTTTTGCGTGTGCGCTTCTATCCTCATTTCAATTTAGTAGGACTCTAAGAGTGCGTAGCCTTGGATTTGGATAGCTTTTTTATTACAATTTGTGAAACAGGGAGGTACATATGCTACCTATACTTGTATCATTGTTTGTGACTCAAAATATTTTAATAATAATGTCAAAATCGATAAAACTGTCAAAATTGTTTCGTCCAAAAATTGTTTTCTATAATTGGCAATGATCATATAGCCCATTCTACTTTAGCATGCGTGATTAATGTACTTACCTACTAATAATATTGTTAGTTATTGTTACTAATAATATTATAATATTACTATTTATAATGTAGGTATGAAGTATGTTTTACAAGTTAGAATATTTTTCCCATTTTTTTTTTTTGCAATGGTACCAATAGCTATTTTTTCTTGTGTTTGTAAGTTGTTTTTCCAGTTAGATAAGTACAGTTAGATACTTTTGTGTTTATGTAGATTTTTACGTAACTCTCTGTATGTTGTGGTTTTCTTTTAGCAATCTGGTGAAGGGTGAGGTCGCTCGGTTCGAAAACACCTAAGCCTGATTAGACTTTTAATTTAAATTGGTATATTTTTATTTATTTTATACTATTTTATTTGGTATTTTATTATTTTAATGGATAATATTGTATTTGATGACAGTTTCTTTTCTTGCTCTTCTTCATGTTCTTCTGACAACGACTATGCTAGTGCTTTTAGTGATGACTCAATCCACCTGCTTGACCAGCTGGAAGTTAAATTCCGTGAGTTTCCAAAAAACTTTAATATAGTACACATTAACGCCCAAAGTATCCCAGCCCACTTCGAAGATATGCTTTCCTCCTTCGACAGCAAGTTAATTGATGCTATTCTTGTATCCGAATCTTTTCTGAAGCCCGCTGTGCCCTCTACTCAATACCCCCTACCTGGTTTCCAACTTATAAGAAATGATAGAGTGGGCAAGGGTTGTGGTGGCGTAGCGATTTATCTACGCGCAGACATCCCTTCGAAAATTATTGATCTCTCGCCTAGTCAGTACTGTAATTTTGCTGAACATCTTTTTGTTGAAGTCACTGTTAACCATTCCAAAATACTGCTTGGCGTGTACTACCCTCCCTCCAGTAAAATTGATTACTTCTCCTCTCTGGAATCAAAACTTGAATCTTATTCCACTCTATACGATCACACTCTTCTTCTCGGGGATTTTAATACATGCCTGCTAAAGGGTGACGTTCGTGCGAATAAACTTCTTTCCTTAGTCTCCTCTGTTAACATGCACGTTCTTCCTCTTTCTGCCACTCACCACGCTCCCCACTGTGCTCCTTCACTTCTAGATTTAATTATAGTCTCGGACATTGACCGTGTAGCAACATACGGCCCGTTGTCAGCCTCTTTCTCATACCACGATCTTTTGTTCGTATCTTATAAAATTCGCTGTCCCAGGCGTAAGCCCAAAAATCTTCTCCTTCGTAGTTTTAAGGATATTAACATGGAGCGTTTAAAGGTGGATGCCAATAACATCGATTGGTCTCCAGTAGTCAATGCGGCAAGTGTGGATGATAAAGTATCTGTCTTAAACTCAATTGTCACTAAACTCTATGATGCTCACGCTCTGTTGAAACGCGTCAAAGTGAAACATCCTCCAGCGCCTTGGCTGACAAAAGCTATTAAAAGGATGATGTCTAAGCGAGATAAGGCAAAGAGGATCTACAAGAAGATACCTTCCGAAGAGAACTTGGCAGTCTACAAAAAGCTTCGGAATCGGTGCAGCAAGATGTGTAGAAATGCAAAGAGACACCACATACATAGCTCCATCCAAAATTGTACCACCGCTAAAATGTGGAAATTTTTAAATTCACTTGGAATTGGTAAAGGATCAAATGACTCATCTATCTCTTTTGACCTTAACACTATTAATACTCATTTTTCTAAATCGCCTCTCTGCGTGGACGATGTCATAAAACGTTCCACTCTTGATCATTTATCTAACCTTACTAGACCTCAGTGTTCTCCTTTTATCTTTGTGGATGTTACTGAGACTGAAGTTTTAAAGTTCCTTCGTTCCATTTCCACTAAGGCCGTCGGTACAGATGGCATTCACATCCTTATGATTCAACTCCTTACCTCTGAGCTTGTTCCTATAATCACTCACATTATTAATTATTCTGTCGAAACGAGCTCATATCCTGTGGTCTGGAAAAAGGCTTTTGTTATCCCTCTACCAAAGACATCTAATCCCACCCTGGTATCTCAGTTTAGACCCATCTCCATTTTACCAATTCTATCTAAAATTTTAGAACACGTTGTGCATAAGCAACTTTCCCTCTTCCTTGCCCTTAATTGCCTGCTGAGTCCTTACCAATCCGGGTTCCGTCCAGGTCACAGCACGGTTAGTGCTCTAACTAAAGTGTCCGATGACATTCGCTGGGGCATGGATAACCAATACCTTACAGTCCTCGTATTGTTAGACTTTAGCAGTGCTTTTAATTCGGTTGATCACGACATTCCCCTATCCATCCTCTCCTCCTTCAATATTTCTCTCTCAGTAACTTCTTGGTTTGCCTCCTATCTTTCGGGTCGCACGCAGTGTGTACGTTCGGACGAGTCTTGTTCTGACTGGTGTGACATCACCGCTGGCGTACCTCAAGGTGGTGTTCTGTCTCCTCTCCTTTTTTCGGTGTTTATTAACGCCATAACCCACGTTCTTACTTCGCACTACCATCTTTATGCTGACGACCTACAAATATATCACCAGTTCAAATTGGACGAGGTTTCAATGGGTATTGACCAAATCAACTCTGATCTCAACCATATCTACTCGTGGGCAAAGGCTTTTGGTCTCCTGGTCAACCCATCGAAGTCTCAGGTTGTACTTTTTGGGAGCCCTTATATGTTAAATCTTGTCGGTAAGTGTAATCCTCCTCCAGTTTTATACGCTGGAGCACCGATTAGCTACTCGGCCAATGCCAAGAACCTTGGCGTCTATTTTGACAATCATCTATCTTGGGTGCGGCATGTTAATGAGATTAGTAAAAGGGTTAACTACTCTTTTCAATCTCTCAAGCGTCTCCAAAAGTTTTTACCCTTTGAAACTAAAATTACTCTTGCTCAAACACTCATGTTACCCCTTTTAGACTATGCCGATGTCTGTTTTCTTGACGCCACCGAGGAACTTCTAAATAAACTGGAACGTCTTCAGAATTTGTGTATCCGATTCATATTCGGGTTGCGCAAGTTTGATCACGTCTCCATGTTTAGATCCCAGCTAAAATGGCTTCCCATTCATCGTCGACGTGATCTTCATGTTGTAACTTTTCTCTTCAACACTCTTTTCAATCCTTTAGCTCCTTCTTACCTCCGTGAGCGCTTCGATTTTCTTGTCCTACCGGAGATGACTTGTAGGTCATCTAAGTCCCTCCTTCTCAAAACCCCTCCTCATTCCTCCAGTCGCTATGGCGGTTCCTTCACTGTCCATGGAGTCAACCTGTGGAATTCTCTACCACACTCTATCCGCGCAAGTCCATCACTAAGCACTTTTAAGCTTAGAGTCAAAGAGCATTACCTGTCCTTGTAAGCTTTTAGGTTATTTGTTATGTATAAGTAGGTATATTATTTATATTTTGTATAATATATTATGTTTATCTCTAATGTAGGTATAGTATATAGGTATTATTATTATTTTTTAATATGGTTAAGTGTTGTATTTATTATAGTATATACTATATATTAGTATTCTACTCCAATGTCATTCTCTGTGCACGTACCCACCACTATAATCAAATATCTCTATCTTCAAAGGTTTGCTGGAAGAAAACTCTTATTAGGGTTAAGCTCGCCTTTGTACATGTCCATTTTGTAAGCTATTTTTTATCTGTAAATCTATTTGTGTACAATAAAGAATAAAGAAAGAATTAATACGTTTAGGGATTGTTGTGCAAGCCGACCTTAATCTTTGACTAATAAAATAGTGCCACGATATGCGCAACCAACCAACTTGACCTACAGTTTTATTCACATTACAGGTAACTGGAGTTTATGTAATATGATTATTTTTTTGGGTAGAAATTGCAGTTATTATGAATTAAATTAAAACTTTCCCTACATTTGTGTCTCTAAAGCTACACGTATACCCAATTTCTGTACTGTGGGGTCACTGGTTTACCCTGTGAATTTTGTCAAAAGTTCAGTTTTTATTATGCCTAATAACTTAAAAACTAAGGATAAAAAAATATAAATAGAAACGGAGTGGAAATGTACTCACAAATACCTTTTATTAAACGTGCTATTTGAACCGATAATCACATTTTGTATTTTTTTACCCCTCTTGAACGCCATCTCAACCCCCCCCCCCCCCCCCCCACATTTTTAGTCACACCAAAATAACCTATATACCAAATTTCACGATGATCGAATAAACGCTTCGAAAGTTATCCTCGGACAAACAAACATTCATACATACATAAATAAATAAATAAATATTTCTGGACATTTCACACAGCGCTATCTAGCCCCAAACTAAGCAGAGCTTGTACTATGGGAACCAGATAACTGATAGAATACTTATATACTTTTTTTTTGTAAATACATACTTATAATATATAGAGAAACAACCAGACCCGGAACAAATATCTGCAGATCATGCAAACATTTGTTTCGCGGCGGGAATCGAACATACATACAACACCGATTTTCCCAAGTTGATTTGGGAAAGCGCCAGCGCAATCTAACCCCAAACTAACAAAGCTTGTACTATGGGAACTAGAAAACTTATAGGAAGTAAATATTATATAGAGAAACACCCAAACCCGGAACGAATATGTGTAGATCGTCGATTTGTTTCATGGCGGAAATCGAACCCTTCTGCGTCCAAACCGGTTATTCACCCACTGCACCATGGAGGTAAGGTAAAAAAGGTTGCAGATTACAAAAATATTGAAATACGTATATAACTCATTTTCTATACAAAAAGTATTGTATGGTTTTCTGGAAGTATCGCATTTAGCGATAAGACCACCCATTGTAGTAAATCTATTTGTAAGAAGTTATGTTCCGTAATTTATTTTGGTGTACAAAAAAGTTGTCTTATCTTATCTATATCAGTATAATTACATATATTGGTGCTTTTGTGAGCATCCTCACAAAATAATTTTCTAAATATATCTAGTTTCCATGAGGACATGGACGCTCACGAAGGAGCTGGCTCTCTGTGCGTCTCTATCCTGTGCACCGTGCACAGGATAAAGACGCACAGAGAGCCGTGCAGCGCGCCATGCTTGTCATCACACTACTAGACAGAGTCCCCAATATCGAAATTCAGAAGCGAACTAAAGTTCAAGACGTTAGCATGCGTCATATTGGGACTCGAATTAAGTTGGGCAGGATATGTGGCCAGGCGCGGTGGTAACGCAGGCAAGATGAGTCGACGACATTATAAAAATCGCCGGTCGTATGTGGGTTATAACAGCGCAGGACAGAGGCGAACAACGAAGAGAGGTCAATGCCCAGCAGTGGGATGAGAAGGGCTGATGATGATGATCTAGTTTCCAGTTTTTACGATCAACAGTAGGAGTAAGGCTAATGAGTTCTATAATTATGACCTACTACCAGTACGTACTACTCTGCCAGGTTGTTTGATTGATGTCGTTGTTTACAACTGAAGTAATCTATTACGTTTCCAGTAAAACTCCGCGAACGAGAAATATGAAAAGGGGAATTTTCGAAACAAAACAACAGTCCGGCTTCAGCAGCTATGAAATACTGCACATATTCCTGGGGAATGGCGAACAGTTTGTACGTTTGAGGACTGCTACGGGAGTTCGGGAGTGGTTTTACAGCCTGTATATTCAGATATACAGGATGTAAAACCACTCCCGAAAAGAAAATACCCACAATATATGAACTACTTTTAGTATGTAACAAACTTTAAAAACATAGTTTTTTCGCGCTTTCAGTATGAAATCGGTTCTGTTGTCAAATTTTTTAGGTGTTGACTATTTACGTTCTGTATTTGAAATAGAATACCATAGAAAAATTCTTTAATGTACACCAGGAATACTTTAAAAAACTAACTTCAGCTAAATGTAGTAGAATGGGCGGCCTTATTGCGAAAGCAATTTCTTCCAGGCAACCTTTGGATGGAAAGTAATGAGCGAAGCAATAATGGACAGCGGTGCACAGATTATATTTACAAATGAAAGAAATAAAAACAAATAAAAATTATATCTAATAAAAAACTGTACTTACAATCCTAATACATAAATAAATACCTAAAGAAGACTAACTAGTGGTTCGCCCCGAACTCTGATCTAGCGAGTCTCCCATATAAACAAAAAATATTATTCGCAATCTTTGACTATCAAAATAGTGCCACGAAATTCATAACTAATACAGTACCTACTTGACCTACAGTTTAATTCAAATTACAGGTAACGGGAGCTCATGTAATATGGTTATCCTTTTTTGGGGTAGAAATGGCAGTTATTCTGGATTTCAGACTTTTGCCTATATTTGTGTCTCTAAAGCTACGCGCATACCAAATTTTAGCCCTGTCGGTAACTGGTGTACTCTGTGAATTTTGACAAAGTTCAGTTTTTATTATGGTTAATAATTCACAAACTACAAGGTTTGAAATATAATTAAAAGTAGGGTCGAAATGTAACCATAAAGACGTTTTATAAGACGTGCTATTTGACGAGATAGTCCCATTTTCGTTTTTTTTACCCCTCTTTAACCCCAATATATCACAAACCCACCCACATTTTTAGCTCATTGAGTCACACAAAAATTTTGCCATCACTACCTATCTATTAAATTTCATGATGATCGGATATACGCTTCGAAATTTATCCTCGGACAAACAAACATACATACATACATATATAAATAACCAACTAATAACTTAAATGACTTAAACATTGACGACCTCCGTAGTGTAGTGGGCGAATATCCGGCTGAGACGCAGGAGGTAGCGGGTTCGATTCCCGCCGCGGAACAAATGTTTGCATGATCTGCAGATATTTCTTCCGGGTCTGGTTGTTTCTCTATATATTATAAGTATGTATTTACAAAAAAAATGTATATAAGTATTCTATCAGTTATCTGGTTCCTATAGTAAAAGCTCTGCTTAGTTTGGGGCTAGATAGCGCTGTGTGAAATGTCCAGCAATATTATTTTATATTTATTAAAAAAAAAACATTATTCTTAGTAATCTTCTAACGAGTGGACAATTCAAATAAATAATATATAAATAAATAGGTGATAAATAGGTCAAATGACAAGAAAGCTAGCCATTAAGGTTATGCTGCTTAAATCTCAGCTTAAAAGAGTACTGTGTAAGAGCCCGTCTAATTTCAACAGTCAAAGCATTCCACAGGCGCACTCCTTCGACAGGTAATCATTTCCCGTAAAAGAAACTAGAATGTACGGGTGTGTTGATGGATAAGTTTTCCTGAATAAAAATGTACTAAAAGATCGGTTTTCAATCATTCCAAAGTACGCATACCTGTCGCTGTCCAGATACAGGAAAACATTAATTTTATTACACAAAAAGCCTCACCCAAGTGAAGCATTCACCAACATGCCATCAGCAAAGTAATAGGAAGATACTCAAGATATTTGCTACGTAAAATTAATCTTTATTTGAAAGTTGCGACGCGTCTTAATTCTTTGATGTTGAAGGTCGTTTGAGACGTTCCGGAACATAAGCAAAGCAACAAAATGTGAATAACACGGAATGCATTAATTGCTAGGTTTTTACAGTTCGTTTATCGGCACTTCCTTTTATTGTACTGAACCTGTTAAAAAGATATCTGGAGAGCATTTGTGGCCTGGTTTTACATGATGAAATATTGCTGGAATGTTGAATGAATGGGATTCTTTTTACTTCGATTTTAATAGGGAAAAAGTAGACCAAAGGAATTCCTTCTAACCATCTAGTAAGCCATAGCAGTAGCTGTGCCCTTTTTTTGATCTAGTTCAGACAATGGCGACAAACTGAACTAATTGTTTTAAGCAAACAACTGACATAATAATTATGTTAATTTTAAAGAAATTGCCATTTACTCCTGACCACAATAAAAAAAAACATTACAAAACTGTGAGTTACATGGGTTGGGATCTTCTCCGTTAAGTTGCGATAACTGGCATTAGAACACCCAGTGGTCTGACGCATAGTCCTAATCAAATACTTGTATCATAGTTATATCTATTTAAAATAATGTTGTCTGTAAACTATGGAACTCTCTCCCTACTCATATTAAAAAGGCGCCTAGTAAACCGGTTTTCAGACGACTAGTCTACAGTCATTTCTTGCAGTCCTCCACTGGCTGTTAAAATATATGAAAACGTAGTACCTATGTGTGTTGTATGTAATAGTATTTTTTGTTTTATATCTATAAATACAAATTATATATTTACAAATGCTATTAGCATTGAGCCCACCTTGTATTTTTGTGTAATAAAGTATTAAATAAATAAATAAAATTATATAATTGCAGATTATGCAAATATTCGTCCTGCAGCTCGATTCGAGCCCGAAATCTCTTGTTAGGTTACTTACCCATCACACATAACACAGAAGTCATCAAAATATCAGAAGCTAATTTTAACACCACCAAAATTAAAATAAGTTTTTATTACAATATGTACAAAAACCAACGATCCCCTTTTTTGAGTCGGGAATTAAAAACAAACTTAGATAGGAAAACCCCCAGTTATATTAGATTTCTATTAAAAAAAACAAGTGTGTTTTAGAACACAGGACTGAAGGAAAACTTCTTTTTCAAAATATTAATTTTTTAAATTATTCAAGAACGAAATGAAGTTACGAAAAATAATCAAGAAATCACCATTCGCGTAACGCTAGCAAACTCGCAAACAAACTACTGACAGAGATATATATATATATCAGTCAGTAGTTCGTTTGCGATTTATATATATATATATTTCATGCACTGGCTATGAGAGGAAGAGAGAAAAAATATGTGTGATCGCACCTCTCTCTCTCTCTCTTGCCCCTACAGTAATATACGAAACGTAACTCTCTCTTTCTATCTTCACTAACTTATATCTCCCTTTCAACTTCCATTCACCTCGCCCGATCACTCATTTCGTAACGCTCTCGTCACGCATTCACCAGCTTACTTCCCAAGTCAAGCGTGCGTAAAGAAGCTTGACTTCAAAAATCCGTTTTGTAATTACAATGCTACTGAGAGACGTCAAACTTAACACTCCTGTTTTACATAGGGGGTCAAAAATGTGGCCAAATAGTATGTGAACACGCACACTATGTGAAGGTGACTTTGACTTTGGTGCTACGTCCTTTGTGCAGTGTAGTGCAGTGGGCGAATAGCTGGCTGAGACGCAGGAGGTAGCGGGTTCGATTCCCACCGCGGAACAAATTTTTGCATGATCTACAGATATTTGTTCCGGATCTGGATGTTTTTCTGTATATTTTATGTATGTATTTACAAAAAAAATGTATGTAAGTATTCTATCAGTTATCTGGTTCCCATAGTACAAGCTCTGCTTAGTTTGGGGCTGGATAGTGCTGTGTGAAAGGTCCAGCAATATTTATTTATTTGCAACAAGGTAACAAAACAAGTATATATGAATGAAAGTTATTCCAGTAAAAAATCCAAGTTATAACATGTCATACAGTTTTCATTTATTACCGAAACAATAGCATTTAACACATAATGCCAAGGTTACCAATTAGAAATCTTTGTTAAAATAACAGCAATACATTTTTAATCTGAATGTCGAACAGAAAATACCGCATAGGTCACGATTCAAGACATTGGAAATAGATTTTGCTTCCACTTGACACCAATAGGCGCTCATCTGTCTGCTCAAGTGTGTACGTGTCTTAACCCTATTTCTCAGCCTAGAATTCTTCTGCATTCGTATCTATATAAATGCATGAACCTATCAGAAAATTCCGTTCTCATATGTGAATGCAAAAACCAGGGTTGTAAATTATGTGCTTTCAGTTTATCGTTTTGGATATCAGACGAACTGAATCGATATTTTTGTTTATTTCAATAAATGCAAAAACTAGAAATGTAAATTATGTGTTTTCAGTTAGTCGTTTTAAATATCAGACTGTCGTTTTATATAGTGTACGCAAAAACTAGGCCTGTAAATTATGTGTTTTCAGTTTATCGTTTTGGATATCAGACGAACTGAATCGATATTTTTGTTTATTTCAATAAATGCAAAAACTAGAAATGTAAATTATGTGTTTTCAGTTAGTCGTTTTAAATATCAGACTGTCGTTTTATATAGTGTACGCAAAAACTAGGCCTGTAAATTATGTGTTTTCAGTTTATCGTTTTGGATATCAGACGAACTGAATCGATATTTTTGTTTATTTCAATAAATGCAAAAACTAGGAATGAAAATTATGTGTTTTCAGTTAGTCGTTTTAATATCGGACTGTCGTTTTATATAGTGTGCGCAAAAACTAGGAATGTAAATTATGTGTTTTCAGTTAGTCGTTTTAATATCGGACTATCGTTTTATATAGTATGCGCAAAAACTAGGAATGTAAATTATGTGTTTTCAGTTAGTCGTTTTAATATCGGACTGTCGTTTTATATAGTGTACGCAAAAACTAGGCCTGTAAATTATGTGTTTTCAGTTTATCGTTTTGGATATCAGACGAACTGAATCGATATTTTTGTTTATTTCAATGAATGCAAAAACTAGAAATGTATATTATGTGTTTTCAGTTAGTCGTTTTAATATCAGACTATAGTTTTATATAGTGTATGCAAAAACCAGGGTTGTAAATTATTTGATTTCAGTTTATCGTTTTGGATATCGGACGAGCTGAATAGATATTTTTGTTTAGATATATACATAAAGTTTAATTTTATTTAATAATTTTGTGGAATAGCTCTACCGGTATTAAAATATGAACAATAATGTGTGTTTATTTCAATCCAATAGTGAACTTTCATTATAAATATTTGATTTAAATAAAACACAGATTATTTTACGTCTATTGTATGTAACTTAATTTATTTATTTCAATCATTATCATAAAAACGGGCTTTATCACGTCCATTTTAAAGGAGTTGCGACTGACAAAATGACAGTGCGAGGTAAAACCCGGCTCAGAGCGGATCGTACTCAACCTGATGAAGGACCACTTATTGAATCGAAACATTGGTCGGTCATAACGTCGATAAAATGGTACGTGACAGATCCCGTATTTTCAATTATGACAGCTTTAGTTTTGAGGAAAGAATGGAGTCATTCCTCAAACAATTTACGACTGCTGACAAACTAAATTTATAGAAAACTATCTGACCCGCCCGCGGCTTCGCATGCGTAGTATTTCAATCACAAAATTACCCTCCTTTTGCGCACTCGAGTAAAAAGTAATATATGTCCGTCCCAAGGATATAATCTATCTCCTTGATAAATTTCATTTCGACCGTTCAGCTGTTTAGTTATGAAAAGGTAACAAACAAACAAATAGTTACTTTCGCAGTTACTGTGTATTATACATATTAACCATCCTTGAATTGAACCGAAACATTGTCGGTCGAAACACCGATAAGACGGTACGTGATAAATCCCGTATTTATAATAATGATTGAAATCAATCATGAAAGTTTTCTAAGTAAATTAACCTTCCTCTTGAATTACTCTATCTATTCCTGAAAATTGCATTAAAATCCGTTTAGTAGTTTAAAAGATCTAAGCGAACAGACAGCGGAAGCGACTTTAATTTATACTATGTAAATATTATTGCAGTAATACATTCATATACATACTAATAATATACATTCAAAAGTAACTTTGACTCTAACTCTGTTTGTCACTTTTTTACGACTAAACGGCTCGACCAATTTCGATAAAATTTGGTATATAAAGATTAAGACCTGATGTCCTTAGGTACTAGCACTATCTAGTATGTTTCTCCCTCATAACACCAACTCATGTAATATTGAAGGAGTCCAGCTTATGTAATTACGTCTTACTTTAAACCGTACTTATCACGAAAAATACGTTCAAAGGGGATAATAACAAAGAATGAAATTTTAAAAGCTTGCCGTCTATTCCTTTATTTTCTATCAGACAAGATTTTATAGGATTTTGTTTCAGATCTGAGTTTGTCTGAGTATTGAAATGCAATATTCATAAGATATTTACGAAGCCGAAGCTAGATTGGACAATATACAGTAAGCCGTTTGTATGGTTAAACTACGCTCAGTTTTAAAAGCATTTCCTTTTGTCATTTGGAGGGAAATTGTATTGTTTTTTAAAACGTTTTGAATCGTTTTCTACAACCAATTGTGGCTTAAGATAATTCAGACCAAAGAATTAGTCGTATGGATATTGAGGTGTTAGCGTTATAGGTTTTATTAATGAGTGGTTAGCTATGAAGAAGAAAAATTAGTTTTCGAGTGAAAAGTTGTACCGGGTCATAGTCAACGAGAGAAGTTTTCACGCAAAAAATATACGGTTGTTTTTATACCACTTAGCAAACAAGCATACGGCCCACATGATGGTAAGTGGTTACCGTAGCCTATGGACGTTTGTAACACCAAAGGTATAACTCGCGCGTTGCCGACTCTTTAAAATTTTCAGAACGTTCTTTTTGAAGAACCCCACGATTGTGTAGCTAAACTAACAACCACGATTTTTTTGGTAGATGTCTTTTAATTTGCGGTAAAAAACGTTTATAATTCAAGGTATTTACAAAACATGTCTGAAATAGACATCAACAACATAATTCCAAATTAAATCTTAAATCTTCAGAAGCCAGACTAAAGCCGGTAAAACAAAAGGGATTATAAATTGAATGCAATCGCGCAATCCGCTTATCCCGACGGACACTCAATTCATTTTGCTGAATTCATTGTGACTATTTCAAGATCCAAACGAGTGCCTTTGATACGATTCAGAGAGGAAACGTGGACGTGAATATGGTCAATCCTATATTAGAATATGGTATTGAGCTGCTTTTGAAACCCGTTTTTAACTAGAAATACATTACCTTTCCTAAAATTTAGTTTTTGTTTTGTTAATATAGGTACACCCCCCTCCATTATTGTAATGTCACAAAAGTCCTATCTATCCAAAGGCTGTCTGGAAGAAATCGCTTCCATTGTACTTTCCATATATATATATATGTATATATATATATATACAGATAAGACAGTCCATTGTACTTGTTGCTTTGTGATTTTTTATTTTAAGTCTGTTTCTTTTGAAGTGTACAATAAAGTATTTTTATTCATTCATTCATTCATACCTTACTTCTTGAATGACTAGTGTACCCGCCGAACTTCGTACCACCTTGACATACATATAACGCGGGCTGTCAATATACGTGACCCTGGTAGAATTGTCAATTGTTATCCCCGGCCATTATTACCAACCCGATTTTTTATATACTCGTATTTACAACCATACTTAACCATAGACAAAATTACGTTTAGTGTCATTTGCGTTTTGTTATTCCATGTCAGATGCGTTTTTGTTATACCACGTTTTATAGTGACTTGTATTCTCTTTGACGTATTATGTCACGTCAGACAAGAACGCGGTCGAACAGCATAAAAAGGAAATATATCCTATGTCCGTCTCCTGGTTCTAAGCTACCTCCCCACTAATTTTCAGCCAAATCGGTTAAGCCGTTCTAGAGTTATAAATATTGTAACTAACACAACTATCTTATAAATATACCTAGTCAGGTCATAAATTCTGTCACATGTTTAATATAAAATAATTGAAACAAGTTTATTCATTATGTAACCATTTATATACCAAAATGAACTTAACAAAACAAAGATTCTTATGACACTAAAGTTTATTCAAAGTGACCTCCGTGATTTTAAATACAGGCCTTCAATCTGCGCGGCCAGTCGTCTATCGCAGCACGAGCGAGGTCCATGTCAATATCGGCGGCTGCCTTAATCAAGGATGTCTTGAGTGACTCCAAATTGGGATGAGGCTTTGAGCACGCCTTTTCCTCCAAGTGTTGCCATAACTTGTAATCTAATGGATTCAAATCTGGACTGGAGGAGGGCCAGTCTTCGTGTCGGATAAAGTCGATTTCACGCGCCGCCAGCCAGTCTTGTGTGCTCTTCACTCTATGAGCTGGCACCGAATCTTGTTGGAATACCCAGTGCCTGTTATTGAACATGGTATAAGAAACAGGTTCCACAAGGTTCGTCAGGACTGTATTTTGATACACAACTGCATTCGTTTTTACACCTTTCTCACAAAAATGTACCTCTGTTAAGCCCCAATAAGAAACTCCCAACCATACCATGAGCGAGGATGGAAAATGGCCTCGTTGGACACGCGGAATACGGTTACTCGCTTCTTCACTACTGTGTGCGTACACCTTATCATTTTGTTTGTTGTAGCTCTCTTCTACGGTAAAAATTTTTTTCATCCGAAAAAAGAATTTCCCGATATTTTTTTCCCGCGTAACGCTTCAACAAAGCGCGGCATCTCTTCAGTCTCAGGTCCATTAGACGAGCATTCAAACGAAGTCCTGTTTTTTTTTATATGCCCGAAGCCCTAAGTCTTCATTTAACACCCTTTTCACCGTGGTTCTGCTTAACCCCATCTGAAGGGCCAACAGTTTCTGCTTACGTTTGGGATTTCTTTGAATTCGCGCCTTCACAGCTTTTATCACTGCTGGAGTCCTAACAGACCGAGGGCGACCACTTCTTGACCTGTCATCTACACTAGAGTCTTCATTGTATCGTTTGATGGTGCGATAAACGAATCTTTTATATTAAAATTTTTCAGTATGTAAAAAATTTGAATTGGCACGTAACCGCAACTATGCAACGCAATAACAGCAACAAGGTCTTCTTTAAGCGTCCACTCCATATCTAAAAATGAGTAAAATTCTAAAAAGTATTTTATTTTCATGAACAATTCGAAATTCGAATTCTATAAACTTTTTTGTGGCCAGCATTCTAAAAGAAAAGTTTTTACTGTGTGACAATACTTATGACCTGACTAGGTATAGATAAATGATCATTTTACAAGTTATATTTCAATTTATGGTTACTTTCGGCAATGCTTACCTCCTAATGCTTACTTACTCAGCGTATGCTGCGCTTACAATCTTTTGTAATTGCATTCCTTACTACTACATTTTAAAAAGTATTAACGTTGGTAAACGTAATTCCGTCCTGATAAACCTTTGGTTAGGTAACCCAGTCGCAAATCTCACCAACGTTTTATTATTGATGCATCAAAATGTGTAAATAACAGTGTTCCAGTTTATTCTGATTGCCGATAAAAATAGTCGTTCGAAGTTTTATTTGGCCAGTTTTATATTAAATAGGTTTGTCGCTAAAAACCGGTAAAAACAACACTTTGGTACTGTAACTTCCTAGTTCAAAGTAGTTAGATGTTATACGTTTATATCCAGTGTATGGGCCTTCATTAATGTTTATATATTTAGTTTTTTTTGTAATATAACCAAACAAAGTATCTCAGTTGTACCTGTTTTTATTTTTATTTATTTAATAAGGCACACATTACAAGCAATAAAAATGAAATTAAACTATAATAACAGTTTGATCTGGCTTGAAACGCAACTTATGTGCGCACAGAAAAATAGGAATGTACTCGTCGAGGAAACTAACAGAAAAGACTGTTCTATGACATAACTACTAACAAACACGTAATATATACAAAACAAATAAATAGTATTTTAAATTTATATTGTTAGATTTTTAAAGTGTAAGTACCTATTTAATATTAACTTAAATCATATCATCAATCATCATTTAATGCAAACCCCCTGTAATTGGTAATGCTTTAGCCAATTTGGATATGGATCGAGAGACGCTGGCGTTGAAATAGTTTTTTCTAAATTATATTTATAATACTTAATACCTACCTAGGTGAAAATCTGGCGCCAGTTGCAAGTTAAAATTAACGTTCTAGCTATACTTATATTTCAAGAAACTAGTTCCTAGTTCGTATAACTGTGGTCCTTCCTATAAAGTAAGCTCTAGGTCACACTATCTTGAAATACTACACTATATTAAATTTTTATCGGAAATTTCACGGAAAATATCCATTCACTCGAACAGATCGATACAAATAAATGAATTCAGCACCCAATTTTCATAATTTTAGCATAAGTAGCATTATATTTAAATAAAGTACACACGGATACACATCAAGCTATGCATTTCCAGTATAAGCTGACCTCTGATTCTACGAACAGCCAATGCGATGCGAACGAAATATAATAACATAGTATATCTGTACTAATATTATACAGAGGAAAGATTTGTTTGTTTGTATTGAATAGGCTCCGAAACTACTGGACCGTTTTAAAAAAATCCTTCACTGTTAGGAAGCTACATTATCCCCGGGTGACATAGGCTACTATTTACCCAATTGCGCAGAAGGAGGGTTTTAATGAAAAACTACGCGTGCAAAGCTGCGGATTTGTCAGCCAGTTATATATATTCCAGTATATCTTGGAGACATTTAATCTTTTGGTAAAGAGCATCAACAAAAAGAGATATCTAAAAGGATCCAATCGTCGTACTTGCCGCGTTCGGCATCCTTAAGTCGCCCAAAACTCCACAGAGTCTGAAGACCCGCTTATTTAGCCAATGTGTTCTGCCCACCATGACTTACGATACCGAGACATGGGCGCTCATACAAGAGGCTGTGTACTGATTAAGAGTAGCACAGAGAGCTATGGAGCGTACCATGCTTGGCATCAAACTCTTAGATCGAGTTCCAAACTTCGATATCCATAGAAGAACGAAGGTTCATAATGTTGGGAATCGAGTTATGGATCTCAAAATGGTCTTGGGCGGGACTCTTGGCAAGAAGTAGTGTTGACAGGTAGAGCAGGTTAGCAACTGAATGCTGGCCGAGGAATGGTTGTGGAAGGCCTACCCTTCTACAACCGTCAAGTGCCTCCGGCATCGAGATGGGTGAACGATATCGTTAGAGTCGCGGGCTGTCAATGGGTGAGACTAGCGCAGGATCGTGGTGGATGGTACAAACTTGGGGAGGCCTATTATACCCAGCAGTGGGTGAAGTCGGGCTGTGGATGATGATGATGATAAACGAATTACATCATGAGGAAACCCATGGTTTAGTTGGCTCTGCACGTATCAACACTTGAGCAGTCGCGCCTTATTTTGGGACACAAATAGACATGGACATAGACATAGACAGACACATTAGTCACTACATTGCTCAAAATCTACTTTCAAATTGCTTGATTCATCCAAATGGCCCAATGAATATTATTGGAATCATGTTCGCATGTGTATAAGTTTAAAATTAACTAATTAATGTAATCAAAAATATTTTATTAACTATTTTTACCCAAAAAAACAACTTACTTACGTTATTGCTCAAGTTGTTTTATTATTTGTTTATTTTCATAACTTTAAATTAAATTATCAGTAGCAAATTGAGCGCCTACTGACTAAAATGTCTATGATTCACTGCGTAAATCTATTATTGAGATTCTACGAGCAACAAAGTCACCAACCCAACAGTTTCAAAGTTATCAAGCACATTATAAAAAACTGGGTATGATAGACCCGGTAGCGACTGCATAGAATAGAATAGAATAATGCTTTATTGTTTGACGAGCTCCGAGGCGCAGTGGGCGAATAGCTGGCTGAGACGAAGGAGGTAGCGGGTTCGATTCCCACCGCGGAAGAAATGTTTGCATCATATACAGATATTTGTTCCGGGTCTAGTTGTTTTTCCATATATTATAAGTATGTATTTACAAGAAAAAAGTAAGTATATAATTATTGTATCCAGTTATCTGGTTCCCATAGTACAAGCTTTGCGTAGTTTGGGGTTAGATAGCGCTGTATGAAATGTCCAACATTATTTATTTAATACACTATTGTCGTAGGGTTTTGTTAAAAATTATTACTAGTATACGATCGAACTAAGTTCTATATGAATACGGTCTTACATAACTATCGAGAATCGATGTCGCGTCGTCAACGTGCCGGAGTCGTGCCGAATAATTAATCGGTCAACCGTTTCTCGTTCTACTTCGGAAATTGGGCCTTTATAACCTTTTTGTTTGACCTCTAAGAATGCACGAGGAAATTAAACTTGCATAGACTTAAATAACATTCATTGTTTACATTGATTACAGTTTCTTTGAAATTACAGTTGAGTTAGAAAAATTGTTTTTTATACTTCACTGTAACTTTGATTGGCTTAATGATTAACTAATTAATATAATTTGATTAATAAATCGCTGACGTGGGCATCAAGGCTGCAAAGCTGAAATGGGACTGGGCGGGTCATGTCTGCCGAGAAGACAAGCATATGGACTCCTAACGACGGAAAGCGACGCCGAGGAAGGCCTAAAAAGCGCTGCAGCGATGACTTGGACGTCTTCCAAAGAGACTGGCGGGATGTGACTCTGGACCGCGATAGTTGGAGGGAGGAGGGGGAGGCCTTTGTCCAGCAGTGGGACAGTATAGGCTAGTAAAAAAATAAATAAATAGGAAAGGTTCTTTCTTTTACAAATGCAGGCTTTTTTCATAGTTATCAAATAATATCTACTAATTGAATAATGGATCGGTTTGTCATTTCGTGATATAGTGTGACCATTAGAGCTGTGCACTCCCTGAGGTATGCGCGAGGCGAGACGGGGGGGATGTGTCGGCCGCTCCGATCTATCAGTCTGCCGTCAACGCTCACGGCGGTAGGTAGCTTTTGTACCAGACGGTCTATGTCAGACGCACACGGGATAAATATTCAAAGATGGGTCGTGCGTTATCTCGTGATATGAAATGGAAGATGAAGTTGAAACAGAATCTATGTCAGAATAACTTTCGTTAGAATATATAATTGTTTGTAAATATAAAAAATGTTCAATAAAACAAGTCCTTTGAATTATAAGTTTAGTTCTTATTTATCACCTGCATATTTTTAATAAAATATGAGTATATTTTAGTTACATTTTAATCAACTAAGTAAGTATAATATATTACAGATAGATAGCCTCCGACCATCGTCCCGCCACAAGTCTTGCCTTAGAAATGCAAACTGATATCGTAAGATATGTCCGACATGTTTTGATCTCATGTGAACTCATGCAGTTTTTTCTTTGCCTCCCACCTCGCCGCGTATACCTCAGGGAGTGCACAGCACTAATGGTCACACTATAGTACTAGAATCAAATTATATTTTTAAATAAGTAAAAATTATTACAACTAAGACGGTGAAAAAGTTTCGAATTTGTTTGTCAGCTTTGCATGTGTGTGTAATTTTAACAAAAAAAAACCAGTAAAAACGTCACCAATTTATTGTTAAAATACACTGTGGAATAATATTTACCAAATGTAAAAATGAAGACCAATATTGGTCCAAGCACGTATGCCCAAATTTTATTTTCTGTTCATCTGCATGTCAACTTTACAGTTCATTTACAAGCGCCATTTAAACACTTTGATGCTTCAGCAGTAAGTATTTCGCTATGCAATGTGGAATTTTCTCTTCAATAATAGGCATACCATTTAATTAACTGGAGCAACGGCATATTGTTTTATTTTTTGGATTTTGTAACACTAAATTCTTTATGCGTGTTTATTGGCTGTGATGATATGTTTTTATATAATACATTTAGACACATAAGCTGACGGGCCTCCTGATAATAAGTGGTCACCGTCGCCTATAAACTCCTGCAGGACTCGAGGTACTGTAGTCGCGTTGCCTAAAACTTAATGCCTAAATGATATATACTCAGATTCATGTGAATAGTCATTTTGTACACGAGAAACTGGATTCGTGGACTTGGCTCTCCCGGAGTTTCCCTTGGGAGAGGCAAGGAGATTCTGCTAGTGGTCTTGGCTCCACGAGAAAAATTTTGTTTAATGGAAGTTTTATCGTCTCCATTCCTTTTATGTTACTAAGATTTGGAAATCGTAGACAAGGGAGTACACATCACAGCAAGTTTTTTGTAAAATTTGCTTGGTATGTCGGCAACATTTTCTACTTATTGGACGAAGTCATATTGAAATCAATAGTCGCGACGACAGGTTATATCGTGTAAACCTGTCTAGGCTCTACGCCCGAAGACATAAAAGTCTCCCCGCTCGCTGTGGTGTTGCAGTCGCAACATATGCAAACTTTGATACAACTCAAAGACAACGTGAAAGACGAAGCTGTTGCGGAGAAGTTGTTGCAATAGTTTCTCGTGGGTGGGTCTTAATCTATTCGTAGCGTAAGTTATCTTAGGCAGATTCACTTTAATTAAAGGCTCTATTTTATGAAAAGGAAATTAATAATGATCCACTGTTTTGCATTCTGTGGTCAAACCATTTCAAAGAACGTTTGATAGCGTGCATTACAGTAATCAACATAATGGTAATTTGTTCAGATAATAAGTTTGTTTGCTGTCAAACTGACGGCCTTTGCATTAGTTAATAAGAGTTTTATGTCTTCCTAGTAGAAAATAGCAGAATAATTATCATCTTTTAATTAGTAAGATCCTAAAATAACACGTTATCTTTAAATAGTATTTGCAAAATTTGGGATGTTACCATTAATTTCATGTTTATGGTTTTAGAAATTCGTAAATTGTGAATTATTAATTTTCATAATTCAACAATAATTTTAAGCCAAAAAGGAAACAAGGCATAAATAGTGCACAAGGGAAATAAGCTCGAAAACCAATACATCGATACCATTCTATAATTTAAGTTAATAACACAACATTCTAAATTTGACTACTAATACTAAAAAAATATGGGAAGACAGCTCCTTGGCTAAAAATAGACGAAAATCAAGGTACCGATATTATGGACATGCCTACTTCTCGGCAGGCTCGTCTCTGAAAAGGCCAGTGAATAGTTTATTAATACAACAATCGACAGTGGATCCATTAATTTTTATTTTTCTCCCAAAAGTAATATATAGTATTTCCCTGCGGAATCTAGTAAATTCCCTATCTTATTTCGAATGAGCTTTAAGCTATATATTTTCCACGAGTCATTAATCATAACTCATAGCCCTCGTTTTTTGATAGTAAGCCAATTTTTCCCAAGAAGTGGGTTAAGTTTATCTAGATGATTTGCTTGTGACCAAGTGAAACAAATTACGAATTTATATCATAAGTGCATTTTTAAAAACTACCTTATGTTGGCTATGCCGCTACAAACCGTCCGTAGAAAAACTGCAGTCACTGTCATAACCTTCCTAAGTACTTAAAAGAGTCCTAAAGTTTATATCTACTGGTAATATGTTATATGTTTGCAATGGATAATTAAAAACACAGTTGCTGCCCTGCACACACAAAAATGGCACCACGGAAGACCAGCGCTATGGAAAAATATAATGGCTAGCAATAATTATGTTACTATAGCACAATGCTAAGTAGTGACCGTTTTTGCTCACAAAATTTCCTCTATAATTTCCACTCATTTACCCTAAGCTGTAATGGACACTTGTGATGAAAAATAAACGTTTTTCTATTATATTCTGACTAAGCAAATTGAAGTGGCAGAAGGCGGAGCTCATATCTCGGAGAACTGACGGCCGCTTGGGCAGAAAAGTTCTCGAGTGCAAATCAAGTACAAGAAAGCGCCGCTCCTGATTACATTCCACCAGCGGAGCATCTTTCTTCGTACAAGCTGCAGTGACCAATCTGGAAGACCCTAAACCGGTTGCGCACTCAAGTTGGCCGCTGCCGAGACAATCAAGCTAGGTGGGGCTACATCGACCCATTCCGGAGCCAGTGCACTGCGGGGCCACCAGGCAAACAAGGGCCTACCTGCTCTCATGTCCTATAATCTCAACCACCTGCACAGGAAATGACTTGTACCAGGCAACAGAGAGGGGTGTGGAAGTTGCTCTCTATTGGGCTAGTAAAATTTAAAAGTCAAACAGCCATTGCCACGAAAGAAGAAGACTCGAAAGTGCAGCATAGGATAGCCCTCTCTAGATGGGCACACGACATAATAACGGTTGTTGGAAACCGTTGGGTACAGGCCACACAATATTTCTGTCGCTGATATAATGACTACTATAATGGTGTTTATGAAAAGGTTAGTACAACAATCTTAAAAACCATAATTTTACCCAAAATAACAAACTAATATTGCTCTACTACTTTCTCTCTTTCTCTCTCTCTGTTTTATTCTATACAATTTTGTTCACTATATACAGAATTATTTGTTTTCAATTACGATATAGTTATTGCTTCAACTATTTCTTAACAGCTAGTTCTAAACTTAAAATATAATCCAATTATGCAATCGAGAGCACACCGACCTTAGAAGCCTTACAAATGCGAGAAAAACTCGACGACTTTCTTGTTTGATGATGACATTTTCCATATAGGTTGGAAATATAAGATAAATATAGGTTACTCAGTACGTTGTTGGTTTTATAATATCAATAAATATGGTTGTTTTAATAACCGGTTAGGCACCTCAACCCACAACCGGTCGACGACCTCCGTGGTGCAGTGGGCGATTAGCCGGCTGTTACGCAGGAGGTAGCGGGTTCGATTCTCGCCGCGGAAAAATGTTAACATGATCTACAGATATTTGTTCCGGGTCTAGTTGTCTCTCTGTATATATTATAAATATTTATGTATTTAGAAAAAAAATGTATGTAAGTATTCTATCAGTTATCTGGCTCCCATAGTACAAGCTCTGCTTAGTGTGGGGCTAGATAGCGCTGTGTGAATTGTCCAGCAATATTTGTTTATTTTATTTTATTTGTTAAGGATAAAATATAAAAGATATTTAGTATTAATTGTGAGTTAATATTTTGTTTGTAATATTATATCGGGGTTTGCCAAAGAGCGATGGAGCGCAGCATTTTGGGTGTCAAAAGAATAGACAGGATTCGAAACACCTCGCTGCGCTCAAGGACCGGCATCGTTGACGTCGGTATCAAGGCTGCCAAGTTGAAGTGGGATTGGGCGGGTCATGTCTCCCGCATGCAGCCAAATAGGTGGGCTAGGGTCGTAACTGTATGGATCTCTGTGGATGGAAAGCGACACCGTGGAAGGCCTAAGAAGCGGTGGCGCGATGATTTGGACGCTTTCTATAGGGATTGGTGGGATTTAGTACAAGATCGAGAAAAGTGGAGAGATGAGAGGGAGGCCTTTGCCCAGCAGTGGGACAGCATAGGCTAAATAAAAAAAAATATATCTGCATTGTAAATCCAATATCCTTGACACACCCTTACAGGGTACATGTTCGTAAGGATAAGTACTTTACTTAAGTTATTATGTAGGTATGCAACTAAACTGTCGCTGTAAATGATACTTAAAAGTTGTATCAAGGCCTTCAGTAAGTTATTTATTTCATTGCTTGTACAATAATGCTGAATTGACCTACTTTGATGAATGCAAATCAAACTTAGACTTCCTACTATTGCAATTTTTTTTAATATCTGACTTAAATAATTTGATCGATACCACTTATCTGGATAACTCTTGCGATTTTGTCAATACTTGACGTATGAATGTAATGTGTCTTAATGGTGATATTATTACCTATATAGATAATTTGTAGACTGAATACCTCTTGATATGAGTAACACATTTATTTTATTCCTTATCTTACCTTAAAATATGACTTAGTTAATTGATATATATAATTAATTCATAACATGTAATGTTGATAATACAACAATAAATACTGACATCAACATTTCATGGCGATATTTATATTTTAAAACACCATTCAAAAACAACACGGTAAAAACAAAACCTATTTATATGGACAAATATTTGAATAACAGTTCTTTTACCATCAGCTCCATGAATAAAAACCATATCTATATATACATTATAACATATAGATGGAGCATGCCTGTTAAAAAGAATTTCACAGTCTACGAACAGTCTAAGACACAATATTCAAATTATTGAAAGCATCGTCAAACCAATATTTTGAAAGCACTACTAAAATGTTCAATATTGGGTTTACCTGCGTCATCTGATCCCGGGGTACTGAACAGGCCTAAAACAGAATTTAAAGATACTTTGTATAATGTTATAGCGATCGATATTTAATTTCGTTTCCGCTCCAACCAAAGGGAGCTATACATACTAAAAGCTTTGGATATTGTAAGAACATACGCGATACATTTTAATACTGGGCAGCATGAATTGTAATAACCGGCCAACAACTGCCGTCCCCGACTGCGGTCGGTATCATATTGACATATAGAGTTATCCGAACAGTTTTCAGAAATATAAACAGACATTTCGAGTAATTTTTATTGGTAGTTCTTGCAACAGGTCTAAAATTGTGAACTATGCCTTCATGCATGCATTTGCAATTTATATATTAAAAGTATCTAAATGAAATCAAAAGTATAAGTTTGTGTAGCGACTGCCGTTGCTTTTATAAAATCCCGTCCTAGATATAAAATATGTATTTCAATGGTTAAGTCAATTTCTGTATACTTAGTTTTGAGAGCTTAAACCCCACCTGAATAAGTTTTTAACCTATACTTTTCCACTGCTGGGCAAAAGCGGAAGGCTGAAGTGGGACTGGTCGGGTCACGTCAGTCGTATGGTTACAGATAAATGGGCAAAAGTCGTCACTCAATGGGTGGCTGCAGATCAATGGGTGGCCAATGTTGGTCACGCCAACACTTCCTCGGGCAGGGCGAGGAAGTGTTGGCGTGACGACCTCGATGCATTCCAAAAATATTTTTATTACGGGATTTTTTTCCTTAATTCTAGCTCCATTTATTGTATTTTTTTTCAATACAAAATTAATTTAATAGTACTTGGGGAATATGCTGATTTTACAAATCGCCAAAGTTTATGATTGAAGTTATCGATGTTATATCATAAGATGGCTTTTCACTGCGGTACAATTACTGGTTTCAGTTATCGGAGTAAAAAGACATGAAGTTCAAGAGTTGATGCCAGATTTTAAGTGTTTTTACACTAGCTGCTAACTGGAAGATTGCCAAGATAGTGGAATGGCTGCACAAAATGTATGCGTCCATAGTTGCATGCGGCGTGTAGTGGCTTGTTTATCGCATATAGGTTTTTTGGGCATTCGCTTGATTCACTTTGTTTGGGAATCTAGTTCACGTCAATCGCAGTCGCCAAAAACGAACCGCTAACATGCAAAGCCTTAGGTTTAGTGCTGGCATACCATACATTCTATTAGACTACATATTTGGCAACATACATGAATTGAGAGTTTGTTTTTAACCCTAGTATTTTTATTTTTATAGTTTTATCCGAAAAAAAAGACCATCTTAATATTTTTCAAGGCTAGCCGGAACTTGAAAATTTTTGAGATGGTTTTTAAATCTTAAGGTTTATAACCATGTTTACAAAAGTGTGTCTGGGTGCCAGAATCAAAAGATCATTAAAAAGTCTGACGGACAAAATAGTAAAACCTTTAGTTAAACAATATTATCATGGTTAATAAAGGTTAGGTTGTGAGGATTGCATTTTTCAAAAAAAAATGGTTTCTTGGCATATCTCGTCATATCTCCGTAATATGGGTTTGCAGTGCCAAGTCATAAACTCAGGTGATAAAATCACTTGAATTTTATTTCATAACATAAAATAGAAGTGTCATTTATTTGACATTCGTATTCACCTCTCAGCTGGTTTTTCTTATAATAAACGTATTTATGACTCTGTCTCAGTCTCAGTTATTACATCTATAACGTTATACTCTATAAATTGTGTAGGAATTGTTTGAGAAACGTACATAAACCGGTTATTATAGTTTCATGTTTTCTGTCGATATATTGCATCTTAATATTGACTGTGATGTTAAAGCAAACAGACACACTTCTGTAATAGACACACTTCTGTAATACTAAATAAGCCTTGTTAGTAACGAAAGAAACCGCCTGTCTTATCCAACTTGACTCATGCTTAAATTAATTGTGTAGATAAGGTTCGGTGGTACTTCTCACCGGGACAGCTGCTCAGTTTCTACAAAGCACAAGTTCGCTCATGTATGGAGTACTGCTGCCATCTCTGCGATGGCTCGGCCAAGTATCAGCTTGAAACCCTTGATTTGATTAAACGACGTGCTGCTAGACTCATTGGTGAAGAATCCCTAGTAGAAGCCAATTTACAAAATCTAGAGCACAGACGCCGAATAGCCAGACTTTCAGTTTTTTACAAGATTCATTTTGGTAAATGTGCGGAAGATCTTCATTACCTTATCCCTGCTTCCCCCTTTCATCACCTGACAAGCAGACGTACCGAGAAGTACCACTCATATCTGGTCGGCATCCCACCTTGCCGTACCAACTGATTTACTTCAACTTTTCTTGTTAGCACAAGTAAGAAGTGGAACTCACTAAGCATATGCTTTTCCATACCAGTATAATCTTGTCTTCAAGTTCAGAATGAATAGGTTCTTTCTTGTCTAGCGTGCTCCATATTCAATCACACCTTCACTTACCATTAGGTTAGGTAGTGGTCAAGCGTTTGACTATCATCAATAAAAAATATAATGGTAAAAATTATATGAGAACTAATGGAGAAGAAATGGGAGTACGCTCAGAGTATCCACGCACTTTTCGTCTATTTTAGGAAAGCGTACGACAGTATAGATCGGAGTGCCTTGTATACTACTTTGAGAGAGTTCCAAGTTCCACTAAAACTCGTTGATATGATAGTCGTGGCCACCGGCGAGAGTAAGATGCGAGTGAGATTAGAAGGTGAACTTACTGAAGACTTTACGGTGATTACCGGTCTCAAACAGGGCGATGCTCTGTTGCCGATGCTTTTCAATTTGGTTCTGGAATACGTACTCAGAAAAGTGCTCGCACTGGAGACTGGAGGTCTGACACTAAATGGAAAGCATAAAGTGATTGGGTACGCTGATGATTTAGCTCTGCTTGGGGAAAGTCGCGAAGAAGTCACAGGGGCCACAAGGGTTTTAGAAAAGAAAGCGAAAATAGTTGGACTCAGGATTAACTACGACAAGACGGAGTATCTTCATATGAAACGATTTAAAAACACTCGCATCCCGCGCCAAGATCTACTCGTTGGAGATACTACGTACAAGGGAGTGGCCAAATTCAAGTACCTAGGATGCACTATTACAGACGCAAACACCCGTGAAGAATAAATTAAAATTCGCATACAGAATTTCTTACGGTGCAGTGCTGCACTACATAAGGTACTGGTATTCAGGCTTCTCAGCAGAAGAACCAAGATCCGAATTTATAAAACTGTAATAAGGCCCACCCTTATGTATGATTCTGAAGCCTGGACGCTAAGCCTGAAGGAGGAGAATCAGCTTTTAGTAGCAGAGAGAAAAGTTCTCCGTAAAATCTTGGAACCAGTAAGAAGAGAAGATGGTAGCCTGAAGATCCGTAAAAACGCCGAAATAGAAGATCTTGTGCCCGACCCTAACATCATAGGAAAATACAAGTCACACCGACTCCGCTGGCTCGGCCATCTACTGCGAATGGGTGAAGATCGAAGGGTAAAGAGCGCATACTTGGGCCGACCGACTGGCCGCCGAACGGTTCGTCGTCCCAAGTATCGCTGGAACGACAGGATGGAGGCTGACCTGCGCGATCTGCGAGCCGATAACTTGCAAAAGATGGCAATGTACAGAGGAAAGTGGAGAGTTCTCATATCGAAGGCCAAGACTCACTTTGGTTCCCTGTGCCAATGGAGTAAGTAAGTAAGTAAAAATTATGCGCCTCTTACAAAGCAAAAAAAACTTTTGCTATTATTAAAATATGTCGTATTTGTGTTATTTTTCAATATTATCTCCACTCGTTTGGAACTGCAGATCTTTGATCACATAAATATGTCGAAACATGTTTTATACTGCATTTTTCACTTAGGTAACACGAAAAATATTCCGCTATTAAAGAAACCATTTGGCGTATGCGGATGAATTTATAACTGCTCTTCGAGTTTTGAAAACTAGTCTTTCACACGGGTGTAAACTTGCATCTTTCGCAAAGCTTTTTTATGACCTAAATTTTTCTATATTCAGAGCACTTACTCAAAAGTAATAAAGCTTTGATTTTAGACTGGACATACAATTCGTTTTAGTTTGAGCGAAACGAGATTTCGAAGTCAACTTGGGAAAATCGGCGTTGTATGTATGTATGCATCTATGTCCGAGGTATCGTCGTGAAATTTGATATATAGGTAGGTAGCGATTGCACACTTCTGGTGTGACTAAATGAGCTAAAAATGTGGGGGGCTTGTTGTGATATTGGTGTTCAAGAGGGGTAAAAATAAACAAAATCGTACTATACGGTCCATATGTCTAATAAAAGGTCTTTGTGTGTTTATTTCGACCACATTTTTCTTTTTACTTTAAACTATGTAGTTTTCAAGTTATTAGCCATAATAAAAACTGAACTTTGACAAAATTCACAGGGTACACCAGTAACCCCACAGTGCTGAAATTTGTTATGCGTGTAGCTTTAGTAACGCAAATATAGGAAAAAGTCTGAAATCCAAAATAACTGCAATTTTTCCCCTAAAAAATATGATCAATTAACATGAACTCCCGTTACCTGAAATTTGAATGAAACTGTAGGTCAAGTAATTTGGTTCTAATTTCGTGGCACTATTTTATTAGTTTAAGATTAAGCCCGGCACAACGATCCCTAAACGTATTTAACGACTAAACGTGTTAAAATTGTACGTATTTGTATGATTTGACAACACTTTAAATCATAAGTAGCCACTTAATACGTTTAGGCACCTTTGCGAGTCGCCCGAAGAATATTTTTTTTGGGAGACTCGCGAGATCTCAGTTCGGGGCGAACCACTAGTTTAATTTAATTTCACACTTTACGGGCCAAAATATGCTGCCACTAATAAACATGACAGTGCAAGCGTAATTATTAAGCATTTAGATTTAAACGAGAATGCCTTATTACAACTAAGTAATTTTAGTAACTCGTTTGACTACCAGTATGCAAGTTGCAGACAATAACGCTCAACCAACTACGAATACTTGTAATACAATTTGGACATCGGACAGCTAAACCAGTACCATGCCTGACAACTTTGCCTTCAACCATCAGTTCCACGACTAATGGAATTAATCTCAATACAATTTCGGAACAAGAAAATGCATCCCAGCTGCTCGTGACATCACTACCGGCCAAACGGAAGTGAGACCTAACCAGATTATTGAAAACTGTAAAATATGCATAGAAGTTGATTAGTTTTGTTGATTGAATCTGTCACAAATGTGTGCTCAGTTTTGGCTTTGGCTTTCATAATATTTTTTTATATTAAAATTGATTTTGTAGCCAGTACTGGTTGGTGAAGATTGGTCCTTCCATCGGGATGTTGCGTTAATTGATAATTTTAATTAATATATGTTAGCCCGATCAAAACAAAGTTTCTCACATCCGACGTTATTTTTATTTCAAAGAATATTAAACTTTTAAAATGAAACTCGAAGGAAACGGAACAATCACTTTTTTCCCTCTTAGCGAAGCAAGAGTTGGCAGCCTTTAATAAAACGACAGAACTCAAACTCAATTTGCAGAATATTATGCAAATAACTTATGTGATAACTTAAACTGACTTAAACTTCCTTTATTTTGCACTAAACTTAGTTTATAGGTACTTCTGCGTCGGATAAATCTTTGATAAGTAAAATTTTGGCCAGAATTTTTTATCCGATGTAATTTTCATACTAGCTAAGGCGGGATTAACTCGACGCGTATAGTGTGATTAGATCGACATAACCCTAAACTGGGATAAAAGGTAAGAGTGAAGAGAAACCTACGCCCATCAATGTGATCCAGCAGGCTCTTTAGGTAAGATTAGGATTAGCTAAGGTATATAAATGTTTATAGAAAAATACTTCTGTTTACGTGAAAGGTCAAGTTTATAACCTTCGACCTCAAGTTGACGACCTCCGTGGCACAGTGGGCGTATAGCCGGCTGAGACGCAGGAGGTAGCGGGTTCGAACAAATGTTTGCATGATCTACAGATATTTGTTCCGAGTCTGGGTGTTTTTCTATATATTATAAGTATGTATTTACAAAAAAAAAGTATATAAGTATTCTATCAGTTATCTGGTTCCCATAGTACAAGTTCTGCTTAGTTTGTGGCTAGATAGCGCTGTGTGAAACGTCCAGCAATATTTAATTATTTAATTATAAGGGAAAATCAATTAGTGTGCCGGTTGATTTGAAAAGTAGGATATTTTCGCTCGGTCTTTTCAATCGGTTTGATGAAGTTCCACAATGGATAAAATAATCCTGATGCGGCGTGTTTGGACAAAGAACAGAACGAAATTTAACACGATACTTTATTCCTTTATTATTCTACTTTAGTGGGCTATCCAAAGCCACGATAACCCTAGTGCAGATTAAGGAGTGATAATATCATAGTGCCATACTGTAAACATATAAATTTCGTAGCATCCTAAAACATCAGTGCGATATCATTCCGACTATATTCATCGCCGATTTAGTAGTTAATAAAATCAGTCGAAAAGACACATATTTCACATTTCTCACTTCACACAGCGCTATCTAGCCCCAAACTAAGCAGAGCTTGTACTATATAAATCACTTGTGCATTTAATGATGAATATTTTCGAATGCGCTTCAGCTCTTGTGGGCAAACATTTATTCCAATATGAAAACGCCCGTGACAAGTTGCATTATAAAAAGCATTAGAAATATTGTTTATTTACATTATGTTCCTGTTATAAACTTCAATTTTTGTCGTCAAGTTCCAAATGTCAATGTCAAATCAATGATTCGATGTCTTGGAGATTTTTTTAGAACGAAATTATATTATACATGTTCCCGAACGAAACGTTTGGTCAATGGCTATATTTATAAGAACAATGACCTGCAATTGAGGCTTATTGATAATGTTATGATGGTACATTAGAACAATAAATAATTGTATTAATATTATTGATATTTTCAGCTGTGTTTACATTTTGTTTCTCTATTCCTAAAATATAAGTTTTAAAATGACTACTTATCAGGATTGATATGTATCATTGATATGTTGTCATATGTTAGGAATACGATTTTCAATTATCGAAAGATTGTGTAATTAATTATTCAATTTTTAAAAATGTTCTACTTAATTAGATTTTGTTAAAATTAACGATATGAGAATAATGCTGTGATTGGTGGCGCCCAAAAAGTAGAAATTTGTGCCATATTAATACGATTTTGTGATTATTAGGACTTGTAATAATCATTAATTAAGTTTTAACATACTTTAAGTTCATTATATATTGTTATTATAGCCAATATAAAAAGATATTATGATGTAAACAACCAATGCTTGTGATTGGCCAAAGATGTCGTGACTTTTTACGACTTTTGGGGGGTATAAATAGCATTGTAAATGCCCTGGGGGTACTTTTGTATTCCTGGCTCGAGAATAAGTTAAGTACCAACCAATTTTTTAATGCTGTAATATCTTTCTTTATAAACTTGTAATTGTAGTTTTATGTGTTACCTGATTGGCTTGGGTGAGCTACCGTGTATTTAGATTATTGTAATAGACCGTATAGTTATTAAACTATATCAGTTACACTGTCGCCCATCTAGCTTATTTTATGTAGATAATTTTGGAATAGAATCTAGATACTTTTCATTATCGTCAGCCTTTTGTTTCAATTTATTACCTTTTTATAGTATGTCATGAATGAATATACATTGTTCAAGTATTTTGTGTTTATTTTGTGTATATCCTTTATTTAACTTAACAAATCCCCATTAGGTTGTGTATAGTTCAAGGCACAGTAGCTGTAAAAGTAGAATTGCGAGTCCAGCACAATGCTACTTTGGCTATTGATTTGTATTTCTAGATGGGTTAAAGTGAAATTATTAGTAGACTGTTACACCCTTTCTATCACCCGCATATATTTAGGAATTTGACCAATTTTTGCGGTAATACTGCGCTGTGAAGCTCAACGTATCTATTATTTACTTTCGTGTCGTGTATGAATGACCGTTTATCTACAGTGGCAGGTCACGTAGACGCTATTCTGCAGGTTTCACATTAAGCTAATTGTTACTTCGGGTATTGCATTACACCTTGCTCTGTATCTGTCTTAATGTCTCGAGAGTGACTGTTATTCCCAGACTACACTTCAATGGTACTCTCACGGGCTTTGTACTAGTATTTAACCCAATTTGTAGGTGGCACGTGGCAAGTTTAATCTCATGAAGTGCATGGTTTCATCTAGCTTTAAACAGGGACTACGTTCTGTCAGTAAACAGTCACTAGACGCCGTATACTGTACCGTGTGGGAAACAATGCGTCACTCTGATTTGTAGTTTCAGTCAACAACAATTGGTTGTTGCCACTTAGTTCAGAAGCTTTAAAAGTTATAGTAACGATTGGCTAGCCTGTGCAAAAGTGAAATTACAGACACATGAGGCTTTCCACCTGTATGCCTCAAGTTGATGGACGCAGTAAATCGTAGACCTACGGGGCAATTCTCGGCTATAGGCGTAGGTTACCACTTCAGTTTGGACATAAGCTTGTTCATGTCTTTTTAGTATTAAAAAAAGTGTCAGCGACTTTCTTTAAGCTTTTGTTTTGCAGTTTGACGAAAAAGCGGGTATACCGAGGTACCCTGTTTTCTAAGAAACTGCAGTTTTAGTCCTTTGTTTCACTAAAATTACTTGCTACTTTCATACTAATGAGTTTATATTGCGGAAATAATTAAATCCGTATTTCAATTGTATGATAGTGCAGAGCAACGCAGAATATCTTTCTGATTCTCTACTGTTCTGTGATCCCAGTTTTTGTTATCTTGTTACTTACTTCACAATCGAAAATAAAACTCAGGAACTGCTATTTGTCTACGTATATCTCGCTCAGAAATTTTCGACAGTTTTCTAGTAACTGTGATATTGGTGGCGATTCTGTTGTTTACACTGACTAAGTAAAATTGTGTAAAATACGAACGGTCCTATTTTGTTAATATCTAAAGATCAAAGGCTAAAGATCAAATTGGAATGACATTTAAAGTTACATTTCTAAAATTAAGAATTTTTTACTAAGACGACGTATTTTTGGGCTAGTTTTAATCAACGGGGTATACCCCGTAAACACGCCATATTAGTAAAAAATACTTAATTTTAGAAATGTCACTTTAAATGTCATTCTAATTTGATCTTTAGCCTAAACAAAATAAGACCGTTCGTATTTTACACAGTTTTAGTTAGTCAGTGTAAATAACAGAAGCGCCACCATAGTCTTCGTTTTTATTAAAAAAAAAATTTAAAAAGATTAATCAGTCTTGACTCATTTATATACAGCGTGCTTTCCTGTGTGGTTTGGGTTAATTATGAATTTTATAAAAGCATATTTAGAAAAAATTAACAAATGAAAAAAACCTATTTTTATATTATTTATATACATACAAAGAAAGCTTATAAGTTTTATTTCAGTTTTCTGGCGGCCATTGTTTAAGTTTACCTTAGTTTGAGGTAGGTACTTGGATAGCGCTGTGTCAAACGTCCAGCATTATTTATTTATTATATTCCAAATCCAAGCGTTAATCATCTTAGATGTAAAGACCTCTCTACTATTCATGTGGTATTATCGAAAGCCTATTTGCATATTGCATATTTATTCTCGTATTTAAAAGCTTGTCGTGCAACTGACATTCCCTCAGTTGGTTTCGTTCTAAGGCGGTCTCTTTTACCTTCTTTAATGACAAATCAGCGATCTTCTTCAACATTTAGTAGGTCAAGTGCGTTGGTCGTGCATTTCGTGGATACAATACACTTTAAAGTTTACATAGCATGTTTCTATGGGAGACTAGCGATACTTCAGTTTAGGGCGAACCACTAGTAATAAAATAATTATAATCACCCTTCAATTCTTTTTTTTTTATTTGTCGTAGATGTTCGGTTGCCCACAATCACCCTGATGGTAAGTGGTTATGTGGTCTTAGATAAAGCATCTAAAATACACCTATTCACTCTTACCCGGATACCAGGACTGTAGTCTTTATGACAAATGGACGACGGTAAAGTGTTACAAACAACGGTGAGTGCGAACAAGTGGTAATTATAGTATAGTTATTCCGTATAGTTTCCTATTACAGTAGTGTTCTTGTTCAATCTTTATGAAGTAAAACTTCTTTACGCACGCTTGACTTGGGGATTAAGCGTTACGAAAAGTGCGAACGGAAGTTGAGAGGGAGATATAAGTTAGTGAAGATAGAAAGAGAGAGAGAGAGAGAGAGAGAGAGAGATACGTTTCGTTCAATACTGTAGGGGCAAGAGAGAGAGGTGCGAGCACACATTTTCTTTCCTTCTTTCTCTCATAGCCAGTTGATTTGTCGCATATCTCCTATCCCAAATTATAGATCAAAAAAAGTATTTACCTACGACGTTTCGTATTTTGAATCTACCAGCTTCGATTTATGAAAAAGTTCAGCTATTCTACAACAGATGATAGGCAGCCGCAGAATAGTTATTTGTTAAACAAGAGTGCAAAGTTGCTTTTTAACCGCGTGCTCAATTTCGATGACCGAACAAGCGAAGGATTCAGATCACGACCGCAGCGAGTGATTGAAAAATTAGAATCCTGAGCGTTACCGAGGGAATCAAAACAGCACGAGGTGAAAAATCTTTGCACTCGAGTGCAACACGTAACTTTCCATTCCACCTCAGCGAGGAAATGACTGCATGCAAAAAAAGTAATACTTTATGAAGGTTCCGAGTCTGAGTTTTTAACAAATTAAAAAAGGTTGTATGATAAATTCGGCACCATGGAGGTAGAAGTAAATAGATTTAATGAAGTTTTGAATTCACAGATTTAGTGCACACGATGTTCTAAATTCAATTTACTTTATCCTCTAGCGGATAAAACGGCTTTTGCACAGATCTCGAAGAGCAAAAATACACTTTCCGAGATGGGGGAATGAAAAATAACTTATGTACTTACTGTATACGCCTCGAAATAAGGTTGACATTTCCTTAAAACATTATTTTATTTATTTATATATACACTAGCTGACTAATCCGCAGCTTATGAACGCGTAGCGTAAATACATTACCCTCTTTCTGCGCAGTTGGGTAAAAAGTAGCCTATGCCACCCGGGGATAATGTAGCTTCCCAACAGTGAAATATTTTTTTAAATAAGTCCAGTAGTTTCGGAGCCTATTCATTACAAACATACACATAAAAATACAAATCTTTCCTCTTAATAATATTAGTACAGATATAGATAGTATAGATTAGTATAGATAAATACATGTATGTAGAAAGAGCTAAAGAAGTTTTACTTCAGTCGTGTGGTCTAAAGCACACTCGTTTTTAATACGTTTTCATATTTACTTATCAAACTCAGAGAATTGAAAGTACAGACAACAAAACCTGCTGATTCGAAACCCGTTACCATCCGCTGCATAAAGCTCTTAGCCCGCGACCATTAACGAACTATTACTCGTTACGTCACGACCTACCCACTGTGCAGTCAGCAACAGAAGTATACCTAACCCTTACATTCAATATACCAGTCTAATGATTTCATAGCTTTTTCGAATGTGTTGTCTTTATTTCTCCATAGATTTTTACACCTTGACAGAACGAGAATAACTACAATAATAATAGTATATTGTTATACAAGGGCTGTAAGCGATCTATTAAACCCTATATATTTCTAGGCTGTTATTAGTTGCTTACACCCGAGTAAAACACAACTTTTCATGACGAATGCTATGAAATTAAAAAATATTTTTTAAAACAGTTTGTTGGTAACAAGAAAAATGCGTTCCAGTGTTTTTTGAAGTAAAACTTCTTTGGACACGCTTGACTTGGGGAGTAAGCTGGTAAATGCGTTACGAAAAATGCGAACTGAAGTTGAAAGGGAGATATAAGTTAGTGAAGATAGAAAGAGAGAGAGAGTTACGTTTTGTATATTTTTTAAACGTAAATGTGCGCGTGCGAGTTGCGTCTGTCCAGAATGAACATAGACTCATCGACCTACAGACGTGTGGAGAATTTTGTAATCGAACAATTTTATAAATTAATATTTTGAAAAAGAAGTTTTACTTCAGTCGTGCGGTCTAAATCACACTCGTTTTTTTGTCACAACTGGGCTGTTGCCTTATTATTTTTTAATTTAAATAAGAATTTTTCATAAAGATTGTATTTAATTTTAGCTTATTAGGAATGCAATGAGCCTGATTCCATTTTCAAATTTAACTGCTGCCTTAGAGCCGTAAATCGAATTTACGGAGACAATATCGCGTTAACAATGATAAACTTTCAGAGAATGAAGGATGAAAAAAAAGTTTTAAGGTTTTATTTATTAATAATATTGTAATTTTTATGCCTTATTTTTTTGCTAAAGACAGTTATGATAAATCGTTGTGACGTCGTGTAACCTGACTTACACAAGGTTTTTGGTTTGGTGCTCAACACAAAGTTTATTAAATTTTCATAGAGTTTGTAATCATTTCAATAAATAAATTATTTTGTGTGTTTTTCTAGTTATATGTTTTTTTATAAAGTATTCTATCAGTCTAGTTCCAATGGTACAATCATTGCTTAGTTTGGGGCTAGATAGCGCCATTTGAAATATCCAGCATTATGTATTTAAGAATGGGAGACTTTTACGAAGTAGAGGGAAAAATCGTGCTTGTAAAAAAAATACAAACTACTTTTCCCAAAATACTGTAAAACAAATATTACCATTATTTTCTGGTACATTGTTTTCATTGTTTTGTTTATACCAACGACTGTACCTACCTAGTTTTAATGGCGCTGAACAGGCTTTGTCTGAAATGAGGCTTTAGTTGGAAATTGGTATACTGAATGTGTGGCAGTGTCTAGTTGCATCATTTCATAATATTTATTCACATTAGTTCATGAATCAGAGAATAAAATAAACTATCGAGTGAATTGTTAAACCTAATATATGTTATAAACTTCATCATCATCATCGTCAGCATTTCTTATCCCACTGCTGGGCATAGGCCTTCGTTGTCGCCATTCGCCTCTATCCTGCGCTGTTCTAACTCACATACGACCTGCGATTTAACAAGCTTTTTATTAACTTGCAATGTATGGATGTTTGTCCAGGTGGAATCTTGCAACTCATGGTACAATGGAGGTAGTCTCATGATGGAGACGGATGCTGGACAACGGAACTTCTGAATGGATTATAGTAGGCTACTAGTGTTTGAGCTCATTTGAATCTGCTTGCGATTCCGATAATGAATTTTATAAAAGCTTGTTTAGAAAAAGTAATTTTTTAACAAAAAACTTATTTATAATTTCGTCGACACATCTTGCCAGCGGACAACCTGCGTTCCTGGTCATCACCGCGCCTGTCATCACATTTCCTGCCCAACTCTATTTGAATCCCAATATACGCTTGCTAACGTCTTGAACTTTAGTCAGCTTGCGAATTTCGGTATTGGGGCCTCGGTCTAGTAGTGTGATGCCTCTGTGTGACTCTAATCATGTGCACAGTCTTCTTAATGAGCGTCCATGCCTCAGCACCGTAGGATAATGTTGGCAGGACATATTGGTTGTAGAGGCGGGTCTTTAGACATTGTGGAACGGTGGAAGATTTTAAAATATCGTCCAGCTTGAACGCCGTCAATGTTAACTGAATTCTCCTAGATATCTCCTGGGCCTGTAATTCTTTTTCGAAAGATAAAACATGAGCAAGGTTTACATAAGATTCGACCGTGTTTCCAGATGACCTCCGTGGCGCAGTGGGCGAATAGCCGGCTGAGACGCGGGAGGTAGCGGGTTCGGTTCCCGCTGCGGAACAAATGTTTGCAGGATCTAGAGATATTGGTTCCGGGTCTGGATGTCCGGTTCTATATATTATAAGTATGTATAAAAAAGTATATAAGCATTCTAACAGTTATCTGATTCCCATAGTACAAGCTCTGCTTAATTTAATTTAATATATTTGTAAGAAAACCAACAGCTGTTAAAACTTATACTTATGACAGATTGTTTACCAGCAGGGCTAGCACAGCGATAACCTTGTCTACTCTTCGAAGAAACGACAAGACTCTTACCGCCACTTTTATTTATGCGTGTATTGTTATTTGTTTTATTTTATTGTTTATAAATTTGAGTGTGTGATGTACAATAAAGCGTTATATTATTCCATTCTCGGTCGATTCTTCCGAAATTGTCTTTTCCCCGAGCAGGCTCAATAAGTTTTTTCCTAGACAAGAGAAGGATACTCTGTAGGTATATAGCAACGTACGTTGTATAATTAATTTATTATATATCTAACCAAAATATGTTGGCGCGATTGAAAAGAGTACAAAAGAGACAACTTGAGAAGACAGTGTTGTCTAGGCATCGCAAGACCTAGACAATTTCAGAAGAAAGTTGTCTGTGCACATTTCAAGGCAGCCAGGCTGCCGAAACCCTTATCGTTTTTATTTCCTAAGATAAAATGACGGCATCTATGACGACTTGAAATTAAGCGGTTACCACTGCTTGTATCAATTGCATTACCTAACATGTCTTCAACTAAATCTTGTTTATCATTCATTAATTCAATCATATTAATGAATGAAAACACTTTATTGTACACCACAAAAGAAACAAGCGTTTAAAAATAAAAATAAATACACAAACCAACAAGTACAATGGGCGGTCTTATCGTTTAGATGCGATTTCTTCCAGACAACCTCGAGATGGAGAGGATTTTGTAATATATTAATAATGGAAGTATTACAACGTAAAAATATATAAACCATACTTATAGCGATGGTACTTTGTTTCTGAGCGAATAAAGCTTTATACTCTAGTTTTAAATGTGTTTATTTTAGTTAGCTTTTAGTGCGTGGTTTCTATAGCGAAGTTTAGTATCAATTTGACGATAACATATTCAATAATTTGAAATACAGCTTGTTGAAGCATGTGTAGCTTACTCAGAAATTTAAAAACATAAATGCACGCTAGAGTAAACTCTAAAAAAGGCAGGAAAAATAGCTTACACGAGACCGACGAGCCAGCAACAGTAACGTTTTAAAAATATGGAGTTTGCCGCTCAGTTTTTCCAAGAAACATTCTATTTCATTTGCATATAATAGTTATGTATGACATTTGCATGTTGCGAGCTCTGGTACGAGTTAGTTAGGTTAGAACACCGTGCTTTCATAACCTCTTTTTTACGGCTGGGAGAAATGTCTGCGTGGAATAGCAAAAAATTTACTACATACTAAATGAAATATATATTAAAATAAAACATCTTCGATTGGAGAAAAAACGATAAAAGAATTGACGAAAACAACAGGACATCAAAATGTGGAAGATATGGTATCTCCACGCATAGCACGCTATATAGCGAAATATCATGGGTGTGGCAAACTAGGACACTACCAAAGATGTTGCAAGACTAAGATCAATCAATTAAAGCGGAAAGTAAAGCAGGCACAATCAAAGAATAGAAACAGTTTTAAGAAATTACGTACGTGAGAAACGATTAATGCACTAGAAGATGAAGAGGAAGAAGTTCAGTATATATTTAACGTTAATGATGATGCAAGAATAAAATGCAGTTTAAGAGGTGTAAAACTAGAAATGCTAATAGATTCTGGATGTAAATTAAAATGTAATTAATAGCAGACGACGTTTGGGAATATCTAAAAAATTAACAAGTAAATTGCTACAACCAAATTAAGCAGCCCAACAAAACGCTGATAGCTTATGGCAGTACGGAACCCTTAAAGGTTAAAGGCTCATTCGAAGCTATCATAAAATAAATAAACAAATCTTTATTCATTTTTTATATTGCTAAAGATTTACATTAGGGATTAATATCTACTTAAACGTAAGATTTTGTACATTGCCTGAACTAGGAAAACCTGTATCTGTAAAAAGGCTGGACTGGGGTAACTTAAAAGTACTCAAACTAACAAAACTTAGAATCTATTTACATAATGAAAAAAATAAAATAACTAAATAATCTAAGTACAAACGTGGAAGGTATGAGTTAACGTACTAAACAATCTTTAAAATCTTACTTTATTACGGTTAGTAATTCCTCAGTTTTCTCGTAAGATAGATTGGATAGAGCAGTCTGTAAGGCTCTTTTACAGTTTGAGAAGTTCATTGAGTGGATGCTCAATTTACGATTTAGCCTGTTGTACAGCCATGGTCCTAGGAACATTAGAAATCTGGATGCAAAAGCATGCTTTACTGGGGTGTTGTTAGTGTGGACGATATCTTTTCGTCTTTTGTTAGTACTATAAGTGCCATAAGGAAGTGCTCTGTGTTATCTTAAAACCATGTTTAGTATAATTAGCTGCCTAACTGTTAGAACTTTACATGACTTATATAATAAGTTAGTTAGATAGAGAAAGGGATGAAAAGTGGATACCTTAAGGATAGCTCTTTGTGCCCTTTCTTCGACTAATAAAAAGGTTTTACACGCTCCTCTCCAAGACGTTATACCGTAGGTTATAATTGACTGACATAAGGCTAGGTATACTTGCATAACTAGCTTTGAATCTGAAATACAGCGTAACTCCTTAAATACAAATATTAATTTTCGTACTCTATTACTTAAAGTTTATACATGTTTTTCGAATTTATAGAGAGTTAATTATAGATAAGGTAGACGGTCTGAGCATTGTACTGTTTATGTCATTCAGAATGAAACGAGAAATTTGCTTGGCAAAGATACGGCACTACGTTTAGGCGTATTAAAACTAGGCTACGGCATCCAAATCCCAAAATTTAAAGATATTGTCGTTGAGATTCCGATCGATAGTTCAGTCAAGCCCGTTATGCAGCCCCACCGTAGGATACCAATACCAACAGAAGAAGAAATACAGAATAAAATGAAAGATTTACTAGACGCAGATATTATTCAAGAAGTTCAGTTCAGTGAATGTCAGAAGTGTCTTTGAGAATGAGCTCTGTTTCTACGTTAATGTTATCTTATGAGGAAATAGGATTGTTGCTCTGGATAATCTTAGGAAACAAGTATTAGACGCAGCCCAAGAAGGACATCCGGGTATTGTAGCCATGAAAGGACGACTTCGATCTAAAGTCTGATGGCCAGGAATTGACAAGGATGTTGAGACATTGGTAAAGAGCTGCAAAGGGTGCACTCTAGTACCATTGCCTAATTCAGCAACTACAATGAAACGCCGAGAACTTCCTGCGGATCCTTGTGTGGACATTGCGATTGATTTACTAGGACCATTGCCTAGTCACGACTACTTGTTGGTAGTCATTGATTATTTACAGCCGCTACAAAGAAATAAAAACTCTAAAACGATTACGAGTACACAAATAATTAGATTGTTGAAAGAAATTTTTAGTCGGCGTGGATGTCCCTAATTATATAACGACGGAAAATGGACAACAATTTATAAGTGAAGAGTTTATCGTTCTGTAAGGAATGTGGTATTAGAGTTTTTAGTACAGTGCCATATTGACCTCAGATGAATAGTGAAGTTGAGCGCCAAAATCGAGCTATACTAAATCGTCTCAAAATAAGCCAAACTGAGCGAAAGGACTGACAAAAAAAAAAAGAAAACATAAGAGTAGATAAAGAGACATTATATTAATATCTTATGATGTATAATTCAACCCCTCACTCAGTGACTGTAAAGACACCAGCCGACCTTTTCTTCAACAGGAAAAAGATACAATTCCTATGTTAAGAAATATTAACAGCGGAGAAGTTGATGCCAAAGTTAGAGATCATGACAAAATTCAAAAAGAGAAAGGGAAAGAATATGGTGAGCGGAAGAGAAGAGCTGAAGAGTCAGATATAGCAGAAGGAGACAAAGTATATGAAAGGAGATGAAGAAAACCAACAAGCTGACGCCAAGTTTTAATCCCACCCCTCACTTTGTAGAGAAGTCTGTAGGTGGGGATATAACAATAAGAAACGAGGAAACAGGACAATAGCTTCGAAGGAATGTTATACATTTAAAGAAAGTGGAAGGCCAATGGGAATCAGTAAGAGATAAAACAGGTCAGGAAAATTAATAAATAAAGAGACGATTACTGTACACATAATGATTAGGTGATTCGATTTAATTATTTTGGTGTTACTGTTTGATTAAAAGAAAGTAGTACCTTATAAAAAGTGAAGAGCCGGCCGGCCCGCGGCTTTGAATGCGTGGCTTGTCAATAAAAAAACCGGCCAATTGCGAGTCGGACTCGCGCACGAAGGGTTCCGTACAGTTATCTATAAAAACGGCAAAAAAATCATATGAGTTGTATGAAAGCCCCACTTAAATGTTTATTTTATTCAATAGCAGAATTTTATTTATTTAACTTATTTGAGGTTGGTGCCGATTAAGCTAGTCTTCTATCTTAATTGTTGTCAACTATATATGTGAGATAGCTATGTATGAGGCGAGATCGTGGTCAAACGCAAGCCTATAATGTAAAAAAAATGTATGGGGACACCCTTTAATTTTCAACTTTTTTTAATATTTTGGAATTTTTCCTTTAGTTGTACTGTATGTATACATTGCTTTTTGCCAAATTTCATAATTCACACAGCGCTATCTAGCCCCAAACTAAGCAGAGCTTGTACTATGGGAACCAGATAACTGATAGAATACTTATATACATTTTTTTTATAAATACATACTTACTTTGACGACCTCCGTGGCGCATTGGGCGAATAGCCGGCTGAGACGCAGGAGGTAGCGGGTTCGATTCCCGCTGCGTAACAAATGTTTGCATGATCTACAGATATTTGTTCCGGGTCTGGTTGTTTCTCTATGTATTATAAGTATGTATTTACAAAAAAAAAGTATATAAGTATTCTATCTGTTATCTGGTTCCCATAGTACAAGCTATGCTTAGTTTGGGGCTAGATAGCGCTGTTTGAAATGTCCAGCAATATTTATTTATTTATAGAGAAACAACCAGACCCGGAACAAATATCTGTAGATCATGCAAACATTTGTTCCGCAGCGGGAATCGAACCCGCTATCTCCTGCGTCTCAGCCGGCTATTCGCCTACTGCCCCACGGAGGTCAATGGGAACTACCATATAGGTTTTCGACCTAAAACCTATAGGGTACTTCCGGTTGACCTAGAATTGTCAATTTTGGTTAAAAGCAAGGTCTTACAGCACAAGTAAAGGAAACATTCCGAAAAATCGTCGAAAAATCGAAAAAATAGTCTAAATTTTGGCACTTACAAGTTTTCGCAAAAATCTAAATTTGCCTATATCTTTTTATCTTGTTGACTCAGGACCTTGTTTTTTATACACCTAATAGGCACTATATACCTTAGTAACTGGTATAAATTTCAACTTGCTAAGTCCACCCGTTCCTGAGAAAATCGGTGGTGATACACGGACAGACGGACAAGAAAGTGATCTTATAACGGTTCCTTTTTTATCTTTTAAAGCACGGAACCCTGAAAATTACCTTCCTTCTGCGCAGTCGGGGAAAAACAGCATATATCTTAATCCCGGTCCTAATCTAGTTATACACAAAATTTTATCGAAATCTATTTAGTCGTCTAGTTGTTAAAACGTAATAAACAGACAAATAATAATAAAATATAATAATACACTAGCTTCCGCCAGCGGCTTCGCACGAATGGTTTATCAACAAAAAGTAACATATTTGTTAATCTAGGTTATAATATACGTACATACCAAATTTCATCAAAATTGGTTCCGCCGTTAAGACGTGAAAGAGTAACAAACATCCACATATGCATCCATATAAAGTTTTGCGTTTATAATATTAGTGGGAAGTAAGGATAGTAAGGAATAGAGCTTTAGGTATTACTTTGTTCATTGGTTTGTATGATAATTAAATTGTACATGAGTTAAACATCTGAACTAAGTTTACTTTATTTAAGAACTGTTTAGTACCTTTGAAAGACAGTAAGGGTTCCTTTTCAAATAACAAAAAGATGAAAGAATCTAACTAGATAATGATATCAAAGTAAAGAAAACCACAGGATAATATTTTAATACACTATACCCATCAAAAATAGAATAGAACAACGCTTTCAATTTTGTAATTAAATATATAATTAATTAATTATTACAACTGTACACCAAAAATACACAAATAACTGGTATTCAAACATAGAAACCTGTTATTAGCCTTACGTTTAGTTCTAAGCTATATAACCAAACAATTTGTATCGCCGTTGGTTTCTCTAAATAAATAAATAATATATATATATATATATATAACTTCGTCGTATATATATATATATATATATGTATATAGGCCATTCTGTCTCTATATATATATAGAGACAGAATGGCCTCAAAATTCACCAAAAAAGATATCACAACAACCCAATCCTCTCGCTGACTGCTCCGGATGCAGGGTCGGTATATATTTCAGTGCAAAATTTGAATTCTTCGCCTAATCTACACCCGTTTTAAAAAGTGATTAGCCAGTACAAAATCACAAATCCTATTTTGAAACGTATTCCTCGAGGTGTCCGCATCTCTGTCGCAAGTACGCTCTCACAAGCCATTAGGAATTTCATATCCAAAAATACATAGTAGTCTTGGGAACAAGAGTCAAGGATCACACCAATACATTTTTGTATGGTTAGAGCAGAAGAAGGCTGTTCGTGCAATGGGCCCAGAGAATCATTACGCAATAAGTTAAAAGAAATAAATATTATGATATTCCCTTGTCAATACATCTAAGAAAATCTGATGTTTGTTCACAAAAATATTAATTTGTTTAAGAAAAATAGCGATAATCATAATTTTAATACTAGAAATAAAGATAAACTCGCTGTTGCCCGTTACTGTTGCCGACTCCATAAAGTTAGTAAATCGTTTAAAGGGCAAGGTGTTCGCTTTTATAACAAACTCCCAAGTGATGTACAAATATTGACAATTTACAAATTTAAAAACGCAATTAAACAAAATATTTATAAAAAAGCCTACTATAAAATATCAGATTATTTAGATGATAGAGAAGCTTGGGATTGATATTTAAATTGCTCCAACTCGTTCAAAATGTTACAAATTAGACTTAATTTGTATCCTGTATTGTTATTTATTCTAAAATGATCATAAAAAAACAACCAACCTTGTTTTCTTGCCTTTCTTTCCTGGCTTGGTCGCGAAGGAACAGGCTGTAAAACTGACGTTTCAAAGTGAGCCTTGTGATTTTATTGAATAAAATATTTTGATTTTGACTTTGTTAATAACAAAAGGTAGGCATATTTGATAGGTAACGTGGATATCTACCGGATGTATGCAAATGCCATTCTGTATGCCGCAGTAGATATTTATGCTAATCTGATGCCTAACTGCATTAATGAAGATCGAATAGAGCTTAATCAATTACGTAGTTTTCATTGAATTTGATGGACAGAGCTGTATTATGTTATCTAAAGAGTATTGGGTTAAATTTTAGTGCAACTTAATGATTTCGATACTTTCGCCTCTACGTGTGCTTGTGCGGTTTAATTGCGTATTATGTGTTACCCCGGGTGTTATCGGTGTGAATACGCGACGGTGACCGCTTACTATCAGATGTGCCAAAAGCCTGTTCCCCGCGAATTAAAAAAAAACGTGTGTGTGTACTTAAACGCACGTAACAAGTTATACATTTTTGGCGTAACGTAATAAAATAGCTAAAGACGAATTTTTACAATGGCTTATCATTCACCACCTTATATTCCACTGATATAAAACAAGTGTTGTTGATTTATGTATATTTGAGGAATTACTTTGAATATAGTTATAAATTTTTAAGGAAACTTGAGAGACAGTTATCAGCTAACTTGAGCATGTCGCTTTTGGCTGTCGGTCTGCGCGCGCTTCAGTTATCAGCTAACTTGAGCATGTCGCTTTTGGCTGTCGGTCTGCGCGCGCTTCAGTTATCAGCTAACTTGAGCATGTCGCTTTTGGCTGTCGGTCTGCGCGCGCTTCAGTTATCAGCTAACTTGAGCATGTCGCTTTTGGCTGTCGGTCTGCGCGCGCTTCAGTTATCAGCTAACTTGAGCATGTCGCTTTTGGCTGTCGGTCTGCGCGCGCTTCAGTTATCAGCTAACTTGAGCATGTCGCTTTTGGCTGTCGGTCTGCGCGCGCTTCAGTTATCAGCTAACTTCATCGTTGGTGTGCGCTCGCGCATTAAACATTTTACTGTAATTTATTTTCTAAACGCGCCAAAAGCATAACTGTCAAGTTTCCCGAGGCCAGTCACATCTAGCAAGTTACAAAATATTCATATGCTGGCTGTTTTCCTATTTATTATAGGTATGTATTTGACGACGTCCGTGGCACAACACGCTCTTAATAAATAATATTAATATACCTGGAATAGCATAGGCTATTTTTTATTTGTAAACCACGAGTGGAAAGTCGGGTGTGGATGCTAGTGCATTAATATAATAATAAATAAATAAATAATAAATATTGCTGGACATTTCACACAGCGCTATCTAGCCCCAAACTAAGCATAGCTTGTACTATGGGAACCAGATAACTGATAGAATACTTATATACTTTTTTTTTTTGTAAATACTTACTTATAATACATAGAGAAACAACCAGACCCGAAACAAATATCTTTAGATCATGCAAACATTTGTTCCGCAGCGGGAATCGAACCACGAACACACTGCGCCACGGAGGTCGTCATAATAGTGACAGCGAGCTAGTTAAAGACGGAAAGCAAAATTCTTGGGGCAAAAACATACCAACAGATTTTTCAAGAAACATAACCGTAACAATCTAAACAGCTTAACTAAATCCAAATTCAGTCTCACAGATTATTTGGTCATAAGTCAAACTTCAAACTTGCATAGTTATTCTCGGTGCAAGCAGTCTAACAAGAGTTTAATAGTGAAAGTTGTTTCTCTGGCGACGAGGCTTTTTACCGCTGTTTATGGAACGAAGAAAGACTTGGTAGCCTTTGAATAACTGGCAGAAACGCTTCAAGAATTAAATTTAGTCTTCAAGCCAGCTTTACAGTTTGCTTGACTACGCTGCGATTTCTCTGTATGTTGAAAATACTCATAAAATACTATAGCAAAAATTTTATTAACTAACTCTTCGGTAAATTATGACCAAGGTTTATGCATGTCTTTATTCTGGTTTATTTTCTTCATTGTTCATCAGTGACTACTACTAGACTCGATTCTGTTTTTGGCTTGTCTCAAAGCAGTAGTCAACAGGGAGTCCTGATTTGATCAGACCAGCGGGTAGGTAATCGACCACTAGGTCATTTTCCTCTATATTCCCTACCACCACTAATTTATCAAGGTTATCTGTCTCCAATGACTCGACTAAGAGGATGTATATTGGTACTGGGCAATCCTAACCTATTTTTTTATCCAGCTAGCTATAATTAAATAAATAAATATTGCTGGATATTTCACACAGCGCTATCTAGCCCCAAACTAAGCAGAGCTTGTATTATGGGAACCATGTAACTGATAAAATACTTATATACATATTTTTTTTGTAAATAAATACTTACAGGGAACCAACCAGACCCGGAACAAATATTTGTAGATCATGAAAACATTTGTTCCGCGGCGGGAATCGAACCCGCTACCTCCTGCGTCTCAGCCGGCTATTCGCCCACTGCACCACGGAGGTAGTCAGTTAGGTACGGGGAGTTATACCTTTAATTATTTATTCTTATATGAAGTATAAGATACACAGCTCAGCTATTCACAGGACGGAAGGTAGTCTCTCTCGTCCGTTTTTATACAAAGGCACCGTAGGAACAAAACACATATAATTATTTACTCTTAAAGGACATGCATTAATAAACAAATTTTAAACATTGAGGGCCGCATAAGATTGTATAAGTTTGGTGTTTATATAGATATTATACAGATCAATAATATGCAAAAGATCAATACTAGATGATCTCCGTAGTGCAGTAGGCGAATAGCCGGCTGAGACGCTATAGATTGAAGGTTCGATTCCCACTGCGGAGTAAAAGTTTGCATTATCTATAGATATTAATTCCGGGTCTCATCATCATCATCATCATCATATCAGCCGTAGGACGTCCACTGCTGGACAAAGGCCTCCCTCATTGATCTCCAGGAACTACGGTTGGAAGCGGCCTGCATCCAACGCCGACCTGCGGTTCTTACCAAGTCGTCTGCCCATCTTGTGGGTGGACGTCCTACGCTGCGCTTGCCGGTCCGTGGCCTCCACTCGAGAACCTTTCGGCCCCATTGGCCATCTGTTCTGCGCGCTATATGGCCTGCCCATTGCCACTTCAACGTGCTAATCCGTCGGGCTATGTCGGTGACTTGAGTTCTCCTACGTATCTCCTCATTTCTGATTCGATCCCGTAGAGAAACCCCGAGCATAGCCCTCTCCATAGCTCGTTGAGCGACTCTGAGCTTATTCATAAGGCCAATACTGAAGGACCACGTCTCGGTTCCATATGTCATCACTGGTAACACACACTGATTGTAGACTTTCGTCTTAAGGCACTGAGGTATGTTGGACGAAAAGTCGTTGCGAAGTTTCCCAAACGCTGCCCATTCCGGGTCTAACTTAAACAAAAAAAAAATTAAAAAATTTTCTACATGTTACCTGGTTACCATAGTAAAACCTTTTATTTGTTTGGGGCTGTGCGAAATGCATTATTTAATATTTATCTACCGCCATTTTGAAGTTTAAGACTATATCCGAGACTCTTTTATTTAGATCTATGTACATCTTATTAAGTGAAGTACCATTAACCCGATTAAAATCACTCACGTTCCAAGCGATCATAAAGAAAGTTATCAACGTCGTCTGAAGAATACCTCGATATCACGACGCCAATATAAATGCAAATCAAACTATACTCGCCGGCAGAGTAACGATACTGTAATGATATGACGGCAACCCGTTCAACTAGATTGTTCACTTAGTGGTAGATTACATAACTGGGTTCTGGCTACGCGGTGACTTTTAGATGAGAAGCTAGGCTGTCATACACAAAAGACTACAAACGTTACCTTTAACTAACTTCAACTATATGACAATCAGCCTCTTTCCATAAGGTATAGTGTAGGTAAGACTATAAAACGTAATAAAACCGGCCAAGTGCGAGTCGACTCGCGCACGAAGAGTTCCGTACCAATATCTATAAAAACAGCAAAAAAATCATGTGTGTTGTATGGGAGCCCCACTTAAATATATGTTTTTTTTTTAATTTAATAAAAAAAAATTATATGAATATATAACTAAATAAACTGTGAATATTACAAGCGTCTACCTGTTGCCGTTATCAATAACAACCAAAAAAATCACGTTTGTTGTATGGGAGCCCCCAAAATATTTATTTTATTCTGTTTTTAGTATTTTTTTGTTATAGCGGCAACAAAAATACATCATCTGTAAAAAATTCAACTCTCTAACTATCACGGTTCATGATATACAGCCTAGTGACAGACGGACAGACAGACAGACAGACGAACAGAAAGACCACGAAGTCTTAGTAATAGGGTCCCGTTTTACCCTTTGGGTACGTAACCCTAAAAAGGACTAAAACTGTGTAAAATACGAACGATCTTATTTTGTTAACGCTAAAGATCAAATGAGAATGAAATTTAAAGTGACATTTATAAAATTAATTAATTTTTACTAATATGGCATGTTTACGGGCTAGTTTTAATCAACACCAATTTGCCTGCTGACTAAAACTAGCCCAAAAACACGCCGTCTTAGTAAAAAAATCTTAATTTCAGAAATGTCTATTTAAATGTTATTCTAATTTGATCTTTAGCGTAAACATAATAAGACCGTTCGTGTTTTACACTATTTTACTTAGTCAGTGTAAACAACAGAATCGCCACCATTATATCAGATTCAAAATCTTGAAATTGAAGTCCAACTCGATCGAAAGTGTTGTAATTTAGACGTTACATATTTTTTTATGTACCTATTGTTTGTTACAGAATCATTAAGAAGAATACGACCTCCGTGGCGCAGTGGGCGTACAGCCGGTTGAGACGCAGGAGATAGCGGTTTCAATTCCCGCCGCGGAACAAATGTTTTCATGATCTACAAATATTTGTTCCGGGTCTGGATGTTTTTCTATATATTGTAAGTAAGTATTTACAAAAAAAAACGTAGGTATATAGGTATTCTATCAGTTATCTGGTTCCCATAGTACAAGCTCTGCTTAGTTTGGGGCTAGATAGCGCTGTGTGAAATGTCCACCAATATTTATAATATTTATTTATTATAACCAGACTTGTTTCTTGCCTTTCTTTCCTGGCTTAGTCGTGGAGGAACAGGCAGTGAATTTGACGTGTCAGCTTTAAAGATCACCTTCCTTGAGATTTTAATCAATAAATAAATTGTGACTTTGATTTGACCTACACATTACGCGTTGTAAACCAGTCCTATATGCTATATCGCACTCATCACCCGATTTGAACTGAAACTTACCCCCAGGTGCTATATAGATCATTTTCATAGATATATGTAAAAGCTACAATTAGTTATACAGAGTGTTTAATATCAGATACTTAAGAGCGCACTATACCTGGGGAGACGATAAATCGCTTCTTGAGAAACAATGTTTTGTTCAATCAATTTTGTGCTTTCAATTTGTGATTCATATGTTATAGTTAAGGATACGTACTGGAACGCCTGTGTTGTGAAAACACGATTCCACAAAATTTTCTCGATTGAAAAAAAAACAATCCAAAGATGACTCCAAATTTATATTAAAACCGTTCTTATGCGATGAATACTTCAAATTAGATCTGGAAACTTTATACAGTAATTCTACACAACATAGATAAGGGCACGTGTGTTTTAAATTTTCAAAATACCTTTTGATTTTACCATAAAATGAAAATATCTAAGTTTTGCACTAATGAAACTATTTTATCCGGACGCCCGGTTCGCGATTCAGTCTGGCCTCGGCTTTCAGACGGGGTACCGCTGACGCTTGTCGCTCCAAACGAACACGTAATTCTTAGGTATAATTTATATTAAGTTGGTTTTTGTAAAGACGCATTAATGAGAAATAAGCACAACAAGATAATAAAGGGACTGAATGATAAAAAAAACCGGCAAACATATGAACCACGGCGAGATAGGACGTGCAGCGGCGCGCGGATAAGCGGGTGAAATTCGAGTTTGGGCTGAGGTAAAGTCAACTCTTAATGTTTGTCACAAGTAGTCACAATACAAAAGAAAGAAACATCCATTCATTGCAATATTTACCTTATACTCGTAAATGCTTAGGAATTTCTTAGCTTATTAAAATAAAGCGCTAATCGAGGCTAAATAATTGAAAATCTTTTCATACAAAAAGGGTACAATAATGTTTCATTTATTAGTAAGGTCAGGTGTGGTAAGGTGAGGACGTTAGGCTGAGGCCGGCCGCTCTGGTAAGGACACAGCGATTCCTTTGAAACAAACCCCTATAAACCTTTGGTGGAGACCGCAGCACACAAGCAACTTGCGAAATTAGTTTTGTTTAAATCGTTTGTTATTTTCAAAAAGTCACGAAACTGTCCGCATTGTTATTGTTGTGGGTTGAGCGACAAATTTGGAATTTTGTAAAATAATGGCCACTTTAGGCAATTTTGGTACGATTTGTAATCAAGTGTATAGTATACATTTGATCTGACGCACTGCAATTGATAGGCGCAAATAATTATACATCGTGCAAGGATACAAGACAGAGAAACAACCCGATGAAATTAGTTTGTTTTGTCCCTCCATCATTTACGTATAATATATTTTGTATACCTACATCGTATATGTCTATTGAAAACATGGAGTAATTCTTCGTCTACCGTTCTAGCTAGACAGCCAATTTAAATAACGATACGTCCAAAACATAAATATAAACTTTTGATAACTTTAAACAACAAAATAAAATCAACCTTTTATATGACCTATTGTGTTTAAAAATCTATAATGACTCATACGTCTTCAATTGGACGTCTTTCAATTTCTTTTCAATTGACCTGCCAACCTTTTGATCTATATTTGTCAAAATGTCAAGTCGTAAGCTTTTCACTTTCTGCCCATAAATGTAATGCAATTCTCGTTACGGTCGTTAGGTTATTTCCACTTAGAATTTTCCTCTTATAAGAATGTATGAAATTACGGCATAAAATCGCGGGCCCTTAAGTACTTTTCATTAGAGTTATATTTTGGAAGGCCAATCTCAACAAGATTGTTTTGGGAGCAAGTTTCAGGGAATTCAAGATTTTAGACGATGTGAACACATATAAATGTTCGCTTTCTGCTGTTGAATTGAGGGTACTTGGTAAATCACCACCGATCCTTTCAATGGTGGATCGCGTGTGACCCGTGCCTCGGCGCACAGGAAGCGTTTAAGTGTCGAGCTGAACGGACGTTCTGATTTCTCTCGATTTTGACCATGTCATCTAGTCAAGCTAGACGTTCTAGTATATGTATTCGCGTGTATAATATAAGTATAATATGTAGGTTGGGACTGTAGGATATCTATTTGTATCGTCTTATCTTCGGTATCGGCCAAGAAAATAAGATGTAAATAGCATTCTATTTTCTTATACATCAATATTACATCATGTAATATGTATTACTTACTGTGATGAAAAAACTAGTGTACCGCATCTAGAATGCTTTTTCTATGGACAATAAAGACGCAAATAAATACATAAATAAATAATGCTGCACATTTCACACAGCGCTATCTAGCCCCAAACTAAGCAGAGCTTGTATTATGGGAACCAGTTAACTGATAGAATACTTACATACTTTTTTTTGTATATACATACATAAAATATATAGATAACATCCAGACCCGGACCAATACAAAAATTTTTTTTGCTTTAGATTTTAAATTTTGCAAGTTTCCGTTCCAATCTTCATAACAAATCTGAAACCCACTTTGAGTGGGTATCATAGAGAAAATTCTCCGTATTTTCTTTGAATGATTCAGATAGTCCAATTTGTGTTTTGCCTTAATGCTTATTCAGTTCTAGGAATGTTGGAAGTTGGAATAGGAAATTTATGAGAGACAGTCGTATTCATTGTAGTATTATCAAAGATATAAATATTGTTGTAGCAAATTTGAAAGCAGAACAAACAAATTGAAAAATTGACAATAGAGCTTGCCTCACCTATTACTTAGATCTAACTAAATAATGAAAATATTGTCTCCCTTACAAGCTAGTTACAACAACTCTTCTTTGGATAGAGAGGATTATACATAAATAAAGACTGGTCCGGGTTTGATAAAAAGTATTACAATTTTATCTATATTTACGAAGATAATAAAAATAGTCAAAGATTGACTATGTTGATGAAGCCACAAACTCCTTTTAGCATAATATAATAAGGAAGTTTATGCTGAATGTAATAAAACTGTGGGCCGATTTAAGCGATAAAGTTCCAACTAACACTCATTGACAAAATTAACCCTACCCTTGTAAACGCTTAAACTTACGGCCTTGACTCAGTTTCAATGTTGGTTCATTACTGTCACTTTGTTTACGTTGACTTTCGATAACCACGTTTATGAAAACGTGCTCTTAATATGAAAAGCTTCTACAGTTTATACATACTATAAAACAACAGCTTTAACGCGCCGGCGAACCCTGAGTGTAACTTCAATTCGGCCGCGTCAAAAACTTCGGCCTAAATATCGCTATCCCTGTTTAGTGACGAAGTTTAGCCACGCAGAGCGACAGTGATAGCAATAGAACGTTTCTAAATTTGATTAGATTTTGACCGTGTTCCGTAATACCAAAAATGATGACTGAAAACCTGTTGTATTTTTCTCACTGTGTTGTTATTCTGTAACTAGACGATATAATCTATGTTCCCATGACTAGGATACGTAAGATGTTGTTGTTTTTAATACAAAACAATTAGGTTGAAAACAGGTAATTTATGACGTAAAAACATCCAGAATGCGATACGCTTCTATTTCATTTCAGCTAAGTATTTTGATCTAATAAATGGTTGAGAACCTAGATAAATAGAATTCAAATTAAAATAATGCCTTATTAAGGTAGAAATATGCTCCAATTAGAAATGATCTTGGTTGTACGTGTTGTATGGGCGATTGTCCCTCCGGTGTCCCCTTAAAGTTCCGTAACTAAACAGAGACCCTAGTAAAATGGTAAAAATAGTAAAAAACTGTGCCCGCATACTGGTACTCAAGACTAAAATTTATTTATATATTTCTAATATCAGACTGATGTTGCCCTCTGCATGGCACAAGCCCTCCTTCTTACTTTTCAAGGGTTCAGTCCTCACTAACTTCCTATCAGCTATGAATATTCATAATAATTTTGGCTGCAGCAGTCAGATTGCCGCAGCTTTACCTAGTGCACAAGTCTGCTTTAGTTGATAAAACAGTGGTTGTAAATATTTTAGCAGAAGTTTTCCACATTCGATCAATACGACGAAAGGCTAAAGTTTGTTATTGAAGCTTCATTTGCAGTTACTTTCGATAATTTCTATTTAAAATGGGTTTTTATGTCCAATATTAATTTTTTCCATAAATATACTATAACATAAATAAATAAATAATGAAGACGGTATCTATACTTATAATTATTATAAAAATAACACCGGTATCAACATTACCAGCTAGTTTTATTAAAGAAAGTTTAGTTATGCGATTTATCTGCGGAAACTTCTAATTGACCTTCTTAAAATAAGTAACAATTATTGTTGTTTAATATCCACTCAAATACATTTTCCATAACTAAGCTGTAAGTTTACCAAAAATTCTAAAATTAAAATAAATTTAAAACTTTTCTAACAATACACAAATCATGTTATTTATATGCTCAACACAACCGTGGCCTAAAAATGCAGACGGTATTTACTTTAAACCCAGACAGAAAATTTGCTACAAATTGTGAAAGAAATATCCCCAGAGTTGATGTTTTAAGTTCCCAACTCTTAGCTTACGAAAGTTACAGACAATACAACTGAAAATGATATTTTTTATACGAGATAGAAACAATTTGCATGAGAAAATATATCGATTATGATAAATTGTGAGACCAGCGAATGATTATGAGTTTTATATGATTTGATTACTATGTTAATTATCATAAATCACGTCCTAAGATGAACATAGACAGCAGTCGAAGATATCCGGAGCTAGCTACCGATCTTTTGCGGCCTGCGTTCATTGTGAATTGTACATCTAGTGTTTGTTTTTTTTTGTTTATTAATGAATGAATGAAAACACTTTATTGTACACAGTATAAACAAAAAAAATACAAACAAAATAGAAAATATAAAGCAAATAGTACAATGGGCGGTCTTATCGCTTAGAAGCGATCTCTTCCAGACAACCTTTGGATGTAGAGGATTTTGTTATAACAAAGATAATGGTCGGGGGTGTACATTTATGGCCAAACTATTTATTAAGAGAGTGCGTCTAATACCATAATAAAAAAAATATAACTACATAATAAATTTTATAAATATATTCTAATACGAATAGAACATATGTACTTACATTAAATATATATATATATATACACATATAGAATATAATCAATACATATTATTATACATACCTAATACAACAATATGTTTTATAAAGATAAGCTGATATATGCGATTACATATATAAATGAGTTGTGCGATACTACGACGTTTCTGACAAATACAAACTTTTAACCCTGGATTTAAATATGGCTAGGGATGGGGCTTGCTGTATTGTTACTGGTAACGCGTTCCAGAGATATACTGCACGGACGGTAAAGGATTTGACGTAGAAGTCAGTACTAAGCACTGGAGTTTTTAGCATAGATTTTCAGACGACCGGAGTAGGCGGGGGTTGGAAGAATGAAGGAACTCAAATCGCTCCTTCAAATAGGAGAGGGTTAAGGGATTTTGGAGGATGTTGTATAATAGGGAAAGAATATGAGCATTTCGGCGAAGACGAATAGGTAGCCACTTGAGTTTGAGACTAATTCAGAGACATGATCGAATTTCCGGAGACCGAAAATAAATCTGATGCAGAAGTTTTGAAGTCGCTCAAGCTTGTTAAGCTGGTTTTCCGTAAGTTCAAGATAACTGGCATCAGCATAATCAAGGACAGGGAGAAGAAGAGATTGTGCAAGCGCAATTTTTGTTGCGGTAGGTAAGAAGTTACGCAGTCGTCTGAGTGAGCCCGTAGATGCATACATCTTCCGACTCACAGCATCCAACTGCGGACCCCAAGACATGGAGTTATCTATCAGTATGCCCAAGTTCTTGACATGTTTGCTAAGCAAAACAGTGACACCATTAAATTCTATGCTAGGGAGAGACGACCAGTCGATTTTTGATAGAGAACGAGAGCTACCTACTACGACCACTTGAGTTTTCGTGGGGTTCACTTTGATGCCGTAAGCCTTACTCCAGTCCCGAATACGATTAAAGTCACTGTTCGTGCGATAGATTGCACCAACCAGGTCCTTAGGTGGAGCTGAAGTATAAATTTGGAGATCGTCTGCATACAGATGGTAGGAAGAAGTAAGTTGGTGTGATATTGAATTAATAAAAAGCGCAAATAGAAGAGGAGATAAAACGCCACCCTGGGGTACACCGGCTGATGTGAAGCACCAAGATGAAAAAGATTCATTAACGCGAATCCGCTGCCGGCGCCCGTGCAGATAACTGCGAAACCAGTCAATCACCGATGAAGATATGTTAATAGAGCGGAGTACACCAAGGAGGATATCGAAATCAACAGTGTTAAATGCATTGCTGAAATCTAATAACGTAAGGATGGTGAGTTGTCCGTTTTCCATACCCAGTCTTATGTCATCAGTGATTTGCACAAGAGCAGTAACCGTACTATGACCAGGTCTGAAACCGAACTGGAGAGGATTAAGTAAATTTTGTTGAACAAGGAAAGAGCTGAGCTGATTGTGGATCAGTCGTTCAAGGACTTTGGATAGGAATGGGAGAATGTAGACGGTAATCGGTAAAAGAAGAGGGCTTAGACTTTTTAGGAAGAGGATGTGTGCCTCCTTCCAAACCGTAGGAACGGAGCCAGAGGAAGCGGAGAAATTGAGTAGGTGACAAATCATAGGAAGTACTTCATCCATGATAGTAATAAGCATATTCCGACCGATGTTGTCACCTCCCACAGCGATGGATGTAATGGATAGGATGCTCTTTTTAACATCACATGCGTTGAATTGACTAAATTCATAAGGTGGATAATTAGGAGTTGGCAACGAAGAAAGATAAGTTAAAGTGTTAAGTTTGTCATACGAGTCCATGTTCGTTGACGACGAAAAATGAGAGTTAAGAGAATTAATGTCGAGGTCTTTAGTGATAGTATCGAGACGAGACTTGCCAACTCCTAGTGTTCTTAAAAATTTCCAGACTTTAGCAGGATCGGTGTTTGTTATGGAAGAATGAATATGGCGACGTTGTGCATCCCTACATACTCTATTGCAGCGATTCCGGGCTACAAAATATTTATCTTTACTCGCGTCACTGACACGTTGTTTGTATTTAGCCTTAGCTGCAGCCTTTTCATTCATCAATGTCTTGATTTCATCTGTAAGCCATGGAACCGACAGATGCTTCATTTTGATTGCGCGGATTGGAGCATGGATATCAAAAAGCTGCGTTATCGTGGTATTAAAGATGGAGATTTTATCTTCGATGGTATCAGCAGGCGTTACCGGAAACCAATCCATTTTTTGAGCGTCGGCTCTTAACCTTTCCACATCCATGCCACTAAAATTGCACTGCAGAAGAATTTTGGGTTTTGGTTTGGGAGGGCGAATTTTATACGATAAAAAAATTAGGTCATGATATGAAAACATATCAGTCGAACATTGACCGTGTTTAGCAACATGTTGTAGAGACGAGACTAGAATCAAATCTAAAAGTGATGGAATACAATTTGGAAAGTGGTGAGTGGCACTAAGCGGGAGGATATGCATGTTGCTAGACCTAACAATCGATTCGAGGGAAAGACTACGAGAGTCTAATTTCACAAGACATGTATTAAAGTCGCCCATAACAATGGTATGACTGTACGAAGGTAAGAGATCTTCAAGGAGTTTTTCAAAGGAGGAGAAGAAATTGATCCGTAAGGAGGGGCTGTAATAGACTCCGAGTAGAATTTTTGTATGAGAAAGGATTACTTCGATGAAGAGGTGCTCGCCAGCGTTTGCTGGGGGAGGTTGTGTAGATGTACTTACAACAGAGAAAGGAATATGACCGTAGGTAGATAGCTACACCGCCACAGGCACTACCTGTTCGGTCGTTACGGATCAAAGTAAATCCAGGGAGGGAGTATACCGTTGAAGGAAGACATGGTTTGAAAAAAGACTCGGATACTAATACAGCATGAAGGTTTTTACTATCAAATGATGCCAGCATGTCAGGAAAATGAGCCGGAACACTCTGGGCATTTATATGGACAACGTTGAAGTTTTTGGATACGTCTGAAAAGATGCACGTTATTGAATCAGCTAGGGATGGCAAACGCGTAAAACTAAGATTACTGTTCGCACTCGAGTCCAGGGAGGAGATCGAGAGGAACTCATCATCATCAGTATCGCTCAAAGACATAAAATAGAATATTACTACATAAACATAAAAATAAAAAATATATTAATAATAATAAAAACAAATAAAATAGGTAACTATTTGCTCAAACTAACCTGAACTCCACCTGCCAGCTGTATTCTGGGTTTCTTACAAAAAAAAATTTAAAACGAAATGTAAACAAAATGGTTAAATAATAATTTAATAAAAACGGCTCAAAAGACTGAAACTCAAAACATTAAAAAAAAAGTTGAATTGACAGTGACATTAACAACAAATTCACTACACTAACTAAACGTCAAACTCGTCAAATCACACATTTACACACGTCACAAGCATAAGTTTAGTTGGAAATTAATAAAAAAAGAAATTAAATAAATTATTGCGGGTATAAACAGAGGAATAACGCGCTAACAAGTTATCAAGACCCACTATGAATCATCGAACACGAAACATTAATGACGGTGCACCCAACCTATTTCTTCGACGATGCGCCTGTGCCAGCCCGTCTACCTGACGGCGGCCTAGATTCCTTCTGCGGGGCCGCAGCTGACGCCGCCGTCGCCGGCGCCGCCTGAGTGGCTGGTTTCTGGGTGTCTGACGGCATCAACTTGTTGAGCTCAGTGAGGTTGCAGATGCGATGTCTGGCACCGTCCAAACCGATGATGTGGATGTATCCATCTCTGGTCCAGCAGTTTTTTATACCGAAGCGCTCTCTCGCCGACATAAAGGCAAGGTGCCTCGGCCTCGTCAAGAACTCTGACAGCGTGATGTTACTGCCTTTTATATAGGTTGGTTTTAGCAAACCAAACCTTATCCCGCATGGTCCCATCACACACCTTCACCAAGATTGGACGAGACCTGTTGCCGCTCGCAGCACGTCCCATGCGATGGCACCGACTTATATGAGCACCAGTAAAGTCCGGCAGCTTCAACTTTGCCTTCACAGTCTTTACTATGACCGATGCTGTGTCCTCCTTATTGTCTTCCGGCACACCATGTAAAAGGATGATCTTGCGACGGTTTCGCATCTCCTGATGATCGGCGTCGCGTGCCAGGATCTCCACCTGCTGCTGAAGAGTCCTCAAAACCCCCAACGTGAATGACTTGAAGGCTGAGTAGTCAGCTGCAATACTCTCCAAGGTAGTGGGAGAAGAGGACTTCTGCAGGGCTCCTTCGAAACGCGTCATCCTATCATGAAGGGCTTCAATTACTTTGGACAGGGGCTGTCGGTTATCCATTCTGAGTGAACTTGAGTGCAGTGTTGTTGTCCCAGAGCTATGTTGTATGGTACAAATTAGTGGAGTGTGATTGTGGCTGGTGAAGTTCACAGTTATTTACGCAATTTAACACATTTATTTACTTGTTTCTATTGTTATACCTAGTATTTTAAAATAATAAATTTAATTCAGAGCACTTTTGTAGTTCTTGCTTCACCTACTCACCACAGGCGAAAAAAAGTGTTAAGTGTAGTGTAGTAAGTGTATTAAGTGTCATTGTTTGTAATATGTTGTAAAATAAGAAATATTATCTAACTTGTTCGTCTTCAAGCAAATTCACACAGTAAATGGAATGAAATAGAAAAAGTTTCCAATCACAATCAGATTTTTAATATTCAACGAAGACTTAGTTAAATTCAATTGAATCCCAGTATTACTCAGGCTGCGCTTAGTTCTGTAATAACAGAAATTGTCTTAAGCCCTATCGAGATAGCTGCAGAGAAGGTTTGAATACCTAAAGCTTTGATATACAGTGTAATCTGGAATATGTTTGGTTAACCTAGAAGGGGGTCACTGACCTTTCACAACACTGTTCTCGTGTCAATGGCTGTTTGACTTCTAAATTTGATTAGCCCAACAGAGAGCAACTTCCACACCCCTCTCTGTTGCCTGGTACAAATCTTCTCGTGTGCAGTTGGTTAGGCATAGAGGACATGAGAGCATGTGGGCCACTGTTTGTTCGTCGGCTTCTTAAGTTCGATATTTATTTAAATTTTTAGGATGAAAATTGAAATTTGTGATTTAGGAAATACACAAAATGTTATGGACGGCTTATTTAAAGCAAACTAAAAAGTTCATGATATTTTATCCCAAAACAAACAAATCTTGATTTCTGTTTCTTTTTTTATTAAGTTTTTATATTTTCTTTGGCAGAATCTTCAATGGTAGTCCTATGTGGTCCTCAAACTATAAAGTACATGTTGATTCAATTGAAAGAACTCTAAGGAAATGTCTCAGATTATTAAGCTATCGACATCAGCCTGGTTGTTCTTTTCTGAGTTATGATGAGGGGTTGAATTTAATGTTCAAACTTTGGAAATTCGTCACATATACTTCGATTTGATATATTTGAATAAAATATTACACTCCCTAATCGATTCCCCAGCATTATTGTCGCAAATCTCCTTCAATACTAAGTTTAGTGCTCGTAGATGTAATATTTTTGCTTTACTTATAAAAACAATATTTCTTATTATAATCCATTAACAAGAAAGTCTTGGCAGTACAATGAGTTAGCAAAGGCGAATATAGAGCTGGATATCTTTAACCCTAAGCTATATAAATTTTTCACACAACTCAAAGACATCATCCGTTTTAACTGGGATACAGACGCTCATAATAGCGTTGTGGGCTTGCAAGTCGGTTGATAGTATATTTACCTATTTTGTTTATATTACGTATTTGTTTTCTTGTTTTAATTATTGTTTATTAGTTTTATTCTTCTGATTCTCAGTTTTGTGTCTATTTATTTTAAATATTTAGTAGTAGTTATGTTCTTAAACATGCTTTTCTTTTTGTTTCCTCGATCAGTATATATCTGTTTTTCTGTGCGTACATAAGTTAGGTTTAAGCCAGATAAAATTGTTATTTTAGTTAAGTTATATTTTTTTTGCTTGTAATGTGTAATGTGTGCTTTATAAATTAAAATAAATAAATAAAAAATCACGTCCTTTCAGGAAAACAACATGAATCACCCCAAATTGCACTAAGCTTAACAGAAATATCCTGTGTAAGAAATTATTTGAAACAAACGTTATCGCTTTAAGCGATAAGGCCACTCATTGTATTGCCTGTTAGATGATTTTATTTGCTTAGTTACTTATTTTTTTTAATATTTCTGTTTGTGTGGTTATTCAATAAAGTGTTATTTATCTATCTATCTAACGTTCCGTTATTTAAATGATCTAATCCAAATTGTATGCAAACATTTTCCTTCAAAACACATACAGTTATTACCAAAACCCTTTTTTTAGGCTTTATTTACGTTGGTAAGTTGGTAATGGTTCAGACTGCCGCCTGCCATTTACCCATGATAATTAATTGTTTTCTGAGAGGCATTATTATGCATTATACGAATTATATTTTTTCACAAGTTTGGATCTATCACCTACTTTGCTGAATTAATTTCAACGCTGGCAAGTAAGAGCTATTACCGCTAGGAATTGTAAAGATGATGGAAGTTACATACCCTGATGTAGGAGGAATGGCCTTATAATAAACAAGCTTTCACACGTGGCTTTGCACGTGATAGATTATTTTCAAAATGTGTGGTCAAATAGGTCAATTTAATACATGTTGGTCTAAAGCTTACTACATTAATTAGTTTTAGAATTATCTAATTATTATTTGTTATAAAGCAAATTATTTTTTGTTCAGTTTCCGGTAAAAATGTCATATTTCTTTGTCTAATTAGGAATCACATTGTTACCTACCTGTTTATTAGTATATATTCAATAAAAACAACATAAAAGTTTAAGTAATAGTATGATTTTTAAAGTATACGATAGAATTGAGAGTTTTTTTACTAAAAACACGTGACTTCTCAGACTTGCAAACTCGCTGCTATAAAGGCTCGGAGCTCGGTTTGGCTCTGCCCTTTTGTACGAGTAAAATACATACCCCAAGTGACGGATACCAAGTGTTGGGTGCTGAGCTAAAATCTAAGTACAGTGTAAACTCCATGTAACGTCACTCGTTTTAACTACAAACTCTCTAAAGTGTCAAAATCACTCGGTTTTGGTTGGTTTAGCTTGTCTTGCATACAATGGTACACTCTGTATAGCATTACACCCACTCTCAATAACGACAACAATTTGTAATAAAAAGTTCTTTTTAAGTTGCCAAATTAGTAAAAACTGCGCAACTGTGTATATTCTTTTGTCGTTTTATTATCCTAGATCATAATAAACTCGACTGCCGGCATCATACACACCAAACTTTCTAAGAAATCCGTTCTTTTGTTTACAAAATGGGATTGCTTGCACGTGTAGCTGCAAACTGTTGTTAGTAGAAGTGATGGATTTTAACTATACGTTGTCATATTCTTAGTAGCTCACAAACTTTCAAATTGTAAACATAAACTGTAAAACGCAATAGCGTTCAAATTAAAACAGATTTTTATTGTAGGTACTATTTAACAAGACAAATCAGAAATAAACGTTTTCTTTTTCTAATACAGATTTTACTTCTCTCCATTTAACGACAACTCTCTATAACGTCAAAATATGCTCAGTCCCTTGAGTGTCGTTATATAGAGTTTACACTGTATATATTATTATTTTAGATTTCGATACTTTTAGTATTGTTGTAATCTATGAGATAGTTACTATATACTTTTAAAATGTTGATTTTGCTGGTATTTCAAATACATAATTGTTTAACGATAATATAATTTGTTTTTCTGCTCAATTGTGGTTTGATTTTAATGAATAAATAAATACTTATTTAAAGGGTTTTGCATATTATTTAAAAAACCCACAAATAGTGAAAATCTATCTCACGCATACTTTTTAACTAAAAAGTAGCTTAAGTCTCAATCGAGGTCATAATCCAATCTATTTATGTATCGAAATCGGTGATAATGTTAAGAATTATTCACTTTAATTTTTTACATCTACTATGTCAGTGTGTAAAATGATTTGATACTTTTCCGATCCAAGTCTTGTAGTAGGCATTAGTGGCATTTATCGTCTGTGAAACAGTCCTAGCTATTCGGATTGATAGGATATAATTCTGAACGAACTTAATTCCGTGCTTCCCAATTTTCCCCATTGTGCTGTCTATATAATAAAGGGAAACTTGCAGAGTCTTTCCGACACGTTACTAAGCCAATTTGAAGCATTATTCTATGTATGTCCTTACATAATTATCTGATAACAGACGCCAATCGTTAACGGCCACAACCTTCTTGTGACCTACTTCGTTTATACCAGTATCTACCAAAAAACATTTTAAAGATATTTTTGTTTATTGCATAGCAGCTGTGTTGATTTAAAGCTACGATATATCATTCGCAAGTACCAATATCGTGATTAAACTTTCAGGTAGCATTTCATCAGCTTGGATTTTAAAGGCTTTTAGGAGATCGAACCTTTGAAAATGAATCATGAAGATACTATTATAAGTATTATAAGACGATTTAAACTAAGCCATATACAAAAAAACCGGACAAGTGCGAGTCAGACTCGCCCATCGAGGTTTCCGTACAAATTTGTACCAACAGTTTCGATGAATAAAGACTATATTTTTTATGATTTAATTACAAATGTACATATAGATAACAGATTTATCACTGTACTTGTAGTATAAGATGATATTACTTGCCAAATTTCATAGCTTATAGTCACGGAAAGTACTGTATAAATTTTGATTCCCTTATAAGTGTCGAAATATATGTATTTTGTGACATAAACGGCCGTATCTTTTTTTTACGTTAACTTAGAAGTATGATTTTTTCACAGATTCAAGGGACTGTTGACTTGAGTATTTTTTTTTATTAAAACAGACGGGCGGACAACAAAGTGATCCTATAAGGGTTCATTTTTTTCTTCTTGAGGTACGGTACCCTAAAAACAAAAAAAAGTCATGGTTAAAATGTCGCAAAATCTAAGGCAGCATCTGAAGAAACTAGGTAGGTAAACACTATATTGGGAGTGCGATACAAAATCGGCCGTTTGGTAAAAATGTTGATTAACAACTTGGTTAAAATGATCTTAATAGTTATATTGTATACTCGTAAGTTTTAAAGTAAATCTGTTTCATTGGTCAGTACTAAATTCCAGCTACTGCTCCGAAAAAAATCCGGTTACCATCTTCTTACACTATATTTTTAACATTAGCAACTGTGATAAATGTTTCTTCGTTTCATACTTTATAGAAGTACTAGCATTTAAGCAGTCTATAAACAGTTCCGAATCTCTTTGAATCTGAATGGTCGATGCTCTCTCGCAGAAGGAATCGCCTGGGGCAGTAAAATTTTACGGCTTATTACGTTCCTAATCTAAATGGATGGACTCTATCCCGGAACGGTATTAAAGTTATAGTCGGTGGTGTTAAGGTGTTATGAGCACAGTGGAAGAAAACAGCTGCTTCAGCCGTACGTTCTTAAAAAATTGTATATAAAATGTAGAACTTAATTTATCAGTCAAAGAATTAATAATATCACACTAATATAGGCAAAATTTAGGAGGTTTGTTTATTTGTTACTCAATCACGTCGTAACAACTGAATCGATTGCAGTAAAATTTGGTATACAGATAGATTAAAATTTGAATTAAAGCATAGGCTACTTTTTATTGACAACGACCCATGCGAAGCCGCGGGCGGCAGCTAGTAAAATCAGCATTACCTGAATGCCTAGCTTTCTTGTTAGTTACCTATTTATGTATTAATTTTAATTTTATTATGCCCGTTTTATTAGATTTGCAAGAATAATAATTTACCTATGTTATTAGTTGGGTATATATTAAGTCTATCGTTAGGTATTTATTTATTAATTAGAATTATAAGTACAGTTTTTTATTACATACAATTATTTTTATTTCGTTCATTTGTAAAAATACTCTGTGCACAGCTGTCCATTACTGCTTCACTCTTTACTTTCCATCCAAAGGTTGTCTGGAAGAAATCGCTTTCAGCGATAAGGCCGCCTATTGTACTATATTTAACATAAATAAGTTTTTTTAAGTATTCCTGGTGTACAATAAATAATTATTCTATTCTAGCTTATTTTGTTTATTTAACATATATATTTTCCCACTGCTGGGCAAAGGTCTCCCCCCCTGTTCCTCCACATCTCACGATCACTCGCCACGTCCCACCAGCCATCTTGGAATGCATCGAGGTCATCACGCCAACGCTTCTTCGGCCTCCCCCATCTGCAGGCACCCATTGTGTGACGACTGTCGCCCATTCGTCTGTGACTATACGACTGACGTGACCCGCCCAGTCCTACTTCAGCCTGACAGTCTTGTCGCCAACATCTGCGATGGCGGTCTTCGCGCGCAGTCTGGTATTGCGTATTCTGTCGATTCTCTTTACGCATAACACGCTGCGTTCCATGGCTCTTTGGCAAACCTTGAGTTTGGAGTTTTGAGATTCTGTCAATGACCAAGTTTGGGCATTCTAGCTTATTACTCGTGCGCTAGGAATGCGACTCCCCGACCGCTTCCCCTGTACTTCCCCGATGGCGCCCGTATTGTACCGTTCGCATCACTATTTTTTACTAGGGTTTTTAGTCTCGTACTGGCCTACGTCACGTAACGACGCGCTCTGGAATTCTTTTAGTTTTCGTTTGTGTTATTGTTTTGTTGTTGTAGTTTTTGTTAAGTGTTTTTGTTATCATTATGAAGGGTAAATTTTGATAGCGGAGAAAGAAACCTCGAGAAGACCGAGAGACTGAGGACGAAGAACAACCTCTAGAAGGCATAAATCCACTAAGTAGTGACGAAGATGAGATAATGTAAATAATAGATAAAATAAATGTATAAACTTAAACATTGTATTTTTATTTTATTCAAATAGTGTAAAAAAGATTAGATAAAAAGCAGCGTCCTCCCTGAGTAACATAATAAATTAGGTTAAAAAAAACAAAGACGAAGCCGCGGGCGGCTGCTTGTTATGTTCGCTTTTTTGCGGGCGGTACAAACACGCCAATATGACGTCACCGCGCTCAGGTCCCAACTTATCGCGCACGGATAATACAATTTGTTAATCATTATGAAAATCATGAGAAATGCAATGGAGAAAAATCGCTGCCCGCACTCACTTTCGAGGCGAGACGTTATTCGGAGCGGATCGCACTCACCCTGATGAAGGTTCACGAATTGAACCGAAACATTGTCGGTCGAAACACCGATAAGACGGTACGTGATAAATCTCGTATTTATAATAATGATATATAGAAAAACATCCAGACCCGGAACAAATATCTGTGGAACAAGCAAACATTTGTTCCGCGGCGGGAACGAACCCGCTACCTCCTGCATCTCAGCCAGCTATTCGTCCACAGCACCACGGAGGTCGTCATAATTGGTTTTTCTAAGCGCATTACATGCTATTATATTCGAAAAACAGGTTTACACGGTACCCCATTACCTTTGTTTTGCTTTTTTTTATTACCTTACATATTGGCTCTGATAAGCCTCTGAGTAAAGCCTTCTGTATATTTTTATGTTACTAGCTGACCCGCCCGCGGCTTCAAACGCTTGAAATTTCCTATTCCCGTGGGAACTTCGGGATAAAAACTATATAAATAAATATAAATATTGCTAAACATTTCACACACCGCTATCTAGCCCCAAACTAAGCAGAGCTTGTAGTATGGGAACGAAATAACTGATAGAATACTTACATACATTTCTTTTTTGTAAATACATACTTATAATATAAGAAACAACCAGACCCGGAACAAATATCTGTAGATCATGCAAACATTTGTTCCGCGGCGGGAATCAAACCCTCCTGCGTCTCAGTCGGCTATTCGCCCACTGCACCACGGAGGTCGTCATAAACCACTCGTATATAAACAACTCTTGTCAATGTGACGCGACACTATATAAATGACTTCACGTCAATGAACGACGGGGATATGGATATAGTTCATACAAAACTACTAAAATCGTGATTAATAAATGGGAGGTGGGGATAGGAGGATATTCTCGGGTCTTTTCAACCTGTACATGAACAGTTTAATTGGGGAGCTCAGTGACACTAAAGCTGGCTGTCACATAGATGGGGTCTGTATAAATAAAATTAGTGATGCCGACGATATGGTGTTACTGAGCCCTTCGATTGGAGCCCTACGTAGGCTGCTAAAAATTTGTGAGTCCTATGCTGAGGCCCATGGGCTCAGATATAATGCTAGGAAGAGTGAGTTTATGGTGTTTAGGGCTGGCCCCAAAGTTATCAAAATGTGCCACCTATTAATCTAGACGGGTCTACTCTTGAGCTCGTAACTAGATTTAAATATCTGGGCCACTGGGTCACCGAGGACCTAGAAGACAATGATGATATAGAGAGAAAGCGCAGGGCGTTGGCCGTCCGATGTAATATGGTGGCTCGCAGGTTTGCTCGCTGTTCCAGGGAGGTAAAGGTGACGCTTTTTAAAGCCTACTGTCAGTCACTATACACCTGCAGCCTGTGGGTAGCCTATACGCAGAGGGCGTACAACGCGCTGCGCGTACAGTACAACAATGGGTTTAGAGTGCTGATGGGGTTGCCACATTTCTGCAGTGCATCAGGTATGTTCAGTGAGGCGCACACAGATGGTGTGCGTCGCTCTTAAAACGCTTACGTGGCAGCCCCAACATCATTCTGAGCACATTGGCGGACAGGTGGGACTCTCCGTTTCTGGGGCACTGGTTAAGCCTCCACGCAACCCCCTATAAGGGACGGTCCCCGGTCACTGATAGTCCCTCGTGTCCGCGTACGTGTACGTGTATGTATAAGTAGGTATGTGTTTATTTATGTATGTGTCATTTAATTTAAGTGTATAATTTTAATTTCATTCTTGTTTAATTTGATTTGACTTAATTTTCATTTTTTTTTGGTTTTATTATTTAGTTTATGAATATGTATGAGTTGAAATGACTTGAAATAAACAATTTTAATTTATTATTTTATTTATAGGAGGGTAAAAATACTATACGACCTATTCTCATCCCTACCAAATATACAAAAAAAAATCATTAAAATCGTCACCCCGCTTCGGAGGAGTGCGACCACTAAAACCGTGATACGAGATTTCTATATACTTGTATAAGAGATTATGTAAAATCTCTTCGCGTAAATCATTCTAAAGTATAATCTCACTTTTCCATCGTCTGTTTTTCCTGAAGATCCGGGTCTCTTTATGCTAAGAGTAAACAGGTGTCTTATAGATCTTCGTGCTCCATCTTAGACCACATCATCGCTTACCTTCAGGTGAGATTGTGGTCAAAAGAATAACATTCATGTTAAAAAAAACTCTATTTTTAGTGAATAACCCAGTTTTTCTACCTGGAAATCGAGTCACAAGTATTCTTTTCTAGTCGCTGCTGCAATAAAAGCAGGTTAAATAAAAACATAATACGAATTTACTGCGGCAGATGGCGCGGGGAGTAAAGAAGCTTTTCTCGTTTATAGCTTTTTATTAAAACAACAATAGCACTATATTAAACGCTTAGCTTGGGAGGAAACTGCTATTAAGATTTAAATTGTTAACAACATTTTGAAATGCTAAATTGGGATCTTGTAAAATAGCATAAAATTAAACTAGTTTCCGGCCGCGGCTACGCGCGCGTGGTTAGTCAATAAAATGAAGCCTTTGTCTCAATCCGGGTTATAAATCTTGAATCAGGACGACCTTCGTGGTGCAGTGGGCGAATAGCCGGCTGAGATACAGGAGGAGTGGGTTCGATTTCCGCCGCGGAACAAATGTTTGTATGAGCTACAGATATTTGTTCCAGGTCTGCTTGTTTCTCTATCTATTCAAATATTATAATGAGGAGAGATTTGTTTGTTTTAAATAGGCTCTGAAACTACTGGATCGATTTAAAAAAATATTTCAATGTGACATAGTCTACTTTTTACCTAACTGCACAGAAGGAGAGTAATGTTTTTATTGAAAAACTACGCGTGCAAAGCTGCGGATTGGTCAGCTAGTATATTATAAGCATTTATTTACAATAATATATATATAAGTATTCTATCAGCTATTTGGTTCCCACAGTACAAGCTCTGCTTAGTTTGGGGCTAGATAGCGATGTGTTAAATATCCAGCAATATTTATTTATTTTATTTATTTATTTATCCTCTAACGACTATCATTATACCAAATTTCATCGAAGTTGGTCTAGCCGTTTAGTCATGAAAACTTAACAAACAAACTTTTAGAACATAAAATATTTTTTGGAATTATTTTAATCAATTAAATTATTTGACGGTCTCGTCTAAAATACCTTAGTGTCTGAAGACAAAAGTCATTGATCAGTGTGTGTTACCAGTAATGGCACAGAAACTTATGAGGTCCCTCACGATGGACCTCATAAGAAGGCTGAAGGTCGCTCAGCGTGCTACGAAAAGAGCTATGCTTGGTGTTTCTCTACAAAATCGAATCAGAGTTGAGGAAATTTTTAGACGAACTAAGGTCACTGTCATAGCCCAGAGGATTAGTGGGCGGGGCACATAGCTAAAATAAAATAATAAAATATTGCTGGACATTTCACACAGCGCTATCTAGCCCTAAACTAAGCAGAGCTTATACTATGGGAACCAGATAACTGATAGAATACTTATATACTTTTTTTTTTCTTATTTTTTTCTCGCAGCTCGCAGAACTGATCGCCGTTGGGGCAGAAAGGTTCTAAAGCGGAGACCATGCGCTGAAAAGCGCAGTGTAGGACGCCCTCTCTCTTCCCCCTCCCCCTACCCCTCCCCCCACTAGGTAGAAAGACGACCTGATAAAGGTAACCCGGCACTCGTTGGGTGCAAGTCACACAACATCGGTTGCTCTGGAAATCTATAGGGCGGACTTATATTTAGCAGTGGACGTCCTATGGCGGATATAATGATGATGATAATTACAATATTTAATGATACCCTTGTTGCTATGTACTTTCGAGTTTTTAATCTACGTACAAAGCAAGCAGTACCGCCCCTTAATACTCGTATGAAGTAGCCCTATAATTGGAAGCCCATCATGAATTATTATTTCAAAGGCTGGCGGTAATCAATAAAACTACTATTACGTAACAGTACTATAAACTAATCATAGTTTCATTATTAACAAATGAATTAAGCTATTAACAGGATATCTTTGGACTGGACTAGGGGTTAGCGGAGGGATGTCCAAGCATTTTCTTATGCATCGCCACAGAATAAGTAATAGTTTTTTTTATAAGACAGATATATACCCATGTGGGAAACTGCACTGGAAAGACCAAAATGATGACTTCTTCTATTAGAAATCAAGATACACTTCGGGTCACTGACCCATAGGAGTAAATAAGTAAGATAGAGAACGCTTTAGTTACAATGCGAGCAAGAGTGAACTGATGGTTTTCAAGGCAGGAATGAAAACTTACTCCACAGTTCCACCCTATGGTCCCAACAGTATCACTAAATGGTAATGAGCTTAAGCGAGCGAAGGAGTTCAAGTATCTGGCACTGGGTTACTAAGGTTCTTATAGATCGAGTCGATATGGAGAGAAGCGTAGGGAGTTAACAGTCAAAGCTAATATGCTGGCCCGTAGGTTTGCAGTACGCAGGTAAAAATGACACTGTTCAGAGCGTACTGCCAGTCGTTCTATACGTGCAGCTTATGGATCAAGCATACGCAAGCCTTTTAACGCCCTGTGTGTACAATACAATAATTCGTTCAGGGCGTTGTTGGGGCTGACGCGCTTCTGTAGCGCATCGGGAATGTTCGTGGAGGCACGAGTAGACGGATCGGTGTCCCTGATGCGCAGGGTACACAGCAACCCCAACAGCTACCTGCAGCTCATAGCAGGGAGGCTGGACTTCAACTGTACCTTCATGGAACACTGGACGAGAGCGCACACTGTGCACGTCCAGTGTCTCAGGAGTCGAATGATCCTGTCTGTTATTTTATGTGTACCTATTTTATGTTATATGTTTATTTAATTATATATTGTATATTGTTGTATTGTATGTAATATGGTCAAGGTCTTGTATGTTAGTGCTAGTCTGAAATAAAGAAATAGAATTGAATTTTTGCAAGTACAGCTTTTTTTTAGCTAACCTATTTCATCCCAGTGCTGGGTCTTTCCCAAGTCCTTTCAACTATCATCACTTAACATTAGGAGGTTTGTCAGCTTATGTGCCTACAAGATTTATATAAAAAAACTATCCTCGTCCTACGATTCCTCCCGCTATCTTTCTCGTGATTAAGTATGAAGCCCCATTAGTACGTTGCGTTGCGTTGCATCGCGTTGCGTCGTCGCAGCAACAATGCTACGACGTTTTACATATATGTTTTGTGATATGCCCCATTAATGTGTTGCGTCGTCGCACGCGACGTTTCAACGGGTCGACGGACAAGAGACGAAGCGGAAGGGAGGCTGATGCGCTGCGATGTTGGAGCTCCGGTGCGACGACGTTCACTCAACATTTCTAAATGCAATCAAGGGAGATATCCAGAATCTTTTATTGTTTTTACGTTTGTTTCGGCAGTGGCGTAACAAAAGCAGCAATATAACAGGTTTATTCCGAGCCCTTGTCGAATGAAGACTGAAATCTACACTGAGATGCTGCGCTGCGATGGCGTGCGTCACCCTCTAGCGTTGTGCGTCGTCGCAACGCAGGTGTGGCAAACAATGCGTTAATCCGTTGGACGACGCGACGCAACGCAACGAAACGCATTAATGGGGCCTCTGTTCAATAACGTTCGTGCTGAGCTAATCACGATTTTGGTACGCAGGCACATGAGTCGAACTGTTTTAAGTAATAAAATTGTACCTACTGTTGTTAATAATTGTGTGTACCAAAAAGGTAAATGATTATTATGTTCTATTCTTGTGAAATCTAGTTCTTTCAACGGCTGTCTAAAAAGATTACTTTTAGCGGTAAAACCGCAATTTGTATTATAGAAAAAGCATACAACCCGCCTGATGGTAAGACTTGGAGAATACGTGCAAGGCTATCTAAGCCACGGGTTTCCTTCACGTATTAAAAAATACCAGAGATATCGTTCTTATAATCTTAAATTAGTAAGGGTCTTCCTTACATTTCCTTTTAGATATCATTCCAATAAATCTGATGGAAGCCACAGATAGAGATAATGAAATTGCTCTACCATACTAAACGAAAATTATTGGTAGACTCGTATCTCACGACCTAATAACGATTTTCTGTTTTTTTTATGTTATACCGCTAAAGGAGGGTTATGTTTGCGGTGTGTATTTATTTCGCCCATTATACCTATGATTTAAGATATTTTCGTATCCATTATCTTATTTCATATGTATGTGTTAACAAAAAAAATATACTTAATGCATAAGTATAATAATATAAATACTATATCAGTTAAATGCTTTCCAAAGTACACACGGCTACACATCAAGCTATACATTTCCAGTATAAGCTGACCTCTCGTTCTACGAAAAACCTACACAATGCGAGGTCAGCTTATACTGGATATAATAGCTTGATGTGTAGCCGTGTGAAATGTGTAAATTGTATGAAATGACCATCTTTATATAAATAAATTATGTGTTTTCTTTCGTTGCAAAGTTGAACATCTATACAAATACTATAAATAGGAAAGATTTGTTTGTTTGTTTGTGTTGAATAGGCTCCGAAACTACTGGACCGATTTAAAAATTCGTTCACTATTGGGAAGCTACACTATCTCCGGGTAACATAGGCTACTTTTTACCCAACTGCGCAGAAAAAGGGTGATGTTTTAATTGAAAAACTACGCGTGCGAATCTGCAGATTTGTCAGCTAGTATGTTATAATTTTACTTAAAAAACTTTCGTGATTGATTTCAATCATTATCATGAACTACAATAATTATTATTCTTATTGATTCGAAACATTGTCGGTCGAAACACCGATAAGACGGTACGTGATAAATCCCGTATTTATAATTTTGATTCGTTATAATATTTAAACAGTTTTTGGTCATACTAAGCAGTTAACGCTTTGTAAAATACTTCGATATTATCCAGGAAAGTAATATATGCATTATCTATAGATAGAAAAATAACTTATACTGGATTATCATACAGCAATACAAATGCTATATAGACTTAAAAGTAGAGAATTTATCGCTGAATTAAAGCTAGTTAATATTAAGGTATATCTATTGCTCTTTCAAGATTGAAAAAAACAAATCATGGTTTGCAATAAATATCTCATTCAAAAATCCGTGAAATCCCACTAAGTGAAGTTAGATCCGAGAGTTGGCGCTTACTTGGATTAACGATAAAGCAACGTAATTCAGCGGGGCAATGCAGCCAGTGTCTCGGATACACATCCGCCTGGTAGTGATCTGGAGCATTAGACCTTATTCTAGGTTGACCAGCAGCAGCGTTTGAGTGGTTGACCTTATCTATAGATCGTTTGCAACGGCTTTCATCATCCACAGCCCATAAGTACCCACTGCTAGGTGTAGCCATCCCTTTGTAAACACCACCCTTCCCGGTCTTGTGCTGCGCGCATCCAGGAGTTGCCCGCGACTTTCTTTATATCGTCGACCCACCGCGCCGACGGACGTCCTGGATTTTCAGCTCTGTTCTTAGCCACCATTCGGTCAAAGATTTACTCCACCTACCTCGTCCAGCCAAGTGTCCTGCCCAGTTCCACTTGAGTTCCACTACCCTTGTTCCGAAGTCTTGGACTTTCGTCTGGCGTCGGATTTCGGTGTAGAGAGCCATCTTATTTTATATAGAGCTGTGTAAATAATTGTATATTCTTAATGTAAAAAATAAACATTGATTGCTTCACCTAAAAACCCTAAAATATTAAAGTGGAGGCAAGATTCATAATGTGCTATATTCCAGCAAATAAACATTTGAATTTGAATTTTACAATTGATAAAAAAATGACACATTTATAAATGACTACATTCATAAATCGTATCAAAGGGGATAAACCTTGGTACATGTATAGGCTTTAATGAAAAGGTTCATCAAAATGAATATTCAAATAAATATGTGTGATTTATCTCAAAGGTCTACTTAAACGATTACGGACAGCGGGCAATCCCAGGTTTGAGGTTCAGAGGTTTCAATAAAATTTATTATTAATAAATTGCTTGAGTGTCGAGGAACACTCGGTTGGAACGAAGTTCCTTTCGAAGTATGTTATTATTTAAACAATAATATTTAATTAAATATTTATAAATATTAATTATTAATAATCCGGCATCGCAGATGTTGGTCACAAGACTGCCAGGCTGAAGTGGGAGTGGGCGGATCACGTCAGTCGTAGACAAATGGGCAACAGTCGTCCCACAATGGGTGCCTGCAGATGGGCGTCGAAGCCGGGGCAGGCCGAGGAAGCGTTGGCGTGACGATCTCGATGCAATCCAAGATGGCTGGTGGGACGCGGCGAGTGATCATGAGATGTGGAGGAACAGGGGACCTTTGCCCAACAGTGGGAAAATATAGGTTAAAAAAATATATATATATAATATTTTATTAAATAATCTGTCAATTTTATTAAATATTATATTAATATTTTATAGCATACGTGCTATGGATAACCGTCTACACTAAAGAAAAGGTTGTGACGAAAACTCATGACGGAAAACTCTTACATTTTTTTCGTCTAGCCCTCATCCGCCAAGTCCATACCATGCGTTAAGGAACTTCATTCCAATAATACATTGAAATTTTCGAGTTTATTATTCGTATTTATGCGGTTATAGGATGAATGCCGACCTAATACAGGTTACTGAAAGACGTTGCGTGCAGCCCACATAAGATCGGTCGCAGTAGACAACGTCTTGTGGCTGATAATTTCTCAGTTAATTATGTGCTTAATTAATACTTATAGTTTGTTTAATCAAACCATATTAAACCTAGCTAATTACCTAAAAATATAACTAACCTTAAAACAATTGATCTACTGGTGTTGAGCTTTTGTTAACCGGCTCGAGGAAGTGGGCACCACCTCCTTACCTTTATCTGCCGCCAAATAGCAGTACTTGTGCTGCTGTGTTCCGGTTAGATGGTAATGGTATGTTCCTGTTATTACTGGCACATAGGCATAACAGCTAAGTCCTATAGTATGGCAACGTATCCACATAGAGATCAAGACAACATAATAGCTTGTTTTGAATTATATGTGGATATCCATGGGCTGCAGTAGCCACTTAACATCTGGTGGACTGCATGCTCGTTTGCCATATAAGTAGTATACAAAAAAATTGTATGTTCAACCAAACGATCGTCAACTGCGTTTTAAAATACGGTGAAATTGAATTCTTTAAGGACTTGATCGAGGATATTTTTAAGTAGTTTTGTTATGCATGCTTCTAATAGATAGAGCAAACGTTCATCTGGCCTAAGCCCAAATGAATACTATCATTAACTATATACTATATATACTATTATTAACGTGCCAACCGCGTTGGAAACCACAATAAAACCGGAAATCATACCCGACACATTAAATCGATGATATCGTTCCGAGTTAGTTCAATGTAATGGAACGTATTGTCCGCATCCAAACCATAATTTATTTGACAAGGTTCTACTGGTTTTGGTCCATTATGGTTATTTGGAACTATGCCATTGGATGCGGTGCAGCCAATTTAGATTGCTGATGCAGCATCTGGTGCTGACCGGTACCATAAAGTGCGGAGAAATTATGAGGGCAATCTCAGTGTGATACAATTTTTTGCAGAAATGCTTTGCCAACAACCATCGACTACAGTGTTATATTATATAAATGCATGCGCTTTAGACCACACGACTGAAGTAATACTTCTTTTTCAAAATAATAATTTATAAAATTGTTCAATTACAAAATTGTCCACACGTCTGTAGGTCGATCAGTCTATGTTCATTCTGGACAGACGCATCTCGCACTCGCACATTTAAAATATACAAAACATAACTCTCTCTTTCTATCTTCACTAACTTATATATACCTCTCAACTTCCGTTCGCTCTTTTCGTAACGCATTCACCAGTTTACTCCTCAAGTCAAGCGTGCGTAAAGAAGTTTTACTTCAAAAAGTTTTTACCCCCATGTTTCCCTATTTTAGGTAAACATTTAGCAGCAAATATCGTATTTTACGAAAAAAACCGTAATCATGAAAGCGTATCGTTAAGTCGTATTGCTTTGATACAAAATCAAGTAAGAGTTTAGTCAGATTTAAGTTGAGGTAAAAATTGAGTATAAATTACTTTGACAAATTGAAAAAAATTAACGTATGGTAAACAATAACAATATTTTAAAAGGAGCCCGATCTAAGCCTAATGGTGCAATTGTTGGTTGTAAAACACAGCTGTAAATTTCAGAACTCAACTGAAGTACGTTTTAGATTGCACTCTGGGGCATAATTCTTCTCTTTGTTCCAGGACATTTAAGGTGGTTTCACATGGGCTTTAAAGGCCCAAACTAAATTTGTCTTGGTTCAGTTTATCATACAGTTATTCAAGTTTAACTCAATCTTTCAAAATACTTGGAATTTCTTTTGTGTCCTTCTATTAGAAAATTGTGTCACCAGAACTTGATTGCGTGGATTAAGGCCCGTTCTTTGTTAAGTCATTTTTTAGTATTATATTTATATATATTAATTACAGATTTTTCAATTATCAAACTTTGGAGATGCCGAGCTAATTCGTTTTTTTTTTCGTCATTTTTATCATCAGCTGTGACAGACGGACGGACGTACTGACGAAGTATCACATAGTCATCTCTAATTGATACATGATTCAAATCTGTACAGTTCACACTTTAACTAGGATATCAATACAATTCGGCACGCAGTGAGACCACTTTAAGTAAAACTTATTTATCTAAAGTATTGTTAAGTGTAAAACCACCTTAATTTGAAAGAACGAGACCACAATATCTTGGACAGCTTGCATAATTCCGACATAGCTTTGGCGGCCCTTGGGAAGCGCTTTTAAGAACAAAACCATCCTAAGAAACTTTTTTCTATTAGATTTCTTACGACATTCTCTTAGCAGTAAAATGCTAATTCGATAAAACACGTATGCCAAATATGAATCCAAAGCAATTTGTGCCGTACTAGTACTCTATCATAACTGAAATTTGAAATAAAACAACGCTGAATTCCCGTAATCAGCCTAAAACTACATTTCCCAGCAATTTTCGAATGAATTATCTACTTGAGCCGGCATAAATAAGCAGCGAATTTCATATGTCTAATAAACCGAACTGTTATACTGAATGCCGAAGTTTATAGAAGTATTTGCAAGGACGTAATTACTTATATAATAACCGTTTTATAGTTTCTACTAAAGAGTTATTATTATAAATAGTGTTATTTATAGGAAACTTAAATTTACTGAGTTAATATGGGTACAAAATAACTGAATACTGACACGATGAAGCCGGATGGGGTAAAACGTTGTGAGGATCACAGGTAGTGTGGATAAGAACAGGAATATCAGCATTATCATCATTATATCAGTTATATAACGTCTTCTGGTGCACATAAGCATCCTCAATAGATATCAAGAGTGACCGATCTTGTGCGGTCTGCACCCAACGGCTCCCAGCAATTGTTATCTTTATATCTAGTCTTTCGCTGCACTTTCCAGTGCAGAGTCTACAAAGCACAAGTCCGGTCTAGTATGGAGTACTGCTACCATCTTTGGGGAGGTCCGGGCAAACACCACTCGCTACCTTATACTCGATAGAACGTAGAGCTTTTAGGCTTATAGGTGAGCAATATGGCGGAGACTAAGAGCCAAAGTCTCGAACACCTCCGTAAAGTTGCAAGTCTATCGATCTTTTACAGAATTCATTTTGGGGAATGTGCCCAGGAACATTACGATCTGATTACGCTATCTCCCTTCCATCAAAGGACAAGCAGGCGCACGGCTCATCGGTACCATCCGTACCTAGTTATACTACCCATTCGCACACACCGTTTTGGTTCTACGTTCTTGATGCGCACAGCTAAGGTATGAAACACTTCGCCGTCGTCTGTTTTCCTAAAGAATACAATCCAGGCATCTTTAAGGTAAGAGTGAATAGGTTTATTCTTGATCTTTTCGCTTCATCTTAGACCACATCATCGCTTACCATCAGGTGAGATTGTGGTCAAACGAAGATCATTACAGTTTATAAAAAAAGTCTCAACTCAAGAGTCTTTCTGCCCTAACGGCCGTCAGTTCTTTGTTCTTTCCGCCCCGCCCAAGCACAGGAGTAGGCAATATGGTGTTATAAATTTACTGTGCTTTGTGGCTGTGGACCAAGGCTGACTAAGTTGTGAGGATTGTATATAGGGTGTTTGATAATATACGCACAAAAATGAAAAGGGTTATTTTGATTTATTTACCCTAGAAATGTGAAATTTATTTTGGCATATAAAAACAAACACTTTATTAAACTTATGTTGTGCTATTGCATAATGCTTGCCATCTAACCACAGATACTGTTTTGGTAACATCTCGAGATATCACTTGTTGTCCCTTTCTAACCCAAAACCCGCAGCCATTTCCGAAAGAGATATCAAATCGGCCTTTATTTTTGGATGTCAATTGCAAGAGTAGGCAGTAAGTTTTATATCTAATTCAACACCTAAACTTAGTCGATTGTCTTTAAAATTTGTTAATATAACTAGTATTTTTTTTTCGAGAAGTGTTTTTTTTATGTTTTAAGAAACCGTCACTTGAATATGGTCAGTATATTACCAAACATCCTGTATACTGGACATCATTTAAAATGATGTCCCATACGCTACAGCGGCAAATTCGTTACCCAGCGCCGCTATTCAGAGATTTCGTTATTTATTGCATTACTAACGGATTTACTAAATAAATCATATATACATTAGGTAAACTGCTAAATTTTAATTCGCCACTTGTGATCTGATTATATAAGCCAATCAAACTAACTATCGACTGAAACTACGCTACAGCGTAGTTTCAGTGCTATGCTGCCATCTTGAACTAATAAACATATAATATGTACCGTAATGAATATACCGTTCCCTAGAGGTGCGGGATTTTAATATAATAATGATGAAATAAACGTTATCAATTCACGCGTGAATTAATGTTGTTATGGCAATTAGGTGCTTAAATTTCAGGTAACAAAGCGCTAAAGAGAAGTTTGTCGAAGTTCATATTACATTTGATGGTGTTATATTTATTTAACCATAGGCTTTGGGAACTATATTTGAAATAGTAGGAGGCTGAGTTAATAAAAATTTGCATGAATTGGCTTTTGTTTTCTTTGAATAGCATATTTTTTTATACCTGGTTATTACAGTGCTGAAATAACTTTACTATGAATTTATTAAAAAAAATATTGAGCTACCTACGGATAATAATACAGATATAACCCACAGTACTTCATATTAGGTACTAGTTTTTGTAAACAATGTAAGGATCAAAATAAATTTAATATTAGCCGTGAACGAAAAGCCTATATAAATCACTTGGATGAATCCCTGTCCATGTCTATAACTGTATGTGGTAAATTATCGCTATACCCGGCTGAAACTATGCTACCAGACATTGCCGGCTGATTTGAAAAATTGTATCATAATTATTCAAGCTTGACTTCACTCATGGTTGGGTATAGGCTTTCCCAAGTTTGTGCCACCCACCACGATCCTACGCTAGTCTCGCTCACTGACTGCCCGCGACCTTTACGATGTCGTCCACCCATCTCGCTGCCGGACGTCCTACCCTATTTTTAGTGTAGGACGCATCGACAGTACCCCGGGTGTTGCCGGTGTCAATAGGCGACGGTGACCGCTTACCATCAGCTGGGCCGTAAGCCTGTTTCCCCACAAATAACATAAAAAACCCTTCTATGCCCGCTCCTCGGCCCCTATTCAGAAAAATTGTATAGGATACACAAATATGTGAAAAAGTTTTGCCTTCACCTCTTTTACTCTGCAGGCCCTACTTGAAATGGACTCTGGAATGCCCTACCTGTCTCAATTCGTCATGCAAAATCTCTTCCTATCTTTAAAAACATGGTCAGACAACACTTTCTGTCATCGCTCACTAGGCCATTTATTTATTTATACATTTTTATAATTTATGTATGTAGGTATGACAATATATATATATATCTTAATATAAATATTTATGTAATTTTATGATTATATTATTTAATATAATTAAGCATTTTATTTTATATTACCTATATTTTTTATAAATTGTAATATATATGCTTGTTTTTAAAAAAAAAAACTGATTCTAAAAAAAAATCTTATGCCGCCGTCCTTATTTGTTCATATAGATCCTGTCTATCCAAAGGTTGCCTGGAAGAGATCGCTTTTAGCGATAAGGCCGCCCATTGTACTTATGATTTAAAATTGTATTTTTTTATATGTTTGTATTTAATGGTGTGCAATAAAGAAATTGTCTAATCTAATCTATTTAGTAGCGCGTTTTTATAACTATACTAGATTTTTGTATCAGCGTGTGCATAGTTACCATGAATCCTTTTATTTTCTTGATTCGTGCTTTATTAAAAATAAAAGTTTTAATTTGGGATTTTTGAGAGTCATGAAAGTTTAACAAACACACGGATAGAGAGACAGACAGACAGAAAGACAGACTTGCGATACGTTTAGCTGCTTTTTGTACCCCATCTTAATATTTCGTACCCCATCATAACATTCCACCCAGCATTAATTGATGTGTAACATCTTTCCGCTTAGTTTGTGGGAGTGATTTTGGAAAAAGGGACGGAAATGTGTAACAGGAAACTGGGGAAGTGCTTTGACCAATGAGCGCGAGCGGTGGTCAGATGTTTTTCTCTAAAAGACTTTATTAAGGCTTCTTTCATTTAATATAAATAAGGATTTGTCATGGAGGTTGTATTTCATCATAGCATCTTATGAATACTAGGAGCTTTATTCTATTTTTAAATGTACTTACGGTTAATCGCATTTACGGAGCCTTTATCGAGTTTCAATGACCAACTTTTAGAGTGATGAATTCGGTAGCTAAGATTAAGATTTGCGTTGTGTTTTCTATTTTGTTTGTATTTTTTTGTTTATCTGGTGTACAATAACTACTAAAAATAACTGTTGCCTTTTGGCGAACTCCGTGGCGCAGTGATTGAATAGCCGGCTGAGACGCAGGAGGTAGCGGGTTCGTTTTCCGCCTCGGAACAAATGTTTGCATGATCTACAGATATTTGTTCCGGGTATTTACAAAAAAAAAGTGTACAAGTATTCTATCAGTTATCTGGTTCCCATAGTACAAGTTCTGCTTAGTTTGGGGCTAGATAGCGCTCTGTGAAATGTCCAGCAATATTTATTTATTTTTTCCAAAAAATTGACTGGCCAAAGCTGGAAAAAAAATTGTTTGTATGAGCATAAGGTTGTACAACAAACTGCCTAAGGAATTGCAGAATACAGATCCTACCCATTTTAGTTTAAAGATCAGACAATTAAATCTTATTATACCCTTGACGATGCGTTTGCTGATGACCTAAATACACAACTGTGAATGTATTTTTACTATAACTGGTTATTTGTACTATGTTTCTTTTTTATGTGTGTTTGTGTTAATTTAAAACTGTTATATATTATTAACATATTACTTTTCACGTGTACCTTTGAGTAATATATCTTAATTAGGTATGTTACTCAAAAATAGTTATGTTTTTTTGACTTTTCCAAGTGTACCTACAGTTGTATCAAAGTGGAATAAATGAATCTCAAGCTGACTGTAAGACTCGTATTTTTTTTTACTTTATATAGTATAGTTTATCGACTGTAACCTATTTCTGATGCAATATTCTTTGGATAGTTTATTATTTAGCTATGTACATAAAACAAAAACACACATATTATACCCAACTCCGAAATGTTTGGTATCTTGCCAAATACAAGTGGTGTAACAAAAGTGTCCTGAATTATGAAAACACATAACATAAGTTATTCCAGGAAATCTAAATATCACCCTTGAACCTTGTGTTAATGTCGACATAAACAAATAGTTACTTACCCAATTTTTTGTAACTATACATCATTGGTTCTATATAGTTTTTTTAGGCATTAGCTCAATGCACTCCTATTTTGGAGACGATAGAAATAGAAAAAAAAAATACTCATACTTTATTTTTTATTTAATATAACTTTTTTTATAAACAAAAATAATTAAAAAGGAATCCGGCCAAGTGCGAGTCGAGCTCGCGCACGAAGGGTTCCGTACCATTATCTATAAAAACGAGCAAAATAATCACGTTTGGTGTATGGGAGCCCCCCTTAAATATTTGTTTAATTTTAATTTAATTATTTATTTTTAAAGTGAATATATAACTATATAATAAGTGAACATTTCAAGCGGCTACCTGTTGTTCTTATCAATATGGGGCAAAAACGAGCAAAAAAATCAAGTTTGTTCTATGGTCAGCACATACTAAAAACAGAAATTTCAGAGCGCACATTACATTTACAGAGCGGCTACAGAAATTTATCAACTGTGAAAATTTCAACTGTCTAACTATCACGGAATGAGATACAGCCTGGTGACAGACGGATAGACAGATGGACAGACATACAGAAAGACGGACAGACAGCGGAGTCTTAGTTTTACCCATTGGGTACGGAACTCTAAAAATAGATTACATAAATAAAATGTTTATTTTCCATTACAAAAAATTATGGACATCTTACAAATTAATCTAGATGTGTAGTTTCATTTTAGATGGAGAACAAACGGCTGGTTCCTTAGATAGGTTTTCGAAACACACTAAATATAAAAACACGATTTTAGCTGCTATCGGGCATTGCCAAAGTATTAATCCTATCCTACTTCCTACTAATATCCTACTAATATTATAAAGACGAAAATTTGTATGTATGGAATTATAGATGTATGGATGTTTGTTTCTCTTTCATGCAAAAACTACCTTATGGATTTTAATGAAAGTTTTCAATAATATATCTTATACATTAGAATAACACATAGGCTTTAATTTTAAATGATAGCGTATTAATTGTCCAAAATATAACGATAATTGTCAAGTAAGTCAGGAAAAAAAATGTGCCATCTGCGAGCTCTTCTGGCGTACACTGCAAAAACTGTAGATTTTACACGTACGAGTATCTAATGTTTAATTAGTCCTACAAAAAAGTCCGCGACAGCATATATCTAGTGATTTATAAATTGACGACAAGTTACTAAATAAGTAACTATATCGTGTATAAACTTCCGCCCGCGGCTTCGCACGCGTATTTTGCCAAAAGTAGCCAATGTGTATGTTATGATCTACGTACATATCAAATTTCATAACAAACATACATACATACAAACATTCGCGTTTATAATATTATTAGGATAGTTACTACCATTAGCGACAAAAATAAATACAGTTTACGCGCCGATCAGATGGGAAGCTTTAGAAAGACAACAACAAAAATGATGGAGTGTTTTGATGCAGAATAATCTTCAATAATACGCTCAATAACTCTGTATAAGAGTTTCCTTGTAATACTGCCAAAATGTACTCCGATCCGGATATGATAGATCGCCTTGCAAAAGCTGAGCTAATTTATATCGGCTTAAGTAGTAAGCCTAATAAAAGGTTAACTCCTGGTAAATGCTGCTAGATTTTGATTAACGAAAGAAAAAGTATATAAAGACACCTAAAATATTGTTTGAAGACATATATAATAATGGTTAGTTTGACGGAAGTTGCGTGGGATGTTTCTGTTATTTTTATTATTTGTAATTTACTTCCTGCTTACCTACTTATATGAGCCAGAAATCAAAATCTTTGTATATCACCATCTTCTATCGTGACATTTCTGTATAACAGAATAAAAGCAAATACTTTTTCATACCCTTTTATAACCTCATTATAAGTAAGGCAGATTAGAATAAAGCTTTAGATGCAAGGGTATTTATGGGTTAATACATTAAAGGATAACCGCTGGCTCTAAAACCTCTTTGTGCAAATTCATTAGCACAGAGTCTGGGGATGTTGCAAAATTGTGTTAACAAATCCAGAATTCTAACTGAAGTAATATACGCAAGTTTAAATGAATGTAATTGTGAATATGTTTCATAATTAGTGCACAAATATTCAATGTTCATGTATAAAAATTGTGTGTAATACATTCTTATCAGTTGAATCTAGGTAAAAACAATGCAATTTGGCGCATTCAAACGCTACAAAATTCATTTATAAACATAGAAGGCTAAACACAAGCAGCATTTCTGTGCAATCTATTCATTGATCTAAAGTGCATAGCATTTCCTACACCCGAGTGAAAATGAATAGCATGGAAGTGTAGGTGCTGTGTATACCTGGATAGTGAACTCCCAAAGCGGTGACAAAACATGTTCTCATATTTCCTGTAATCCTAACGGTCAACACACCAACAAGCCGATGTGACATAGTAAATTAACACACCTGTAGAATAACAATGTCAAATCGTTTCACATTTTAAGCCAATTTGTCAAAAGTGCGCCTGGTATCGTGATCAATTCTGTTGAACCTGTGATGTACAGAAAACGATTTGTTTATGACAAGCTACGGTGCTAGGGTCGATGTCAGGGGTGGGGGAAAGGCTAACAACAGTGGTCATTGAACGAAGCTAGGGACGACACATTCGCCAACTAACAAATTACTTCGGTGATTAATCCTTTCGACTGTACAATACTGAGACTTGTCCTGATAGCTAGTACTAACATGCTGAGCTATTCAAACATCTACGCTACCTATTGAGTGTATTAAATAAGTGCAGGGACAGCACTGGTTCTAAATTTTGTACAGTCGATAGTGGTTGTGGCGGTGCATATTCCAATGGTTTGAATCGAACCGTTTTAACGTAGGTAACTGTATCCCCCGTGGCCTCAGTGAATGCACGCCTCAGCCGGGCTCGTCGAGTCTGCGACAGGGTTTGTGGACATAGGAGCAGGCCCTGAACAAAAACACAAATCAAATCAAATTTTTCAACATTTGATTTGACTTTAGAAACATCTACCTTGACTCGATATTTTGATATTATTTAAAGAGGGATCACCCATCTCGAGATTATACACAGCACTTACACTTTAAACCAATTAACAAGGAGGGATAATTTAGAATAGGTATTTTAGTTAAAGATGAGTTTTACTAAGATCCTTTTTTTGTGAAACATCTAAAGCAATTGTACAAGTTACAGTAAGTACAATATACAGTTTTTGATATCTAGTAGCAAGCTGACTGAAGAAGATACCGTTTGAAAAATCTGTCTGCAAACGTTATTTGAAAGGGGAGCCAAGATTTGTCTAGTACAAATGTCTAACGTTACATCAATGTCTGTTAAACTAATGCAGTCTACTTTTTCTATTTCTACTCAATAATATAACTAAGTCCTAGTTTGTTGTAAATTTAGTAGTAGTGATATTTACAAAATTTACGAATAAAGATTGCTCAAAATCCTTTTTCGCGTTTTCGTCTTTTTTTTGTGACAACAATTCCGCAAAATAAACAGTGTAGTTTCACTCTATTGACATTAATTTATAATTAAATTTCTTCTCCCCAAGTGCTTAATGGTGGTAACATCTTGTTTTGGTTCGTTCTGCGAAACTTCCTCAATGCATGCTTATATCATTAGTATTTTTACCGAGAGAAAAATATAATATCGATAATCTCATAATATGTTACTTATGGATTTGATTATATAACTCCTAATCCATTTAAGATTAGGTGTAATGATAATTTATTAAGCTTCTTACCGTTTCCAGTTATGATAAGGTAAGCATGAAAGTGATGAAATGTGTTGCCATCTATCGGTTACAGAACTAACCTGTTTGAAGGGTCGCATCCCCCCGTTGATTCGTAGTGAATCGGCCGCGATGCCTGCGATTCCATCTCCTGGCTCCCTTAGCTGCCGCAGAGAGGCGCTAGGGTGCTGGTGAGCGTGAGGGCAGTGCGCCGCGCATGCGCTAGACTCCGGCTGCGAACTCTGGCGGATAATTCTGTTACTTGTAGTCGGCAGCAATAAAGCCGGTGGTTGAATGACCGGGCACGTACTGACGGTGTGGAGCGAACTACAACCACAAGGGTAGTGCAAAGCTGATCGTACACTCTCTCTAGACACAGATCGCGCTAGTTGTAGCGCGGAAATCGGCGCCGTGGATTGCCTTCGTTCGCAGACGCGACATCTAGAGTACGAGTGTGGAACTAGCTGACAAGTGGTCACTGACCCTCGGTGCGAGCAAGTCGCTACTGGTGATACTAGCGTCTGAGGCCGGTCTGCCGGTAGGTCGCGGCATTGTAATTCTATATCAGGGATGCTTCTTGTTGCGGCGTCTTCTGCCCTAATAGAAGCAGCGCTTTCTTCGCTTCCCGGTCCACCTGAAAGTTGTGGCCTTAAATGGGTAGTGCAGTCTTGTCTTTGTAGAACGGGCTTTACCGCTCTGTTTTCTGTGGTCGGGACGATGACGGTGACGGCTGGCCCGGTGACGAGAAGGCTGGCGGTCTCATCACTGCTCCCGTAGCCCGAGTTGGTGATGACTTCTGTACTCTCAGTTGGCGCTGACATCTCGATATGTTTTGTTCTAAAACAAAAAATATTAATTGTTAAAACTTAACAGCACCAGTGTAAAATTTTAGTAAGGCTCATGGATGCTACAGCGTTTATCCAATTAGTTGGATTATATCAATTAAACATGTTTAACGATGGCGTTTGGTAATTATATTATGTTGGTTGTAGTGGTTTAATTATTTATCGAATACGATTTATTGTAAGCTAATTGCATTATTCTGCAGCTTATTTATATAAAATATATTATTTCCATAAAGATAATTATCAAAAGCAGCATGTTTAAAACCACATCTACTCATTAACTGTCGATTTTTATAGTCTGAAAATGACACAAAACTAAATGAATTGGACCTTTTATAGTTTTGAAATTACACAACAGAAAAACTGACTCAACAGTGAAATGGCTAAAGCCTCACGTATAGACGTGCGAAATTCTCTCGTTATCTGTTTCATGTTTATCGTATTACATCGTACATTTTTCATGTGGTCCGTTGGGAAAGGCTCGTAGCGCGGTTAGATTTCGGTAACCCGGTAGGCTCCTTGGATTTCCGAGTGAAGACGTGAATGAAGTAAAATTTATTGCCTGTGATATTAGAAGGGTAAGAGGTAGAATTAATGAACGAAAGGAAGGAGGAAGGAAGGTAAATGTATGTTTTCTTAGTTTCAATTTAGAATATAATTGAAAAATATACTGATGTTGGTAGTAAAACTACGGTACTAGAGTATATAGAGTATATTTATTTTATTTAATTTTATTTTCTTCGGAAAACGTACAGTGATAAAATACTTAATAATTAGTTTATACTTATAGCTAATCACCATTTAGACGTTTTCGCATATTGAGTCCTTTAAGTGTATAAATAAATTTAGTTATATTAGTTTTACGTGTAAATATTATTGAGTAACATTTTGTGACGTTGATATCAAGTTTATTTAGACAACAATATTCTTCAAACCTACTGAGATCCTGCTGTAAAAGATGACAGTCCTGGGTGTTATTTATTTGCCTGTAAATTTTCATGTCATCAGCATACAGCAAAAAGTTTGAGTGTTGAAAACCGGATTTAATGTCGTTGACAAAAAAGTTAAACAACAGTGGCCCCCATATCGAGCCTTGAGGCACCCCTGAAGGTATAAAATTCCATGTCGAACAGTAACCATTACGTACGATAGCTTAAGATCTATTTTCAATGTAAGAAGTAAACCATCTAAACAGGTTGCCATGGATTCCAGCACCAAAAAGCTTTTGTAAAAGTATTCTATGGACAATTTTAACAAACGCTTTACTGTAATCTGTGAAAATAGCGTCTACTTGGCCCCCAGCATCCATGTTTGAAGTTGTAAAGTCTATAAATGTTAATAGGTTAGTCGTTGTTGAGCGATTTCTGAGAAAATCATGTTGTTCTTAAATGAAAGATGATGAGAGGCTATTATAAACTTGGGTGTAAACTATTCGTTCGAAGATTTTAGCAAAAATACATAACTTGGATAAAGGCCTGTAAGTTTTTACATTATTTCTGCTTCCGCTTTTATATGGGATAAATATTCCTTAATTGAACGCTTTTCTGCAATAGTCTTTTTGAAAATACTAGCTTCCGCACGCGTAGTATGTCAATACTAGCTTCCGCACGCGTAGTATGTCAATACTAGCTTCCGCACGCGTAGTATGTCAATATAATGAAGCAAACGTTTATAACCAGGTAATAATCGTTAAAACCGTTACGCCGTTATTGGGAAACATAAACATCCCAATTTTTGCATCACTCTATCACACTAATATTATTAATGTGAAAGTTTGGATGTTTGTTTATTTATTTATTTGTTTGTTACTCAATCACGTCTAGATCTGGGTCTAAGTCAAGTCAAGTCACGTCATGTCACGTCACGTCACGTCACGTCACGTCACGTCACGTCACGTCACGTCACGTCACGTCACGTCACGTCACATCACGTCACGTCACGTCACGTCACGTCACGTCACGTCACGTCTCGTCAAGTCAAGTTAAGTTACGTTAAGTAAAGTTACGTTAAGTAAAGTTACGTTAAGTAAAGTTACGTTAAGTAAAGTTACGTTAAGTAAAGTTACGGTAAGTAACGTTACGTTAAGTAAAGTTACGTTAAGTAAAGTTACGTTAAGTAAAGTTACGTTAAGTAAAGTTACGTTAAGTAAAGTTACGTTAAGTAAAGTTACGTTAAGTAAAGTTAAGTTAAGCTAAGCTAAGCTAAGCTAAGCAAAGCAAGATACCTACACCACCCCCAAATCGTACAGGCCTATCGGGCTCCTCTCATTGCTAGGGAAAATCTTCAAAAAGATGCTAGTCAACCGAATCAAGTTCCACCTAGTGCCGAGGATAAGTCCTCGCCAGTACGGATTCATGCCCCAGAAGAGCACGGAGGACTCCCTCTATAGTATGATAAAACACATAAACACAAAGCTCGACTAGAAAAGGATACTGACACTATATATAGTGTCGTTAGATATAGAGGGTGCCTTCGACAGCGCAGTGTGGCCGGCCATCATAGTCCGACTGGTGGAGGAAAAGTGTCCGGTCAACTTGAGATGGGTGATAGATAGCTATCTCCGTAACCGAAGAGTCAAGGTCCGATACTCCGGGGAGGAGTACATAAAGCGTACAGAAAAAGGGTGCGTGCAAGGGTCAATTGGAGGCCCGATCCTGTGGAATTTGCTCCTGGATTATGCTATGATATTTATATTTTTACAGAAAATATTTTTAAATATTTAAATAATATTCGGAAAACTTCGCAATATCTTCTCGTCCAAAATTCCCCAGAGCCTGAAGACCAAAGTCTTCAACCAGTGTGTGTTGCCAGTGATAACCTATGGCACTGAAACGTGGTCCTTTACTCATAGCCTCATCACCAAGCTCAAGGTCGCTCAACGAGCTATGGATAGGGCTATGCTCGGGGTTTCCAAATGAGGAAATCTGCAGAAGAACTAAAGTTGCCGACATAGCTCTCAAAATTAGCAAGTTGAAGTGGCAATGGGCAGGCCACATCGTTCTTAGAACCGATAACCGTTGGGGAAGAAAGGTTCTCGAGTAGAGACCACGGACTGGAAGACGCAGCGTAGGCCGGCCACTCACAAGGTGGACCGACGATCTAGTAAGAATCGCGAGGAGCCGTTGGGCGCAAACGGCTACCAACCGCTCGTTGTGGCGATCTAAGGGGGAGGCCTATGTTCAGCAGTGGACGTCTGCCGGCTGATGATGATGATTAAATAATATACAATAAGCTGAAGCTCACCAACACGACAAGCCTTATAAAAATGTCACGGCCATACATGATGCCCATTAACCCAAACAGCTTTAGATGATGACCGAACTCGTTACTTTAAAAATACAATGCTATAAACTGAACTCCACCGTGAAATGGAATTAGCTTGATATTTTGAAAAGTAGGTTTAAGCCTGCAAAAACCGTAAAATATCCCACAATTCGTTCATTGTATCATTATCATCATATTATCATTTTTAGTACAGGTCAACTCACGGCCAGTTAAAGACCTTTCTTTGTTTATTGGTCTTGTGCTAATTTAAACAACGGCCTTAAAAATGTCGTTAATCCATCTTCCCAGAGTCTACTTCTATCAAAAATAAAGTATAATATGTAGAAAAATTACATTAAGTAATTTTTAATTGATCTATGATCACTAAAATAATTTGATTGGACCTGTTTGATATTTGTCGTGTACGAACCGCTGAGACCTAAGCTCATTTTACATTTGTTTGTTTATTGTTTATCTGGTTAAAAATCTGGTTATGTAATAGTTCAATGATGTCTTAAAACATATACTTGTTTTGCCCAGACACCAGGTTCTCGATAACGTGAGTTCTGGTCAAGAGTATGTTAATCTTAAAAATAGGCATTAATTTTAATATTTGATGGTCTAATCTAATCATCCTTCCTCTTTCGCTCAAGCGAAAGTTGATGGACGTATGCATCCTCTCCGTTCTAACTTGACTAACATCCAAAAGTATAAACTCTAGGTTTGCCAACGTGCGATGGAGCGCAGCATTCTCGAATTCAAGCGTATTGACCGCATATTCAACACCGAGCTGTGCTCTCAAACACAAATCGTAGATGTAGCTACGAAAGCCGTCAAACTTAAATGGGACTGGACTGGTCATTTATGCCGTCGTGGCCGTCGTGAAGAAGAGATGGAGGGTTGAGCTCACTAATTTCTGAACGGACTGGACCATCTTAGCGCCTGATAGAAGTGTCTGGAAAGAATGGGGGGAGGCCTTTGCCCAGCAGTGAGACACAGTGGGCTAAATAATAACAAATAATAATCTAATTAACAGAGACAAGTGGAAAGAGAGAAAGAAGACCTTTCACCTGCTGGCTTGCTATGGGACACAACAGGCTTCTAATAATCCTACTAATATTATAAACTCGAAAGTTAGTATTTAAGGATGTTTGTTACTCTTTCACGCCGGAACGGCTGAACTTATTGCAATGAAATTTGTTATGTACGTAGATCATAACCTGTATTAACACATAGGCTACTTTTTATTGGCAAACCACGCGTTCGAAGCCGCTGGCAACAGCTAGTAATAATATAATCTAAAGGCATGCGATCACACACATGCACGCGGACAACAACAAACCGTCAGGTGAGGTTATATAAATATTATAAGTTATAAACTGCTAAATAAAGTTCTCTACTAAAGGTAGAATCCACCATTGACGTTCTTGCGTGGCCTGCGATGCTCCCAGAAAGTTTTTAATCAGATTTCATAACTAATGAGGTGTCTACAGTGGGCTTTTCGGTGGAAGGTTTTCACTCGTGAACCTTTTCTGTCCCTTTATGACCATCACTGTGGACCCTGTGTAATTTAATTTTAATTTATATTTTTTGTACATGCATAACGTTAATTATCTTCAGTATCAACGAGTCTGGTTAGGAACGCTCCAAAGCACCCGGTTGTTTGGTACAGGACAGAACCAGTTCAATTTTATTTTATTGAATGTGCTCCTTTTTGCAGACCGTTTGCGAAATGAAATTGAAACGAGGTTCAGGTAAGTATGGGAAACGTGTCTGATTCTGTATGTATTATTTTCTACTTTACTCGTGGATATCTAATTTGATATGTGTCAAAATTCTACCAACGAATAACAGAACCAAATTGTACAGCATTCTAATATCGTCTTACCGAAATATTGACCCAGGATTAAACGAGTGTATTTTTTCAATATAAATTGAGATTTGGTGCTTATTAAATAAACGCATTTTTATTGTGTATAGATATCGCAGGCATTTTGCGTGAATCCGCCGGTTACATACGGCGTCGTCAGCGTCAAAAACCCTCGCTGTTATGTAATATGCCGAAGGCAAAATGACAACTCGTTCAATTGTTATACTTTCAAGATTGGTAACGTTTTGGGGTGACCATGAAAAAAACACAGTTTGGACAAATCAGACTTTATTTTAACAAATATATATATATTATATATTTTAACGTAGCGGCAGCAGACACATCATATGGAAGTAGGTTGTTAGGTTGTTTTTAAAAAATATAAAATAATTATGTATTATTGACCTATAATACTGTGCCCCCTGCACAGTATTATTGGTCAATAATACATAATTATTTCTCCGAAAACCAGATTCTATGAATGAAGATTTTTAAGGCACTAAAAAAAATGTTATTATTAGGTGCCGGATAATCTCAAAAATCTTCTCATTTAAATCGTCAATCAAATGTTTAGGTTTAATATGTAATGACACGGCAATATATATTTTTCGAGCGTTTCTAAACTGACGACGTCCTATGTAAACGGCGGATTCACAAAAAATGCCTGCGATATGGATAACATAATAATTATTTGGAATAATGGTGGCTGATTTTATGACTTCTTGTATAAAAGTTCTTATGAATAATGATAGACGTTATTGTTGGCTGCATTGTACTATAATGTTGATCTCTTAGCATATATACTCGCCGTCTTAGGTAGGTAGGGATAATTGGTTGGGCAGGCAACTTGTGTTCATCATATCAGCCGTAGGACGTCCACTGCTGGACAAAGGCCTCCCTCATTGATCTCCAGGAACTGCGGTTGGAAGCGGCCTGCATCCAACGCCGACCTGCGGTTCTTACCAAGTCGTCTGCCCATCTTGTGGGTGGACGTCCTACGCTGCGCTTGCCGGTCCGTGGCCTCCACTCGAGAACCTTTCGGCCCCGAACAAGCCGGGTTCCGTAAAGGCTACAGTACCATAGACCACATACATACGCTGCGGCAAGTCATACAGAAGACCGAAGAGTATAACTTGCCGCTATGTCTCGCGTTTGTGGACTATGAGAAAGCCTTCGATTCGATTGAAACATGGGCAGTGCTTGAGTCTCTCCAACGATGCCGTATTGACTATCGGTACATCGAAGTGTTGAAGTGTTTGTATAAAAACGCCACTATGTCAGTCCGAGTACACGAACAGAGCTCGAAGGCGATTCCCTTAAAAAGAGGCGTAAGACAGGGAGATGTCATTTCTCCGAAACTGTTTACGACCGCATTGGAAGATGCCTTCAAGCTTCTGGAATGGAAAGGACTGGGCATCAATATTAACGGCGAATACATCACTCACCTTCGGTTTGCCGACGATATTGTGGTCATGGCAAAGTCGATGGAAGAGCTCAGCACGATGCTCGAAGGCCTCAATCGAGTCTCCCAACGGGTAGGACTTAAAATGAACATGGACAAGACGAAAATCATGTCGAATGTCCATGTCGTCCCTGCTCCAGTTATGGTTGAGAACTCGGCTCTTGAAGTTGTCGACGCGTATGTATACCTAGGACAAACAGTCCAATTAGGTAGGTCCAACTTCGAGAAAGAGGTCAATCGTCGAATCCAACTCGGATGGGCAGCATTTGGGAAACTTCGCAACGTATTTTCGTCCAACATACCTCAGTGCCTTAAGACGAAAGTCTTCAATCAGTGTGTGTTACCAGTGATGACATATGTAACCGAGACGTGGTCCTTCACTATTGGCATTATGAATAAGCTCAGAGTCGCTCAACGAGCTATGGAGAAGGCTATGCTCGGGGTTTCGCTACGGGATCGAATCAGAAATGAGGAGATACGTAGGAGAACACAAGTCACCGACATAGCCCGACGGATTAGCACGTTGAAGTGGCAATGGGCAGGCCATATATAGCGCAGAACTTGTGTTATTCTTAGATAAATTATTATTTTTGTTATTTTTTTTAAAGTAAGGCACTTTAACTGATGTCCGTGACGTCAATGCAGTTTGATGGTCATTCTCCTTTTTCGGGACACGGCTTATAGTGACTGGGTACGTATCTTTTATTTAACTTATATTTTATTGTTTATGTGGACGTGTTTTTAATTGTCTGTCTTTAACTATCCACTGTATGTAGTTTCTGTGTGTGTTTGTTACTTGTGTCAAAATAAACGTCTATATCTATCTATCTTTAGTGTAGTACTTGCTGTTGTAAAAGAGCGGTTTTTTTAGACACTTGTTATACACAATTTTTTTTGGATAGCTGATTAATGATCGATTTTTTAATACCTCTGGTAAAATGTGTCTCCATAAAACTAATATGCACTCTTTAAATAATATAATTCAAATCAAATCAAATCAAATTATTCATTTCTTTGTTTGATACAACATGGTTATAATACATAAATAATAAATAATATTGCTGGACATTTCACACAGCGCTATCTAGCCCCAAACTAAGCAGAGCTTGTATTATGGGAACCAGATAACTGATAGAATACTTATATACTTTTTTTGTAAATACATACTTATAATATATAGAGAAACAACCAGATCTAGAACAAATATCTGTAGATCATGCAAATATTTGTTCCGCGGTGGGAATCGAACCCGCTACCTCCTGCGTCTCAGCCGGCTATTTGCCCACTGCGCCACGGAGGTCGTCAAGCAAGATAATCTTTTCTCAAATCAATGTTTTGTTTCGAGTTACTTGCTTACATTACTAAGAGGTTACATTCGAAACTGAATAAAGTGCCTACTCGGTATTTTTAACGTAACTTCTCTGATTACGTATTTGGGTTTTGCTTGAAATTATCCTTAATGTTACCTGGTAGGTTAACATTACGTCTTATTTCGAATCAATTGCTGCAGTAAACGGGAACGATTTATCTAATTTTCACGAATACGCGAACCATATTTTAGTGTAAAAATTTTAACTTCAACATTTGTTTTCTAAAAATATAACGTTTTATAATTTCACTTCCAATGAAACCGTTTGTATTAATTTTAATAAACTTTTCGAATCATTATCGTCACTAAGACTCCAATACACTTTTAATCACAAACAAGTCTTTATCCGGCAATTATAGGGAACAGACAGCACATTGATTAACCTAATCCCCAATTATCTGTGGATATATACTAGCTGATCCGCCCGCAGCTTCGCACGCTTGAAATTTCCCGTTCATGTTGGAACTTCGGGATAAAAACTATATAAAACACTCTTGTCACAGTACTTTTTCTCTCAGGTCATCGGAAAACTTATCCCTCAAAACACGCGTACACTCTAGTTACTTCTACGAGAAATTATTCACTGTCGAAGCAGTGCGCCTGTGGAATGCTTTGCCTGTGGAAATTAGACGGGCTCCTTCACAGCATTCTTTTAAGTTGGGATTACAGCAGCATAACCTAAATGTCTATCTTTCTTTTCAGTTGAGTTACCTATTTATTTATTTATCATCTATTTTAATTTTATTGTCCTCGTTTTATTAAATTTGCAGGAACATTGATTTAGCTAGGTTATTAATTTGGTATATAGTAGTCTATCTTTAGGTGTTTATTTATGTATTAGGATTATAAGTATTTCTTACATTTGTAAATATAGGTACTCTGTACACCGCTGCCCATTACTGCTTCTCTCTTTACTTTCCATCCAAAGGTTGTCTGGAAGAAATCGCTTTCAGCGATAAGGCCGCCCATTGTACTATATTTAACATAAATTCGTTTTATTTAAGTATTCCTGGTGTACAATAAAGAGTTATTCTATTCTATTCTTTTCAAAGTAACGCGACACTTCATTAACATTTGACATTACTAAATTCGGAGAGGATCCAAAGGTCGTCTGGAAGAGTTCGCTTTAAAGCGACAAGACCGCCCATTATACTAATTGCTTTGTGTGTTCTAGTGTGTCTGTAATTTTTATTTTTTAATATGTACAACAAAGTGTTTTCATTTATTCATTCATTATTTATTCATTTGTACATGAACTTCACGTCAATGAACGACGGTTAAATTATATGGATATTGTTCATACAAAAATACTAAAATCGTGATTTAAAATAAGGGGGGGGGGGGGGGGGGGGGGGTAGAAGGCTGAAAAAAACTTTACTACCTTTTCTCATACCTACGAAATACACTTAAAAAAATCATTAAAATCGGTCAACCCGTTTCGGAGGAGTGCGACCACAAAAACCGTGACTCGATATATTTATGTATTAGAAATATGTATGTAAATTGACAATATTTTATTTGACACTACATGACATACACAGGAAATACAATTACAGATGGTGGGACACCTTGTACGTTCTACGTATGTATTTACATATATATGTATGTATATAAAAAAAGTATAATGTTTATATCAGTTATCTGGTTCCCACAGTACAAGCTCAGCTTAGTTTGGGGTTGTATAGCGCTGTGCGAAATGTCCAGCAATATTTATTATTTCATTTTTATTTTTTTATTCCGTTTCCGTAGTAACATGAGAAAAACCTTTCAACTACTTAGTGTTACTTAGTACTTTGCCAGTTCGTAATTATTAGAGCAGTGCTTTCACCGAACAATTGTTTTAAAACAGCACACAAAGTGTTGTAGTCAAAACAACACTGTCTTTAGAGAGGCAAAGTTTGTCTGACTAAACGTCCCATCTTGCTAATGCAGGGCAAGATTACCGGTACAGCTAAATAGAGAATAGCTACATGATTTCATTTTAGAAATTGCACCAAGCAGTATAAAAATCATAATTTTTTTTAACATTTTAAATTGCATAATTGAAGTAAAACTTTTTTACGTACGCTTGACTTGAGGAATAATCTCGTGAATGCGTTACGATAAGTGCAAACGGAAGTTGAGAGGGAGATATAAGTTAGTAAAGATAGAAAGAGTGAGAGTTACGTTTCGTATATTTTTAAACGTTAATGGGCGCGTGCGAGTTGCGTCTGTCCAGAATGAACATAGACTGATCGACCTACAGACGCGTGGACAGTTTTGTAAATTAATATTTTGGAAAAGAAGTTTTACTTTAGTCGTGTGGTCTAAAGCAGATGTAAAAAAACACTGTGCAATTACTTGAAGTAGATATAGTTACAAAAAAACATTTTCAGGGAGCTAGCCCTAACTTTACGAAATCACATTTACTGTTTCCCAAAAAATATAATGTTAGCAAAACGTGGTTAGTAAGATGGGAGGGTATTAGTATTTTAAAACAATATTAGTGTTGCCAGTTTGACTTCTTCAATAATTAAATTATCTGACTAACATTTGTCTGACTTATGGCGGGCTCCTATATCCCTCGGTAACCAGCTACGACTCGTTTCTCCTTGAAAACCTGTCAACTAGTGTCAAGTTTGACACTAGTTTTACACTTTTTCAAGCAGATACGAGGAGTATTCGGTTACCAACGGATATAGGAACCCGCCATTAGTGGGCAGAAATGAAAAGTATACCTCAAAAGAGTGATAAAATACGACAAGCGACAAATGAATAGAATAGAATAATCATTTATTTGGCACATACAAAATGACACATGAAATAATTTAAAGGAACAGTAGATACAATTGAATCCAATAAAACAAGTTCGATTCATGTGTCTGCGTACCAAAATGGCGTTCAGCTCAGCATAATGTTGGATGTTAAGCACCCAACGCTGATTTTCAGCTGAAACGTAAAAAAAAATTTAATAAAAAATGCGTAAAGTTGTCTGTTTTCTCCATGTCTGCAAAATATATCATCCATTTCTGATGCAACTTCGGCCCGTTCTCGTTTTGCAATATTAGTAGGATTAGGTGTACGCGAGCCGAGGACTGGTGATTGGGCTACATATTGTATTTTTATAGAACTGCACCAGATGTGTTCTAGTAAGCTGTGTCACTGGGTGCAAAGGGGAAATGTCGTGTTGTGTGACTATTCACTTTGTGCTGCACTCTGTTATCTGGAAATGGTCTAAAAAGGACGGCTCACGAGATGGAACTTTGTCAGTCTTTAACTTTTATGACGGATTGCCATGATACTACTGCTATTATTAAAAAAAATAAGAAAATAAAGATTATTCACTGTTTGATTATTTCACAATTTTACGTATTAATAATGTTTGTGCAGACTCCTTTTAAGTCTAATCTTCCATTACTCACTCTAAGATATCAATCACTCATCTCCTTCATCATCCTTCATCATTAAACTTGTAGACACACAAGCTGACGGGCCTCCTGATGTTATGTGGTCATCACCGGCCTATAAACTCCTGCAGCACTCGTGGTACTGCAGTCGCGTTGCCTAGCACTTAATACCGTATATACACATCACATTTTAATTTATCAAGACAGCTTGAAGGCGTTCGTTTTGAAGCCCACCGAAAAAACCTGCGGAGATCATTCTACATCTTGCAGGTGGGTGGAAGAAACGAGCGGGTGAAATGCACCGTGTGAGACTTCCACGCATCTACAATATGTGGGTGAGCTCGTTGCCGGTCGCGAGAGGTTCGATGGTAGAACTGGAAAGCATGGATTAAATTGAACAGCTCATCAGAACATTCGCCGCTATATATTTTAAAGAAAACGCTGAGCGCCCCGATGTCACGGCGCAGACTCAGCGGCTCCAGATCCTTAGTTACTACTGGGTCGTCGACGATACGAACGGCTCTGCGCTGCTAGGAGTCTAGGGTCTACAGTCTTGTCTAGGGTTGTCTGGAAGAGATTGCTTTATAAAGCGATAAGACTGACCTTTATGCATTTTATTTGTTTATGAATAAATTGTATAAAGGCGGGATAATTTCTTAGTCAAACGTTATATACAGTGATAAAATATTTAGTTTTTTAGCTCATCTTTATTGGTTCTATATTTAATTAGGCTTTTTTTTAAATACTATCCTATCCTATCCGTATCCTAAAATAACGGCAGATAACTTCAACTAGAAATCTGTGTAAAGTCAGCTTTCAGTGGAACCGGTTAAAAGGATACAAACAATGGAGAACGAAAGATGGAGTGAAAAACCTTTGTCTAGCTCAGTATTCGGTATCTGACGATGATGTAGGCCTGACCGGCTGAACCCAAAATGTATAAAAAATTTCTTTGAACCTAGCCTTATCTATACGTACATCAATCACCATAATCATCGATTGAAAAGCTCTCAAACACAGACAGGCAACGAACGTAACAAGGGTTATATTTAACAGGGAAGGGATAAGGCCATTTCAACGCAAGCTTTCCACTTCCAATGAAAGAAATCCAATTTTCCAACCCTTTGCATTTCAAGTCAAGTATTTTAATTGATCAAGTCAGGTAATGAAATTCAAGCTTGATTGCTATTGACAAATCTATTTAAATTGGCTCTGTGGATTGCTTAGCAAAATGTAGCAAGTAACTTTTTAACAAAAATATGACCGACTTAAGATAACAGAAAAAACAAACTACTAAACCGATTTCGATGAAATTTCTATGGGACTAATCTGAAAGTATATTTTTTCAAATAATAAAATTATTTCACAAATCGGTTCATAAATGACGGAGCTATGAGGTAAGAAACATAAAAAAAACAGTCAAATTGAGAACCTCCTCCTTTTTTGAAGTCGGTTTAAAAGCAAAAATACTTGACTTGTGTGTTTTAGAAATATTTTTTTCACAACTAAATAATTTCCTACTGTTAGGAATATAACAAAACTTCCTCTTTACATATGTCTCGGTCTTGTACCAAGTCCTGCCAATTTCTTTAAAAAACGTCCAAGTAATCGTACCAGTGTTTCTTCAACCTATTTCAGTATAGTTTTTCAATCATGGTGATCCATATTGTCGTGATCTTGGCCCAACTATCAAGTTGCTTACGGGAAATTAGTATAGTCACCAAAATTCATAATTTTTGATAATAATCAGAATCGCCTTAGCACACCTTCGTTGAATATCTACCATATACCAAAAATTAGTGAGCATTGAATAAAAAAAATTAATAATACCTATTTGTTTACAGCCAAAAACTTGCCAATAAGATTAGGTATGATGAGGATAATTGTTGTAATTTACCTAAGATGCCTGGTATAATAGCAATATACATTTTATACAGTTTGAGGCAGAAGACACTACCTACGATCACAATTAAGCAGCGGCCTTCACGCTAGGCAAGCCTGTATCGTGAAGACCATTGCACAATACATTATTCAAACGTTGGCAAATTACTCCTCTGGTTATTGCAGTACTGTCGCATTCAACTATGACAGGAGCCAATTGAATTAATTGTGTAATAACAAAGCTAAGATCAAATTCAAACGCCAGACATCTTTAGCTGATTCTATTGAATTCGAACTTTGGTTAGTATTATTGGATCACAAAGGTAATTCACAACATTTCTAGAATATTTTTATCCCATCAAAAACATAAATGTCAAATGAGAGCCAAGTTCAATATTATATTAAATGCCTTGATGGTTGACTTCAACAACACTAGAAGTGAGATCTAAATGAGTGCCAAGTTTGTTTGTTTGTTTTAACTCTTTATTACACAAAAAGAAAAATGTACAAATAGAGGACTTAATGCTAAAAACATTTTCTACCAGTTAACCATGACAGGTATAAAACTTGTTTTGTGGGTTGGTTGGCGTGCTTAACTTAGGTAAGTACTAACAAATAAACCAAATAGTAAAATAAATAAGTTCAATGGTCAGTCCTGAAATTTATTTATAACAACATAAACTATTTTATAACAACTTAAATATAATTTCTTCTTATAACCACAGACCAACATAATTTAAATAGACTGACAGTCTTAAACAAGTTAGTGTAACTCGATATTTGATTACCTGCTAGGACGCGAGATGTCGCTAAGAGTTACAAATCGTCAAATATATGCCAACCTTTAGCTTACTACCGCTCATAATGGTACGAAGAAAAATAGATGGCGCTATTTCCAATTACACGTGCGCGATAATATTATTGCGACGTTGTGACCTTTCCGTTGTGCGAGGTTGCCGCTCTTCAGTTTCGTTAAAACTTTAGTCTCTAGCAATTTTTAGAGATTTGCGCACATTTTCTCAGAATTGCCAGAACATGAAAGTTTCCGTCAAAATAGGGATTTTTTTAGGAAAGGAAAGGATAGATATCTTTTATTCATTACATACGTCTATGATCGTACCATTATCACTTAAATGCGGAAATACCTACATATTTGTAAAACAAGAATACATATTTATAGTGATGTACAGATAAGTAGAACACTTTTTGAAAGAAAATAAAATTAATTTGTAAGTACTCGGCAAATGCATACCTACTACAAGATAATACGTTCTATTAATTTGAACTGGAAACAACTACTAAAATAATGAACTCAATACGTACACAATATGTACATACATTATGTACAACAAAATATCGACTTACTAGTCGCGACTTTTGAAAAGTGAGGTTTGGCAACACAGCATGTAACAAAAAAGGTACAAAAAGCGTGACTTTGCTTGCTTCTCTGCTGTCAATGTCAGTCAGTTCACGGTTCTCTTTCGTTCCCTTTGTTTCGGACTTTGTGTTAATTTTGTATTAAACGCCATCTAGGTAAAAACGATGTGCTACCTTCCCACGCCATCTGTGATTAAGCATATGAAAGTGGTAAATCTTCAGTATAAAATAAAATCCTTAATTCTTATTTTTTGGACAATATTACTTATTCTAAAAAATATTGAAATATTTTGGTGTGTTTTAGTGGAAGTTTATTTTTATTTGTTGGGCGCAATGGCCGCTATGAAAGTTTCCAGGCTATGAGACAGCGCCACCTACAAATAATAAGGGATTTTGAGCTTTTTGCGGGTTACGATTTCTTATATGGACATTGACAGTCTATTGATATTACTAGTCTCTGTTATAACTAAGGATTATATATTGAAGCCTAAAGTCTAAACTAAAATTGGTTGATGATAGAAAATAACACAAAAAGACAATTATACCCCGTATTCGTAGGAAAATACAAATGATTAACAAAAACCATTTGGTATTCATTTTTTATGAATAAGTATCTACTAATCATTTTTGTACAAAAAGTAATGATATCCCATCAAAAACCATTACAGGCAGTATAAGTAAGTGTTCCTAATAGAATCAATTGATTGAAAAATCATAATTCAATTATAAAAAGTTTACTAGTTTTTGATTTATTCCTTTGTATTCACCCAACTAGCTATCTGGATGCCAAATTTGAACTTTCTAGGTCATCTGTAACTGGGATAGAGTTTTGATGTATCTATAGGTCAGTCAGTCAGTGAAAGAAATGTCGATTTTTGGACGTTAATATCTAAATAACCATTTGAGGTGTGTTTATGAAGTTTGGAGCACATATGTATCTCGTAAGTTTCAATATAAGAGCCAAATTTGACATATTTGTGTGAAATAGTTTTTAAATTATAAGGTGGTCAAAAGTGGCCCCAAATGGTTCGTGTAACACCACACACGATGCTGCTGGCCAGTTATGTTAGCTTGAATTTGGATTGACACGCTACTAAGAAGCCTAAATGTACAGTGCATCCTATTTATGTCTAAAACCCTAAAAAATTGTAAAAACAAGATAAATATAAAAAAATCAAGATTTATAAGAATGATATTAGTATTTTTTTTGAGCTAGTGGCCAACGCTGGAGGCGAGGTTTTTAATCCGCTCCAATGCCTCCGATATAGCTTGACTGATATACGGACTTGAATGAATGAATAAATTAAAATACTTTGTTCTAAAAATACACCCAATTGTTTTGAGTCAATATTATAATAAAAAATATATTTAGCTGAGCGGTATCAGTGATGAATAAAATGGCAATTAAAACGAAAATCTCTTTTATAATTTACCCTAATTTCTTCCATATTAAGGCTCATATGTACGGGAATTTCCTTACCAAAAAGATTAATTTTCTCCTTAGCGAAACCTTTGCTAGTTCAGGAATGCCCAACTTGAATTGTTCCTGTCAGTTTGACTAATGTATCCAATATAACATTCTCTACACGCTTCATCAAGACTGTTTTAAGACTAGCGAAGAAAGGCATGTTTAGAATTCTTTACCAAAATGGATATAGCTCTTTACAATTCATCATGTTGGTAGTAGTAACGTTAACATTGACGTGGATATTAATTTTTATTATTTCTTATAACGGGAATCGATCGTAACGTTGGCTGTGTGTTGTAACAGAGCTAGTACTTTTCTTTACAAGTAACTAACTCTTCTTGCATAAGTATATCTAAATCAATATATTTTAAAAAGTTACCCATATTTATTTATAAATATAACCATTTACCTTCATAACCTTAGGATTCGTAAGTAAGATAGGTACATACGTCATATATTTATAATATTATTTTAGAAAAGAAAAGCATGTTTATAAAAATTTTATTTACATTTTAATAAACTGTACACACCTCTTATTTACTCACTTTTTGATTTTTTTTATTTTACTTCGTAGCTGCTGCACTACCTTTACCTGGGTTTCAGCTGAAAATCAGCGTTGGGTGCTTAACATCCAACATTATGCTGAGCTGAACGCCATTTTGTTACACTGTCATTTTGTGTGTACTAAATAAATGATTATTCTATTCTATTCCCGGCTAGACTCCACACGTAGCTTTTAAACTACTGCGGGTGTATGCACAGCATCTAACCAAAGCATCGCAATCGCATGAATGGTATAGGAACGCATAAGGTACAAATAAAGAAACATTTAACTTAATATATACTTAAAATCATATCAGATATATGACATCTACTGCTAATCATAGGCCACCTTCATAAATCTCCAGACTGACTGATCTTTTGTGGCCTGCAACCAACGGCTCTTTTATCAGGTCGCCTTTCCATCTAGTAGCCGTCCTACGCTGCGTCTTCACTGGAAAGAAGGCAAAATGGTTCTAGAGTGGAGACCTCGTACTGGCGTGGTTTCTAGAACCTTTCTGCCCCAACGGCGGTCAGTTCTTCGAGCTGTGTGCCGCGCCCACTGCCTCTGGGCGATGTCAGTGATTTCAGTTTCTCTACGAATCTCCTCATTTTTGATTAATTTCGTAGCGAAATACCAAGCATAGCCCTCTCCATAGCATAGCACACCTTAAGCTTTATTATCAGGCCTATAGTACTCATATACTTACTGTTTGTAAAATTATTAATATTGTTCGCTTCTTCAATTAATCTGTGGATGATGTCGTGAGTCATGCATTTATTCATGTTACTATTAGCACTATGTTCTATTCCCAAATAAATAAAATAAAATAGTGAAAGACCACATGTCTATGCCATTTGTCACCACTGGTAACACACACGGATCAGAGACTTATTTTAAGACACTTAGTTGTTTTGACATCTCGAAGTTTCCCGAAGGCTGCCCAGCCGAATTGAATTCGTCGATTAACCTCTCTCTCAAAGCTGAACCTACCTAAGTGGACTACTTATCCTAGGTAGACACACTCGTCAACAACTTCGACATTAGAGTTGCCAATTGATATCGGAGTGGGGTGGGCCACATGAACATAAGTTTGTTCGTGTGCATTTTCATTTTAGGGCCTACCTGTTGGAAAACTCTATCGAGATCATCGAGCATCTTGCATAGGTCTTCCAGCAATTCTACTATATATATGTATAGATGCTAACAAGTAACAGGCTCACTAAATTTTTATGTATCTCTGAGGATATTTGTTAGGATACCTATTATGTCTGCTACGAGTTAGACCCGTAAGAAGCAAGTCCAAATGTTTCTAAAGTGGGTGGTAGACGTACGAACTTAAAGTACGCGGTTTATAAGATCGCGAACTTACTCGGCTCGACGTTAGTGACACACGTGAAGCTTACTCACTCTGTATTGCAATGTCGTCGACAGAAGAAGCATTGTTTTATTTAGGAATTATATCGTTTTACATTTTAAAAGCCTGAAGCTTCATATTTTTTTATCTGTAATCGTTGCTTATAATTTTTCAAAGACAAGGGTTATTTCGGAAAGCTTCTATAAATTCGGTGTTTATGCGAATAAGTTCGGAAATCACTCATTTTGAGAACTTTCTGAATGAAAATTAACAAAAATTGCTAAAATCTCTAAACACGACAAGCGTGCGCGTCCACGAACTAGCGAAATAAAATGGCGGCTCGCGGCTCGCAGTGATGCCATACGTACGAGCCAAGACGAGCTAAGAGCACTAGTTCCAACCGGTTGGATCGCCGACGATTTTGCGCGGCGGTTTTAAAGTACGCGTACTTACGGTGACACACAAGGGAAAAAGGTCGCCGAGCGTACTTGCTCGTACGTCTATCACCCACTTAACAGTTAAAGTTTTTTGAATTATCATTTTACAAACAATATTGTTCTAGAAGAATCGTGTGAAATTGGCTCAAAAATTATAACAGATAATAATGTTTTCACTGAAAAAATATGTCATCGCGTGTATCTCCAAAATGATTTAACTTTTACGCCTTAATTTAATACGCACAGTTTATTTCCCGCTGTTTTCTTATTTCAAAGGAAACACAGTAAAGTTGACCTTTGCGAGACCAAACCCATTTCTACAAAGTCAAACACTTTGTGAAATTTATCCACATTCGGAATAAATGAATGGTGAAAGTTTAAACTGTATTCTAGTTTGTCGAGAGCCTAATATTTACATTATTTGCTCAATTATAGCGATTTTTTACAGAAATATTAAACAATAAACTTGTTATACACACACTAAATAATAAAACATAAAATCAATTTGAAACTCAGACCAGAACTATTAACGGGCTCAATTTTTATATAGAACGATCACATAATACGAATTAGAAAAAAAAATTCAATCTTTCTATAGTTATCAAAACTGACCTAAAACACAACACAAGACACTAGCCTTCTGATTAGGAAATATAAAATAAAACCAGGTATTTTTAAACCCACTGCTGACGTGAACCGAAATGCATTTTAACCAACTAAAACACATGCTTTATTATTTTAGTCCGTTTATTTATCTACTAGCCAGACTTTTCTTTCAAAGGTTGAAACATTTTACGAGTCTTATCATGTGTGTTATCGTCATTTCTACATTTCCTCCATAATTTATTACCTCGTTTATTTCAGCAGGCAACGTGTAAATATTGTTTATTACAATTTCCGGCTTTGAAACTGTTTTGTCACGCAAGATTCATATTATATTAAACTAGTGGTTCGCCCCGACCTGAAATCTCGCGAGTCTCCCAAAACACAAAACAAATATTCTTAGGGCGACTCGCGCAACGATGCCTAAACGTATTTAATAGCTAAATATGATTTTAAGAGTTGTCAAATCATACAAATATCTAAAATTTAAACATATTTAGCCGCTAAATACGTTTAGGCATCGTTGTGTAAGCCGGCCTTAATCTTTTACTAATAAAATAGTGCCACAAAATGCCGATCTAACTTACTTGATACTTGACCTACAGTTTCATTCAAATTACAGGTAACGGGAGTTCATATAAATTGGATATTCATATTTATAGTACAATTTACCAATGCTAATGTGGTACCCAGCTCCAAATAATGGCACACGTTCTTGCATGCCCATCCTGCCATACCACCTGCACGATGGGGCAACTGATGACCTGCTCTGACGCTACCATGAACGTGGCGGCGTACTGGTCGAAATGGCTATAGTATTAGGACATTGAGACGAAAGAAGAAGAAGAAGAGTACAATTTGCAGTTGTTCTGGATATCAGATTTTTTACTGGTGGTACAGTTTTGTGAACGAGCTCGAGGAAGTGGGCACCACCGCCTTACCTTTATCTGCCGCCAAATAGCAGTACTCGTGCTGCTGTGTTCCGGTTAGATGGTAATGGTATGTTCCTGTAATTACTGGCACATAGGCATACCAGCTAAGTCCTATAGTATGGAAACGTATCCACATAGAGATGACAACATAATACCTTGTTTTGAATTCTATGTGGATATCCATGAGCTGCAGTAGCTACTTAACAACTGGTGGACTGCATGCTCGTTTGCCATATAAGTTGTATAAAAAAAAGACTTTTGCCTATATGTGTGTTACTAAAGCTACACACATACCAAATTTCAGCACTATGGGGTCACTGGTGTACCCTGTGAATTTTATCAAAGTTCAATTTTATTGGGTAATAACTTAAAAACTACAAAGTTTAAATTATAAGTAAAAATGGGGTCAAAATGAACACACAAAGACCTTTTATAAGACATGCTATTTGACTTTATAGTCTCATTTTGGTTTTATTTTACTCCTCTTGAACCCTAATATCTCAACAACCCCCTAACATTTTTATCTCATTTAGTCACACCGAAATTGTGCCTTCGCTACCTAGCTATATACTAAATTTCACAATGATCAGATAAACGTTTCGAAAGTTTACCTCGAACAAACAAACATACATACAACGCCGATTTGCCCAAGTTGATTTAGAGATCTCGCTTCACTCGATCAATAATATTTAAATCTAAGCAATAAGTTTGACTAATTTGAAGTTAGGTATAATATTATCACATTATTTTTAAAATCATCTCAAAATTTTTAAGCCTAAACGGGACTTGAACCCGCGACCTTTCTCTTGACACGAGAATGCACCACCATCTGTGCAACCAGGCAATTCACGTCTAGGTCGAAACTAGTGAGATGATTCAGAATTACGACTAAAGCGCCGTTAGCTCCATCTACAGGAAAACTTATATAGTTCTTTGTACCTGCCCAATGCTAAACGTTGCAGTTCAGTGCATTGACAAGAGATGTCGCGTTGCTTATTTCAAATAGTAGTTTTATTTATAGTGTTATCCGAAAACATGCGGAAAATTCCAAGATTTTTAAAATCATCTCAAAAATTTCAAGCATAGACGGGACTTGAACCCGCGACCTTTCTCTTGATACGACTCAGAAATTTTGAGATGATTTTAAAAATCTTGGAATTTTCCGCATGTGTTCGGATAACACTATAAATAAAAATACTATTATCACATTACTCTTTAGTTTCTGTAACTTTTACAGAATTATAGATATTAATAGATTAGAAAAGAAATGTGATTTGTGTCTACGACAGGTGTTACGTGGTCTACGACAAACGCTACGAAGCCTACGGGAAATGCTACGAGAACAGCTCGTTATTATGGCGACGTACTTTTATTGATGTACAATAACATAAACCTTTTCAACATTGTAAATACTCTAAAGAAGGAAGCACTATCGCCTGGCTTTATTGCACTTCACGAGCACCTCCCTTGGCTGATCTGGAAATCTATCGACCACCTACGGAGGTTGAGCGGTGCAGGAAAAACCTTTGTAGACGGGGAATGCAAGGCCATTTACTTTGCAGCTTTGATTGTGGGCACCCCCTACAGACCATGCCTCACTTACTTAACTGTCCTCTATCCCCTACGACCTGCTCATATGACAACCTTAACAAGGCTACCAACACTGGAATAGACGTGGCCAGGTTATACTCAGTTTCGAAATTTTAATTAATTATTATGCATAAACCTTTGAAACGATAGAAAAAAAGATTGTAAATACTAAGTAATAGGATAATAGGAGATAGTAAAGTGATAAATATTAATTTATACAATAAAAACCGGCCAAGTATGAGTCGGACTCGCGCACGAAAGGTTCCGTACCTTTATCTATAAAAACGGCAAATTAAATCATGTCTGTTGTATGGGAGCCCCAATTAAATATTTATTAATTCAATAGCACAATTTTATTTATTTACCTTATTTGAGGTTGGTGCCGATTAAGCTAGTCTCCTAAATTGTATGACCGCCCATACCTACAACTCAGAGGATCTTAATTGGCGTCAACTATGTACGTATGAGGACACCCTTTAATTTTCAATTTTTGGATTTTTTCCTTTATATGTGCTGTAAACCTTTTTCAAAACAAGCTTTTATAAAATTTATAATTGGAACCGGAAGAAGATTCAAATGAGCCCAAACACTAGTAGTAACATAGTCGATTCAGAAGTTCCGTTGTCTAACATCCGTCTCCATCGTGAGACCACCTCCACAGTACCATATTATTGCATTGTCACCGAAGTTACATAAGTATGTAAATTTCAGCTCAATCGATTGAGGGGAACGGGTTTAAAGTTCAGTTGCAAGATTCCACCCGGACAAACATACATACATGGTAAGTTAATAAAAAGCTTGTAAGAAGTAAAATGTAAAGAATATGTCTCCGGCTGAGAGAGAGGATCAATTTAGAAATGAGGAGACTCTTAGAAAAATCTAAAGTCACTGAAATAGCACAAAGGATTAGTTTTCCCCTTTAATTTTCAACTTTTGGAATTTTCCTTTATTTTTGCTGTAAAAACCTTTTTGTCAAATTTCGTGATTCTAGCTCAACGGGAACTACCATAAAAGTTTGCTACCCGAAACCTATAGGGTACTTCCGGTTGACCAAGAATTGACAATTTTGGTTAAAAGCAAGGTCTTACAGTACAAGTAAAGAGAAACTTATAAATAAAAAGAGTTGAAAATTGAGGTAAATTTTGGTACTTACAAGTTTTCGCGAAAATCTAAATTTGCCCATATATTTTTATCGTGTTGATTCAGGACCTTGATTTTTATACACCTAATAGGGACTATAGACCTCAGTATCTGCTATAAATTTCAACTTGTTAGGTCTACCCGTTCCTGAGAAAATCGGTGGTGACACACTGACAGACAGACGGACAGACGGACAAGAGAGTGATCTTAAAAGGGTTCCTTTTTTTACATTTTAAGGTACGGAACCCTAACTGGCAAAAATAACAATATTATTCTTAATACGGCAAGAGTAAAATTATGCAAGTCAGTTGGATTTGTGTTTTGTTGGTTAGATTAGGATTTGTGATCCAAAAGCTGGTAAAGCTTTTTTAGGAACAATTGTCCTGTGTCCATAATTTTATTAAACTACATTTTAACACAATTTTTCCTCCCTTATGTAGTTAAGTAATTTGCATACAAACAAAGCAACCGTATTCATAACTTACCCATAAACAATGGGTTCAGGCGCCAGACACGTCGCTTCCACATGAAATATTGAGTACAATAGAATTATCTCCACAGCTTGCAGATGCATGAACCTCAGAGATAATGTATATTTCATAGTTCAGAATATAAAGGCAAATGATAGAAAATGAGTAAATAACAGGAGGATACAAGAATGTGTGCAACGAAATAAGTACTAACAGCTCTTTTATACCAGCTGACTAGAATAAACGATGATGACCTCCGTGGTGTAGTGGGTGAATAGCTGAGACGCAGGAGGTAGCGGGTTCGATTCCCGCCTTAGAACAAATGTTTGCATGATCTATAGATATTTGTTCCGGCTCTGGTTGTTCCTCTATCCTACTAATATTATAAACGCGAAAGTTTGTATGTATGGATGTATGGATGTTTGTTACTCTTTCACGCCGGAACGGCTGAACCGATTACGATGAAATTTTGTATGTATGTAGATCATAACCTGAATTAACACATAGGCTACTTTTTATTGGCAAACCACGCGTGCGAAGCCGCTGGAAACAGCTAGTATATTATAAGTATGTATTTAAAAAAATAATGTATATATGTATTCTATCAGCTATCTGGTCCCCATAGTACAAGCTCTGCTTAGTTTGGGGCTAGATAGCGCTGTGTGAAATGTCCAGATATATTTATTTATTTTAGTTATTAATAAACCAGCAAATGAATAATTAAATAAATAATAAATATTGCTGGACATTTAACACAGCGCTATCTAGCCCCAAACTAAGCAGAGCTCGTACTATGGGAATCAGATAACTGATACAATACTAATATATTTTTTTTGTAAATACATACTTATAATATATAGAAAACACCCAGACACGGAATAAATATCAGTAGATCATGCGAACATTTTGTTCCGCGGCGGGAATCTAAACCGCTAGCTTCAGCGCTAGCCACCGCGACTCAGCCGTCTATGTTAGTGTAAACAATATCAGCTATGCGGATGACATGGTGCTGCTGGGCCCGACTGCGGGATCTATCGAGGAGATGTTGAGGGTTTGCGGATCCTACGCAGCATCGCACGGCCTCACCTATAATGTTAAAAAATGTGAATGCATTATCTTTGGGATTGCCGGTAAGATCCCAGCTAACACTCGCGACTTGACCCTAAACGGTGTTCAAATCAAGCGTTTCAAGCAATGCAAGTACCTGGGACACTACCTTACGCCCACTGCGCCACGGAGGTTGTCCAATTATTTACAGAAACCCACGAATGGGGTACAGTCGCTTCATAAAAGGTCTAGTTTTAGCATCCTATGGCTATTAACATGCTGACGAATGCCGACTAAAGCCTGAACAATGTAATGGTAAGGATTTTTTATGTAGCGTGTTTTGGTGAGTGAAAAAGTTCCAACACATATAACAAGTGCTAGATAGACCAAAGCAATCAGAATGGTTGTGGGTAGCGAAATAAATAGCTACAGACGTTCGTGGCCGTACTCAAAGGTGACACCTCGGTATTGTATGTATATATTATGTTTGTAATTATTGATTAAAACGGGTATTTATCGCGTATGTACCTTTTTTTCATTATCCCGACGTGTCGGCTGTGTTGCAACAGTCATGGTCTCGGGCTAACTGGAGAACTTGGAGCTACCGTCGGGAAGTGTGGGTAGCTGCAGCATCTACCCTCACTTGGTCTTCAGAATTAGAAATGTCCTCGTTCATATTACGACACACTACACTAACCACTGCCGTGGGGCGCCGGCAATAGAATGTTGCCCCTCCGCTCTTGCCCGTGGATGCAGTAGGAGTCTGATAAGGGATACCTCCGAAAGATGGGCAGCAGCGTCTTTTCGTGTTTTCAAAACCTATACTGCGCTCGCCAACCCGCCTGCCAAGCGTGGCGAGTATGGCAACAACCCCCTAATGATAAATTTACAACATAAAACCAAGCCCCGAGTCCCCGGCGGCCCCGCTAATCCTGGCTATGGTAGCAGTCACGGTAACGGCGGGGCCAGGGGTGCTAAGAATCCCCGGGCGACGATCGGCTACCAAACCCTACGACGGCCACTGGCCCTGGTAACACACAACATCCGCACTTTGAGGACAGACGAAAAGATTGTTGAGCTGGAAGAAGAAATTAGTAGATTACACTGGGACATTTTGGGGTTATCAGAAGTCCGTAGAGAGGGTGAGGACACGATATCCCTTAAGTCTGGTAACCTACTATACTACCGGGAGGGCGACCAACAGTCCCAAGGTGGTGTTGGGTTTCTCGTTCACAAGTCACTCATCAACAACATTATCACCATCGACAGTGTGTCGAGCAGGGTCGCGTACCTGACACTCAGAATATCTAAGCGATATTCGCTGAAGGTCGTTCAGGTATATGCGCCGACCTCTTCACACCCAGATGAAGAAGTAGAGTCTATGTATGAGGACATCAGTAGAGCCATACATACGAACAAAACTCACTTTATTGTTGTTATGGGGGACTTCAATGCAAAGCTAGGCATGAGAAGCGATGATGAGTTGAGAGAGGGGCAATTTGGATATTGGCAACGGAACCCCAGGGGACAGAGGCTGGCCGATTTTCTGGAGAAGAAAGGACTCTTTATGATGAATTCTTTTTTCCAGAAGCCGCCTCACAGGAAATGGACCTGGATGAGTCCCAACGGTTCCACGAGAAATGAGATTGATTTCATCTTGACCAACAAGAAACGGATATTCAATGATGTCTCTGTGATTCACAGGGTGAAAACCGGCAGTGATCACCGAATTGTAAGAGCCACATTGAATATGAACGTTAAACTTGAAAGGTCCCGTTTGATGAAATCTACGCTCCGACCCACTCGCGCTCATATCCAAAACCTCGAGAGCTTTCAACTCGAACTTGCAAATCGCTTTGACTGTCTAGAAGTAGATGCATCAGTGGACGAGATCAATAACAGGTTCGTAGAAACCGTCCATACGGTGGGGTCCCAGTTCTTTAAGACCCCCGTACCAATAGACCTCAGAAACTCTCTGATGACACTCTTAACCTCATGGCTGAACGACGTTCTTTGCGACTGCAGTCTCCCGATGATGCTCAGTCACATAGGCAGCTCAATAGAAAGATTTGGAAATCCTTGCAGCACGATATTCGTACCTTTAATACATCTCGTATTAAAGATACGATAGAGCGGAATAAAGGCTCCAAAGTGTTCGCGAGAAATAATTCTATTGAGCAGAGCCGCATGACGAAGCTGAAGAGGGAAGATGGCAGCATAACGTCAAGTAAAGCGGAAGTGTTAAGGGAAGTCGAAAGGTTCTATGGACGGCTCTACGATTCGGTCACTAAACCTGTTTGCAGTGCGGCCAACGACCCAAGAGCCAAACTGACCCGACATTATACCGAAGATATTCCGGACATCAGCCTGTATGAGATCAGGATGGCCTTGAAGCAGCTTAAGAACGACAAGGCGCCGGGCGAGGACGGAATCACTTTAGAGCTTCTGAAAGCGGGTGGATCACCGGTACTTAAAGTCCTTCAGAAGCTCTTTAATTCCGCCTTGCTTAAAGGTACGACGCCAAAAGCATGGAACGGGGCCGTGGTGGTTCTGTTCTTCAAGAAAGGTGACAACACCTTCCTTAAGAATTACAGACCCATCTCGCTTTTAAACCATGTTTATAAGCTGTTTTCAAGGGTCATCGCGAACCGTCTCGAACGCAGGTTTGATGACTTCCAGCCTCCCGAACAAGCCGGGTTCCGTAAAGGCTACAGTACAATAGAGCACATACATACGCTGCGGCAAGTCATACAGAAGACCGAAGAGTATAACTTGCCGCTATGTCTCGCGTTTGTGGACTATGAGAAAGCCTTCGATTCGATCGAAACATGGGCAGTGCTTGAGTCTCTCCAACGATGCCGTATTGACTATCGGTACATCGAAGTGTTGAAGTGTTTGTATAAAAACGCCACTATGTCAGTCCGAGTAAACGAACAGAGCTCGAAGGCGATTCCCTTAAAAAGAGGCGTAAGACAGGGAGATGTAATCTCTCCGAAACTGTTTACGACCGCATTGGAAGATGCCTTCAAGCTTCTGGAATGGAAAGGACTGGGCATCAATATTAACGGCGAATACATCACTCACCTTCGGTTAGCCGACGATATTGTGGTCATGGCAAAGTCGATAGAAGAGCTCAGCACGATGCTCGAAGGCCTCAATCGAGTCTCCCAACGGGTAGGACTTAAAATGAACATGGACAAGACGAAAATCATGTCGAATGTCCATGTCGTCCCTGCCCCAGTTATGGTTGAGAACTCGGCTCTTGAAGTTGTCGACGCGTATGTATACCTAGGACAAACAGTCCAATTAGGTAGGTCCAACTTCGAGAAAGAGGTCAATCGTCGAATCCAACTCGGATGGGCAGCGTTTGCGCAACGTCTTTTCGTCCAACATACCTCAGTGCCTTAAGACGAAAGTCTTCAATCAGTGTGTGTTACCAGTGATGACATATGGAACCGAGACGTGGTCCTTCACTATTGGCCTTATGAATAAGCTCAGAGTCGCTCAACGAGCTATGGAGAGGGCTATGCTCGGGGTTTCTCTACGGGATCGAATCAGAAATGAGGAGATACGTAGGAGAACTCAAGTCACCGACTTAGCCCGACGGATTAGCACGTTGAAGTGGCAATGGGCAGGCCATATATCGCGCAGAACAGATGGCCGATGGGGCCGAAAGGTTCTCGAGTGGAGGTCACGGACCGGCAAGCGCAGCGTAGGACGTCCACCCACAAGATGGGCAGACGACTTGGTAAGAACCGCAGGTCGGCGTTGGATGCAGGCCGCTTCCAACCGCAGTTCCTGGAGATCAATGAGGGAGGCCTTTGTCCAGCAGTGGACGTCCTACGGCTGATATAATGATGATGATGATGATGACACTAACCGTATCTACGCACTGAGTCGACCGATTATGATGCGCAAACCTAGCAATCACCGGGTTCCAAGACGCTGAGAGTCTATAGCCATCTTCCCGATTGAAATTTGGAAATTTCTTCATCCAGATATTAGCCAAAACCGATATATTCTTTAGATATATAGAGATATTCTTTTTATATCATGGGAAACATTACCTCCAGATTGATGGAGTGGCCATGGGTAGCCCGGTGGCACTAAATTAGATATTACAGCTCATGGTATAAAGTTATGGAAGAGATACGTGGATGATGTCTTTTGCATAATGAAGGGGAGTAAAGGGGAAGTCGAGCAATTTACTGTATATCTAAACTCCATTCACCAGAATATGCGGTTCACTCATGAAATGGAGGATAACAGGACATTAGCTTTTCTCGATGTCAAAGTTATGGTGGATGTTATGGAGAACCTTCTCTTTTTTTGAAATCGGCTAAAAACGGAATAACTGTTACACTTACGTCAAAACCCATCGCCGACTGATAACTTATGCTCGTTTTTAATAGCCATATCGCGTGACGACCTCGACATACTTCCATAGTTCAAGCACCATTCCTATCATTTTTGATGTGATGAATGTCTTTATGCATTTTATTGTCATTTCGAACGATATTTAATGTATAAAAAACAGTCTGGCGCAATGGCTAGACATTTTACTAACGACGTAAATATTATTGTATCGAATTATGGTTTTAATAATTATGGCCGAGGAGCGGGTGTAGAAGGGTCGAACGATCGGCAGGGAGATGGGTGGACGACGTCGTAAAGGTCGCGGGCCGTCAGAGGGTGAGACTAGCGCAGGATCGAGGTGGATGGCACAAACTTGGGGAGGCCGATACCCAACAATGGGTGAAATCAGGCTGTGGATGATGATGATGGTTTTAATTGAATATTAGACATTAAATGTGTTCTTTTATAAAGTACTAGCTGACCTGCCAGTGGCTTTTCACGTTCATTCATTCATTCATCTCAGCCCGTCTGCACCCACTGTTGGGTATAGGCTTCCTCTTTATTACGCCATTCTTTCCGGTCCCTTGCGAGTCTCATCCATTGACACCCAGCTACGCTTTCAATAGCTTTGCAAGTATGGTAAAAACATTGTGTTTGTAATTCTTCTACGGATTAACCGATATTGATGTATTTGTTTACGTACGAGTTCACCTGGATTTTTCTTCACCAAGAAATGTATTACGTACACCGGAATTTAATATATAAAGATAGGCTCGCGTTTGACCGCGATCTTGCCTTATGGTAAACGGAGAAAAATTCTACGATGGACCACGCTTACCTAGAAAAAACCTGTTTTTCTGACTTAAACAGGACACAGAGTCAGTTACAACGATTAGCTATCATGGTAGGTTTTTTAGTATGTGGTGAAAATGCAATGCCTAGTTAAAAGTATACGATAAAAAGCTCTCTGATGTTATTAGTTCAATTGAGCTTATGCAAACTTAATAGTACTAATACGTTAAAAAATCACACTCAACACAATGTTTTTTTCAATGTGATATTTGCGGAAAGGTATTAAGCTAAAGGTGCTACAAATGGTGTGTATACTATTATTATATTAGTTTGGGGAAAAAGTTTCTTCGCATTTTTTAAGCAAATTCAAAACATTTTTTAATATAGTTTATTTACACTTAACTAAAGTATGTAGGTACCATTTTGTTCAATAACTTTTTACCATTTAGAAGGTAGAAACATGATCCCATTGCTATAGAAATTTTGGGGCTTCTGATCAAAATACCGCGACAAGTAGTTTTAGCAGTCCTCTCATGATGTTAACCTGATACTGCCTAAAGAATTCTGAAGAGACCGCAACAGGTAGAAATCTGAAGGTGCAAGGTTAGGACTATACGGCGGATGCATTAACACCTCCCAGCCAAACTCTCTTAATTTTTGCTGATTGGCTAAATATGTGTGAGTTCTAGCGTTATCATGATGAAAAACCACACCCCTTCTGTTGATTAATTCCGGCCGCTTTCTCTTAACTTCTTGCTTTAATCTCATCAGCTGTTTGCAGTAGAGTTCAGAATCTATGGTCCTGCCTGGTGGTAACAGCTAATAATGAATAATGCCCTTCCAATCCCACCACACACACAGCATCACCTTATTGCGAGTTAACCCGGATTTCGCCAGTCTGTGAAGCCTGACAGGCCTTTGACCACGACCTTTTTCGCACGTTCTTGTAGTACGTGATCCACTTTTTATCACCAGTTAACAGTTTCTTCAAAAATGGTTCGGTTTCATTACGTCGTAATAAAGAATCACAAATGAGTACACGGTTCATTAGGTTTCTTTCAACGAGCTCGTGGGGTACCCAAATATCGAGCTTTTTTGTGTACCCAGTTTTTTTCAAATGCGCCAAAACTGTTTTGTGGTCAATTTCCAGTGTTTCAGTTACATCGTAACTACTGATATGCCGATCTTGCTGCACTTTTTCAAAAATGGCATTAATTTTACCCGTAATAGGGCGACCAGAGCGAAGTGCATCTCTGACATTAAAATTTCCGGATTGAAAACGCTTAAACCAAATTTGTGCTACTCTCACAGACACTGCACTGGGTCCATAAACATCGCAAATTTTTTTCCCGGCTTGCGTTACATTTTTATCTTTTTTATAGTAAAATTTTAAAATGTAGAGTATGTTCAATAAGAGAAGAGTCGTGACGTTTTGGTGAACTAACATTAACATTTTTATATGGCAACCCAATCCAGCTGTCATCTGTCTCTTATATTATTGTTGATCTTGTCTTTGTGCTAGATAATTACTTATTTATGTCGAAAAGAGGAAAAACGTTACGCAGCTCTGTGAGGAAAATAATATATAATGTTATACAGTTTTGTCTACGCGAAAAAGCGTCAAAAAGCCATATCATCGACCTGAAAAAAACTACGGAACGAGTAGCCGCAATGACTGGTATGTAAGCTTCTTGTAAGCTTTCTTGTGGTATTTTTGGACTGTACATTGATTTCTTAGACGAAATAAACAGCGTCTTTAGTGTTTTATGTGTGATTAGCGTTTAACGGAAATACTATATTAGGTAAAAGTCACTCGAGCCTAAGCTTACCTATTTTTGTAGTACGACAAACACATATTGATACTTTGCGTTTTTAGATATTAAACTGATTATGAACATTTTATGTTGCAGGTGTTAGTAGAATCACTGTGACTAGAATTAAGACAAAAATTCTGGACGATTTTGACAAATGTGCCATACGGAGCAAAATTAAACAATTTTATACTGTTCGAAAAAAGGTACCGCCTCTAAGGAAGCTGCATAGAGTCTAAAAGAAGACATACATTTTGGTGGTGGAATGTCTAGTCTGCACAGTGTTTTGAATGAAATGGGATATCAGTATAAAAAATGTCAGTCAAAACGAAACATACTTATATAGCGGCATGATATTGTGGCTTGTCGTGCCAAATATTTGTGGACCATGAACCGTTTGAGAGAAACAGAAAAACCAATTGTTTATGTAGATGAGACATACATCCATACTGCGCATGAAGTAAACAAATGCTGGCAAGGCCCAGATGAACCTGGGGTATTTAAAGCCATTTCCCTTAGTGAAAGATATACTATCGTACATGCTGGTACCCGGAATGAATTTGTAGATAATTGTTTACTTACATACAAGGGTAAAAATACTTCAGCAGATTATCATCACGACATGAATGATGAGAACTTTACAAAATGGGTAACACAAAAACTTATACCCAATCTTACCGAACCATCGGTGATTGTGATGGTTAATGCATCTTATCACAGTGTACGTATAAATACTCGTAAACCTCCAAATAACAGTGACAAAAAAGATACAATGAAAGAATGGTTAAATGATAAAAAAAAATCATTCCCAAAAAATGCACTAAAAGCTGAATTATTAGATTTAATTAAAAAGAACAAAGGTGACACTGTTGTCAAGTTACCGCCGTATCATTGCGATTTAAATGCAATAGAATTAATATGAAGTTGAGTTAAACGAGATGTTGCATCAAAGAATGTTAATGTATCAGCCAATGAATTGCTGCCCATAATAAATGAATGCTTCAATGATATTACTACTTCTCAGTGGCAAAACGAATGTGAAGATGTGAAACATGTAAGAGAACATATAAAAGAAAACATATAAGATAATAATTTAATCAGTACCATATCTAAGTATTCAATGCCGCTTATGTCTGTTTTATTATCATATTCTAGATAATAATTTAATCACTACCATAATCAAAGTCTGAATTTAAGTATTCAATGCCGCTTATGTCAGAGCTAGCTTTGGAGCATCCACTCTCGGGCTCATCTGTTCTATCTTCGGATTCTGATTATGTTATATTTATGATAAATTCTTGTAAATTGTCCATCAAATGGTCCTGTTCTAAATATGTTTCCTGAACATGTTTCACATTCTTTTTGTCACTGAGCAGTAGTAATATTATTGAAGCATTCATTTATTATGGGCAGCAATTCCTTGTTATTTGGAGGTTTATTTATACGTACATTGTGTTAAGATGCATTATCCATCACAATCTCCGATGGTTCGGTAAGATTGGGTATAAGTTTTTGTGTTACCCATTTTAGAAAGTTCTCATCGTTCATGTCGTGATGATAATCTGCTGAAGTATTTTTACCCTTGTATTATCTTTAATTGTCAATTTTTACTGTCTAATAAGATAATGTTAATAAAATTATAAAATGTATCCATGTTTATTTTTTTAAGTCTGGGTATGCAGTCCAGTGCAACTCATCAGTAGGTACTAGAAGAGTAGAAAGGCCATGCTCCATGGAAGCACGTTAGACTTACAACATAGCTAGCCACTATCCTATATAAATAATTTTTATTAAAGCCAGCACTTAAACCTCAGTAGAATCATGCATGCCCATTATTTTTGGCTCATCACATAACACCTGTGCTGTGCTATGGTAGCCAATTTTAATCAGCACTATGCGAAGATATGTACCGACTTACCTACTTAATAGCAAGTAAGTACCTACTGATGACAACAGTTGGTGTCTATGAATGTCTGTCGACCAAGTATCAAAAACTTTTAGTCGTACTAGCAATGACAGAGCAGTGTTGTCAACGCAACAAAAGTAGTAAATTGGCACACGCGTGACCTCAATTCCTACGACTCTTCTATTATTGAACATACTATCTCGAATTTCTTCATTAAATTCACTTATCTTTACAGTATGAAAAACAAATAAAAATCACACATTTTCCTAATTTGAATTTGGAATTATCTTCTCTAAAATTTAAACTTTTAATGATACCAAAACCAGCCAGATACAAATAGTATAGCCAAAGAGATTTTATTACAAGTTCATACATACTATAATGCGAAAAGACTTTTCCCCAACCTATTATGTAAGATAGAAGATAAGAAGAAGAAAAGTTACATTAGAAGTTTTGGCCTGTCAGTGGTTTAAAATATGTTTAGACGACAAACGTCATGGAGGAGAGTTATCACACTCATAATAAAAATGCGAAAGTTTAGATGTTTGTTTGTAACTCAATTACGTCATAACAGCCGAATCAATTTCAATTAAATTTGGTATGTCGATAGATTATGACCTGAATTAACACTTAGGCATCATTTCATTGACAAAACGCGCATGTGAAGCCGCGCGCGGAAGTTAGTCACACTAATATTATAAATGTGAAAGTTTGGATGTCTGTTTATTTATTTGTTTGTTCGTTACTGAATCACGTCGTAACAGCTTTTCGATTTCGATGAAATTTGATATATACGTAGATTATAACCTGGATTACCACATAAGCCATTTATCCCATAAATCAGTTCCCATGGGGTACAAATGATGAGTCAAGTTAAGTTGCAACAGTGAGTTCAGCTTTATTTCTAAGTTACATACACATTTAGTAAGGTAACGCATATGAAGTCGCGGGCAACAGCTATAACAGTCTATATTTTATAGAATACTAGCTGACATATCCGCAGCTTCGCACGCGTTGTTTTTCAATAAAAACATTACCCTCCTTTGCGCAGTTGGGAAAAAAGTAACCTTTATTACTTAAGGTAAGTGTAGCTTTCCAATGGTGAAAGAATTTTTGAAATCGGACTAGCAGTTTTTGAGTTTATTCATTACAAACATACACACAAAAATACAAATCTTTCCTCTTTATAATATTTTATAGATTATAGAAGATAATAGTTGCCAATAGTGTAGTTTTTCATATAAAACTATGTAGTATTGACACTACAGACACACATTTATACACTTATAGTAATAGTTAGCGCTGACTTCACATAAAATGATTTTTAGTATGGGCGCGGTATTCGTTGACAATAAGGTTCTGTGTTGTCGGTAAGCAAACATTGTTACCCACGTAACTTTGTAGAGCGCATGAGAGTTTTCCTGTAAATGCAAAAATTCACCAGCCCTCCTATGGTATATTTTAAAAATCATCTAGTTACTGAAATTTGTGCGTTTGACTAGTAAAACTCATAATCGGCTCAAAGATAATCAGCATTAAAAAAACTGTCAAGGAATTATCGAATCACATTATCCAACCAGTTGGTTGATTGGACCAGCTTTTGCTGGGTAGTATGCAACATAGAAATAGTAGTATTAATACCTAACGGCGATTTAGTCGTAATTCTGAATCATCTCACTAATTTCGACCTAGATTTGAAATTGCTTGGTAGCACAGTTGGATAGTGCATCCTCGTATCAAGAGGAAGTTTGCGGGTTCAAGTCCCGTCTAGGCTTGAAATTTTTGAGATGATTTTATAAATCCTAGCCTCAAGGTTATATTGACTTGATCTGTTATCATCTTACACATATGGTATTAAAGCAGGTAAAACACTGACAAAAATAGACATTTACTACGCAATGTGTTCCTACTAAGAAAAAAGTTGATTTATTTTAATTGATATATCTCTAATTTTTCTATTCAGCAGTTAGAAACTTGTTAAAAGTAAAACCATTTGATGTTTTGTTTATATCATCATCGTTCTTTTTTCATAATTTTTAAATTTGTGAATTTGACTTACCATCAATAATTACCATCAAAAAAAAGGTAGACACGGAGAGGCAAGTAGCAGTGAGTAAAATGAGGCCGTGGACGATGACATATAGGTTGTTTTAAACTCCCGTTAGACAAAAAGGGGTATTATAAGTATGACACCTCGTAATTGTCAAATGGATAGACCAAATCAGACGCAATTTTTTGATGTGAAATATCTTTTGGCCCGCCAAAAGAGTTAGGGTAAGATTTATTATTGTTCACATTTTTAGGGTAAGATGGCGTGTATCAAAAACTGTCAAAAGTACGAATAAAGTATTAACGTATTTATTACTATAAGATATAAGATGATTATAAACGATTTTCTTTAATAATAAATTCTTTTAATAACTAATAATTTAGATATTGCACATCCACCGGCCTGTGACGGCCACTAATTTTTTTAAAAGGATCGCTAGTCAATTTTTAATCCCCAGATGCACAAAAAGTGGGGTTGATTTTTTATTTTTGAAGTGAAAACTTGTTTAGGCGCGTTGGGAATTTCTGAGATGGGGAAAATTCGTGACACTGTTACCGTTACCGGCACCTCTGTAGATCCAATAGCATTTTTTTATTTTTGTCTTACCCTAGGAGAGACTAATTTGGACAATCAAACGCCGAAACTCATATTGACGAAATCGGGGTTTGACCAGTCAGACGTAAATTAGTAGTGTTAGGTTGAAGTTTCTCGTAATTGTTCATTTTTTGATTTTTGTCATTGCTCCCAGAGTGCAATGTTTTGTATTTTTTTTATTATGCATGTTTTTTTATTTCATACGCCACCCGCCTATGGTCTACCTGATGATAAGCGGTTATCACTCCCTATAAAAATGTGATTACCTTACAAATTACACCCAACTTCGACTTAGCCTACATGGAATTGCATTGCACCCGTCACTCTGAGACGTATAGGTTAAGAGTTTTATGTACCTATTTCTATTGACCATAGGTTAACGTAAGCCGCAGTTAAACTGAATACCAACGCGAAGTTACAAATAGCTTCAAAATTGAATTTCCTATGCCATAGTTCGCTTTGTTTGTCACGTTAAGTGCCGAAACTGAACGTGAACTTTGTTATTCATAATTTGAAGTACGTTTTGCTCACTGCTATGTATGAACGATGAATAATGCAATATAAAAACAAACTTTGTGATTTTACCACTGGTTTGAATTCTGCTTGAAAATGAAAATGAAAAATGAATATATTTTATTATTACTACAAAAATCACAGTATCTAAACATTCGGCTTTTATGAAATTTTGCATTATTTTCTCTGTTTTTATTTTTATAAAGTTATACTCTGGTAGTCTCATAAAGACTGGATTAGCATGGACATTGAATTCGTCTAATCTTAAAAGTAAGTAAAGACCGAAAAGTACCACCCATACCTAGTTGGCATACCTTGCCGTAACAAACGATTTCCTTGCTAACAAGAAAAGTTGAGGATTAAGGAGTAGAACTCACTTCCGGCGTATGTTTTCCGGACCAATATAATCTCGGAGTCTTAAAGATCAAAGTAAATAGGTTCTTTCTAGGCAATAGTGCTCCATCTTCGATCTTAGTATTACTTACTATCAGGTGAGGCAGAGGTCAATCGCTACCAATAAAAAAAAAATGGTATGAACATTGTATAAACTAAGAAAATTTCCGTGATTGACTTCAATCATTATTATAGATACATTTTGACCGACAATGTTTCAGTTCAATCCGCGAATCTGCATCAGGGTGAGTGCGAGTAGGTTATCCGGAGCGGATTGCACTCACTCTGATGAAGTTTCACGAATTGAACCGAAACATTGTCGGTCAAAATACCGATAAAACGGTACGTGATAAATCCCGTATTTATACTGTTGATTATATAAACTGTTTACAAATCCAATTACAGACACTAGTAGTCAACCGATTAATGCTCGAAAACTAGTAGAGTCTACTCAGCTTTGATAATTTACAACCGCAGTAGGTATATGTGATACTATTGTAGATACACATTTAAGAAAAAAAAGCTGTTTCGCTGGCAGGGGGAGACTCGAATATTATGAAAATACCCACTTTGAAGCTATATATTTTGTAAATTATAGTGAATATTTTAAGAAACCTTAAAGTGTTTTTGAAAGAACTATTCAACGCTAACCCATAAGATAAGCGTGAGTAAAAAAAATCATCCATTTCTTCGATAAAAGAAAAACTAAAAAAATCTTTTTTATTATTGTTATTATTAACGTATTAACGAGTATTAACTAAACGCCACTAAAATGAATCATTATTCCGTTCACCTTTACTGCAGTAATAGTCAAAATTTTACTTGTAGACTAACTGTAACTGGTTTGAAAGACAAATAGACGGCCATGGCGATATTATAAGGGTTGCTACAATTAAGGAACCCTAAAATCAATTACACCTAGCAATTTACACCGTGAATGATGATGATCGTTAATAGTTCTTCATCATCATCATCTCAGCCCACATCCACCCACTGATGGGTATAGACCTCCTCGTTATCACGCCATTCCCTCCGGTTCTGTGCCAAGCGCATCCTTTGCCTTCCCGCAACTCTCGCGATGTCGTCCGACCATCTGGCTGGTGGTTTGCCAACTGGTCTGCGCCCTTCTTGCGGCCACCACTCGGTTGCTGCCCTCGTCCATCTTCCGTATTTCATCCTTGCCAAGTGTCAAGCCTATCTCTACTTCAACTGGTTGATCCTTCTACCCACATCCACGACTTTGGTTCTGCGTCGTATTTTGATGTTGGGTATGTGGTCCAACAGCGAGATGCCCAACATGGCACGCTCCATTTCTATCTGCGCAACTCTAATTTTGTGAACAAGTTTGTTCGTGAGCAGCCATTTTTCAGCACCGTATGTGAGGATAGGCAGGACACATTGGTTAAAAATCTTTGTCTTATGGCATTCCGGAATTTTAGGTCTGGAGCCCATCCTAACTGCACTCGCTTGGATATTTCTTTCACCTGAGATCCCGGGCCAAATTATAAACAATGTCCAAGATAAACGTACTCTTTTACCAGTTTTAGTTGTTGATTATCCACATTGATATTAGGTATTATCCTGGAGACGTTTGTCATGATTTTAGTTATAGTTCTTATTTCGCCAATTTTCTTTGACTCTGCAACTATGTATTTCACTGTATTCATAGCCACAAAGCTATTTAGCGAGGATCGAAGACACCATAAGAGCATGTTTATGGTTAGTTAAGAGTAGGCATCGATATTCATAAATTAACAAAGTTTATGTAAAGGAAAGTGAATTTAATATGCAAATTTAGGGTCTTGGGGCGGGCTATTTCATCAGTTTAAGGCTTTGTTACGCTATTATATATTAGAGAGAAGTAATGCTATTAGACATAACAGTTTCGTACCCAAAACTCATATACATAACACAACATCTTACACTGCATATTTTATGATATAGACGTCTTAGGGTCTTAGGGTAAAACAAACAAATAAAGAAATGAATAGTGACAGAAATGTTTACACAGCGTCATCAATTCCCAAAGTAAGCAGAGCTTGTCTTAAGGAAAGCTCATTTCTAAAATACTACATAATTGTTTTTTTGTAAATATTATACATAAAAAATAGTCTTTGTAAGGTCTCGGGTCTTGAATATTTGGAGGTCATACACATTTGCCCCGCGGCGGGAATCGAACCTGCAACCTTCTTGATGATAATTATCTTCTAATTTCTTATGCAGATTAGCGAACGCCGTTTTAAATGTGCTATAAGTTTTAGCTTGAAGAACTGATAGCCATTGGGGCAGCCATTCTTGAAAGGAACACACTGGAAAGCGGAGAGTAAGACGGCTCCATTGGATGAAAAGACAAACTGATAACGGTCGCTGGGAGCAGTTGGGTGCAGGCCGCATAATTTCGGTCGCTCTGGAAGTCTATGGGGAGGCATATTTTCAGCAGTGGACGTACTCTGGCTTATATTGTGGTGATCATGGTGATAATGTGATAAGTTTATAGCCCTTGTGTCTGCCTGTATATGGGTATGTTCGTGGCATTGAAAATCCCTAGCAAATGAAACGATTACAAAGCGTTTTTAGGGTTCCGTAGCGAAATGGCAAAAAACGGAATCCTTATGGACTCATCTTGTCTGTCTAAACCGAAACTATATGAACTATATTGTTGAAACTTGGTAAGTAGATGTATTCTGTGAACCGCATTCAAATTTTCACACAAAAATAGAAAAAAAAATCAATAAATTTTGGGGGTAATTACTTAGAACATAAACTAAAAAAAAAAATTCATCAAACTCATACGTGTCTATAGATAGGTCTTCAAAATTAATTTCGAGATTTTTATTATAATTTTTTTCTAAACCGAATAGTATGCGCGAGAGACACTTCCAAAGTGGTAAAATGTGTACCCCCTCCCTGTAACTTCTAAAATAAGAGAATGAAAAAACTAAAAAAATATATGATGTACTCGTACATTACCATGCAAACTTCCACCGAAAATTGGTTTGAACGAGATCTAGCAAGTAGTTTTTTTAATACGTCATAAATCGTAAACCGCAATTTACCTTTCATTCAATCAACTCAAATATAAAAAGTTATAACGAACTAGGGGAAGAGCGTGTAAGACGGATAGTGCGGACAAGATGGATACTCGAAATATTCCGAACACGCAGCGAAATTTTACAATCTCTGCATAACAACAGCGGACACGGTCGGCGCCTAGACACGCTGTTGTTATGCAGAGGTCGTAAAATTTCGCTGCGTCTTCGGGATATTTCGAGTATCCATCATGCCCGCTCTATCCGTCTTAACCGCCCTTCCCCTACAAGAACATTTATATTATGTTACTTGCTGCTACGGAACCCTTCATGGGCGAGTCTGGCTCACACTTGGCCGCTTTTTTTTAACTAACAGAGGTGAGTTTGCGAGATTTTTCTAGCTAAATTTACTGCAGGTGGTAAGTGATCGTTTATCATGGCAATCTACGGGCAGGCTTTGTTCTTACATTTTAAACGAATGATTATGTGTTGAGTAGTAAATAACAGCATTATGTGCAAGACAAATAATATCATCTTTACTGTCCATCAGAAGCTGTAATATAAAAGCTTGCAAAATCTTGGAACATGCTTAAATTTTACGCCACGCAATAAAAGTGAGTGTTCACTTTACGAGTTACAAGAGGAAAATAATAGTTACTATCGTAAAATATTTGCCTCTGCAAAATTGTTATGATGTTCTTTATGCCTTGAAATGAATAGAATAGTCTAAGATTTTTACCAGGTGAGTGTTTTAGTACAAATGCCTCTCGCGTTTTTATCATTAATGCAAAACAACAGTAATCACTTTTGTAAAACAAGCTTTTATAAAATTCATAATCGGAACCGCTAGCAGATTCAAATGAGCCCAAACACTAGTAGCCTACTATAGTCCATTCAGTAGTTCCGTTGTCTAGCGTCCGTCTCCATCATAAGACCACCTCCATGGTACCATTATATTGCATTGTCACCGAAGTTACATATGTATTACAAATTTCAGCTCAATCGGTTGAGGGGAAAGGGTTTAAAATTCAGTTGCAAGATTCCACCCGGACAAACATACATACGTTGTATGTTTGTCCGAAAGTAAAATGTAACGACTATGTCTCCGGGTGAGAGAGAGGATCAATTTAGAAATGAGGAGATTCGTAGACGAAACCAAAGTCACTGACAGCACAAAGGATTAGCAAGCTGAAGTGGCAGTGGGCGGAGCACATAGCTCGAAGAACTGACGGCCGTTGGGGCAGAAAGGTTCTCGAGTGGAGACCACGCACTGGAAAGCGCAGCGTAGGACGGCCCCCCCACTAGATGGAAAGACGACCTGATAAAAGTTGCTGGGAGCCGTTGGGTGCAGACCGCACAAGATCCCCTGAATTCCCCTGAAGATCCCCTGGTCGCCCTGAATTTATGGAGGAGGCCGATGGCTGATAGGATAATGAACATTTTTATATTCACTAATTGCCCGTTCACAGTGGTTGAATCGGACTGTTTTTAGGGTTCCGTACCACAAAAGTTAAAAAAAAACCCTTATAAGATCACTCTTTTGTCTGTCTGTCCGTTTGTGTGTCCGTGTTTCACCACCAATTTTCTAGCATGTTGAAATTTATACCAGATACTAAAGTATGTATGTATATAGTCTCTACTAGGTGTATAAAAATCAAGGTCCTGAGTCAACACTATAAAAAGATATGGGCAAATTTAGATTTTCGCGAAAACTTGTAAGTACCAAAATTTACCTTAATGTTCAGATTTTTTTAATTTTCGGAATTTTTCCATTACTTGTGCTGTAAGACCTTGCTTGATTGACAATTCTAGGTCAACCGGAAGTATTCAATAGGTTTTGGGTCGAAAACCTGTATGGTAGTTCCCGTTGACCTAGAATCACGAAATTTGACATAAAGCTAGGTAAAGGCACAAATAAAGGAAAAAATCCAATTAATAAAAAAGTTGAATATTAAAGGGTATCCCCATACATACATAGCTGACGCCAATTAAGATGATCCTGTGAGTTGTTTGGGCGCTCATACAATTAAGAGGACTAGTTTAATCGGCACCAACTACAAATAAGGTAAATAAATGAAATTGTGCTATTGAATAAAGTTGGGCTCCCATACAACAGACATGATTTTTTTGGCTGTTTTTATAGATAATGGCACGGAACCCTTCGTGCGCGAGTCCGACTCGCACTGGGCCGGTTTTATTTGAGCATTCTTCCCTTCTCACTATGCCAAATCTTACACTCCTCCGTGCTCAATAATCTTTCTAATATATATATAATTCTTTCTTTATTATTTACTAGCTGTTGCCCGCGACTTCGTACGCTTTACACTACTAAATGTGTAGGTAACTTAGAAATAAAGCTAAATTCGCTATTTCAACTTGACTTGACACCCCATTTTTATCCCATGGGACCTCATATATGGGATAAAAAGTAATGTGTTAATCCAAGTTATGATGATCTACGTACATAATAAATTTCATCGAAATCGGTTCAGCCGTTACGACCTTATTATGTCACAAACAAACAAATAAATAAACAAACATTCACACTTTTGCATTTATAATATTAGTGTGATACAAAATGGACATGAATGTAGGAAGGCACATACAGCTAAACATTTTGTATTTATTTACAGATATTTCAAGTTGTCACTATTATATTAACCAGCTGTTTTACATTTTAGTATTATATATAATGTATTAATATTCAAAACCTTGTCCTTCTCATTCCAACTTTTTTCAACGAAGCAATACGAGTACAAGCAAATGGATTTATATATACAATCTTTTATATTAAATGGGGTTTCAAGAATTTCAATATAGCCTGTATTTCATATAATTTAATATGAGACTGATATATTAATATGATTAAACTGATATATAATGCTAATCTCGGGTTTCTTAGTTTATTAGTATTATTTTTTCCACGCGAAATATGGAGTAATTATATATACTAATATTATAAAGAGGAAAGATTTGTATTTTTGTGTGTATGTTTGTAATTAATAAACTCAAAAGCTACTGTCTGATTTCAAAAATTCTTTCACCATTGGAAAGCTATATTCACCCTGAGTAACATAGGTTACTTTTTACCCAACTGTGCAAAGAAGGGTAATGTTTTTTATTAAAAAACTACGCGTGCGAAGCTGCGGATTGGTCAGCTAGTTATAAATATAATATTCTGAACCTTTAAGAAAAGTCTATTTCTGAAGAAGCCTTATTGAGTTCAGCTAGTAAATGTTCTATACACACTACATTAGATAGGCAAAAAAGGCGTTTCAAGCGTTATTCAGCATCTATTTGAGCGTGTTTCTTTGTTTTTTTCTGTGCCATCGTAGTTTCTAAATGCATACAACAAATTTCAATCCTATTTTTTAAACCGTTGTATACTCGAAGTTTTGCTCCATGTTTGGTAGAAATATGTTTCTAAATTTTTACCGATCCATAGATTTTATATTGAGTTTTTAGGATTCCATAGTCGAGTTAAGAACAGCTTATTCTCACCAATGCCAAACTCTTGTTATTAAATCTCTGAATTTAAAACTTTATACATTGATTCCCAAGCAATGCGACGAGTTTTAGGCAGGTACAATTAACACAAAATGTTTCAGACTAAATTTATCGCAACCTACCTATAATAACATAGTGGTCCCTACTTTAAATAGCAGGGACTTGTTAAAGGAGGGGACTGATTTTTATCAAATGAAATAACAAACGTTCAAACCAAAATATGCTAGGTACGTTTATTTCAGAAAAAATACCTAACTATATTTCTACAGAATAGTAATCAACATTATTTAGTTAATCTTAAAAAAACACCGTGTCAAAATCACAAATTACCTATGCAGAAGGTAATAAAACATTTTACTGATGGATGATATAAAAAAGGTTTGAAATGTTAGGAATCACTGACTCCGGCAAGGCGTTCCACTTTTTGGCGGTGCGCCGACTAAAGTTAGAAAAAAACACTTTGTGCGTAGTCGAGTTTTATGTAGTGGTTATCTTATTAGTACTAAGAGTAAATCCATGCACGTGAGGGTGAAATGAGGTAAAACTATGTTTAGACGTTAAAATAAAGTTAATTTTAGACTAAATGCTGTCAAATGTCACTCACAAAGGTCACATCTGTACTCGACATCCACATCATGTACGTACAGTCATATCAAGCGAGTCCCAGAAGTTAGTGGAGCGAAAAAGGACTCAACTCCATATAATAAGCAGCTTAGCATAGCTTATCTTTTCAGAGTTCCTGACAAAAACAACCCGTCGCAACAAAACGGTGCGACTTTTTCCGTCCGTTTGTCCGGCTGTCACAGCTGTTTACTTCAGCAACTGCAAAAGCTATCGATTTTAAATAGTTATAAGTATCTAAATGTCCAAATACGATTACTAGATCAAGTCTGGTATCCTATAAAAGAGCTTAACTTACCCATTCCAAGACAATAGGTTTTTTATGTCGTACAGTTTTGGAGCTAAAAAAATACAAAAGAAACACTGTAATTTATTTCTGAAGTTTGCAAAGTGAAACACTGAAATTAATTTGATTGATAAATGCAAAAGTTGCACGAAAAATAAAACGAAGTCTTTATTTAGAACAGCCTTTTTTTAAATCTGCCTTGAGAGGTTACTTGTTTGAATCAAATAACTAGATGGCGCTAAATAACCATACTTATAGGTAGGTACGCTCGAACCCACGGTGCGTGAGTCACACTCGTACTAGACCAATCTTGTATTCACATTGTAATCGATGTTACTCATAAAAACATATTTAAATATTGTTTTGTTCTGTCATCTCAATAAGATTGTGTTATAATAAGATTATCTACTCCAATAAAATTAAATAAATAAGTAAATATTGCTGGACATTTCACACAGCGCTATCTAGCTCAAAACTAAGCTTATACTATGGGAACCAGTTATCTGATAAAATATTTATATACGTTTGTTTTTTGTTAATACATACTTACAGAAAAATATCCAGACCCGGAACAAATATATGTAGATCATGCACACTATTGTTCCGCGGCGGGAATCGAACCCGCTACCTCCTGCGTCTCAGCCGGCTATTTGCCCACTGCGCCACGGAGGTCGTCAATTAACAACGAAAGAATATAATTATACCGATGATAACATTTTTTTGTGATTGTCATCATCCTGTTTATTTCTCTGTGTATTATGTCATTCACCTATTTCGCTAGGTTCGATGAGAGAGAGGGGTCACACTATTATTTATTAAAGCGGGTATTTATCGCGTATGTACCTTTTTTATTTGTTATCCCGACGTTTCGGCTGTGTTGCAACAGTCATGGTCTCGGGCTGACTCCCGGCTGACGGGCTGTCTCAGTCAGCCCGAGACCATGACTGTTGCAATACAGCCGAAATGTCGAGATAACAAATAAAAAAGTTACAGACGCGATAAATACCCGTTTTAATCAATAATTATGTACAGTGATCGCGAAAGTTTGAAAAATACTAGGGGTCACACTGCTTATCTCCTTATACCCTAGTAGTATCAGTAACGTATATTAAATTAGTATAATTAATATAGTTTCAGAAAGGTATATTAAATTAGTCATATTTATAACTGCAAAACATCTTTTCTTCTCTTCTTTTCTTTTCTTTTCTTTACTGCAACTCCCGGTCCTTACGCTCCTCTAAAAACCTTAAATTGAAAACTCCTCATCATACATCAGTATTTTACACTAACTCCTTCACTCTTAAGGCTACCAGACTCTAGAATGCACTACCTGTTTCAATTCGTAACGCCAAATCCCTTCCTGTTTTTAAAAACATGGTTACTAATCATTATCTGTCGTCCATCGCTCACTAAGACTTTGCAACTTTTTTTTTTTTTTTTTTTTTTTTAATTTTTTTTTGTTTTTTCTAATTACCTATGTATTTTGAAGTAGGTTATTTAATATTATAAAATTATTTATATTTATTTATATGTATATTTTATTTTAGTCATTTATGTACTAATTCTGTTAGTTATTATTTGATTAACGCCGCCGTTCTCATTTGTTCACACAGATCCTGTCCATCCAAAGGTTGCCTGGAAGAGATCGCTTTTAGCGATAAGGCCGCCCATTGTACCTTTGATTTAATTTTGTATTCTCTTTTGTTTGTTTTATTTTTAATGGTGTACAATAAAGAAATTATCTATCTATCTATCTTTTATGTAAAACATGTTACAACATAGACAACCTATGAGAACCTGATAGAGCAAATATTAACACTTCGCTGATCTTTCCACAAAACTGGAGTTGAAACGACCTCGCGCTATGTTGCTATGAGTAGAGCATAGGTTTGTTTGTAAGTCGATTTTACAGATGTAACATGATTTCGTACTTCACACATGTTTTTGTGCTTCAAACGCTGCGGTTGAAAGGTGAACCTACATACATTTATTTGGTGAATTGAATGTGCTTTGTGAAATGTTAGAGTAATTCTGCTTTTGTGACATGTTTTGAGAATTTGGTTCTTTGGTAAAGTTTTAATAGTACCAACATAGCATATGTACAGTGATAACATAAATATATAAAGTAGCTAGCTTTTACATAGTTCATAGAACGTAAACGTTAAATTTTATGAGTACCTGAATGTTGAAAACAAAACGTTGAAAAGCTACAGTTTAATAAATAGCATCACCCTCTTAATATATGTTCCTAAAAATGTATTGATGCCCGATGTCACCCACTAAGTATTATAGGCCTCTCTTCTCTTTGCTATTCTTCAAAGTCCAATGCCAGCCTCAACCAGATTTGACCCGTGAAACTTGTTCCTCCGGACATAATAAAAAATAACAGATGCAAACCTTTAACACTTAAGCCATGTATCACTTGTGAAATACGTTAATTTCTTGCTACCCTGTGCTAGCAACATAATATACACATTCCTTCAGTCAACCTTTTTGGCACGAAATTGAATCTCTCATTTTCCTTGCAATCCCAGGGATGATAATTATTATAAATAATATTTATTTTATCTTCGCTAATATAAGTAACGCGTAAACAACGCATGCGTCTTTATTTAGTCGGGAAAGGCCTTAGTATGTTCAAGACATTCATTGCAAGCGATATATACATCAAATAAAAAACCGGTTAAGTGCGAGTTGAACTTGCGCACGAAGGGTTCCGTACCTATAAAAACAAAAAAAAAGTCAGTTGTATGAGAGCCCTCCTTGAAAATTTTTATTTTATATTAATTTAATTGTTTATTCTTTTAGTTAATAAATAACTAAATATCCAGTGAATATTTCAAGCGTCTATCTGTTGCCGTTATCAATATCAAGCAAATACGAGCAACGAAATCACGTTTGTTGTATGGGAGCCCCCCTAAAATACATATTTAATTCTGTTTTTAGTACATATTTGTTGTTATAGCGGCAGCAGAAATACATCATCTGTAAAAAATTTAATTGTGTAATATCACGGTTCATGAGATACAGCCTGGTGACAGACGGGCAGACAGACAAACAGACGGACAGACATACAACGGAGTCTTAGTAATAGGGTCCCGTTTTACCCTTTGAGTACGGAACCCTAAAAACAAACGAAACCGATATGAGAAATGTATAAACTGATTTAATTTCTGATTAATTTAAAGCATTAACAGACGACCTAATTTGGCTGGACCCAACCACCCGATGTGGCATCACGTTCGACCATATTGCATTGTGTGTAGGCTGGTAGGTTCGTTCGAGCCATCCATTATTATTATTTTACTGGTTGGGTGCGTTGGGACGTGATGAAAGATCGGATGGTTAGATCCAGCCAAACTTGGTCGTCTATTGTTGCTATTACAGGAAAAAGCTAAAATTTTACGTCAGTTTTTGCTATAAAAATATATTGCGCAAAATAAGTGATGTTTTTATGCAAATGACATGTCAAATAACACCATAATTGCGAGTGCAAATATAGTCTCCCAGAAAAAACATTTATGCAACCGAAAAAGTACCGGTTACCGTTCCGTATACCATTCCGTAAACAAGTGGCATAAAATTATACCTACCACGAACGTAAAACTGAAGATTTGCATTTCAAACAGCGTCTTGCAACGTGAGTGAGGCAATGAAATGAAACGATCAAAGAAAAAAGTAGGTGCATACTAAAAACGTGCTTGCCCTGGTTAGGCACAGTACATACAATCAAACGACATTCGGCACCGGTTGCCTGAAAAAAAAACGTAAAGAAGTTTGAAACATAGACAGTGTATTTTGTAATTAACAGACAGACAAATTAACAGACAGTTTTACTGAAATAACTTTTGTGATTTAGTTTCAATCTCCATTTTATCGGCGCCAATCTTAGGTGAGCAATATATGGCAGAGACTAAGACCCAAAGTCTCACCGCCGTAAAGTTGCAAGCTTCGGTCTTTTACAGAATACATTTCGGGTAATGTGCCCAGAAACTTCACAATCTGATTCCGCCATCTTTTTCCATCAAAGTACAAGCAGGCGCACGGCTCAGTACCATCCGTACCTCGTTGATACACCACCCATTCGCATACACCGTTTTGGTTCTACGTTTTTGATGCGCACAGCTAAGGAATGGAACACTTTGCCGTAGTCTGTTTATTCTAAAGAATACAATCCGGGACTACAATCTTTAAGGTAAGGTCGTGCTTCATCTAAACTACATCATCGCTTACCATCAGGTGAGATTGTGGTCAAACGAAGATCTAAATAGTAAAAAAAGTCCTTTTATATGTGCATTTCCATTAGGGTGCCTTCAGTTTGCTTCATATTGCATCCCGCCTTGTACTTCACCGATAAAACGGAACGTGATAATACCCTTAATCACAATGTACTAGCTGACCCGCCCGCGGCTTCGCATGGATGGTATTTCAATAAAAACATTACCTTTCTTTTGCACACTCGGTTAAAAAGTAGCCTATGTCCTTCCCCATTATATAATCTATCTCCTTGACAAATTTCATTACAATCCGTTCAGCCGTTTAGTTATAAAAAGGTAACAAACAAACAGTTACTTTCGCATATACTATATAAAAAAAATCATGGTCATTTCACACAACGCTATCTAGCCCCAAACTAAGCAGAGCTTGTACTATGGAAACCAGATAACTGATAGAATACTTATATACATTTTTTTTGTAAATACATACTTAAAATATATATAGAGAAACAACCAGACCCGGAACAAATATCTGTAGATCATGCAAACATTTGTTCCGCGGCGGGAATCGAACCCGTCTCAGCCGGCTATTCGCCTACTGCACCACGGAGGTCGTCTATGTATGTATTATACATATAAACCTTTCTCTTGAATTACTCTATATACTGCTGAAAACTACATTAAAATCCGTTTAGTAGTTCAAAAGATCTAAGCGAACAGACACCGGAAGCTACTTAATTTTATTTTATACTATGTAAAGATGCAAGTCAATCTCAAAAGATCACGGTATAAATTGATGAAAAGTTATTCTATTTTATTAACTAAAAACTGAGATTTGTTTTACCGACACGCGTTTATTTAGTCAATTCAATTAAATTCCAGAAAAAAACTTGCTAAGTGTATCATTCAAGACTTGGAAGTCTAGTAGTCTCTTATTATTTGCATTTGAAACGAGCGGTTGCAATGAACGTAGTAATGACACCAGGAGCCCTTCGAATTGAGTAATTTGTGCAGATTATACTTTGCTGCAACCGTTCCACAAGGTTCACGTAAAATGCATTTTGCATGAGGATTCAAATCATGGCACTTGACCTGCAGCTACAATAAGACTTACCTGCTTTCACGAAGTAATAACTTTTTTCTTTTACGAAAATCTGTACCTACTGAAAAGCAGGGTCAACTGATTTTTTTTTCAAGCTTCAAGCAAATACATGTAATTTGCTTTCTAATTCAACCGAGCAACGCAGATAGTGTCTTGGACACTTCTGCCTAGTGATCTGCAGCACTTGAGCTATCTATAGATCGTTTGCAGCGGTTCACAGTGTGTTATGAACAGGGAATGCAATCCCGATCCCGATCTCGTGTAATTTTTCGGGATCAATCCCGACGCATCATATGACGAGATCCCGTTCGAAATTGACGGGATTGGGCGGCAGTGGTCAGCGACGCTACACACGTCCACTCGGAGCGCAAGCGGCGCGCTGACTGACGGCCGCGAGCGGCAGGAACGCCAAACAGCGTTAGAAAACTATTCCGACTATTTCCGAATATTAGCGACAGGTGACGATAATTATTTAGTTGGTAAGATTATAGAATAAAGATTTTTATTTTCTTTCGAGTAATATGTTATTTTAGTTAACCTCACTATCACAAACAAGCAGTTATTAGCTTTTTCAGTCATCCGAATTTAACATTTTTTTTAAACTAGATGGAATCCCGAAAATTCCGGGATCCCGCGGGATTGATATTTCTAATCCCGCGGGATCTCGAATTTGCAATCTCGAGTCGAGATTGCATTCCCTAGTTATTAAGCCCAATTTTGTTGCATGTTATTTTTATTACTAAACTACACTTAAGCACTAAATTAAAACAATCGCATCGATAGAACGAGTAGTTTAAATAAAAAAAAAACAAAGTTGGCCAATAACTAAGAAAATCATAAAAAATTTATTTAAAAAAAATTAGATTACTTAAAAGACTTCCAATTGTATCAAATTATCATACATATACTAACATACCATTAAACAAGTTTTTGTCTATTTACTGTGAATAGAAAACGAAATAGTAACATTTTTAGTTCATTTAGTTACGTCAGAATTGTGCCAACACTACCTACCTATATATCAAATTTCACGATGATCGGATCAACGTTTAGAAAGTTATCCTCGGACATACAAACATACATACATACAACGCAAATGCACAACATACGAAGCAAGATCTCCAAATAAACTTAGAGAAATCGGCGTTGTATGTATGTATGTTTGTTTGTACGAGGATAACTTTCGAAGCGTTGATACGTCGTTTCGATCCTATTGACTAATCGATCCGTAGACTATTAAATAAGATTTGACATGTAAAACTGCATGTGATCTACAACTCAGAATACTGAATAGTGTCTAATTGATTGGGGTATTCCTATAACCAATTTATTAATTTGTTTTATGTATGTATGTTCTGACATTATTTATTTTGTTACATAATATAATATTTTGACATGTTCTACTATATATGATTATATTTTGACACAACATGACATATCTACCATGACACATAGTATTTTCACTTGACAACACAATATTTTCAAGGTCTAGTGGCTAAATGGAGCGGTCTCGACAGAATATCAGCGCTTACCATTACGGCGGGCATAATGCTGAGTCGAGTCCCATTTACTGCTGTAGCACACAGTATCTACCGAGTTCTGCCTTATTTTAGTTTTACGTTTATACTGTTTAATTGTTTAATTTTAAGTATTTCCTCTCTCTTAAAATGTAACTGAATTTTATATTGTGTGCTAATGTAGTGAATAAATGAATGTCTATGTCTATGTCTACAATAGGCTACCAGTTAGTATCCGAAATGCAGTCTCCATCGCGGCGTTTAAGGGTCATTTAAACACATGGTTGTTGGGGAGGGTTTTCTACAGCATGGGTGAGTTTCTCGAATTACCCGAACTGTAGAAGATCCCCCCACCACCTACTAATCAGAAGATGTTTCAGAAGATGAATCATAAATACATAATACGTACATAAATAATTAATTAATTATAATGTTAAAATTAATTATATTTTATGAAATTCGACGTAAACTGACGTGTAAAATATTAGTTTTATTAATCAATTCTTGTATTCTTGTCTAATACTCAAAGCTAGTTGCTGCAATTTCCCAGTAGGCAATTTGTATAAATTACCTTTATTGTTTGATCAAAGACTCCCCAACTGACATTAATTGCTACTAGTAGTATTGTCTTGATGAAAAGTAATACTCAATGGATTTAGTCAAGAGCATTATATTCCAGAGTAGACCTACTGCACATTGTCGCTTTCACTTGCTTAACTGTTAATTGGATAATGTCTTCAGGTTTCCAGGTAAGGCTGTTAATTATTAATGATTTCTTGGACGTGGGCGACCAATGCAAAATTAATTTCAAATGATTTCAGTGCGAGAGATTAGGAATGTTTTGTCGCATATGAAAACCAATCATATAGTTTTTAAAATCATCTCAAAAATTCCAAGCCTAGACGGGATTTGAACCCGCAACCTTCCTCTTGATACGAGGATGCACTATCCAACTCTGCTACCAGGCCTTTTCACGTCTATCTCGTCTACGTTTTAAAATCTTGGAATTTTCCGTATGTGTTCGGATAACACTATAAAAATACTATTTAAACATAGTTATCCCCAGCTGAAAATCAGCGGTGTGTGCTTAACATCCAACATTATGCTAAGCTGAACGCCATTATGGTACGCAGACACATGAGTCGAACTGTTTTATTGGATTAAATTGTATCTACTATTCCTTATAATTGTTTCATGTGTAATTTTGTGGATCTATTCCTTTCTAATACCAAAAACTAATACCAATGGTATTTGTTTATTGTCGTAATACATTTTCTATTCCTAACGAATACCAAATTTTAAATATTTAAATGAAGTACAAAATCTATTCCCAACGAATACCAAAACATAACTTTTGGTACAGTCACAGAAACAATTTATTTTGTTTTCTAATAATTTATTGTTATAGACATAAAACAATCCTAAACCTTAACAAATTTACTTCATTCCAGCATTGCTACTTACCAGTAGCATGTGAATCCCTTGCCAATTTTTTTTACCTGTGAAAAGTGGTGAGTTTGCTCCTACTAAGGAGCAAACTATTGTTTTCAAATCCGAAGTGCCTTATTATTAATTTTTACTATGTAAAAAAGGTGATTTTTTTTTTACTAAAAGTAGATTTTTTGATATTTTATATTAATTAGACTCGAAGTTATTAGTTACTAGTTGACCCGCCGAACTTCGTACCGCCTTGACATGCATATAACGCGGGCTGTAAATATACGTCACCCCGTTAGAATTTTCTATTCTTGTCGTTTTACAACCATACTTAACCATAGACAAAATTACGTTTAGCTGTCATCTGCGTTTTGTTATTCCATGTCAGATGTTTTTTTGTTAAACCACGTGTTATAGTGACTTGTATTCTCTTTGACGTTTTATGTCACGTCACACGGGAATGCAATCGAACGGGATAAAAGTATTATATGTCCGTCTCCTGGTTCTAAGCTACTTCCCCACCAATTTTCAGCCAAATCGGTTCAGCCGTTCTTGAGTTATAAATAGTGTAACTAACACGACTTTCTTTTATATAATAGGTTGGGGAAAAAGTCTTTTCGCATTATAGTATGTATGAACTTGTAATAAAATCTCTTTGGCTATACTATTTGTATCTGGCTGGTTTTGATAACATTCAAAGTTTAAATTTTAAAGAAGGTAACTCCAAATTCAAATTAGGAAAATGTGTGATTTTTATTCATTTTTTGTACTGTAAAAACGAGTGAATCTAATGAATAAATTCGATACATTTTAAAATTTTACTACAAAAAAGGTAAAAATGCAACGCAAGGCGCGAAAAAAAATTGCGATGTTTATGGACTTAGTGCAGTGTCTGTCAGAGTAGCACAAATTTGGTTTAAGCGTTTTCAATTTGGAAATTTTGATGTCAAAGATGCACGTCGCTCTGGTCGCCCTATTACGGATAAAATTGATGCCATTTTTGAAAAAGTGGAGCAAGATCGGCATATCAGTAGTGACGACGTAGCTGAAGAACTGGGAATTGGCCACAAAACAGTTCTGTCGCCTTTGAAAAAAACTAGGTACACAAAAAAGCTCGATATTTGGGTACCCCACGACCTCACTGAAAGAAACCTAATGAACCGTGAACTCATTTGTGATTCTTTATTACGATGTAATGAAACCAAACCATTTTTTAAAAAGTTAATAACTGGTGATGAAAAGTGGATCACGTACGACAAGAACGTATGAAAAAGGTCGTGGCCAAAGGCCGGTCAGCCTTCACAGACTGTGGCAAAACCCGAGTTAACTCGCAACAAGGTGATGCTGTGTGTGTTGTGGAATTGGAAGGGCTATATTCATTATGAGCTGTGACCACTAGGTAGGGCCATAGACTCTGAACTCTACTGCGAACAACTGATGAGATTAAAGCAAGAAGTTGAGAGAAAGCGGCCGGAATTAATCAACAGAAGGGGTGTAGTTTTTCATCATGATAACGCTAGACCTCACACATCTTTAGCCACTCAGCAAAAATTAAGAGAGTTTGGGTGGGAGGTGTTAATGCATCCGCCGTATAGTCTTGACCTTGCACTTTCAGATTTCCACCTGTTTCGGTCTCTTCAGAATTCTTTAGGCAGTGTCAGATTAACATCACGTGTGGACTGCCAAAACTACTTGTAGCGGTATTTTGATCAGAAGCCCTAAAATTTCTATAGCAATGGGATCATGTCCCTACCTACAAGATGGCAAAAAGTTATCGAACAAAATGGTACCTCCATATTTTAGTTAATAGTAAATATTCTATATTAAAAATGTTTTGAATTTTCTTAAAAAATGTGAAGAAACTTTTTTCCCAACCTAATATATAGATGATTGACATTCTTTTTTTTTTCTAAGTACAATAGTGGATTAATTTTAGTTGTCTATTATTTTATAATCGTTTTTCAATAATAATAATAATTTTAATCGTTGATCGTTTATGATATTTTTGTTGCACTTTGAAGACTATAAACTGATTTTAACAAAAAATGAATCATTGTGATTTGTTGTAAAAGGTACGTAAATTACGTGTCTGATTGCCTGTGTTATTAAAATAATGAAATAAACGTTTTCCTACTACACTTTAATTTATTTGATAAGACTGATTTTGATGGTATAAATACTACTTAATTACTGACTGTATCTCATACCATTTAACTTGTTTTGGGATCAATTTATGAGTGGTATGTTTTTGGTATTAGAAAGGAATAGATCATTTTGTGTGTACCAAATAAATGATTATTCTATTCAATGTATTTTTTCATTATTCACTTCATCTTCTGTCTATGTATACAATTATAAAAGAGCTGTAAATTTAGCTTATATCCCACGAAAACTAAAGTCATGTAAGTACAAATCGAAATAAGTAACCCTAACAGATGGCCAATTATTTATGTGTTTGATTACAAGTAGGTATAGTATATAATTTTATGCAATTGAAACACTGTTTTAATAATAACGGGTAGTTATATTTAAAAGTGTGCGCAATTAGTTGTATTTGAATGTATTCCGCTTTGCTACGAGTAAACTGTATAATTTATCTTGTGACGGTTTCTCTCAGTCTATGCAGATGTATTCAAACCACAGTGCGATGCACTCTGTGACAACGTAGAGTTGAGTCATATGTTAAAATACAGAGTAGGTATCAGACTGCGGAAGACCTAGTAACAAACACTATTTTTAGTTAAAATAAGTCACGTATAATGCCGGTTATATAGAGTGTTTGTTAATACAAACACAAAAATGAAAGGGCCTAATTTGTGAAATGTTTACCATAGAAATGTGAAATTTATTTTGGCATGTAAAAACAAACACTTTATTAAACTTATGTTGTGCTATACAGGGCGTCCCACGGCTGTGCCATATGGAGGGAAAGTACCTTGAATATTGTAGATGGAACATTTTACTGAAAGAATGTATTGTTTTCATTTAAAAAACAATTTAAACTGCATTCCTAGATTTTTAAATAGTTTCATGGTTTAACCGGGAATCGAACCCGCTACACGAGAAAAAAACCATCCTGTAGCTTTATCATACCGATCGAAAGGATTCATCATAAGGATTATTTTTTGCTAAATAAAATAGTGTCAGAAATAAAAGTGAGACCATGAATTTTAACATTTCATGTGAAAAATGAAAAGCTGACATTGCCGTAAGGACATACAACTGCGAGCCAGCAATGCAACTGGCTGATTATAAAGAAATAATTCAAAATAGTGCGACTTTGTATTCAACACAATGGGACTCATTTTGAGCATTTGATAAATTAAATTGATTAATTTTCAAATAAAAATGTTAAAATTCATGGTCTTCCCTTTATTTCTGACACTATGTTATATAACAAAAATAATCCTTATGATGAAGCCTTTCGATCGGTATGATAAAGCTAAATGGTAATTTTTTTTCTCGTGTAGCGGGTTCGATTCCCGGTACAACCATGAAATGATGATGATGATGAAATGATTTTAAAATCTATGAATGCAGTTTATATTGTTTTTTTAATATAAAATAATGTCTTGTTTCAGTAAAATGTTCCATCTACAATATTCAAGGTACTTTCCCTCCATGTGGCATAGCCGTGGGACGCCCTGTATAATGCTTGCCATCTAACCACAGATACTGTATTAGTGACATTTCGAGATATCTCTTGTCCTTTCTTACCCAAGACCCGCAGGCATTTCCGTAAGAGATATCAAATCGGCCTTTATTTTTAGATGTCGATTGCAAGAGTAGTCAGTAAGTTTTATATCGAATTAAGCATCTAAACTTAGTCGATTTTCTTTAAAACTTGATAATATAACTAGTAGTTTTTTTTTGCGAGAAGACTTTTTTATGTTTTGAGAAACCGTAACTTGAATATCGTCAGTATATTACCAAACAACCTGTATGGGTTGTGTTCCCAAAAATTGTTTGACATGGTGCTTGTAGTTCCTTTCTATCATCGCATCGGTCGCCATCGGTAGTCCAGCTGCATATCTTGAAGGCGATGTGTTGCTATGACGTTCGAGAGGCATTTCTTCCGACAAGCATTTTGGTTGTAGAATGGTATCACAACCGAAATTTTCCTCTGAGACTAGTCATTTAAAAAATGTTCAAAGAGGTACGATATATCCCTTTATCATATAAATGTTCATAGGCTATGCTAACTGCTTACCAATTTGGTGGGCCGTCTTAGTGCCACCTTAGTGAAAAAGGGGTATTTTCGACTTTTATTGTCATAACTTCGTAGAATGAACTAGAATAAGCTCTTTTATATAATACCCCACTTGAATGAATGAACGAATGGATGAATTATTTTTGATTGATTGATTGAAAATACTTTATTGCACTTATAAAACTAGTACAAAGGCGAACTTAATGCTAAAGAGCATTCTCTTCCAGATAACCTTTGTGTATTGTAGATAAAGATGTGTAGGTAGTGCACAGGAAAGGGAACTAAAGAAAAATTTGCACAGGACTAATAAAATAGCATAGGTACATACTACTTAAATACTTTATATCATATACTAAACTATACCATTATCAAATAAAAATACATACATACATAACAATAGAAGAAATGATAAGGAACGATTAAGTTGCTCATTTTTGGACGGTTTGACCGAGAAGGTGCCTATAGATTTTCAATCTGAATGCTTCCACTGAAGTAGCCTCGAAATAATTTGGTGGCATATTATTTCAGAGACGAGTAGCGGTTATGGTGTAAAAGTCAGAGTAATTAGCCGTGTTATGCTGTGGAGTAATCAATTGGAAACGACGAGACGATCGCACATCTCTGTCCTCAGTTGATACAAACGTAAATCGCTCTCTGAGGTAGCTGGGAGATGGGTTGCGAAGAATACTAAACAGGAGGGATAGTTTGTGGGCATCTCGACGAGCTCTGATGTCAAGCCATTTTAGCTGCTTACGAAATACCGAGACATGGTCATATTTGCGTAGGCCGTAGATTAGCGAATACAGAGATTCTGCAGACGTTCCAACTTATACAGTTGCTCTTCCGTAGCATCGGGATAACATACATCTGCATAATCTAGGATGGGTAAGAGTAACGCATTAACCAGTGTGCTCCTCGTGGATTGGGGCAAGAAATTTATTGTTAGTTTATAGGTAAATTAATTAAAAAAAATTATTTATTGGTAATTTATCGTAGATTTTTATTGCACAAAATAAAAAAAACCGGACAAGTGCGAGTCCCACTCGCGCACGAAATGTTCCGTACCCTTCCGTACCGAAAAAATCATGTCTGTTGTATGGGAGCCGCACTTAAATATTTATTATATTCAATAGCACAATTTTTTTTATTTACCTTATTTGAGGTTGGTGCCGATTAAGCTAGTCCTTTAAGTTGTACAACTCTAAGGACTATCTTATTTGGCGACAACTATGTATGGGGACACCCTTTAATTTTCACCTTTTATTATTTTTTGAAATGATTCCTTTGTTTGTGCTGCAAAACCTTGCTTTTTGTCAAATTTCGTGATTCTAGGTATACGGGAACTACCATAGGTTTTCGACCCAAAACCCATAGGGTACTTCCGGTTGACCTAGAATTATCAAAATTTGGTTAAAAGCAAGGTCTTCTACCACAAATAAAGGGAAAGATCCGAAAAATAAAAATAGTTGAAAATTAAGGTAAATTTTGGTATTTATTTATTTTAGAGAATTATTTTAGACAGGATTTTCGATATCAAATTTTAATGATTATTTGCGTCGTAAATAGTTTTTGCACAATTAGATCAACAAGGTCATTCTGGCTATCTGTTGCGATTATTTTTAGAGCATATAAAATTAAATACTTATTCAATATTACGAAAATCAATTAAGTAATAGAATAATTTAATGATATGAGACAGAGATTTATAAAGGTCAGCGGGTCCATACTTTTTATATGGAGTGCCCAACAAATGTACATAAAACTTTTATGTTACAGCCTAAGTAAGTATGAAACTGTTCGACCTTTCTTTAGACCCTTTTACCATCGTATTCGCGTCTTAACAAGTAGATATATACCATTGTGAATACAAACACAGCTGATTACTTCAGAAAAAGGATTGGGTACTGCAATAAAAACTTTTTCGATTTTACAAAGGCGGTCGTAAAATGGCTGAAATTCCTGAAGTTATAACGAAAGCAGAGCTACAAGTGATACCTATTTAAACAGATCAAGAAATAATGCTTCATCATCATCATCATATCAACCGCAGGACGTCTGCTGCTGAACATTCTAGAACAACAAGATTTCTAGAGCGACCGATCTTGTGCCGCCTACACCTAACGCCTCCCAGCAACCTTTATCCAATCGTCTTTCCATCTAGTGGGAGCCGGGAGGCCATTCTACACTGCGATTTCAGTGCGTGGTCTACACTCTACGGCCGTCAGTTCTTCAAGCTATGTGCTCTTGGTTATGTCAGTTTCCTTAGTTTGTGTAGACTTGATCTCGTAGAAAAACTGATTGGTGTTTTTCTACGAGATCAAGTCGCTGAGCACGCTGAGCGACCTTGAGCCTATTTAAGATGCCTTTATTGAGAGTCCACGTTTCTGTAGCATATATCATCCTACCACAGAATAATAGGTATATTGTATTTTATGGGTTATGTTTATGTTAAAGGTACTCTTACACCGCCGTCTTTTGATTTTCGTCTGTCCTGTCCATCCAAAGGTTCTGGAAGTTGTAAAGTTATTTATCGTTTATTTCGTTATATTTTTGTTTGGTGTGCAATAATGAGTATTTCATTCATTCATTCATTGATTTACTACTTTTAGTACACTACAAGTATTGTATCAAGGGTAAATGATTTTTTCTTGGTCCCAAATTTCTAGACGTTAACAGCCAGTTGTTAATACGCCAATGAAATCGCAAATAAGTTGACGTAGTGTTTAACTTAGCACTCTTGTTAAATATAAATAATACTAATACTCTTGTTACAATAGTTGTTTTATGAGATAACACTTCCACAAATATATAATATCATTATATTTTCACTTCTGGAGTACACACCTGATGTATTTGTAGAATAAAACCACTAAATTCACTCGAATTAGCCAAATTATTTCTGCTAATAAGTGCTTAAGCATTGATTAAATAAATATCGATTTGACAACCGATTAATGGACGAAAAACGGCTAATCAGTGTTCCTGCAACCCATTTTCACGTTTGACAAGAGATTTTGTATGACTGATTTGACAACCTGTTTAACAAATCTCTGATTAAAATCAAATAAGGTAAAATACGTTCCAGCAACACAATTTGCACTTGACAAGAGGTTTGACCAATGGTCAACTAATATTTGGGTTAATTATGCTTCCAACAACCGGGCCTAAGACAATCTTCTGTATTGATTTAACTTGACTGTATTGACATTTCAACTTTGTATTCACTATACTATATTTAACCTATTTTTTTTAATAAGCTTTAGATTAAAAGAGCAATGCTATCAATATTAGTTTGACAAACACAGATGAAAATTCTGTATCAGGTATTGTGTGTAAATTTAATCTTCTTAGTTGGCTTAAATGTCCTTTATTTGGAACGGAACCCAACGGTATCATATAAAGGGTTCAACTTAGTTATCTACCAATCGTCCGTTTCAGCCCAAATTCCTGAAAACTTGAAGCAACCTTGCAAACGAAGCGTTTTAAATCATTTTACACGTATCAGAGATCTTAGGAAATTGGCTATCAATCGAAGATTTCGGCTCGACGGATAATTGGCAAGTTAGTATCAAGAGCTGTGGTTTTAAATTAACTTTTTATCTGATGATTCAACCAAGTAATTTCCACTTCGTTTAAAGGAACAGTTGGCTTTTTGTGATGGATATTTCTACAGTTTCCTGTCCTTAAAATAAAACCTTGTAAGAAATAAGTTTATGGTTTTATTTAGGACGAGCCTATGAGTCGTGAACTATTTGCCAGTCATGTCAGCTAACAACAAACCACTTCGCCTTTTGCATCTTTGCATCAAAGGGTTATTTAGACATTAAACATATCTGGCAGGCAGAAAATTCTCATCACTGCAGTGGCCACCACATCCACCCCTTGCTCGCTTTCTAATTTTTCCGCCATTTTATTCGATCCTGTGCCAATCGAATCCAGTGATATCAAACCGTTTTCACGATTTTATATAGGATAAAAAAAAACAAATTTCTTCCCTAGTCTTCCAGTCAAAAATCCAAAAAATTACCCAAGTAATTTGCATGATATATTCGGGTTCACCCGAGAGTAGTTACTTTATTATTTTACTTCAGAAAAGCACTGACTTAGCAACAATGTTTTCTTAAAGTTTTGTGAACCATAACCAAACTTTTGAGAAAATGTTGCATGCAAGCAACATTTTATACAAAATGAAGGTCCTATTACCTTCATATCACAACATTGTGAAAGATAAATACATATTATAGTAAATAAACCTGCCATGGTAATAAATCAGTAGTGAAAGTACGAAGTAAAACAATATATTTTAGCGTCCCAAAAGATTTTATGTTGTATGCTCGTATGCGTGGAAGCTTGGAAATGTATTGGAAATCCCTTATTAAAGTACTTTGGTTTTGTTCAGTTTAAAAACTGACTTTTCAATATCTTTTACTCACGTAGCCATACACCAAACTATTAAAACATTAAACAATAACGTTTTACAAAACTTTTACGTTTAATAATGCATTCTGCACTAGACAGCGTTGATCTATTTTTTATATTCTAGTTCGTCCCCATGTTTTGTATGGTATATATGTATCAGTTTGTTTATATAACTTGAAATATAATTCTCCTAGTCAATTTCAGCTACAGAGACTTGGCTTAGTTATATTGAGGGCCTAGTGTTTAGTCCGTATATGGCCGATGTAACCTATTTTTCGCTAAAAGTCTGATGACAATGAATTCAATGAATGCTCTCTACCTCCGTGAACGTTTTGAATTTCTTGTTCCTCGCAAGTCTCTTTTCCTCAAAACACCACAACACACTTCTAGCCGCTATGGTGGCTTCTTCACCGTTTATGCGGTAAAAATTTGAAATGTCCTTTCTCATGAAGTTCGCGCTGGTCCATCACTCAACTTTTTCAAACAGAATGTTAAAGAACACTATCTTTCTATGTAATTTTATTTGATTATAGGTATATATTTATATTAGGTATATATGTTATATTGTTCCATATAGTTTACTTATAGTATATTATGATACAAGTGAGCTAAGTGGCTCATTATACACGAGGCTGTGGGTTGCAGCCCGAGCCGCAGGCGAGGGCGTAAGTCAGCCGAGTGTCTAGTGAACTAGTTGATCACGAGTTCCATACGCACTTTTTCAACACACTTGCGAGGAAAAAACAAACATGTATTGCATAAATCGTTTAATTATTAAAACAATTGGTGAATGTACAATTTTCAAAACGATATTGGATTGTTTTTGATGGCGGTTTCACAGTTTGTCTGATATTGGTACTTGCCACTTCTTTAGTATTTTCATTTACTTCTTGTGTAAATGTCGGCGACAAAGGTATATCACACATATTACTGGAAGAAGAAGGCACCAAATAACTCATGCTACGAGATGTACATTTTCTATGTTATGTATGTATATACAAACATGTTTCTATTTTCTGCTGCTCACACGCACTAAAGGCGTCACATAATACCAGCGCTACAGTAACTATATGTTACAGTGGCACACCGCTGAGTGACGACCTATTTTGTAGTCTTGTATTAGGTATAAGTATAATTGTTGTATTCGTAGAGTTTAAAAATGGACACAAAATAAATATTTTTCTTTCTTTCTTTCTTTCTTTACATGGTTGTGGGTTACAGTAAGTTTTGATATCAACACAATGTTTGAGCTTAACCATGTTTCCTAACATGGAATAGATGCACCACAGGGAGCTGGGTTTGTATGTATTGGTGAGTTCAGAGAAATACGCCATAACACATTTCAGAAAATGACTGGGTTTTTTTGTTGCTTTTCCATTGCATGAAACTATCGTAAGCAGCTAAGTACTTTCTTTGCTCTAGATTTTGCAGGCTTTCATTTGCATTTTGTGCTGTATTTAGTATTTTTGGAGGGGTTAAATCTATCAATTGTTAATTTTCTGTACTAAAACATGATATTTTTAGAATTATTTGCCACACAGCAACAAATGCGATACAAAAAAAAAAAGGAAATGGCGCGCAAGTTTTTTTTTTTTGAACGCGCCTAATGTAAGTTGATTGACTACATTGATATACAGCCTACTTCAAAATTAAAATTTTCGTGATAAAAAATTTATAACAAATTATTGTGAATTATAAGTAATTTGATAATAATAAATGTTTTTTCGTCTTAATTAGGGACACATTTATTTATTCCAAAAATGTAATAGGATTTTCAGCGGCATAAAACCTCTTTGTTTTGTTACAAAAACTGTATTATCCAGTTTAATTGAAAATGCTCTGTTTACTCGCATATAATTTGCAGTTAGGTACTAACTTAACTTTGTAGGGATAATTCTATTATGCACTAGTGTGTAATATTATTACGCACGCGTGTGTTATAGTTCGGTTTAAGGCCCTAATAACGATGTACTATGGCTCACTTTACGTGCAAGTGTGTTAAAAATATAATTATTATAATATATCATACTTTTGGTATAGTATATATTAGTTTTAAGTTTATATATTTATTTATGTTTTTTGTACACTCACCTACCTTTAAAATCACCTCTCTCTCTAGCCTCAAAGGTTTGCTGGAAGAAAACTCTTCTTAGGATTAAGCTCGCCTTTGTATATGACCTCTATTTCTGTATTTTTAAATGAATTTTCTTGTGTGCAATAAAGAATAAAGGAATAAAGAATGCAAGTTAAGGTGACATTTACGTAATTATTATTTAGGCATCAGCCCAATCGATATTAAGTGGTTACCTGCATATAACAATTGTAATACCCCACAGGTCACGTCCAACTAAGACTTGACCTGCATTGCATTTCGGTCACCCTGAGACTTACAAGTGAAATGTCGCATTGTGCCTGTTTCACCGGCAACGGCTATTCCATTCTGACTACCACTTAGTTTCGTAAACCATTATCAAAGTCTTGTTTAACTACAGATTCTTTACACGGACAGAAACCCAACAGATGAGTATAAAACAACACTATACCTTAAATACGTGCTGACTTATTAGAAAACTAGTAAAAAATTACGTACATACACACATAACTTTTATGGGGAAAGATCAAGCCCACCAATATAATACACGAAGCTCTAAAAATAAACACTTTATACTAACGAAACCTAGAACTAATTACGGAAAGAAAAATATAACATTTGAAGAGGCACAACTATATAATATGTTGCCCAATATAGTCAAAGAAGCCCCTAGTATGTCAGTATTTAACCCGTGAGAAGGCGCGCTATGAGCAATTTGCTCACACTAAAATTGATTGCAAAAGTGTTTGGTGATCCTGACTTCATAGCTTCCCGAGCACCTAGGTACCTTCCTAACTATTCAGCCCCTGTTCCTCGCGCAACTCACGCGCTGCTCCATCCCACTGCGACTGCGCAGTAAAGCACTTGTGGAGGCCCTGCACCGTCGCGCGGCAATTTGCTCATCGCGCGCCCATCCGAGTAAGTATTTTTGCTCGTATTAAAACCAAATTATTTAGTTTTATTTGTGTATTAAGTTGTTTTTCTTTTGTTAAATTGTATTAAATTGGTTATTTTTTACATAAGTACTCTAAAGTCCTATTTTAATGCTAATGTTTTTTTGTTTTCAGCTACAACATTCTATGTGATATGTCCTAGATGTATGAATAAACGGTAAAAAAAAAGAATGCACTTCATGCAAGCAATTACTGTGCACCGAGCACATAATGTACATGTGTTCATTGTGTTTCAAGAGGCACACTTATCCTTATTTTATAGAATAGTGAAATTTTTAAGTTTTATTTGCGTAATTTTATTTATCGTGATTGTTTTAATACTACCAAAGACCCGAAAGATCCGAAATTATTTAATTTGTTATTTGCGGTAGAAGTTGTATTTATATTTCCTAATCTTAATTAAAACTATTGTTTTCGTTTTAAATAAATATTGTTTTATTCATTATTATCCCATTTATAGCCAAAACTACCAAAAATGCAGAAATTTAAGCATTTAAAATTAGTGTGAGCAATTTGCTAACGCGCTTATCCGTGTAACAACATACGGCGCGCCTTCTCACGGGTAAAAAAAGATTGAGAAACTATGTACTAAAGAATATTAATTTATTGTAATATATATTAAGTTAAGCAATGTTACTATTATATCACTGGACATAATCCAGTACAATAATGTAATTACATGTTCTCTGTAAGTGAACCCTGTTCTTTGAGAATAAATATCTTTGACCACAAACCATTATTATTTTCGGAGTTAGATTAATAAAACGCCTCATGACTCCTTGTCTCCTAAAACACTTCCGCTACCACTCACAGATAAGTAAGAGCACAATAAAAACGTGTATAAAAACAAAATTATCCTAATACTGCCACCCAGTCGGGATTTGACATTCATGGCGCGAATTTCCTAAGTAGATTCAGCATTGTTTAACCCTACTTTCGCTGTAAGCTTATGTTGTCAACAAGTGGGCTGCCTGGTACTCCCAGACTATGAAGTTGTTAAATACTTCGAGTCTAATTAACTTTCAAATTAGTAAAAGTAATTAACAAGAAGTGATTATAAGTATATATTAAACAAACAATTGAAATTAGATAATTATAATACGAGAGACGACATTGCGAGAGTTGCGGGAAGAAAATGGATGCGCTTGGCACAGGACCGGAGAGAATGGCGTGATAACGAGGAAGCCTATACCCAGCAGTGGGTGGATGTAAGCTGAGATGATGATGATGATGATGAATTATAAATACTAGTTTTTCAGACCTAAAAAGAACAGATTTAAGTTGAATAAAAAAAATACTACTGCATCGTTATTTGAAAAAATATTTAGGTAAAAGTTTGGAAAATTAAACGACTGCTTTGAAATTAGAACTAATAGCTAATAATTATTGATTTAAACGGGTATTTATCGCGCATGTACCTTTTTTATTTGTTATCCCGACGTTTCGGCTGTGTTGCAACAGTCATGGTCTCGGGCTGACTGTTGCAACACAGCCGAAACGTCGGGATAACAAATAAAAAAGGTATATACGCGATAAATACCCGTTTTAATCAATAATTATGTACAGTGATCGCGAAAGTTTATACTAATAGCTAATGTTATAATGGTAGGTAAAAATACCCCGCGCTATTTATCAAAGGTTAAGCCAACTAATTTTATCTTTCCCGAGGTAATAAAATGAACAAACACTGTATCCAATTACTAAAGCAAACGCTTCACGATCTTCATCTCACTTTTAGTACGCAAGTAGTGAACACATTGTATATCTAGATCCGCAAAATACTTGAATTTCATTGGGTCATGTACGACTGTACAAAAATTAAATCAAAAAACAGACTAATGTTCCCTTAAAATATTTATTAGATACTCATGGTTTTAAAGATAAAATAAATGTAAAAATAACAGACCACATTATACATTTTTTTATGTAACCTTTTTTTCTAACTTCAAAAACGCTGAGAGTAATCTAATATTAAAAATTGTGTTTCTAAGAGATTTTAAAAAACATTTGTTTTTTGGTATTTAATTTAAGAATGTTTTTCTATATATACGGCTGAAAAAAATCACCCTACCAAAACCAAAGATATTATTTCGTAGCTACTTCTAGACGTCGCCGGCGCTCGGAAATGTCGTTAAAACTAAAAATATTGTGAGGAGCCCGTACTTTGGGCCTGGACAGTTTGGGCGGAAATCCAAGCTAAAAGTTTATTAAATAATAACAATATTAGAAATCAGTTATCAAAACGGGCTTGATAAATTTCCGATAGTGTACAGGCGTGACAGAAATTCAATTGAATAATTCTGAGGCAAAACATCTTATGGAGTTTTTTTAACGAAGGTATCTATTAAAAAATTACTTAGTCCTACCAATACTAACAGCGTGTGTTTAAAGTTGCTAAGTGCAGATTTTTGAAATGAAAACTTCTTTAGGCGCGTTGGGCATTTTTTGAGATGGGAAAAAACCATTAAACTCGCGACACTGTTACCGTAACCGTTACCGACACCTCTGTATACAAATACCTGTTTGAGATGGGACAAACCCATTGAACTCGTGACACTGTTATTGTTACCTCTACCAACACCTCTGTATATAACTAGTGGTTCGCCCCGAACTGAGATCTCGCGAGTCTCTCAAAACAAAACAAAATATCCTTTGGGCGACTGGCAACGATGCCTAAATGTATTTAGTGGCTAAACATAATTTAAGGAGTTGTCAAATCATACAATAACGTACAATTTGAACATGTTTATCGCTAAATACGTTTAGGGAACGTTGTGCCAGCCGGCCTTACCCTTTGACTCAAAAATAGTACTACGAAATATGAAACCGTATAACTTGACCTACAGTTTAATTCAAATTACACGTAACGGGAGTTCATGTAAATTAGTTTTTTTGGAGTAGAAATTGCAGTTATATTGGATTTCAGACTTTTACCTATATTTGTGTTACTAAAGCTACACGCATACTAAATTTCAGCACTGTGGGGTCACTGGTGTACCCTGTGTGAATTTTGTCAAAGTTATGTTTTTATTATGGCTAACAACTTAAAAAGTACAAGGTTTAAACTAAAAATAAACACGGGGTCGAAATATACTCACAAAGACCTTTTAGTACACATGCTACTTGACCGTATAGTCCCATTTTGGTTGTTTTTACCTCTCTTGAACCCCAATATATCAACACCCCACGCCAGTTCATCGATTTCGTATCGCACATTTGCCGCTTTATTTTCTTTAACTAATTTAATTAGCTCTGCTTTTAGCATCTGCATATTTGCGTCAATGCCTTTTGCTTGTAACCAAGCCACCATTTCTTCTTTTTTATTAGCCTGGGTAGGTGGTTTCTGTATTTGAACCGAGTGATAAGAGGCATTATCCATGAATATTATAGAAGGCTCTGGTAGGCTGGGCAAAAGCACGTTCTGGAACCACTCTTTAAATGTAGTGGCATTCATTTCCTCGTGGTAGTCATTTGTGGTTTTTGATTGAAATGCCAGTAACGCGTTCTCCACAAAGCCGTATTTTGCAGAACCTGCGTGGCATACTATCAGACGGGCCCCCTTACCCATTGGTACTTTCGACGTCGACGCTTGTGTATCATCCGTCCAAGAACGGGAAACCGTGTGATTGGCGTTTAGCCATGTCTCGTCAATGAACACGACATTATCCCAGTTATCAATTTTTTTTGCTTCTCTCAAAAAACTTATCCGTTTTAAAATTATGTCGTATCGTTCTAATAAAATTTTTCTTTTGTCTGTTTTTTTATACGAAAAACCAATATCTTTTAAGATTTTGGTTAAAGCAGTTTTACCCCCGCTAAACAGTCCAGCTTCTCTTAACGATGCCAAAAGCTTCTTCCTGTTGAGATATTCATTTCTGGAATAGTAATCATACATATGATTTCTGATTGCATCGGCGTCAAAGGTGTCAATATCTGTCACGGGTTTAGTTCTACGTTTCTTCTTCGGAGTACGTAAAATATTATCTTCCATGCCAGTAGAGCCGAACTTTTCTGTATTAATATTTGTTATCGTTCGTTTGCTAACTCCAAGCGCCTGAGAGACGCGTTCTTGTACTTGTTCGACAGGTACCAGGGAACCGCCATTTTGCCGCTCTCGCTCAAAGTAATCTTGCAGCTTGATGATTAACTCACGGGCTCCACTTTTCAATGTTTGTCCACGTTTAGGCATTATTATGCACCAAAAGTCACAAAAACACAATTGAAGTCCGATTTAGCGCCGATCTCAGTTTGAAAAGCAGAAACAGTCCATTAAACGAAAGCCGGGTAATCAAATAAAAACAGATCGAAAACACTTGAAGAACGTGGTCTATGCGCACGAAACGACAACAGACGACTGTTTTAGCGTCACAAAATGGCGGCCCATAACGCCATTTGGGGTTACCATTTTCAACCTAAATATAAAAATGCTACTTTCTTTCGCGCGTTCGGTTTGGTCGTAGTTTTATTTTTATATTTAATACAAGTTATCTTATAGTCCATTATTTTCAAATTCTTAAAAAGAAAAACAAAACGTATTATTTTATAAAGTATAACTGTATAAGAACAGATTACGATACTATTATTGCCTGTTATTGTTAGCACAGCACTACAAATATAAAGCGCTGACATAACCTTGTAATAGCGCAGTTTAGATTTAGAAAAATATTGTTTACCAAGTTATTTGACAATCAGTTTGGCACAAAATTATAACATTAATTGATTATTGATATAATAATGATGTTTTAATGCTCATCAATTGTTAAAACGGTAAACAACCAGCAATAATATTTTTATCGTAACTGCAACGCCATTACAAAGTTACGTCGTCAGTTCAATCGCGACGTGTCAGGAACGCATTCTCTGAACGGCCGTAGTATAGTAACACCAAATTGTGCCATTGCTACTTAAATACCAAATTTCACGATGATCGGATAAACGCTTCGAAAGTTATGCTTGAACGAACAAACATACATATATACGAGTACAACGCCGATTTGCCCAAGTTGATTTAGAGATCTCGCTTCGTTCGATCAATTATCTGTAGTGTAGTCTGTTCAAGCTTTCACTTCTGTCGGCACTCCCCCCGAAGTGCCACTCACCATCATCATCATCATCAGCCGGTAGACGTCCACTGCTGAACATAGGCCTCCCCCTTAGATCGCCAGAACGAGCGGTTGGTAGCCGTTTGCGCCCAACGGCTCCCCGCGATTCTTACTAGATCGTCGGTCCACCTTGTGGGGGGCCGGCCTACGCTGCGTCTTCCAGTCCGTGGTCTCCACTCGAGAACCTTTCTTCCCCAACGGTTATCGGTTCTACGAGCGATGTGGCCTGCCCATTGCCACTTCAACTTGCTAATTTTGAGAGCTATTTCGGCAACTTTAGTTCTTCTGCGGATTTCCTCATTGCGGATTTTGTCACGCAAAGAAACCCCGAGCATAGCCCTCTCCATAGCTCGTTGAGCGACCTTGAGCTTGGTCATGAGGCCATGAGTAAAGGACCACGTTTCAGTGCCATAGGTCATCACTGGCACAACACACACTGGTTGAAGACTTTAGTCTTCAGGCTCTGGGGAATTTTGGACGAGAAGATATCGCGAAGTTTACCGAACGCTGCCCAGCCGAGTTGGATTCTTCGTGCGACCTCTTTGTCAAAGTTGGACTTACCTAATTGGACAGTTTGTCCTAGGTATACATATTCGTCGACAACTTCGAGAGTATCGCCCCCAACAACTACCGGTACGGGCGCAACATGGATATTTGACATGATTTTCGTCTTATCCATGTTTATTTTAAGACCCACCTGTTGGGAGACCCTACTGAGGTCGTTGAGCATGGTACCGAGTTCCTCGAGCGATTCAGCCATAATGACTATATCATCGGCAAAACGAAGGTGAGTGATGTATTCGCCATTGATATTGATGCCAAGTCTGTCCCAGACCAAGAGTTTGAAAACGTCCTCCAATGAGTTTGTGAACAGTTTCGGAGAAATTACGTCTCCCTGTCTCACGCCTCTCTGCAATTGGATTGGTTCCGTACTCTGGTCCTGTAGACGGACTGACATAGTGGCGTTACTATACAAACACTTCAACACTTCGATATACCTATAGTCGATTTGGCATCGCTGAAGAGACTGCAGTACCGCCCAGGTCTCGATTGAATCGAAGGCTTTTTCATAGTCCACAAACGCTAGACATAACGGCCGATTACACTCCTCGGTCTTCTGTATAATCTGGCGTAGCGTGTGGATCTGGTCTATGGTACTAAAGCCTTTTCGGAAACGGCTTGTTCGGGAGGCTGGAAGTCATCGAACCTGCGTGCGAGACGGTTCGTAATCACTCTCGAAAACAGCTTGTAAACGTGGCTCAAGAGCGAGATGGGCCTGTAGTTCTTTAATAAGGTTTTATCACCTTTTTTAAAGAAAAGCACCACCACGCTCCTATCCCACGCTTTTGGCGTGGTTCCTTCGAGGACGACGGAGTTAAATAACTTCTGGAGGACTTGAAGTACCGGTTTTCCACCCGCTCTCAGAAGTTCTGTCGTAACTCCATCCTCACCTGGTGCTTTGTTGTTTTTAAGCTGTTTCAGAGCGATCCTAATCTCGTACAGGCTGATGTCCGGGATGTCTTCGGTATAGTGTCGGGTTAGTTTGGCTCTGGTGTCCTGAGCCAACTGACCAACGGGGTTTTGTGTTGAGGTGTACATCTGTCCATAGAACTTTTCGACCTCTCTCAGAATCTCCGGTTTCGACGAAATGATAGTGCCGCTGTCGGTCTTCAGCTTAGTCATTTGGCTTTGCCCTATAGACGAATGCTTTGCAAACACTTTTGAACCTTTGTTCCTTTCTATCGCGACCTTAATACGAGATGTATTAAAGGTACGCAGATCGTGTCGCATAGATTTCGAGATTCGTCTATTAAGCACGCCGTATGCCGACATATCAGCTGAAGACTGCAATCTCATTTCATCCCGGTCCTCCATTAGGTTAATGGTTTCATCTGAGAGTTTCTGGTGCTTAGTTCGGCGGGGGGCCTTAAAGAACTTAGATCCCACCGCTTGGACAGTTTCCACCAACCCGTTGTTTATCTCGTCAATATCATTGCAGCTGGCTAGGCACTGGAAGCGATTGTGCAGTTCTAGCTGAAAGCTCTCGGGGTTTTGGATTTGGGCAGGATTTGGACGGAGCGCAGACTTCATCAGACGTGCCCTTTCAAGCTTAACATCGATATTCAATGTGCTTCTAACAATGCGGTGATCGCTTCCGGTTTTCACCCTGCTGATCACAGAGGTCATCATCAAATATTTGCTTCTTGGTCGTCATAATGAAGTCTATCTCATTTCTAGTGAAACCGTCGGGGCTTATCCACGTCCACTTTCTGGCTGGCCGCTTCTCATAGGAGTTCATCATGAAAAGGCCCTCCTTCTCCATGAAGTCGGCCAGTCTCTGGCCCCTTTGGTTCCGCCGCCCGAATCCAAATGGCCCCACTCTCAGCTCATCGTCTTTCCTTGTGCCTAGCTTTGCGTTGAAGTCCCCCATTACAACCGTGAAATGAGTCTTGGAAGTATGTATGGCCTCGGAGATCTCCTCATACATTGCTTCCACTTCATCGTCTGGGTGTGTCGAGGTCGGCGCATATATGTACCTGTATGACCTTCAACGAATACCTTTCGGTAATTCTAAGTATAAGGTATGCTACCCTGTTCGACACACTGTCGACTTTTGTCACGTTGTTAACGAGGGACTTGCGGACGAGAAACCCGACACCACCCTGGGATAGTTGATCTCCCTCCCGGTAGAAGAGCAAGTTACCGGAGTTAAGGATCATCGTGTCCTGACCCTGTCTTCGGACTTCCGACAATCCTAGGATGTCCCAACGTAGCTTGCTCAGTTCTTCTTCCAGCTCGACAATCTTCTCGTCAGCCCTGAGCGTTCGTGTGTTGTACGTTGCCAGGTTCAGTCGTCGGTGGTGGTAGCTGGATTGCTGCCGGGGATTCTTAGCACCCCCTGCTCTGCCACTGCCCTGGTTGCTACCACTTCCAGGGATGACGGAGCCGCCGGGGACTGGGGGCCGTTTGTGTGTTGTGTCTGTCATAGGGGGGTTTTGCCATAATCACCACGCTTGGCAGGCGGCTTGGTGATCGCAGTGGTTGGTGTTTAGTACACAGAAGAATGCTGCTGCCCATTCCCTGGAACAACTCCCTTTGCCGGCTCACACGGCTCCCGCGGGATGAGAAGGGGTGGCCCTATTATTACGCCGGGACCACACGGCACCTACCATATTCCTTAGCGGATGTATGAGTAAAACATCTTCTTCCATAAAGCTGATATATTTAATTAAAGTGTTACAAAGTACTCTGCGCACACGATACGGCTGTGATAGGCCCAGAGAGAATACAAAGAATATCGCGCGAGGGGCGGTCCGAGGGGGGAAGCTGGCTGTCAGTGTCACTAGGGACGCGCCCGAACATCATCCGGGGCCTTGGAAACCCCAGGTTCCAATGTAGGCTCGTCCGCCAGCTCCAGGAGAGGACAAAGGTACTTGACACCTCGTCGGTAGGTGCCTGTCACGGTCTTCACTACAGCAACGCGAGGCACGCCATCCGTTCCGGGAAACAGCGTAGTTATGCGCCCGAGTCTCCATTGCATTTGAGGGCAGTTTTCCACCTTTAAAAGCACCAATTCTCCTTCCTTAAGAGGCTTGCGAGGGGTGCGCCATTTGTGCCTTTCTTGCAGTTCTGCTATGTACTCTGCTTGCCAGCGTCTCCAAAAAATGCTGGCGCAACTGCTCTAGCCGCTGAAAACGGTTTAATCGGCAGGCTGGGACATCTTGAATATCAGGACATGGCAACGACATCAGTGGACGACCAATAAGGAAGTGCCCGGGGGTCAAAGGACTGAGGTCGTTTGGAAAAGAGGATAAAGGACAGATGGGGTGACTGTTAAGGATAGCTTCGATTTGATTAAACATAGTTGCCAATTCTTGCCACTAATTTATTTAAACTAATATTAGCATCAGAATAAAACTTTCAATATCTTTGGTTTAAAGATCTATAACAAATCAGGTGGGTTGTTTCCACATATAGCTGGATCTACATAGCTGGATGTGTAGCCGTGTGTACGGCTACACATCCAGCTATACATTTTCAGTATAAACTGTGCTCTAATTCTACGAAAAGCCAACACAATGCGAGATGAGCTTATAATGGAAATGTATAGCTTGATGTGTAGCCGTGTGTACTATCTGTATAATGGTGCGACTAGATTTTCGGTTTCCCGGTTTGAGACGTCTTCCATTGGACAAACAAGGCTTATCTTATGATGACATGTACGTTAATTTTTTGCAATTAGTATAAAAAAATAAATAAGACATAGTTGAATCATTTATAGACCAATGCAAAAGACCTTTAAATAACTCAACCAGGTCAACACCAGGCGGAAGTGTCCCCAAGACACTGACTGCATTGCCCCGCTGAATTGCAATAATTATGCGCTGACCCAGTAAAGCGCCAGCTTTTGGATCACACGTCAAATGGTATCATCATCATATCAGCCATAGGACGTCCACTGCTAGACAAAGGGCTCCCTCATTGATCTCCAGGAACTGCGGTTGGAAGCAGCTTGCATCCAACGCCGACTTGCGGTTCTTACCAAGTCATCTGCCCATTTTGTAGGTGGACGTCCTACGCTGCGCTTGCCGGTCCGTGGCCTCCATTCGAAAACTTTCCAGCCCCATCGGCCATCTGTTTTGCGCGCTATATGGCCTGCCCATTGCCACTTCAACGTGCTAATCCATCGGGCTATGTCGGTAACTTGAGTTCTCCTACGTATCTCCTAATTACTGATTCGATCCCGTAGAGAAACCCCGAGCATAGCCCTCTCCATAGCTAGTTGAGCGACTCTGAGCTTATTCATAAGACCAATAGTGAAGGACCACGTCTCAGTTCCATATGTCATCACTGGTAACACACACTGATTGAAGACTTTCGTCTTAAGGCACTGAGGTACGTTGAACGAAAAGACGTTGCGAAGTTTCCCAAACGCTGCTCATTCGAGTTGGATTCGACGATTGACCTATTTCTCGAAGTTGGACCTACCTAATTGGACTGTTTGTCCTAGGTATACATGCGCGTCGACAACTTCAAGAGCCGAGTTCTCAACCATAACTGGGGCAGGCACGACATGGACATTCGACATAATTTTCGTCTTGTCCATGTTCATTTTAAGCCCTACCCGTTAGGAGACTCGATTGAGGCCTTCGAGCATCGTGCTGAGCTCTTCCATCGACTTTGCCATAACCACAATATCGTCGGCAAACCGAAGGTGAGTGATGTATTCGCCGTTAATATTGATGCCCAGTCCTTTTCATTCCTGAAGCTTGAAAGCATCTTCCAAAGCGGTCATAAACAGTTTCGGAGAGATGAAATCTCCCTGTCTTACGCCTCTTTTTAAGGGAATCACCTTCGAGCTCTGTTCGTGTACTTGGACTGACAAAGTGGCGTTTTCATACAAACACTTCGATGTACCGATAGTCAATATGGCATCGTTGGAGAGACTCAAGCACTGCCCATGTTTCGATCGAATCGAAGGCTTTCTCATAGTCCACAAACGCGAGACATAGCGGCAAGTTATACACTTCGGTCTTCTGTATGACTTGCCGCAGCGTATGTATGTGGTATATGGTGCTGTAGCCTTTACGGAACCCAGCTTGTTCAGGAGGCTGGAATTCATCAAACCTGCGTTCGAGACGGTTCGCGATGACCCTTGAAAACAGCTTATAAACTTGGCTCAAAAGCAATATTGGTCTGTAATTCTTAAGCAAGGTGTTGTCACCTTTCTTGAAGAACAGAACTATCACGCCCTCGTTCCATGCTTTTGGCGTCGTACCTTCAAGCAAGGCGGAATTAAAGAGCTTCTGAAGGACTTTAAGTACCGGTGATCCACCCGTTTTCAGAAGCTCTGAAGTGGTTTCGTCCTCACCCGGCTCCGTGTCGGTCTTAAACTGCTTCAAGGCCATATTGATCTCATACAGGCTGATGTCCGGAATATCTTCGGTATAATGTTGGGTCAGTTTGGCTCTTGGGTCGTTGGCCGCACTGCAAACAGGTTTAGTGACCGAATCGTAGAGCCGTCCATAGAACCTTTCGACTTCCCTTAACACTTCCGCGTTATCCTGCCATCTTCGCTCTTCAGCTTCGTCATGCGGCTCTGCCCAATAGATTATCTCTTGCGAACACTTTGGAGCCTTTATTCCGCTCTATCGTATCTTTAATACGAGATGTATTAAAGGTACGAATATCGTGCCGCAAAGAACTCCAAATCTTTCTATTGAGCTGCCTATGTGACTGAGCATCATCGGGAGACTGCAGTCGCAAAGAACGTCGTTCAGCCATGAGGTTAAGCGTATCATCAGAGAGTTTCTGAGGTCTATTAGTGCGGGGGGTCTTAAAGAACTGGGACCCCACCGTGTGGACGGTTTCTACGAACCTGTTATTGATCTCGTCCACTGATGCATCTACTTCTAGACAGTCAAAGCGATTTGCAAGTTCGAGTGGAAAGCTCTCGAGGTTTAGGATATGTGCGCGAGTGGGTCGTAGCGTAGACTTCATCAAACGGGATCTTTCAAGTTTAACGTTCATATTTAATGTGGCTCTAACAATTCGGTAACAAATGGTATACAAACATTATATCAATAATACACCAGCCACATTATCAAAATGAAGAATTTAAAAATTACGTGACGATTTAAACAAATATATAAAATGTTTCTGTAATAAAAACTGATTGCTTTTTACTTTTAGGAACAAGCTCCTTTGCATAGCTACTATACTAGAAACTGTTTGTAAATATATAACCAAGGAGAAATCACTCATGAGACACCACAACACTATCTTAATTAGTTGTTCCGTTAACTTTCATATTTCTTTGCTATTATTTACTTAGTTTTAAGTCAAAATTATTTTTCTTGTTTAGACAGAACAATCTTGTTTTGTTGTCTGAGGCAGTGGGCGTTGAGGCTGCTCCACAATTTTCGTAATTTTTGCAGTTTATCGTTTTATATGTAATCTTTTTGTGAAATAAAATGAAATCTACAAGATCCTACACCGAGGTGGTCAGGTGTAACAGGAAGACTTTAACAAGAAAATGGAAGATTAGGATGATAAGATGCAGTTTAGGAAATACATATAGGACTTTAGGAAGATGCAGTTTTCGAATACCACAATCCCGTGTGGTATTCAAGAACTGCATCACTTCAACGTACACTTTATCTAGCTCACTTAGATGAATCTCAACTTTCACGAAGCATCATAAAGTTTTAATTGCACTTAGAAAATTTCAAACAAAATATATTCTTCGTAACACTACACTGGGTTCAGGTGTAAACTGAATTACTTTTACTGCGAGTCTCCCATAATACTAAAACATTATTATTCGTAATCTTTGACTATCTAACTAATAGTGCACGAAAAGTAATTTTATCTGCGGAAACTTTTAATTGGCCTTCTTAGAATAAGTAGCATTTATTGTTGTTTATTTTTTACTCAAATACCTCTTCTGTAACCTAGCTGTAAGTTTTCCTAAAATTCTAAAAAAAAAAAAAAAAAAAAAAAAGGGCAACCAAATTACTTGAGCTACAGTTTCATTAAAATTACAGGTAACGGGAGTTCACGTATTCGGTTAAGCTTTTTTGGGGTACAAAACGCAGTTATTCTGGATTTCAGACTTCTGACTATAGTTGTGTCACTAAATCTACACGAATACTAAATTTCAGTATTATGGGGTCACTGCTGTTGGTACCCTGTGAATTTTGTCAAAGTTTTATTTTTAGTATGGCTAATAACTCAAAAACTACAAAGAATGATAAAAAAACAGGGTTGAAATTTACTAATTAAGACCTTTCATTTGACGTCCTATTTGACCTATTAGCCTCATTATAATTTTTTTACCCATCTTGAACCCTAATATCTCAACAACCCCCCAATATTTTTAGCTCATTTAGTCATACCAAAATTGTGCCGTCACTACCTACCTATGTATCAAATTTCACGATGATCGAATCAGCGCTTTGAAATTTATCCTCGGACAAATAAACATACATATATACATACATACTTACATACATACATACAACGTCGATTTGCCCAAGTTAATTTGGATATCTCTAAGTTTCTTTGTAAGTGAATTTGTAATTTTTTGAGAAATAAATGCTTGAACCATCTGGCTTCAATCGATCAATAAACATTAAAAAAATGCTGGACATTTCACATAGCGGTATATAAATAATATTAAAAATAAAATTTGATTATTTCAGGCACAAAAATACGACCATATCACATACAAATGAAAAATACACTAAAAACAACAAAATTGAGAACCTCCTCATTTTTTGAAGTCAGTTAAAAATACTGAATATGCCACGGAGCAGATGCTCCAGTGTAGTCATTTTTTATTTCCGTCCAGGTGGACGGAAATCCAATACTTATAAATTTTATAAATCTGGTCAGAGACAGCCCTCAGTACGCTATTGTTGGAGCGACTCAGCCTACTCCAAAACGACGCTACGCGAGCTCGGATGATAGCGAAAAAGTAGGGAACACCCGCCTCGGAGAACATTCTCGACGCACTGCAGTATCTCGGCAACCTCATAAGAGCCCGGTAGGCATCATTGTACTGGACCCTTATGATGTTGATGGCCTTTCTAGTAAAATTAGACCAAAGTTGGCATGTGTACATACCCAGACAATATGCCCGGAATAGGGTGTGTTTTACGTCTGGACTGCAGTTTGTAAAGCGGCGTGCGAGTATGTTACCCCGGACGGCGAGCGCTCTCCGCTCTCGCTCGATGTCGTCATCATCTCTCAGCGTCTCCGTCAGTAAGTGACCTAGGTACTTGAACTGTATAACCATTTTAGTGGTTGTACCGTTCATGTGTTCCTCGGGCACACGTCCTGGACCTTGTCCTGACCTGAATATCATCAATATGGCCCCAAACTAAGCAAAGCGTGTACATATATGCTATAAGCTACGGGGACCAGGTAACTGATAGAATACATAAATACTTATTTTTTTGTAAATACATACTTATAATATATAGAAAAATACTCGACCCGGAACAAATATCTGTAGACCATGCAAACATTTGTCCCGCAGTGGGGATCAAACCCGCTATCTCTTGCGTCTCAGCCGGCTCTTCGCTCACTGCGCCATAGAGGTCGTTAGGTTCCGTCCCAATGTTATACAAATTGTAATGATCATTATGTCTTAACGATGTTAAACCAAATTGATGTGATTATGTTATTTGATCGACTAGTCGTGGTTTTTTTTTTGGTTACTCTCTAATTGCTTAAGATCTAATAGGTCCTATTTGACGTCTATCACTTGTACGAAGTTCTACACAAAATATCGAAAAATCAACTAAAGAGTAGAGAGTTTAATGTCATCCATAGATAGATAGATAATACTTTATTGCACACCATCAAAAACAAAACAATGAAAATTAACATTAATTAAATGAATATATTTAATGGGCGGTCTTATCGCTAATTACTATCACATTATGATCACTATAACTGAATTTATGCACAAAGATTCACTTTATATTGAAAATTACTTTCAGAAACACTAGGATGGATGAATATTTTGACAGGATGATATTCCAATGTTCGTTTGATTCTGTTGTTCGTTGTTTCAAACCCAAAACCGTCCAAGTAAACATCCAACCATCCATCCAAAAATGGCATTTATAATATTCAGTATTTTCACCTAAATTGCGTATATATTTTACACGCCTCTGAAGCGCGCTCAAATATTCTACGAATGTGATTTCGTTATTCTACATTCTCATAACACAGACACCCGGTTCGCGTAACAATACCTACATTCGTTTGCTGCTAAACTGGGCAGCTACATTTAAACCGAGACGATGTCCAGAACGAAATTTGTTAACAGAAAAGGCCTGGGCATCTAGTACTTTAAAGATTATTGTATTTGTTAAAACAAGAAAAGCCGTAAAAAGTAGCTAATTCTACCTAAATAATGTGTTTTTAGTAAACTGTGAGCATTTTAAAATCTGAATAATTAAGTATGAAGATAATTAATCCTTTAATATAATTGCCTTTTCTTTAATGGCGGTCATGAAAAAGCAAGCTTGTTTAAATTACCTTAAACATTCTTCAAAAATTTGTTACAACGTTTGCTACCTTTTTAGGGTTCCGTACCCATAGGGTAAAACGGCATCCTATTACTAAGGCTCCGCTGTCTGTCCGTCTGTCACCAGGCTGTATCACATGAACCGTGATAGTTAGACGTTTCGAAATTTTAACAGATGATGTATTTCTGTTGCCGCTATATCAACAAATACTATAAACAGAATAAAATAAATATTTAAGGGAAATAAATATTTTTTTGCTCGTTTTAGCTTGATATTGATAATGGGAATAGGTAGACGCTTGAAATATTTACAGAATATTAAGTTAAATACTCACTTTAAAAATAAATAATTAAATTAAAATAAAACAAATATTTAAGGGGGACTCCCATACAACAAACGTGATTTTTTTGCCGTTTTTATAGTACGGAACCCTTCGTGCGCAAGTCCGGCTCGCACTTGGCCGGTATTATTTTGTTAGCTTACTTTATTTTTACTTACTTAGGTCTACTTTTATCAAAAAATACTTACTCCTTTGACGGAAGCTGGAGCTAGATCACTGTACAATAAGAAAAGATATTAAGGTACGGAAAGTACTAATATGAATATTATTGTGGTATTCGTACAGGTACTTTGACTATTCCTAAAAAATGAAGTATTTAGTTATTTAAAAAAATTGCAGCTTTATTTCACCACAATAACTACCGCAGCATAGACCACTAAAGCCGTCCAACGACTACTCTTTTAGTTGTAATATTGGCTGACCCACCCACGGATTCGCACGTGTAGTTTTTCAATAAAAACATTACCCTCCTTTTGCTCACTCAGTTAAAAAGTAGCCTATGTCCTTTCCTAGGATATAATCTATCTCCTTGCCAAATTTCATTACGATCCGTTTAGCCGTTAAGTTATAAAAAGGTAACAAACAGCGTTGTTTTTCAATAAAAACATTACTCTCCTTCTGCGCAGTTGGGTAAAAAGTAGCATATGTTACCCGGGGATAGTGTAGATTCCCAATAGTGAAAGAATTTTTGTAAATCGGTCCTTTAGTTTCGGAGCCTATTCAATACAAACAAACAAACAAATCTTTCCTCTTAACGCGCCGGCGAAACCCGAGCGCAACTTCAATTCGGCCGCGTCAAAAACTTCGGCCTGAATATCGCTATCCCTGTTTAGTGACAGAGTTTAGCCACGCAGAGCGACAGTGATAGCAATAGAACGATTCTAAATTTGATTAGATTTTGACTGTGTTCCGTAATACCAAAAATGATGACTGAATACTTGTTGTATTTTTCTCATTGTGTTGTTATTCTGTAACTAGACGATATAATCTATGTTCACATGACTTGGATACGTAAGATGTTGTTGTTTTTAATACGAAACAATTAGGTTGAAAACAGGTCTTTTATGACGTAAAAACATGCAGAATGCGATACGCTTCTATTTCATTTTAGGTAAGTATTTTGATCTAATATATGGTTGGGAACCTAGATAAATACTTTTCAAATTAAAATAATACCTTATTAAGGTAGAAATATGCTCCAATAAGAAATGATCTTGGTAGTACTCCGGTTTCCCCTTAATAATTTTAGGATAGAAGTATAGATTAATTTTCTTGAACCACAGTATCTATTGCTGAAAACTACATGTGACAGTGGAAGCGACTTTATTTTACAGTATGCAAAGATTCCATCGACATGATTAAAGCGACAAAATTAAAACTTTTGAATTAATATAAATTATTATTACTCGTGAGGTTTAAAGAACAAGGTCGGAAACGAGATGATCCAATAAACCAACAAAAAATGTGTCACGACGTGTAACAAAAACTGTTCAAATTATTTTCGTTGAATTCACCCACCGTTTGCATAATTATTCTTCAATTATAAATTAATTTTATTACTTATGTAACCGTAATAGAGTTGAAAATGACAAGCCGTCTCATATTGTTCAGAGGCAGCTATTGTAAGCAGTGTATGCCGATACCTAACAAAAGATTTTGAATGATACGTTTCATGACAAAGTGACAATGGCGTGTGGAATACAATAAATTGTGAAATACACTTAAGCACTATTAAGATATATTGGAATCAATAATTAGTAATAAACTACCTAATAGTTTTTAGGCCAAAGCTTTTAGGCTTATAGGTGAGCAATATATGGCGGAGACTAAGAGCCAAAGTCTCGAATGCCGCCGTAAAGTTGCAAGCCTATCGATCTTGTACAGAATACATTTCGGGGAATGTGCCTAGGTACTTTACGATCTGATTCCGCCATCTCCTTTCCATCACAGGGCAAGCAGGCGCACGGCTCAGTACCATCCGTACCTAGTTTATATACCACCCATTCGTACACACCATTTTGGTTCTACGTTCTTGATGCACACAGCACAGCTAAGGTATGGAACACTTTGCCGTCGTCTGTTTTTCGTAATGAATACAATCCGGGCCTCTTTAAGGTAAGAGTGAATAGTGTGAGTGCTTCATGAGCTTTATGAGATCTTTGTGACGACCTCCGTGGTGCAGCGGACGAATAGCCGGCTGAGACGCAGGAGGTAGCGGGTTCGATTCCCGCCACAGAAAAAATGTTTCCATGATCGACAGATATTAGTTCCGGGTCTGGATGTTTTTCTATATATTATAAGTATGTATTTAAAAACAAGAAGTATATTAGAAGTAAGTATTCTATTAGTTATCTGGTTCCCATAATACAAGCTCTGCTTAGTTTGGGGCTAGATAGCTCTGTGTGAAATGTCTATCAATATTTATTATATATTCATCTTAGATCACATCATCGCTTACCATCAGGTAAGATTGTGGTCAAACGAAGATCTATATAGTTAAAAAAATAGTTAGTTCATACGAGCTAATTCTATCAGTGGTTGATTTCGTGGGTCATGTATTTATATAAGTAATTACTAGCGCTATGTATAATAAGTTCATAATGTATTATTGTTAATTTTAAAAAATAAATAAAATAAATCTCTGATGACGAAGGTTTTAGTTCGCCTGAAAACCTCCGGGGCTAATAATCTGCACCAACATCTCAACGTGACCTCCAAAGCACAAAAGAGATAAGCTAAAACGCCACTTATGATCAATTGATCACCCATATACGTAGGTCACACTAAAAGTTTTGCGTAACTTAGAAAAACAACATGTTATAACCAAAATATTATGTTCGTTGCTTTACAAAATACTTTCCTTTACATTTTAAGAATTTTTTCATGCGATCGAACCATTTTTAAAAACCGGAGGACCACAGATCTGAAGGCATGTTTTCTACGTGCTGATTGAACGCTATCACTGCCTCTTCGGAGTTGGTAAAAGTGAAACCTCTCATCAAATTTTTGATTTTGGGGAAAATACAGAAATCACAGGGTGCTAGGTCGGGGCTATGTGCAGGATGGGTGACGAGTTGTACTTTTTTGGAAGCTAAAAATGACTTTGTTTTGTTGGCCGTGTGTGAAGAAGCATTGCCATGATTTAGGAGAACGCGGCTTTTTCGTTGTCTTTCGCGAACTTTTTCTAACACCCTTGGTAACCAAATGGTAGAATACCACTCGGCATTAATACTCTTTTGATCTTTAAATGGAATTGTGCAGATGGGACCCGTAGCTGAGAAAAAAAAGCGATCATTTTTAAACCAACGTTTCTCGCCTGCCTCACTTTTGTTGGCCTGTTCTCATTTTCAAACACCCATTCACAAGATTGCTGTTTTTTTTCGGGTTCAAAACAATAAATCCAAGTTTCGTCTCCTGTGACAATGTCATAATCAGCATTAGAATGTCCGTGGTTGTACTTCAGTAGCATCTGTGAGCACCATTCCACGCGAGCCCGCTTCTGCTCCGCTGTCAGTTCATGAGGGATCCAACGACAACAAAGTTTCCGAACTTTCAATTCTTCGTGTAAACTTTGCTGAATTTGGCTCATACCAATCCCCAATATTGGGGATGAAACTTGGGGATGGGTTCTAGGCAATCGTGTAGAGAAAAGTTTAAGGAACTGGACATCATGACAATGATTGGAGAATTTATTTTCCAAAACGTACTCTATGTTAGAGAAAATTTACATCATATGAAAAGAGCTATAGATGTCCACAATGTTAATACTAGGTATAAAAATCGCCTAATTATACCGATTATCAAAAATTTCCAAAAGCTATTATTGCACAGCGATAAAATTTTATAATAGAATGCCCAAAAATGTTGAAAGTCTTGCCGACAATGACTTCAAATTGTTTATCAAAGGACATTTAATTAACAAAAGTTTTTATCGTTTGGACGAAGCTTTTGCAGATAAAAACCTTTTTGCATTATAGTACATATTCATACATTGTAATTAGTTTTTTATTTAGTTATTAATTTTATTATACAATTGACAATGCTTTTGCAGATACTTCTAATTTTATTTATTATTATTATTAATATTATTTTATTGATTTCTTTTGTTTAAGTAGGTGTTTATTTTATATTGTAAAATTTGTTAGTCGCTATTGACATTATAATTAAGTTACTACCAATGTGACATTGTAAATTATGCTAACTATTTTTAATTTAATTTTTTATATTGTACCTACTGACATATCTAAGAACAATTAAGTTGTCGAAAGATGAAATAAATGAAATGAAATGAATAGTTCTCAAATTGTCTCATAGATAATCCGCGGGTTTTCTTCAGTTAGCCGCTTAACAGTAGCCACATTATTTTCGTTGACGGCAGTTGAAGGCCGCTCTTCACGAAATTCGTCATGTAAAGAAACCCAACCTCTCTCAAATTCAGCAAACCATAGCTTTACGCTATTCATACTAAAAACGGGATATTTACCATGATTTGTGAGTATTTGAGTATTCCGATATTTCGGCGCAGTTGCATGCGCCATGATCACGGGTAAACTCATGGGATCATGGCGCATGCAACTGCGCCGAAATATCGGGATACTCAAATACTCACAAATCATGGTAAATATCCCGTTTTTAGTATAAATAGTGTTCATAACCATAATAGTTTCAAAAGTTATATCATAGCTTTACGGTGCTCAAACAGGGTGCTTCTCTCCCAAAAGCATTTTGAAGACGAGCGGCACAGTCTTGCGGAGAGAGAGATTTATTAAATTCATAAAAAATCATGGCTCTAAAATCTTTTCGACTTAATTCCATTTTCGTTGCGTACGTAGAACTTTGATGTGTGATAAAAAACAATTGACAAATGATTTCCTGTCAATTTTTTTTAACCAAGAAGGTTGCAACGTTTCAAAAAATATAACATTCGAAATTCAAATAGTTCCGATCAGCTAGAAGTGCAAAACTTTTAGTGTGCCCCATGTATGTAGTAAGGTGGTATCCTAATGAACTCGATTGTGCAATCATCGCTAGTTCGCGCTCACTTTCTTCGTACCAACTCGCGATCAAACATACTGACGTCGAATTGGTGTCCTAACTGACGACAGTCGCGCGACTAAAATGTATGGCCCGTTACTGCGTTCGTCAGTCGCGCTTTTCATTTATATGAAAATTCATAAACTGTTTCAGTGTTGGACTGACCGTACGCTCGCGTATATTGCTACGCACTGCGTACGAGGACAGTCGGTCGAGCGCGTCCGCATGCGTGCCGTCGGTCGACTGACGCGCTATGGAAACGAATGAACGCGTTCATCGGTGGACCGACTGCACGTATGTATGTTTCAGCATCAAAAAAAATATTCATCATCTTCGCGCGAAAACGAATATAAAGTAGTGAATTCCTCTTGAAATGCTAATTGGGCGACGATTGGGTGTACGTGATATCTATGTACGTCTTCTGTTACTTATTTATGAAGACAATAAGCAGCAATTAAACTATTTATAAACGCGTCCATTTCGTGTACCGACTGTACCAGTCCGGTCAGTTTGTTGGTGAGGAGAGCGTTAAACGTTACAAACTGGCGGTCGGTTTTTAGGTAAAATTACAAGACGTGCGATGATCGCATCACTTATTAAGGCGATCGCGTTCTATTAAGACACCGTACCGCGATCACTAGTAACTATTGTAAGCGACTGAAACTACACCTAAGCCGGGCTTGCACAACCTTCCTAAACGTATTTAGCGATTAAAATTGTTTAAATTTGACGTATTTGTATGTTTTCACAACTCTTTAAATCATGTTTAGCCACTAAATACGTTTAGATATCGTTGCGCAATTCGCCGTGATTATAATTTCTATCAATAGTTGGTTTGGTTAACTTTTTGGCATATTCAATTGGATAGAAGATTTTATCCACGCTTATTTCATGTTAACGTGCCTAGCGCATAATTATACTTCTAGCAATATAATTATTTTATTAATTATAGCAACTATAACTGAATAAATCCGTTATCTTATGAGCATTACGTACATAATTCCGCAGTCATTGTATATTAACAGTGGGCGTCAATTTAATCTTGCCAACTTATTATTCTACCAGAAAACCTTTTTAATATTAAACATTAAAGGAAACACAAGATAAAGCCTTTTCACATGAAACAAATCCTTATGTTATATTGTGAGTTACATACGACATAATTTTCCAAGCAACCGGAAATATAATTCGTCAAAAGAAAGTAAAATTGGTTTCCAAGTTCGTATACAAGACATCCATTTTGTACTGTGATGCTTATATATATATATATACCTAGTCAGGTCATAAGTATTGTCACACAGTAAAAATTTTTCTTTTAGAATGCTGGCCACAAAAAAGTTTATAGAATTCGAATTTCGAATTAATCATGAAAATAAAATACTTTTTAGAATTTTACTCATTTTTAAATATGGAGTGGACGCTTAAAGAAGACCGTGTTGCAGTTATTGCGTTGCATCGTTGCGGTTACGTGCCAATTCAAATTTTTTACATACTGAAAAATTTGAATATAAAAGATTCGTTTATCGCACCATCAAACGATACAATGAAGACTCTAGTGTAGATGACAGGTCAAGAAGTGGTCGCCCTCGGTCTGTTAGGACTCCAGCAGTGATAAAAGCTGTGAAGGCGCGAATTCAAAGAAATCCCAAACGTAAGCAGAAACTGTTGGCCCTTCAGATGGGGTTAAGCAGAACCACGGTGAAAAGGGTGTTAAATGAAGACTTAGGGCTTCGGGCATATCGAAGAAAAACAGGACATCGTTTGAATGCTCGTCTAATGGACGCGGGAAAAAAATATCGGGAAATTCTTTTTTCGGATGAAAAAATTTTTACCGTAGAAGAGAGCTACAACAAACAAAATGATAAGGTGTACGCACACAGCAGTGAAGAAGCGAGCAACCGTATTCGACGTGTCCAACGAGGTCATTTTCCATCCTCGCTCATGGTATGGTTAGGAGTTTCTTATTGGGGCTTAACAGAGGTACATTTTTGTGAGATAGGTGTAAAAACGACAGCAGTTGTGTATCAAAATACAGTCCTGACGAACCTTGTGGAACCTGTTTCTCATACCATGTTCAATACCAGGCACTGGGTATTCCAACAAGATTCGGCGCCAGCTCATAGAGCGAAGAGCACGCAAGACTGGCTGGCGGCGCGTGAAATCGACTTCATCCGGCACGAAGACTGGCCCTCCTCCAGTCCAGATTTGAATCCGTTAGATTACAAGATATGGCAACACTTGAAGGAAAAGGCGTGCTTAAAGCCTCATCCCAATTTGGAGTCACTCAAAGCATCCTTGATTAAGGCAGCCGCCGATATTGACATGGACCTCGTTCGTGCTGCGATAGACGACTGGCCGCGCAGATTGAAGGCCTGTATTCAAAATCACGGAGGTCATTTTGAATAAATTTTAGTGTCATAAGAATCTATGTTTTGTTTAGTTCATTTTGGTATATAAATGGTTACATAATGAATAAACGTGTTTCAATTATTTTATATTAAACATGTGACAGAATTTATGACCTGACTAGGTATATATTAGAAAAGTACTTCGTAAGTGATGGTTAAAACGCTTTTAGCAGATCTTATTTAGGAACAGATAATAGAAATTAATTCTACTAGTCCGTTTACATGAAATTAACCTTAAACCTAGCTCAAAAATTGTAAGCCTTATTTTTTTATTCCAATCAGTTGTCATCCACAGAGCCTTGAAGTTTACTCGCAATAGGAAACTCAAAATGATATATGTGCAACGAATAAAATTTTATTATACTCTGAATATAGAGGTAGGGTTCGTAATATATTAATTAGCTTTATAACTACTAATGGCGGGTTCCTATATCCGTCGGTAACCAGCTACGACTCGTTTCTCCTTGAAAACCTGTCAAAAGTTTGACACTAGTTTGATACTATTTATACTAAAAACGGGATATTTACTATGATTTGTGAGTATTTGAGTATCCCGATATTTCGGCGCAGTTGCATGCGTCATGATCACGGGTAAACTGAAGTATTTGCGAGTAGGTAGTTATTGGCAGATATAACGATCTACCCTCTTTCTTAGTCTCTTGCTAGGAATGGTCTTTTACTAACTAGGTATTTTACTAGTTTGACACTTTTTCAAGGAGATACGACAGATATACGAAACCGCCGTTAATCAAAATAAATGGATTAAACAAGCATTTATTCATTTCCCCACACGTTTTATAGCGTAGGGAGGTACCTTGTGCCTACAGAATATCAGGTAATTTACATTAAAGGTATCTAATAGAGGAGGTATAATATATTATAATAGTGACAAATTATTTTTATAAGTTTTTAAGTAATCAGTACTTAATAAAAAATGTCCGCCAAAAGTTATGAAATTTGCAAAGTGTATCATAGATGCAAGGGGTATACAGAGATATCTTACACCAGATTTAAGTTCATGATAGCCAAAATACTATGATTGATTAATTTATTATTTAATTTCGTAGTCGAAATAAACGTTTACTGTCTCACTGAAACCAGGAACATCGCAAGTCAATTTCCCTAATTAATGAATTCTATCTCATTACGACAAACTCTAATTATGGATTTTCAGTAGGAACAAAACTCATCTCTAATTCCGAACGTTAGAGTCGAGAATGGTCAGTACAAGAACAGTATGTATTTTAGTAAGAACTCTGGTGTCCTTTCCAATTTTCCATTTCGTTGAACTGAAAATAGGGTTATCACGTTTTGCTTTGGCATTGGTTAGTGGGAACCCGCAGTAATGCCAGACATCTTTGTCAACCCTACACGAGAGACTATATATTCAAACTACTACATACAGTCAACGACAAAAGACGTTTCAAACTTTTTTATACTTAATATTTTTTATCAGCAATATGAAACAAATACAGTTTTTATAAACTTAAGCATTAGTATAGAGTACTTAGTTTTGATAATATCTACATTACGTACAACAAAAAATAACTTTTTTATATTTGGATAAGACAACAATAAACTTTATTGTATTACCAAAAGAAGTGTACAATCTTTATATTTGTTATCTGTGCATAGATTGTAGTCTGCGGATACTTCCGCTCAATTCCTACAATATATGGTGAAAACCCAATAACTAGTGGTTCGCCCCGAACTAAGATCTCGTGAGTCTCCCATAAAAACAAAAAAAAAATATTTGTACCTAATCTTTGACTATCAAAATAGTGCCACGAAATGAATAACCAATTTACGTGAACTACAGTATCATTCAATAACAATCATTCATAATATAATTCAACTTTTTTGAGATAGAAACTGCAGTTATTCTGAATTTCACCACTGTGTGGTCACTGGCCCTGTGTATTTTGTTAAAGTTCAGTTTTTATAATGGCTAATAACTTAAAAACTAAAAAGTTTAAACTAATATTAAAAACTAATATTAAAAGCCCTGTTTCGTTTTTGTGCGCCGTGGGTCATATGTCCGAACAAAATGCCCAATGACCTTTACTTACAAAGACCTTTTATTAGACGAGCCACTTGACCATTTATTTTGTTTTTTTTACCCCTCTTGAACCCACATTTTTAGCTTATTTAGTCACACCAAAATTATGCTATCACTACCTACCTATATAGCAAATTTCACGATGATCGGATAAACGCTGCGAAAGTTATCTTCGTTATCAAACATACATACATGCAACGCCGATTTGCCCAAGATGAATATCTCGCTTCTCTCGATCAATTATATCCAAAGATATCCGAGTTATTCAAACTATTTTGTTTTGAGTCACTTTCATTTCATATATGTATATTTTTTATTATTACTTTCTTTATTAGAGATATTTATCGTGTTATTTTTTTATAAAAATAAGAATAGCGGATACTTTTTTCATTAACTGTACCAGGGTAGCAAGGAGTCCAAGCGTAAAATAACGAAATTATGATATTCTAAACTTCACGTTCAAATTTTTGCTTCATACTAAGGATGTTTTTGAATGAGAGCTTTTCAATAAACGGTTTTAGAGAATTCAACATTCTAAAGTTAGAGTACAAGAGATCCGTAGTTGCACTCGAAACCCTTATAGTTTCGCCATGTCTGTCTGTCTGTCCGTCTGACTAGTTACAGCCGTACAGGCGACCTCCGTGGTGCAGTGGGCGAATAGCCGGCTGAGACACAGGAGGTAGCGAGTTCGATTTCTGCCGCGGAATAAATGTTTTCATGATCTACAAACATTTGTTCCGGGTCTGGTTGTTTCTCTATATATTATAAGAATGTATTTACAAAAAAAAAGTGTATATAAGTATTCTGTCAGTTATCTGATTCCCATAGTACAAGCTCTGCTTAGTTTGTGGTTAGATAGCGCTGTGTGAAATGATGTACTATTAGTGATGTAAAACTGAAATTGCATGGCATGAATTGGCATGATCCTAGTTTTGTGTGACACCTAGTAAGTTGTGAAATAATAATAAAAGAAAACCCTTTATATTTTTCATGGTACCTTCTCTAATGAACGATGGTGATGATACTTTTAACTCACGTACTCCGTTTGGGGTGTAATAGGTATTCTAAAAAAACTATAAGTTTTCCAAATCACTTTTTTATACATGAATCCGTTCACAAAATAGTCAGGTGTGTTTTCGCCTCTCATAAGCAAAGATTATTTTCATACCCCTTTCATCTAATCCATCCACTAGTTTGGGTACCACAGGTTAATAAAAGTTTTTATTTATACAAACGTACATAACACGAGCGACAAAGCCCGCCTACGGTAAGTGGGTAATGAAATTTCACCCTCAATTATTATTATAAATGCGGGATTTCTCACGTACCGTCTTAACGACCGACAATGTTTCGGTTCAATTCGTGAACCTTCATCAGGGTGAGTGCGATCCGCTCCGAATAACGTCTCGCCTCGCACTGCGCTCCGCTGCCCTCTGCGTACGAGTAGACGGGCGCGGTGGTGGGGATTGCGTCAACGATGACCCAGCGTGTTGACAGGCTGTGTCATCATCATTATTATTACTGCTGCTCTCTTCGGTAGTTCTCGGTACAGGCTGTAGGTCGGTACCGAGAACTACTGTCGGTCGAAACACCGATAAGACGATACGTGATAAATCCCTTATTTATAATAATGATTGAAATTAATCACGAAAGTTTTCTTAGCAAAACCATCAATTTTATTGGAAACTTGATGTGATAAATGTCAGACTGTTTATTAATTGGGATCGTTTATGAAATATGATTTTCACTTTGACTTCAAACACGACCATATGGTTAACACGGCTTTGTAAATCCCATAATAATAAAATGGTTTACGCGAACGTAAAATTAAACAAAGTATTCATGTGTACTGTTTTCACGGTTATGAAATACCCGAAACTGTTTGGTCATTAGTTGGTCTACTGAGTTCCTGCAATTAAATCTAGTAAAATTGAAGTTTAAATCTGATCTTTTGTACCTAACAAACTTTAAGTAAGTGTTCAAACAATTTTATCGACCTCCGTGGTTCAGTGGGCGAATAGCCAGACGCTCTGCGGTGCGCCACCGCTATATGGTAGAAATATCTCCCATTCGCACAAAGCGGTTCTCTTCCACCTTTATTATGCGTACCGCCAAAGAGTGGAACGACTTGCCAGAGTCTGTATTTCCAGATAGCTACAGCCTGGGTATCTTTAAGTGCCGAGTGAATAGGTTTCTTTTAGGCAAGCGTGTACCATCGTAGACTGCATCATCGCTTACCATCAGGCGAGATCGTGGTCAAACGCAAGCCTATAATATATATATATAAAAAAAAAATAGCCGGCTGAGACGCAGGAGGCAGCGGGTTCGATTCCCGCTGCGGAACAAATGTTTGCATAATCTACAAATATTTGTTCCAGGTCTGGTTGTTTCCCTATATATTATAAGTAAGTATTTACAAAAATAAAGTATATAAGTATTCTATCAGTTATCTTATTACAAGCTCTGCTTAGTTTGGGGCTAGATAGCGCTGTGTGAAATGTCCAGAAATATTTTTTTATTTTCTATAACCAAATTAAAAAATACCCGACCATTTGACGTTATTGAAAGATTGATAATGGGACCGAAAGTTAACTAAAATTGAAAATACTTTATTTGATTAAACCGTCTCATTCTTAGTCTTCTCAGTGATTACTGTTTTCAATTAATTTGAAATAGTTGCTTTTAGGGTTTCGTACCTCAAAAGGTAAACAAGGAACCCTTATAAGATCACTCTCTTGTCCGTCTGTCTGTCCGTGTGTCACCACCGTATGTCCGTGTGTCAGGAACGGGTGGACCTAGCAAGTTAAAGTGTATACCAGACACTGAGGTCTGTAGTCCCTATTAGCTGTATAAAAATCAAAATCCTGAGTCAACACGACAAAAAGATATGGGCAAATTTAGATTTTCGCGAAAACCAAAATTTACCTTAATTTTAAACCTTTTTTTTATTTTCGTGGATTTCTCTTTACTTGTGCTGAAAAATCTTGCTTTTAACTAAAATTGACAATTCTAGGTCAACCGGAAGTACGTACGCTATAGGTTTTGGGTCGATATGTCTATATGTATGTTAGGTCCCGTTGACCTAGAATCACAAAATTTGCCAAAAGGCAAGGTCTTACAGCACAAATAAAGGAAAATTGCCAATAAATAATAAAAGTTGACAATTAACGGGTTTCCCCATACATAGAGTTGACGCCAATTAAGATAGTCCTCTGAGTTGTATGTGCGCTTATACAATTAAAAGTTGAAAATTAAAGGCTGTCCCCATACATAGAGTTGACGCCAATTAAGATAGTCCTCTGAGTTGTATGCGCGCTCATACAATTAAAAGTTGAAAATTAAAGGCTGTCCCCATACATAGAGTTGACGCCAATTAAGATAGTCCTCTGAGTTGTATGCGCGCTCATACAATTAAAAGTTGAAAATTAAAGGCTGGCCCCATACATAGAGTTGACGCCAATTAAGATAGTCCTCTGAGTTGTATGTGCGCTTATACAATTAAAAGTTGAAAATTAAAGGCTGTCCCCATACATAGAGTTGACGCCAATTAAGATAGTCCTCTGAGTTGTATGCACGCTCATAAAATTTAAAGTTGATAATTAAAGGCTGACCCCATACATAGAGTTGACGCCAATTAAGATAGTCCTCTGAGTTGTATGCGTGCTCATAAAATTTAAAGTTGATAATTAAAGGCTGGCCCCATACATAGAGTTGACGCCAATTAAGATAGTCATCTGAATTGTATGCGCGCTCATACAATTTAAAGGACTAGCTTAATTGGCACAACCTCAAAATAAGGTAAATAAATAAAATTCTGCTATTGAACATAATAAATATTTATGTGGCTCCCATACAACAAACATGATTTTTTGCCGTTTTTATAGATAATGGTACGGAACCCTTCGTGCGCGAGGCCGACTCGCACTTGGCCGGTTTTATTTATTTTTAAGTAAACTAAGTATCATAAATGTTGTATTAAAATGGCCACTTGGCTAAGTATTCCTCTTAATATTACGAATATTACTGGATAAAGAATAGAAAAGTTGGGCAGTACATACATAGGTACTTACCTAAAATACAATCTATAATACTTTACTCCATGCCACAAAAACCCTTCATCATCATCATATCAGCCGTAGGACGTCCACTGCTGGACAAAGGCCTCCCTCATTGATCTCCAGGAACTGCGGTTGGAAGCGGCCTGCATCCAACGCCGACCTGCGGTTCTTACCAAGTCGTCTGCCCATCTTGTGGGTGGACGTCCTACGCTGCGCTTGCCGGTCCGTGGCCTCCACTCGAGAACCTTTCGGTCCCATCGGCCATCTGTTCTGCGCGATATATGGCCTGCCCATTGCCACTTCAACGTGCTAATCCGTCGGGCTATGTCGGTGACTTGAGTTCTCCTACGTATCTCCTCATTTCTGATTCGATCCCGTAGAGAAACCCCGAGCATAGCCCTTAAAAGAGAGTAAATTACAAGAAAAGGTCGCGACCCTCCGAAGTGAGGAATGGACGTACATATACTTGGGTATAAAAGCTACATTATGACGTCAAGAAGAAAATGGCGGACTCAGGCTCAAGAGGTTTTGTAAAAGTATTTTATAATAGAGACTAATTCTCAGTAATAAGCATCTGTTATAATTATGGCGAAACGAAGGTGATAATATTTTTGTATAACATTAGGTAATGGTCATCGCGCCCATTGTCTTCAACAGTGGTTGGGTAGAGTTGACCAGGGATCGAGAGGGGTGGAAAAAATTGATGGAGACCTTTGCCCAACAGTGGGACAGTACAGGTTAAAAAAAAGCTAATGGAACAAGCTGATGTCAAAGGGTTACATCAATCTAAAAGAGTTTATAACCGCACAGGTTATGTCCAACTAAGAATTGGCATGGTTGAGGCAGGTGGAGTAAATCTTTGACCGAATGCTAGCCAAGAAATGGCCAAGTCTGGGACAACTGACGGTGCGGTAGGTCGACGATATAAAGAAAGTCGCGGGCAACTCTTCGCGTGCACCAGAGGACTGGGAAAGGTGGCGTTTACAAAGGGAGGTTTAAACCCAGCTGTGGTGATAATTAAGTCTTAGCCAACATGGAGTTGCATTACGCTTTTCACCCCGATACATACACACAGGGAAAAGCGCTCACGTTCCTTTAATTGATCGAGCGAAGCGAGATCTCTAAATGAACTTGGGCAAATCGACGTTGCATGTGTGTATATATGTATGTTTGTTTGTCCGAGGATAAAAAAATGTGTGTGGGGGGGGGGGGGGGGGGTGTCTTGAGATATTGGGGTTCAAGAGGGGTAAAAAAAGCAAAAAGGGACTATCTGGTCACGTAGCACGTCTATTATTAGTTCTCTGTGAGTACATTTCGACCCCGTTTTTATTTTTAGTTTTTATACCTTCTAGTTTTTACTTAGGTCCACCGGTGATCCCACAGTGCTGAAATTTGATATGCGTGTAGCTTTAGTGACACAAATATAGGGAAAAGTCTGAAGAGTAGAGTAACTGCAATGTCTACCCCAAAAAGAGTAACCAAATAACATTAACTCCCGTTACCTGTAATTTGAATGAAACTGTAGGTCAAGTATAATGGTTAATTATTACGTGGCACTATTTTTATAGTAAATAATTACAAAAAAATATTATTTTGTTTTTATGGGAGGCTCGCGAGATCTCAGTTCGGGGCGAACCACTAGTTTAATCGATATTCATCTCTGTCAAACTCGAACACAGTAATGCAAGCATTACTGCTTTGTCTTAGAAATAAGTACGTTGATAGTACTCCCCCGGACGAACATTTACAAAGATTTCTACTACTACAATGTACACACGGCTACACATCAAGCTATAATTTCCAGTATAAGCTGACCTCTCATTCTACGAAAAGCCTACATAATGCGAGGTCAGCTTATACTGGAAATTTATAGCTGGATGTGTAGCCGAGTGTACGAGGAATTGTTCCTTATAATTATAGTAATAATTAACGCCAGTCATCGTAAAAACTACTGGGGTAGCTCCAGATATTATAGGTGCGCCTTACATTTACTTATCAACGACCGAAGGACCGTAATTTTTAATGACTCGTGCAGTTATTCATATATGTTACTCTCAATGCTATAAATCTGCCCCGTTTTAATTTTAGTAACGCGCTTGTTACTGGCAAAACTCATTATTTTGTCAAAAAAAAAACACTAACTTTAGAGCACTGTGCTACATATAATTTTATTAAGAAGTACATCCCATTCTCGTCGCCAGATGGTATGTCGGTTAACAATGAAACGACTGTCTTACTCCGTAGCTAGTTTATTGCTATGTTACCCACAGTTTGACACACAAGATATAATAAAATAAACAAATAAATATTGCTGGACATTTCACACAGCGCTATCTAGTCCCAAACTAAGCAGAGCTTGTAATATTGGAACCAGATAACTGATAGAATACTTATATACTCTTTTTTTTTGTAATTACATATTTATAATACATAGAAAAACATCCAGACCCAGAACTAATATCTGTACTCGTAGATCATGCTCACATTTGTTCCGCGGCGGGGATCGAACCCGCTACCTCCTGCGTCTCTGTTGGCTGTTCGCCCACTGCACCACGGAGGTCGTCAATTGTACATACATAAATGTTATACATTTGTATAACCAAATAAAAGTATGAAGATACAGCACTGAGCAAACTATCTGCTTGTTACTTACTTTTCAACTTCAAAAGGAATTCATCACGATTTGGTGTGAGTTTGCTATTGACATTGCCTGGTAAGCTCTTGTAAGCTGTGTTATTAATTTTCATTGAGTTGATCCTGGACTTATCAATTTAAACAATGCCTTGTCCTTCCTTCAAAATTAATAAAACATTTGGAAACTCCAAGGATAGCAAGTTTAGTTTCAAAGTAATTAGTTTATAATCCTGTTTAAAAACGCCTTGTTGTTTAAAGTTATGATTTTTAATATTAATTTGATAGGGTCTTGATTAGTTTTTGGAGCGTTCGTTTGGAATGTAATTGTTCTACTTAGATATTAAATAACGGGTAATGTTTCTTAACATTTGATTGATAGTAAGAATTTAAACAGGAATCTTATTTTTAGATTTTTTTTTAATCCGCGCATTGTAAAACTGCTAGAAAAATTGGCAACTACGTCCTGTACTGGGAACGTGCTTAGTGATAAAATAAAAAAATATTGCAGGACATTTTACACAGAGCTATCTAGCCCCAAATTAAGTAAAGTTTGTACTATGGGAACCAGATAACTGATAGAATAAATTGAAAAACTGATCTGTAAATTAATTTTTTAACTAAAACAGAAAACAGAGAACTCTCTCTTCCTTGTACCCATGTTTTATTTGAAATAGATTATTTGTATTTGTATAAATTGTAAATCCATTTTTGGCTGTAGGATAGACACATAAACATTGTAAACTTTTATTCTTAAGGGCTGTTGATTTTGTTGATAAATAAATTAAATACATATAATATACCTTTTTTTGTAAATACATACTTATAATATAGAGAGAAACAACCAGACCCGGAACAAATATCTGTAGATCATGCAAACATTTGTTCCGCGGCGGGAATCGAACCTCCTCCGTCTTAGCCAACTATTCGCCTGCACCACAAAGGTGTCAACATAAGATTATAAAAGTCTTACTTGTCATAAATGTTGCCATAAATTGTGCGCCCTACTTCGAGTACTTCAGTGCGTCAAAGCCTAACAATCTTTATTCATTGTGCAATCGTAAGGTTCGGTTTGAAAATTCTTAGGTCTTGTAATTAAACTTTAAATTGATTCAAGAGAGTGGCTTGGAATATCATTATTATAAATACGGGATTTATCACGTACCGACAAGACACCGATAAGACGGTACGTGATAAATCCCGTATTTATAATAATGATTGAAATCAATCACGAAAGTTTTCTAAGTAAAGTGGCTTGGAATATCTTTAAGAATAGAATAAAATAATCATTTATTTCAGACAGTCTCCATATAAAACAAAATTAATAATAAACACAAATAAATATGAGCCTTCAAATTAAAAACATACATATTAATACAGGAAATTAAAAGAAAATCACATGTCAAATTTCGCAGATTAAAATAAAATAAAATAGATTAGGAACATATCATTAAAATAGGAAATTATAACGTTTATTTAAAATAAAATAAATTTAATATAAAATTAAAAGCATGTAGGTACTTATAAGACCTTACGTATTTATCCCAAGTGGTATTTTTTTCCGAAATGGCAATGAGGAAACAATTTTTGGTTATGTCCTACTAACTTCACTGTACTGGCACTGGTTAAGGTTTATTACTATGTGTTTAATTCCGAACCGATACGTTAATTTTCTTTTTCAAACGATTATATGACTGTTGTATTGTATTCTTACTTAAAAACTTATCTTTAAATCAGAAATAGTTTAGGTACTTTTTATACAAAAGTTGCACCTAGTCTGCCGTTATACTAAGTGCGTACTATAATTAAGTTTCGTTCCTGTTTGATATGGGTTTTAAAACGTACATTAATTTATTTTTTTACAAGAAAACCACAACTTGAAAACATTTGGAGAATATAGAGCAGCTGCACAATACAAATTTATTTGCGTGTAAAACATTTTAATTCTTCCATTCATACCAATGTTTTCGTTCCCAAGTTTCGAGAATGTTTCTCATTTTTCCTCTTTGTAGCGAATAACTTCTATAAAAGAAATTGGTATCCAAACACAGGTAATTTTTACGAAGACACTTTTATTGTTACTGTGATGAAACTACGGACACTAATTGTGATATAGAACTTATAGGTTTATTTATGTTAATTTAGCAGCGCCATCTAATTATCTGACTTGACCAAAAAAAAACTTTTAAGATATAAAAAAACTGTCCTAGATAGAGAAAAAAATTACAGGAAAAATATTAAATATAAATAATATTATATATTATATTAAATATAAATAATATTACATAATATATTAAATATAAAATATTTTTCCTGTAATCTTTTCATATATCAATCATATATATCAGTCTGTGGTTCCTGATAGCTACAGCCTGTGTATCTTTAAGTCACTAGTGAATAGGTTTCTTCTAGGCAAGCGTGTACTATCGTAGACTGCATCATCGCTTAACATAAGAGATCGTGGCCCATAAATATAAAAATATATTTAAAAAAAAACGGCGGTAATGAGGAGGGGTGGGGGGGGGGGGGGGTATTTTTCGTAATTTTTCGTAATTTTTCATCATACCTCCAAAACTATTGTGTTATCGCGTATGTACCTTTTTATTTGTTATTATAAATCAGTAATTATGTACAGTGATAGCGAAAGTTTGAAAAGTACTATATTTTAAATTGGTTTTGGAATGTTTAAATCAATCTATATAATCAATGAAATAAGTATATTTTTTTATATCAAAATCAAAAAATATACATATTTCATGTATCACCGATTTGTTTGTAAACATTTAGGATTAGTATATATAAAACATGAGAAATTGAGCAGAAGTATTTTTAGTAAGATTGCCGAAAAACAACCTTATAAAAGTAACTGGGAGCCATTGGGTGCATGCAGGCCGCACCAAACCATCCACCGCTCTGGGAATCTATGGGTGGACGTTCTATGGCTAATATACAACATACCAACGTTACAAAAACCCAAAGGACGTATATATTATTTTAGTACAATAGGTACTTGTTCTGTTAGTTATTATTTGATTGACTCCACCGTCTTCATTTATTCACACAGATAATGCCCATCCAAAGGTTGCCTGGAAGAGATCGCTTTTAATAATACGGCCACCTATTGTACCTTTGATTTAATTGTGTAGTCTTTTTCGTTTGTTTTATATTTTAATGGTGTGCAATAAAGAAGTTATCTAATCTAATCTGTACTACACTAAGACTCTTTGTATCTTCAACATCATCATCCACAGCTTGATTTCACCCACTGTTGGGTATAATAAGCCTCCTCAAGTTTGTGCCCTCCACCATAATCCTGCGCTAGTTTCACCCACTGACAGTCCACGACGTCCACCCATCTCGCTGCCGAACGTCTTACCCTTATGTACCCACTCTTCAGCCATCATTCAGTCGCTGCCCTGCTTCATCTGTCATCACGACGTCTAGCCAAGTGTCCCACTCAAGACCATCATCAGAGTTCTATAACTCTATTTCCAACGTTATGAACCTTAGTTCGTCTACGGATCTCGACGTTTGGTCTTTACTTTACTTTGAGCCACAGCGGGAATTGAACCCGCAAAGTTTTGCGTCGCATTCAGATACTGCACCGCACCATAATAACAAATGTTGATTTATTACGCGCTTTTCAAAGTCCAAAAGTTCCACTGAATTCAAAAGTTTTTAACGGTATTTGCACCCTGTGAAATACTTTACTGAAAGTTTGTACATTGTAATCGAGAACATGAGTTGATCGATTTTCACTATTGACTTTGTGCTTCAATTGTTCCATGAACCGATTATGCCACTGGAAATCACTTTGGCGTCGTTTAACATAAAGTTACTTGAGTGCTTTATAGTATCTGATTTTCATTACCATTTAATCATTAAGTTCATTACCATCACCATCATCCTCATTCTTCTTTAACTTTAAAAGACCCACATCACCCACTGCTGGGTATAAGTCAAACTTCTGTTTTATTTTCTTTTTGCTTCTCTCGACTCACAAGACAGTCAAACTATGTACGCGACTTATTCGATGTTTTCGACTATATTCAGGCCACAACTCGGTCAAGGTTTTACTCGACCGGTCATCACTCTTTAAGCCAGGTGTTCAGCTCCATTCTTTTTGACCCCCATAACAGAGGTCAAGGCGGCAGCCACGGGGGTGGCCACCGTCAAAAACTTGACCCTGAGAAAGCACGCGCGGTGTTTCCACGAGCCTCTCCTGCTCGAGCGATTCGGAATTCTATAGAGATCAGGCGCCCTGATGAAGAACCGTGGTAGTTTTAGCCGGTAAGAGTCCGGTATTACCTGTTGGTCACACCCGTGATAACCCTGAAAATGAAGGTGGAAAAAAAGGTCTTGCCCAACTCCATTGAAGCCATTGCGATGCACTATCGTCCGACGACGAATTTAACTTTTTACAGTTTCGGCCCCGCACCAACCGCACCTTCCGACACACGTATCTAACCGACCAGCAAAAAGGTGAGCACAAGGCAAACGAGCATAACCTTCCCGTGCGACAGTCAGCGGTACACTGGAGTCCGTCGCCCGCGCAACCACCTTCTGAGGGTACGCCTGCTAATTATTCGGAAAAATTTAAAATAATTAATTACCACGTGAAAGACCGTCGCAGCACAAAATCGTTTGTTCAACTTAAAGGTCTTTGGAAAGGAGGTCTTAAAGGCCCGACGGATTAGCATGTTGAAGTGGCAATGGGTAGGCCATATAGCGCGCAGAACAGATGGTCGATGGGGCCGGAAGGTTCTCGAGTGGAGGCCACGGACCGGCGAGCGCAGCGTAGGACGTCCACCTACAAGATGGGCAGACGACTTGGTAAGAACCGCAGGTCGGCGTTGGATGCAGGCCGCTTCCAACCGCAGTTCCTGGAGATCAATGAAGGAGGCCTTTGTCCAGCAGTGGACGTCCTACGGCTGATATGATGATGATGACGAAAGGTCTTTGCACAAATTTAGGTGAAAAAATATTACAAAACTTTACGTCGTTTAGAGGTTGAATCAAATTGAAAGTCGAAAACGGCTACATTTTTTTATTTTTTTCTCATAGTAAATAAACAGGTAGAACTTTTTTGTATGTTCACTTTGCAGATAAAAGGTCAATGGATGACGTATATTTTTTTGAGCACATGGTTCCTCCCTGAGAGGAAAGCCTCCAAATAAGATCAATCAGCTATATTCGCCTTAAGATGCAATTAGAACTAATATGTGTACATTTAAAAGAAAGTTATCAACACACCTACAGGAACAACAACTACGGAATATTTATTTAACCCCAGTACTTCCAACACATACTATCAAATACTTGTTTAGTAAGCGATTAGAAATATATTAGAAATATTGAAGTTTAGATACTCATCAATGTTTGCTTTCGAAATATTTGAGTTTGATGGGCCTACTTAATTACATTCCAGCGGTTGTGCCAAACAATACTTGACAATATTTTAATCACACCCTTTTTGCAATTCGATTTAGAACGATTTCGAATTCGAATCTAATTGCGAAAACGCAATTCGATTTACAAATTTACATTTATACATTTTTACATAAATACACTTAATGTTATAAATGCGAAAGTATGGATGTTTGTTTATTTATTTGTTTGTTTGTCACTTAATCACGTCGTAACGGCTGAACCTATTTCGCTGAAATTTAGTTTGTACGTAGATAGATAACCTGGTTTAACACATAGGCTACTTTTTATCCCATAAATCCGTTTCCATGGAATAAAAATGGAATGTCAAAGTTTCTATATATAATATATTTTTGCAACCCGAACAACGCGGGCGAAGCTACTGACAACAGATAGTATGACATATATACGACCATTTCACGCGTCGGATTTTTTTTTCGCATAATATTGTTCAGAAACTCATCGTCACGTTCACGTCTAGTGGTTGTACTTGACGTGAATATTGGTTGGAAACTTTTGAAAGGGACATCTTGCCGCAAATGAACTCAAAGTATTATAAAGTTTTAACACTATTATTAAGTAGGTTACTTGGACGTGAATTAGTTTTGGCGTTCTTATGGATGTTCAAGTTACAAAAACAACTTTGAAGAATCTTCTTACGAATTTATTTTACACGCAATAATATATCTATATACCCAAAAATAAATATATACTTGTAAATCAAGATTTTTTAAAATCATCTCAAAAATTTCAAGCCTAGACGGGACTTGAACCCGCAAAAAATCTTGGAATTTTCCGTATGTGTTCGGATAACACTAGATAAATACTACTTCTATAGCTTTTTTTTAGTTTATTTTTATTATGTACTTTTGTACACACGGCTACACATCAAGCTATATATATCCAGTATAAGCTGACCTCTCATTCGTATTTTTCAAACTTTCGCGATCACTGTACATAATTATTGATTAGAACGGGTGTTTATCGCGTATGTACCTTTTTTATTTGTTATCCCGACGTTTCGGCTATGTCACAACAGTCAAGGTCTCGGGCTGACTGGAGTACTTGGAGCTGCCGTCGGGATGTGCGGGTAGCTGAAGCATCTACCCTCACTTGGTCTTCAGAATTAGAAATGTCCTCGTTCATATTACGACACACTACACTCAGTGCGAAGATACGGTTAGTGTAGTGTGTCGTAATATGAACGAGGACATTTCTAATTCTGAAGACCAAGTGAGGGTAGATGCTGCAGCTACCCGCACATCCCGACGGCAGCTCCAAGTACTCCAGTCAGCCCGAGACCTTGACTGTTGTGACACAGCCGAAACGTCGGGATAACAAATAAAAAAGGTACATACGCGATAAATATCCGTTCTAATCAATAATTATGTACAGTGATCGCGAAAGTTTGAAAAATACGAATGAGAGGTTAGCTTATACTGGATATATATAGCTTGATGTGTAGCCGTGGCTACTTGTATATATTATGTACTTGTATAGTTTTGGCCTTACATTAGCCTTCCCTATGCCGTGAGTATCAAAAAAATGTTCCATTTTATTTAACCATTTAAGCACCACAACCATACAAAATGTATTGACGTGATCCTTAAGTTGAGCTAAACAGTATGGTTTTAATAAACCTATTGCAGGAACCCGTTTCTTACAAAACAGATTACAAACTGGTTATGATAAACCGAAGCCCTAGGAATATATTTATTACTAGCTGACCTGCGAAGCCATCGCAGGATTTTTAATCAAAATAAAATTTACGAAGCCTCTAAAGCACTCAGATTGTGTAACTTTCTGTAAGTGAAGCACCTACATACATACAAACGGCAAAGTTTACTTCTTCAAATTATTGAGATATTTAAAAACAGAATAAATATATAACTATTCACAATAAAATACAGAAGAAACAGTTGAATCATCTAAATACCGTTGCAAACGATCTATAGATAGATCAACTGCTCCAGATCACTACCAGGCGGAAGTGTCCCCAAGACACTAAAAACTTAAACTTTAAACTCGCTGTTGCCCCTTGTAGACTCCATAAAATTAGTAAATCGTTTAGAGGGCAAGGTGCACGCATTTATAACAAACTCCCAAGTGATGTACAAAAATTTACAGCTAACATATTTAAAAACGTAATTAAACAAAATCTTTATAAAATACCCTACTATAAAATTATATAGATGATAGAGAAGCTTGAGATTGAATTCCTCCAACTCGTTCAAAAATGTTACATTTTAAACGTAATTTATTTTCTTTATTGTTATGTATTCTAAATGGATCATTAATAACACAACCAGCCTTGTTTTCTTGACTTTCTTTCCTGGCTTGGTCGTGAAGGAGCAGACAGTAAAACTGACGTTTCAAAGTGATCCTTGTGATTTAAATGAATAAAAGATTTTGACTTTGACGTTGACAAGCCGCGTTGCCCCGCTGAATTGTAATACTTATGCGTTGACCCAGATAAGCGCCAGCCCTCGGATCACACGTCGCCTCGACCAGACGCCCAGAAAGAATTTTGAAAACGTGATGGGCCCCGGTACCCCATGGGCTCGACGCCAAATGGCTCAGATACGTAAGCTCTGTCGAGGCATTCATATAATTAAAATAATATTAGTATATACTTAAATCATACAAGTTTTTGTATAATCTTCGTGTTTCAGACCACATACATATAACGCTACAGAGTGTACCGAATACAAATGTAAAGGATTTGTTTAGTAGAAAAAATAGCCAGCAGTTTGCGAATTTTATTTCAATTTTTATTCCAAAGTTTATAAGGTTATAGACGACCTCAGTGGCGCAGTGTGCGAATAGCCGGCTGAGACGCAGGAGGTAGCGGGTTCGGTTCCCACCGCGGAACAAATGTTTGCATGATCTACAGATAGTTGTTCAGGGTCTGGTTGTTTCTCTATAAATTTTATGTATGTAATGAAAACAAGAACAAAAAGTAAGTATTTTATCATTTCCCATAGTACAAGCTTTGCTTAGTTTGGGGCTAGATAGCGCTGTTTAAATTGTCCAGCAATATTTATTTAGTTATGGTTTCAAAGATATTAAACTAAATTGTATTTTCAATCAATAAGATTATACAAGCATTTACAAAAGAAACAGACCAGCCATTTAAGTCCGTTGCAAGCCATCTATAGATAACTCAACTTCTCTAGATAACTTCTAGGCAAAATTTCCTTTCGTGTGATATTAAATTAAAAAACCGGCCAAGTACAAGTCAGATTCGCTCACAAACGGTTCCGTACCAGTTTCTATAAAAACGGCATAAAATCATGTCTGTTGTATAGGAGCCCCCCTTACATATTAATTTTATTTTAATTATTAATTTTTAAAGTGAATATATAACTAAATATTCTGTGAATATTACAAGCAAATAAATCACGTTTTTATATGAGAGACCCCCCTAAACTGGTTTTATTATGTTTTTAGTAATTTTTGTTATAGCGGCAACAGAAATACATCTGTGAAAATTTCAGCTGTCAAACTATCACGGTTTATAAGATACAACCTGGTGACCGACAGACAGACAGATAAAAAGCGGAGTCTTAGTAATAGGGTCCTCTTTAGGTATGGAACCCTAAAAACTGTTTGACACAACATACATATGGAAACACTTTAACAGATGGTGATACCTTGATTTCTAGCTAGTTACGTAAATTGGTACACAAATTAAAAGTCGCGCCAAAATGACGCCAACTCAGCATATGCTAAGTAGGTAAGTTTAATACGTACTTAATTAACGCTGATATTCTGCTGACCCCAAATGCGTGTGGAAGTGACATAGTTTTAGCCCAAAAATATAATATTATTGTCCATTTGAATATGGTTTGAGATGTAAATTAAACATATTATGTGCTTATGCTCCATCAAATCTAATGCCAAAATATATTGCACTTCGGAAGCATCGATCATACTGGAACTGTAAACATTGGATTCGCTGAATTGCTCGTTTGGTATGTTTGCATTTAGAGAATTCTGATTTACAGAAGCTCAAATAACATGAAAATGCTAATCTATCGAAATAAAGTGGTGTAATTTAATAATGCCTTTTTTATTAATAGGTTGAAGATAAGTCTTATAATAGTATTTATAACACATTTGATCGTAAAGGGTCTCTTATTTCACCAATTTCAATATCGTAATGTATATCATTACGTACTTATGCGTTATTGTAATGTAAAACGCACGAGTTTGATAAAACGTTTATCAAGATGCTCCGTCTAAAACGAACGGTACTTTATTAAATCTTAGCAAAGAGATTTTATGTCAGAAAAGTGGTCAACATTTTATGAATAAAATTAACTTAGGGAGATAAAATATAAAAAATAATCATTTAATTCTTTAATATTGACAATAAATTACAACCATTTAGCTATAACAAAAACAAAAAAATATTAATTTACTTTATTAGTAATACTGGCTGTTTTTGTGCCTTTGCCTTAGAAAAAAGCGCTGATGCGCGCGCATTGCTAATTTGTGAACAAGTAAAAATTATTCCGCGCGCTATTTCTTTTCATTCGTTTAAAAAAGACTGAGTTTTATTTATTTCCTCGCAAATTTGTCGTATGATATCCCATGCTTTGATAATTACAGCCTCTGCTTTCTTGTAGCCCTCGCCTAAGGCTCGGGCTAGCAATATCGCCTCGGCTGTAATTTTCAACTTACCGCACTTATATCATAATGTACTATTACGCTTCTGGGTGAGGTGATGTGACTGCGTAAATAATTGTGTAAGCGCAAGTCGTACCATGCAAAGTGAAAGATTCCGCAGTCAGTACAGCTTTATCTTATTCAGTTCAAAATACATAGTAAATTTTACGAACGTTATAAATTGTTATTATCATTTTACAACCCCAACTCTACTAAGATTTACTAGTTTATAAAATTTTTCTTAGTACAAAAATCAGCAACTAAAATATATATAGAAAACTTTCGTGATTGATTTCAATCATTATTATAAATATGGGATTTATCACGTACCGTCTTATCGGTGTTTCGACCGACAATGTTTCGGTTCAATTCGTGAACCTTCATCAGGGTGAGTGCGATCCGCTCCGAATAACGTCTCGCCTCGCACTGGCGAGACGATATAAGTGCGAGGCGAGACGTTATTCGGAGCGGATCGCACTCACCCTGATGAAGGTTCACGAATTGAACCGAAACATTGTCGGTCGAAACACCGATAAGACGGTACATGATAAATCCCGTATTTATAATAATGATTAAAATATATATGTGCATTCTTTTACAAGAATAACGATTTGGCTAAGCATTGTGCACGCAGTGCGTTGTGGTACCATCGTGCACACGGCTACACATCAAGCTATAATTTTCCAGTATAAGCTGACCTCTCATTTTACGAAAAGCCTACACAGTGCGAGGTCAGCTTATACTGGAAATTTATAGCTTGATGTGTAGCCGTGCGTACAAACACTTAAACCACAATAACCACCAACTAAAAAATACAATACGAATTCACACTACTACTTGTTCACAATAAAACGCTTAAAAACCACTTTAACAAAGTCTTAAATAATAATATCGCAGTCATATACTTGCGAGCGTTATGTATAAAATACATTGAATACTCTAGCAAGTGCTGCTGTACTGCTGAAGTACGCCGACTGGTTTACTAGCCGGGTAGGTAGTAGGTATTGCTTATTCGGTGACTCAGCTTGACGTAGTAGGTATTCGTATTTTTCAATCTCTCGCGATCATTGTACGTACTTAATTACTGATTTAAACGGGTATTTATCGGGATAGCAAATAAAAAATGTTCATACGTGATAAATACCCATTTAAATTAGTAATTAATTTGTAGGTATTACCTATTCTATGACATCAGTCGTTACAGTATTTCGCGATCACTGTACATAATTACTGATTAAAACTGGTATTTATCGCGTATATTCTTTTTACAGTATAAGCATTCTTTATTTTTTGCTATGTGTTTCTGTATTACTATTATGGATTTTATGATTATTATTTATTTTCAGCCCGTGTCGAGCCACTGCTGGGCATAGGCCTCTCTTTGTTTATGCCATTCTTCCCGATCCTGTGCCAGTCTGAACCACGTACGACCCACGGTCTTATGGATGCCGTAGACCCATCTCGCTGGTGGACGTCCCCAATTTCGATGCCCAGTTCTCGGTCTCCACTCTGTTAGGGCCTTAGTCCACCGGTCGTCACTACGTCCGGCCAAGTGTCCTGCCCAACTCCACTTGAGCCCCAAATATTCGCTTGCTGACGTCTTATATTTTAGTTTGCTTGCGAATTTCGGTATTGGGAACTCGATCGAAGAGTGTGATGCCGATTATTATTAATTAATACTTATTGGACTGATCCGTACTATTATTCAAGCAGATCGTTAATGCCTAAAGGCGTGTCCAGATCTGACGAATGCGCCGCTCGCGAACTGCCTGCGAGCTGTCTGCGAGCTGCTCGTGTGCTGCGCATGTGTATTTCACATTCGCGCGCCGTCCGTAAACGGCGCAATAGCCGCGCGCATGCGGCCCGCGCGCTGCAGTCGTGTGTACCTGCGCGCAGCTTGCATACCGCTTGCTCCCGCCGCACGCGCACTCCGGGCTCACCCACTCAGTTTGTTTCTAAATACAAAGCTCACAAAATACACCAGTGACCCCACATTGCTGAAATTTGGTATGCGTGTAGCTTTAGTGGCACATATATAGGTAAAGGTCTGAAATCCAGAATAACTGCAATTTTTACCCCAAAAAAGCATTCAAACTACATTAACTCCCTTTACCTGTAATTTGAATGAAACTTTAGGTCAAATCATTTGGTTATATATTTCGTGGCACTATTTTATTAGTCAAAGAATAAGGCTAGCTTGCACAACGATCCCTAAACATATTTAGCGACTAAACATGTTTAAACGTAACGTATTTGTACGATTTGACTCCATAAATAACATTTAGCCACTAAATACGTTTAGTCATCGTTGCGCGAGTTGCCTTAAGAATATTTTTTTTGTGTTTTGGTAGACTCGCGAGATCTCAGTTCGGGACGAACCACTGCAGCACTGGTATAATTAGAGCACCAAAATATATTCCTTTTTATTTCAACGAGTTTCTAGATGGGTTAGGATTTGCCTTTGTTGTTCGGTTTCAATGAAATTCAAATTCAAACCGAATACAAAAATGAAACCCGATGGAAGTTACCTTTAACCTACATTCTTGTTTGAATAAATCCCAATTTCGAATTCAAAAGGAAATCAATACAAGATTACAATGTGAACTTCAGTGTCATGGTTTGTCAATAAAATGTAGGTTTCAATTCAGGTCAAAAATCTATCTGTATTCCAAATTTCATCGGAATTGTCGTTTAGCCGTTACGAAGTGATTAAGTAACAAACATCCAAACTTTCGCATTTATACTATTAGTTTGATAGGTTATATATTTAAGTAATAATGGCATTCCATAAAACGCCCGCACGTGGTTTTATACGCGACACGTGGTGTAGCTATTAATAATTCACATTTCAGATAATAGCTGGGTTTGTATATATATGTAGCACCCATTTGTGATGTAAAATATTGTTCCCGAGTCTAAAATTGATTAAAAATAACACAGCGCTCTTGCATCAAAGTTTTTAATCGGTACTATAATTTTCGTCATTAACTTGAACTATCGGTCGCATAACAAATTATGGCAGCATCACTTTTAAGGCCGGGAATTTCTGGGGTTTTGTGCATGCGGGACGCGTCTATCCGAGGATGCGCCGCGTCACGCCGTCTCACTCTTACAGCTCATACTATAACAGCTTGTCCATTTTATGATAATCACATTATACCATAGGAAGCACGCCTGTACGTGAGGTTGACGAGATTAGAGACCTAGACGTGATTGTCGATAAAAAACTAACCTATATGCCACACATTGAGAATATTTTAAAAAGATCATCTAAAATGCTTGGATTTATTATCAGGAAAGGTAAAATATTTAAAAAATCATATACTAAAATACTCCTGTATAACACGATGGTCCGTAGTATTCTTGAGTATTGCCCAGTAGTGTGGCGGCCGCACTATGCTACCCACATATTAAAAATAGAACGTATTCAAAAACGGTTCTTGTGGCACTTAGCATATGCAGCTAGGAAGGCCAAAACACTGCAATCATATTCGGATAGGCTCGACTATTTCAAAATTTCGTCCCTTGAAAAACGAAGAACACAGTTGGACCAAATTTTTTTGTATAAAACTTTAAATAATAAATTTAATTGTCCTCAGTTGTTGGAAAAAATATGTTTTAGAGTCCCTCGCAGAATCCCTCGAAAACCAATCCTATCCCTTGCACCACCACTCCGTACCACTGTTCTCGGCTCCAACTCGCCCATTCCCAGGATTAGCAACGGCTTCAACAATTATTGTACTCAGGTTGATATTTTTAATATAAACATTTTCAAATTCCGACAGTTCTTATCTAAGAACTTGCCAAACTAATAGATTTATTGCTATCATTATATCAGCTATATATATTATATATTTATTGCTATCAGTATTTTTATAATTTTGTGTTTTTTTTCTTTCTTTACTTCACTATTTCCATTGTTTGTCATAATGTACTAGTGTTACTTTGTTATTGTTACTACCTACATAATTTTTAGTGCATGTGATGTTTACCTATAATTGGTTGGGCAATTAGTACGTACTTAAGTTATTCTATAGTTAAGCATGAAATATTGTTGCAATCATTGGTAGACCTAATAAATAAAATAAAAATTCGTATTAAAGAAATATTAGGTACAAAAAATGCGATATATATATCTAAGTGGAATTTTGTTTTTTTTTCACTAAAACCAAACAGTTTTTTAAACTTCTGTTTGGTTAAAAATCTAACTAGTTTCTTTGTCTATCAGTAGTTTTTTTTTTGCATTGAATAATATTGCTTCATTGCGTCGTTCTCGAGTTTTAAAAAGAAGACTAAATTCGACTTCTAGTCCCATGCCCCGCCTTAACCCTCGGTATGCTTAGTGGGAAAAAGTAACACGGTGCGCCTGGTAGATTTGTCAAACGCGGATCTTCAATATGTATGTTTTATATAATTTAAAATAAGCTAGCTGACCCGCCCGTGGCTTTGCACGCGTCGATTATCAATAAAAACATTATTACCTTACTTCTGCGCGGTTGGGTAAAAAAGTAGCCTATGCCTCAATCCCTGTCTTTATTTATCTGTCTTCCAAATGTTTTAGATAGAAAAGACTTTGGTTCATAGTCCAGAGGCAATTTCCATACAAAATTACCAATTATGAATTTTTAAAATTTTCGGCAATTGATATAGATTTTTCCCGTTTTTAAATCAGTCAAGCCGTGTTTAGGGTTCCGTAACGAAAGAGTAAAACAGGACCCTATTACTGAGACATCGTTGTCTATCTGTCCGTTTGTCACCAGGCTGTATCTCATGAACCGTGATAGTTAGACAGTTGAAATTATCACAGATGATGTATTTCTGTTACCGCTATAACAATAAATACTAAAAACAGAATAAAATTGATATTTAAGGGGGCTCCCATACAACAAACATAATTATTTGCTTGTTTTATAGATAATGGTACGGAACCCTTCGTGCGAGAGTCCGACTCGCACTTGGCCGGTTTTTATCTTATTACGTTAGCACTAGACTAACCTAGGCCAGGTTTCAATGCAATATTAAACATTCATAGTCTGTAGAATTGTTCAAAGGCTGTGGTTTCCAATCACGTGACCCTTAACGGGTTAATACATCAGCTTGATTACGTGTTAGCATGACCTTAACTCTCACTGTGTTTAATTTGACTAATGAGTTGAGTTGACGTTGAAAAATAACATGGGCTTTCTATGAACCTGACATTCATGGACATCCATGAATTTCTATCACAAACTAAGCTATTTTTATTAGCTAACTAGTGGACCCGCCGAACTTCGTACCGCCTTGACATGCATATAACGCGGGCTGTCAATATACGTCACCCTGGTAGAATTGTCAATTGTTGTCCCCGGCCATCATTATGTATGAGAAAATGAATGACTTCCACAAATAATTCAAAACGAAAATTAGCCAAATCCCTCCACCCGTTCTCGAGTTTTAGCGAGACTAACGAACAGCAATTCAGTTTTATATATATAGACAATATCCCGGGATAACTCCGACCGAAGCATCTGTTTCAAACGATATTCATTTTTTTTACATCCTCTTTGATGATATTTGCAGCACGCATTCTGTCAATTTATTCTGTGTCAAACGTTATATATATGTTATATAAGGTTACATTATAAAAGCGCTAAGGTTAGATTATAAATAATTTATTATTATAAATAACTTTTCTCGCAATATTCTTAATTTTTTCTTTCATAAGAACTTTTTCCTGACAATAAGTAATACAACAAAAAATGAATTAGCGAAATCGGTCCAGCCGTTCACGCGTGATTGCGTGACCAAGGGAAATAGGGATTCATTTTTATATTATAGAGATTAAGCTATTATTATTTTGTAAGCTATTTTTGTCTGTTAATGTATTTGTGTACAATAAAGAATTAAAGTAAGAAACTAGCTAGACTAACGCTAAAAGTAATTTAGATTGAATTATTATAACGTGATATTTGGTCATCAAGAATCTCAAAAACTACTTTAGACTAAGGGTAGTTTAAGGATACGAGTCTAAGTTTTTCAATCTAAATAAGGCAAAACACACTTTGCTACTCTAACAACATGAGAAACGATTACATTTTACCCGTAATCATTTAATATAATGTCATGCGTGAACCAAACGTCTCGCCAGATCTTATCAATATGCAGATGAAGTCGCAGGCAAAAATTCTACATAAAATTCGTTATCTGAAGTAATGCGGAAAAACGAAAGCATTTGGGAGTCATCGCTCATTTTGGACAGTTTACGTCACCTGCAGATTGGGATCTGATGACGGATTATATTTTAGTGGTACAGAACTTTTTCTAACTTTCTGCAAACGGTCACAAAATGAAAATAAACGCAGATATCGCATCACTATGTAATGAAACATTTTTCATTGGTAATCGTTTGATATCTGCGACCATAGCGTCGTGGTTGCGCATAGTGGTTCACATGGTTACGGAGGTTAGATCTATCTATATATTTTCAGCTCGTGGTAGGCCTCAGCTACACTTCCCTTACCACTACTTAATCGTAAGTATTTCCAATGCTAAAAAATTAAAATCCTTATCTAAAAGGTGGTTCTGTAAACAACAAAGTAAGATGCAAATGAATGACTATTATAAGGTTGATTATGTATACCGAGTCATCATCATCATCCACAGCCTGACTTCACCCATTGTTGGGTATAGGCCTCCCGAAGTTTGTGCCATCCACCACGATCCTGCGCTAGTCTCACCCACTGACGGCCCACGAACTTTACAATGTCGTCTACCCATCTCGCTGCTGGTCGTCCTACCCTTCTATACTTCGGGATACTTGGCTAGATGTAGTGATGATAGATGGAGCAGGACAGTGTCTAAATGGTGCCCAAGGAGCGGGTATAGAAGAGTTTATCGAGTACCAATCATAAAGACCCCTCTTTGCTCGTTGTTTTACTACGACGAAGCCGTAGACTTTCTACGACGTTTCTCGTTGCAAATGGTCCGCTACTTATAGTCACTAAAGAACTACCAACCGGCTGTAATCAAATTCGAATGACAAAGATCTTGAATCAATCTTAAGTGTTTTTGAGAACACTCCAAAAACGAATTTTTACTCAGTACTAAAATAAGTCACCGATAAATATTCTACAGATTTGAATAACGAGTATTTGGATTTAACAAAGCTTTCTTTACTTTATTATTACTGTATTGAAATCTCCAATACATTAAAAAAATAAGCCTTAAAAGAATAATTCGGTTCGGTTGAAGAACAACATTTTCTTTAAGAAGCACTTACTCCTAAATTGATGTTCTACAGCTACTCAATTCTATATTTACCATTCAATCCCATTTTCATTTATTTTAGTAAACAAAAACATAAATGAAAAGCTGTTTTTTCTGATAGCATTCATTTATTTGAAATGAAAAGCTGAGGCTTATCCATTTTGAGTGTTTTGCTGTGAGTAAACATTAAATAAAATATATTTAGCAAAGTAATTAATAAATTTGTAAGGAATTATGTGAATGGAGTTGTCTGAAGTCCGTCTTTGCTTTTCCCGTCTTGCTTAAATACCAATTAAAATTAAACTGTTTTACTTTTCTGAACTCTAGCGGTGAACAAAGCGGTACTCATCCACCTTTATTATGCGAGTGGAACGCCTTGCAACAGTCTGTGTTTCCTGATAACTAAAGTCTAACTTTTTATTAGCTGCAGTAAAATGACGTTTTGTGGGTTGCCGGTTTTTGAAGAAAAATAAATAGGGATGTAGCTAAATGAGTGAATCATAAATGAATAATCAGTTTGGTTTTTTTTTTGAGTTTTAATATTAAGTTGTAATGTATTTTTTTAACCTATTATTATTACTATACTAGAGGATTGATCTTTTTTAGTGGAAGTATAGGGAGGTACATTCAAAATGAAACAAAAACGTCATAATAATGTTATTTAAATAATTTTTGTGAACTGAATCACATCCCTATTGAGATTAGGCTGGCAACATTATTTTACGGAATGACATTTAGAAACGTCATTTTACTGCAGCTAATAAAAAGTTAGACTATACAACCTTGTCTTCAAGTTGCGAGTGAATAAGTTTTGTCTAGGCAAGCGTGTACCATCGTAGACTTCATCATTGCTTACCATCAGACGAGATCGTGGTTAAACGCTGGCCAATCTACATGTCTATATTTATATCTATACTATAATTATAAAGAGGAAAGATTTGTATATTTGTGTGTATGTCTGTAATGAATAAACTCAAAAACTACTGTGCAAATTTCAAAAGTTCTTTCACCATTAGAAAGCTACATTCACCTTGAATGACATTGGATATATTTATTGCTAGAAAAGATTAGGAATCTTTACTAAAACTTGAGTTACGTAACCCAAGGTGTAAAAATAGTGCCCTAAAACGTCTTTCGTCGCATGCGCTGCGGAAACTATTGATGATAGAACAAAAGTATGTTCTACAATATTAAAGAACATATCGATATCCACAAAAAACTTCGTAATATTATAAAGAGGAAAAATTTGTTTGTTTGTATTGCATAGGCTCCGAAACTACTGGACCGATTTAATAAATTATTTCACTGTTGGGAAGCTACGCTATCTCCGGGTGACACAGGCTACTTTTTACTTAATTGCGGAGAAGGAGGGTAATGTTTTTATTAAAAAACTACGCGTGCAAAGCTGCGGATTGGTTAGCTAGTAATATATAAAAAAACTGCAATAAAAGCGATTCACTGACACAGCTCAGGGGGTTGGTAAGTTAAAGTAGCTGTACAGCGGGCACAAAGCTCGAAGAACTGACGGCTGACGGGGCAGAAAGGTTCATGAATAAAGGCTACGCACTGGAAGATGCAAGGTAAGACAGTCACTCACTAGATTGAAAGACATCCTAATAAAGATGGCTGGGAGCCGTTAGCTGCTGGCTGCACAAGATCGGTCGTTCCGTATATCTATGGGGTGGCCTATGTTCAGTAGTGGACGTCATTTGGCGTTTGTGATGGTGCTGATGATGAAACAAACCGATTTTCAGAGTATCGACAGTCTGAATTAAGAATGAATAGGTTTTGAAATTTTATCAACCAATATGGTTTGACAATTAGATTTGAATATTTTTAAAATGAATATCCTATCAAGGACAATGACGTTCCTCTCTCATCTTTATTGTTGTGCCCTACAGGTTCCATAATAAACATGTATCTATCAATTACTACCTATTATTATATTATGGAATATATAGTCCACTAAGGCAAGATAAAATGGGATACTAAATGTATACTGATAAGCGGGCCAAGGCCGTAACTGGATGAATCCCTGTGGATGGAAAGCGACGCCGTGGAGGGCCTAAGAAGCATTGGTGCGATGACTGAGTCGCTTGTCATAGAGACTAGCAAGTTTGACACAAAATCGTAATAAGAGGAAGGATGAAGGGGAAGCCTTTGCCCAGCAGTTTAAGCTATTTAAAAAAGGAACCAATTATTGTAAGTCTAATGCTTTCACTAGAACGCTTGTTATACTAAATTAAAAATGCAAGCCCTTCATTTAAACAGTACACTAGTATTATACCTAGTCAGGTCATAAGTATTGTCACACAGTAAAAACGTTTCTTTTAGAATGCTGGCCACAAAAAGTTTATAGAATTCGAATTTCGAATTGTTCATGAAAACAAAAATGTATACCTTTTAGAATTTTACTCATTTTTAAACATGGAGTGGACGCTTAAAGAAGACCGTGTTGCAGTTATTGCGTTGCATCGTTGCGGTTACGCGCCAATTCAAATTTTTGACATACTGAAAAATTTGAATATAACCAAAAGATTCGTTTATCACACCATCAAACGATACAATGAAGACTCTAGTAGATGACAGGTCAAGAAGTGGTCGCCCTCGGTCTGTTAGGACTTCAGCAGTGATAAAAGCTGTGAAGGCGCGAATTCAAAGAAATCCCAAACGTAAGCAGAAACTGTTGGCCCTTCAGATGGGGTTAAGCAGAACCACGGTGAAAAGGGTGTTAAATGAAGACTTAGGGCTTCGGGCATATCGAAGAAAAACAGGACATCGTTTGAATGCTCGTCTAATGGACCTGAGACTGAAGAGATGCCGCGCTTTGTTGAAGCGGTACGCGGGAAAAAAATATCGGGAAATTCTTTTTTCGGATGAAAAAATTTTTACCGTAGAAGAGAGCTACAACAAACAAAATGATAAGGTGTACGCACACAGTAGTGAAGAAGCGAGCAACCGTATTCCGTGTGTCCAACGACGTCATTTTCCATCCTCGCTTATAGTATGGTTGGGAGTTTCTTATTGGGGCTTAACAGAGGTACATTTTTGTGAGAAAGTTGTAAAAACGAATGCAATTGTGTATCAAAATACAGTCCTGACGAACCTTGTGGAACCTGTTTCTCATACCATGTTCAATAACAGGCACTGGGTATTCCAACAAGATTCGGCGCCAGCTCATAGAGCGAAGATCACACAAGACTGGCTGGCGGCGCGTGAAATCGACTTCATCCGGCACGAAGACTGGCCCTCCTTCAGTCCAGATTTGAATCCGTTAGATTACAAGATATGGCAACACTTGGAAGAAAAGACGTGCTCAAATAAATAAAAAAAATAAAAAAAAATATATTTTATTTCAGACAACTAGAGTCCATATCTTAAGACTAACATACACGCAAAAAATATATATATAACAACAAAGAAGAACAGCTAAATATACAAAAATAAAAAAATAGGCAATAATAAAAAATAGGCACTGGGTGAAAATAGAAAACACCATTTTGTGCCAAGAGTGACTTACTGAGGAAATTATTTCCTTCATTAATCACCCTCCGCACAAAACACTTCCAGAGCGGAGATGTGCAGCACTCAGCCACTGTCCTCAGGATGCTGTTGCGACTGCCCCGAATTCTGCTCATCAGCGATGCCGTTTTTTTGCGCATGATGGCGTGAAAGCCATCTGTGTGATAGTAGGCAAACATCCCCAATGCACTGCAGTATCAGGGCAACCGCAACATCATCCGGAAGATGTTATTATATTGGATGCGTAGGTCCTCCAATGATCTTTTGGTATTTCGGACCCACAGACTTCCCGTGTAAAAGCTCTGACAGTACGCTTTAAAAAGCGTAACTTTAACTTGTTCAAAGCCTCATCCCAATTTGGAGTCACTCAAGACATCCTTGATTAAGGCAGCCGCCGATATTGACATGGACCTCGTTCGTGCTGCGATAGACGACTGGCCGCGCAGATTGAAGGCCTGTATTCAAAATGACCTCCGTGAAACTTTAGTGTCATAAGAATCTATGTTTTGTTAAGTTTATTTTGGTATATAAATGGTTACATAATGAATAAACTTGTTTCAATTATTTTATATTAAACATGTGACAGAATTTACGACCTGACTAGGTATGTTGGATTCGTCAGTATGGTTTAGCAAGATTTTATTGACTACCACAGACAGACCATTGTCAAATAATATAAATATATATAAATATTGCTGGACATTTCACACAGCGCTATCTAGCCCCAAACTAAGCAGAGCTTGTACTATAGGAACCAGATAACTGATAGAATACTTATACATATATGTTTTTGTAAATACATTATTATATAGAGAAACAACCAGATCCGGAACAAATATCTGTAGATCATGCAAACATTGGTTCCGCGGCGGGAATCGAACCCGCTGCCTTCTGCATCTCAGCCGGCTACACGTCTACTGCGCCACGGCGGTCGTCATATGTACGACATTAATTTACAAAACACACATTTGGAATCGTTATTACAGATTTTAGAGGTGGCCTTAATACCAGTAGCTTGAATATTCATCCAGTATTCAATACATCTTAAATAAACAATTTTTGCACATTTCAATCTTGATATTAAATCAAGTCCTAAAATTATAAATGATACAGCCTGTATTAAAGGTAAAGGAGTCATATTCATTTACGATGTAAGTAGGTATCTGTTATACTGACTGACTAAGTGGCATCGTCGCATTGGCGCCGCCGATTTTATATTTAAAACTTGAGATTTTTTATTGTAGCGAATTAAAAAAAATATAGCTATATAGGCATTAGCCCTAACTGTGTTTTAATTAATTGTCGTACACACGGCTACACATCAAGCTATACATTTCCAGTATAAGTTGACCTCGCATTGTGCAGGCTTTTCATAGAATAAGAGGTCAGCGTATACTGGAAATGTATAGCTTGATGTGTAGCCGTGTGTACATAATAGTACCCGTTGATGAGAGATTAAGATATAAGCTACTTTTTATTGGCATACCAGGCGTGCGAAGCCACGGGCGAAGGCTTGTTTATTATAAGTAGGTAGGTATGTATTTGCAAAAAATATTTACAAGTTTTCTATTAGTTATATAGGCTTCCATAGACCAAGCTAGAAAGCGGTCTATGAAATGACCAGCATTATTTATTTATTAATATTTATTTAATGCAGAAGTCAACGATCCCATTAATACAAAAATAAGGTAGGTTCATAATTTTCGACATCTCTAACTTATTGACTCTGACAATACCACCCACAAACCATATTTAAATACATAAATAATTTAAGTCAAGGTTCCGCTTGTTCTTCTGTTCGAAAAAACTGTCTATCTATACTCCTATATCTATACTAATATTAAAAAGAGGAAAGATTTGTATTTTTTTTTGTGTGTTAATGTTTGAAATGAATAAACTCAAAAACTACTGTTCCGATTTCAAAAATTTTTTCACCATTGAAAAGCTACATTCACCCTAAGTACCATAGGCTATATTTATTGGTATAAAAGATTAGGAATCCTAACTAAAACTTAAGTAACGTAACCAAAGGTGTAAAAAAGTGCCCTAAAACGTATTTCGTCAGATGCGCTGCGGAAACTATTGATGATAGAACAAAAGTATGTTCTACAATATGAAAGAACATATCCATATCCACAAAAAACTTCGTTATAATATAAAGAGGAAAGATTTGTTTGTTTGTATTGCATAGGCTCCGAAACTACTGGACCGATTTAAAAAGTTCTTTCACCGTTGGGTAGCTACACTATCTTCGGGTGACATAGGCTAATTTTTACCCAACTGCGCAGAAGGAGGGTAATATTGCTGCGGATTGGTCAGCTAGTTTAAAATAAAAATAAAGTACCTACTGTCTTTATATATAAACCACTTGGGTTTTTAAGCTCAACGCTATTGTCGCCATATTTTAAAACATCCAACACAGGCTCCTAAGGGAAACCGCAGTCTATTAGACTGGGTTATTGTCACAGACAAATTTATAACTGCGGGATGAAGTGAAAATGCAATTCAAAAGGTCGGTACAAAAAAATGGTCAACAAAAGGGAGTGTATACATCTAATGGTATTTTTTCAGTATCTAATTTTACCTAAGTTTTATGTAACTTAAAAATAAATACAATATGCTGTGAATAATGCGACAGAGATCATTTTTGGAGGTAGAGTTTGTCTAATAATTTATTTAAAAGCTGAGCTTAGTTCATTGTGGTCCGCAGTGTTGGTTGGAAAACTCATAAAAATTGCACACTGCATGCAACTTTCTTACATGTCTATTGAAGGTAAAATCTGGTAAGTGCAGCCCACCAACCTGTGGTACGAGTACCTTGTTCGTTTAGTAAACTTTAATAAGCATGCTAATAATTTGTTCATACATCATGCCATGCATTTTTTAGAGTTCCGTATCCAAAGGGTAAAACGGCAACCTATTACTGAGGCTCCCCTGTCTGTCTGTCTGTCCGTCCGTCACCAGGCTGTATCTCTTGAACCATGATAGTTATACAGTTGAAATTTTCACAAATGATGTATTAGTGTGGCCGCTATAACAACAAATACCAAAAACAGAAAAAAATAAATATTTAATGGGGGGCTCCCATACAAACGTGATTTTTTTGCTCGTTTTAGCTCGATATTGATAACAACAACAGGTAGACGCTTGAAATATTCAGAGAATATTAAGTTATATATTCACTTTAAAAATATATAATTGTATTAAAATATAAGAAATATTTAAGGGGGCCTCCCATACAACAAACGTGATTTTTTGCAGTTGTTATAGATGGTACGGAACCCTTCGTGCGCGAGTCTGACTCGCACTTGGCTGGTTTTATTTATAATTAATAAACAAGGTTGATGTCACTTAGAGACTAAGCAAGAGTATGAGTAAGAGATGCAAGTGCAGAAAAAAGTTAGTGTCGATACAATAAAATATAATAGAAACAATGGTGGCGATTCTGTTGTTTACGCTGACTAACTAAAATTGTGTTAATTACGAACGGTCTTATTTTGTTTCAGTTAAAGATCAAATTAGAATGACATTTAAAGTGACATTTCTAAAACTAACTAAAATTGTGTAAATTACGAACGGTCTTATTTTGTTTCAGTTAAAGATCAAATTAGAATGATATTTAAAGTGACATTTCTAAAACTAACTAAAATTGTGTAAATTACGAACGGTCTTATTTTGTTTCAGTTAAAGATCAAATTAGAATGACATTTAAAGTGACATATCTAAAACTAACTAAAATTGTGTAAATTACGAACGGTCTTATTTTGTTTCAGTTAAAGATCAAATTAGAATGACATTTAAAGTGACATTTCTAAAACTAACTAAAATTGTGTAAATTACGAACTGTCTTATTTTGTTTCAGTTAAAGATCAAATTAGAATGACATTTAAAGTGACATTTCTAAAATTAAGTTTTATTTACAAAGGCGCCGTGTTTTTGGGCTAGTTTTAGTCAGCAGTCAAATTGGTGTTGATTAAAACTACCCCGCAAACATGCCATATTAGTAAAAATTACTTAATTTTAGAAATGTCACTTTAAATGTCATTCTAATTTGATCTTTAGCGTAAACAAAATAAGACCGTTCGTAATTTACACAATTTTAGTTAGTCAGCGTTAACAACAGAATCGCCACCAATATATATATATATATATATATTAAAAATTAAGATAAATAAGTCCCTCCCTAACTTAATTGTGCCACTTCTCGTATAAAAAACTACAATAGATGAACACGTACAATAACTGACTTATCGATCAGTCGACCAACTGGCCACCTGACAACCCACCATACGACTACAGTAATAATTTTAACTAATGTCCTGCCAACCGATCACAGATAATGATTATTCTTTTATATACTAGATAATACCAACATCCATTTACAAAGAACTACAAACGTTGATTACATCGCTTTCTTCAATCACAAAAACATGTAATTAAATATATATAACACTATCTGCGACGCAGGAGGTTCGATTCCCACTGCGGAACAAATATTGGCTTGGTCCACAGACATTGGTTCCGGGTCTGAATATTTATCTGTATATTATAAGTATGTATTTACAAACAAAAAGTATATAAGTATTCTATCAGTTATTTGGTTCCCATAGTATAAGCTCTGCTTAGCTTGGGGCTAGATAGCACTGTGTGAAATGTCCAGCAATATTTATTTATTTATTTATCCATTCAGTCAAACACTTGCAGTATTTCAACGCAATAACTTAAGATAAAGATAACTCGAGTAACACCCAGCAATAAAATTGATTTAATGAACTTGGAAAACGAGTTATTGAAAAAACCGGTCAAGTGCGAGTCGGACTCGCGCACGAAGGGTTCCGTACCATTATGAATAAAAACGGCAAAAGATCACGTTTGTTTTTGGGAGGCCCCTTTTAATATTTATTTTATTCTGTTTTTAGTATTTGTTGTTATAGCGGCAGCAGAAATACATCATCTGTGAAAATTTCAACCGTCTAACTATGACGGTTCATGAGATACAGCCTGGTGACAGACAGACAGACAGCGGAGCCTCAGTAATAGGGTGTCATTTTACCGTCTGGATACGGAGCCCTAAAAAGACTTGAGTTTATGAGGATGTCACATTTTGCACTCTAAATGCTCTGCAGCGCCCAGCGGGTTAGTTATTGTGTACACCCCCGTAATGTTTGCCGCGTATGTCAAACTGCTGCAAGCTATTTTCACTCATAAAGTATGACTTTTTATGAGACCTGTGATATATACTTACTTATTATGTTACATATCACATTTATTTGATTGCTAGAACTTTATATTTTTAAGCTAATCACATCACTCATGATTTTATCATAATTTATTTCACATGTTATTCCATGTTCACATGCAACGAAATATTCGATAGATTGATGTCACGGTATTGCAAACCTTGTTTTTAACCGAATACAAAAAGGGAGAGGTTCTCAATTCGACTGTATTTTTTGTTTGTTACCTCAGAACTTTCGACTGGGTGAACATATTTTGATGATTCTTTTTTTATTTGAAAGCTGGTGTTTTTCGTGTGGTCCCATTTCCATTTGGTCTAGTTCTGACAATGACATCTATGAGAAAACCATTTAAGTCTTATTATTATTATTATTAAGCCTTTTTATTTCCCAAATTGTATATGTATATCTAAGTTCATTTTCATGTTGTTTTCTTTATTTTTTTTTCTATATTTATACTTATAAAGTTTTTTTTAATTACTGAATTATGATTATGGGTTTGCCCATTTGCGTGCAAAGGTCTCCTCCAACCGCATCCGATCCCCTCTTTATTGGGCCAATCGGGTCCATGTCGCACCCACTATTCCCACGATGTCGTCGCGCCGTCTTCACCTCGGTCTTCCTCGGGGGTTAAGTGTCTTTTTCATATTTCTTATCATTTTCACTGGTTTTAAAACGGTTAGAGGATTTTGGTCTACTCTTCCAGTGGGGACCAGCCATATTGGGAGAGAAAGATATACATATTGTTTTCGATAAATTGTTTTTTTTTATTTTGGTGGAATAAGTAAGTGGCGCTAGTTGGTATAATTCCCTGTCGTCCTCTGGCTTGTTTTTCCCTGTTTGGTTTTTATTCTGGAACGACAAGTATCGTGTAATATTTCTGTTTTCCTTCGTCGTTTTATTTTTCTTTAGTGCCCTAACACTCTCTCCAGTACTTAGGCTTATCTCAGGAGGATTTAAGTCTTAAATTTATGTAATTTTTATGTTATGTTATGCTTATAGATAGATAGATAGATAGATAACTCTTTATTGAATTACCACACAAACAGAAATAATAAAAAAAATAAGTACTGGGTTAAAATAAATAAGGCAATACAATGGGCGGCCTTATCGCTAAAAGCGATCTCTTCCAGGCAACCTTTGGATGGAGCGAAATTTTTAAAAATTACGGAGTGCGGTGTACTTTAGCGGATACATTACATTTACACATAATATATTCTAAGATATAATAATAATATGAAGTTTTAATCCTAATACTTAATATACTTATAAAATAGACTAATATATAGGTATATACATATAGCAAACTATACTAACAGATAAAATAAGTACATAAATAGTAAATAAATAACGCTAGGAAGATGACATCGTCAGGTAATGCTTATTAGCTCATAACTCCGTTATTTATCAACCGATTTGAAAAATACTTTTATTATTTGTATGGATGTATTTTTAAATTGGTACCCTAGAAATTTCTTTGAAATCGGTTCAGTAGTTTGGTTTTTACTGTTATCTGAAGTCGTTTATATTTTTGGTAAAAAGTTACTTGTTATGTTCTAAGTGTGACTTTACATGACTAATCGTATTTAGTGCCTAAATATGTTTAAGAGAGATGTCAAATCATACAAATACGTCAAATTTAAACATGTTCAGCCAATAAATACGTTTTGGGATCGATATGCAAGCCGGGGTTAGAATTTTAACACTTGAGCAGACGCGCCTTGTTTTGTGACGCAAATAGTCGCTACCCAGTAGATACATAAAACCCAGTTTCAAATTGTATGATTTATCAAAAATGCCCGAATTAATATTATTGGATGTGTGTTTGCATATGTATAAGTTTAATATAAAATAATTGAATCTAAAATTACACAAATAAAACCGGTATAATGAACACATACTGGTGAAACAATATTGTATTATAGGTTTTATTGAAAGTTTCTAGCACTTAATTTGCTTGTTAAAACTACAGTCAATTACCTCATTTTACGATGCAAAAAGCATTCCTCACTCTTATAAAAATATTTTAAACCACGATGACCTTAAGTAACCTAATGTTACTAGTATCCATTTACTTTACCTAAAAGGGGCAAAAACCTCATGCGTTTGTAGATAAAGCCACTGCGGTATCAGTTGAATAAAAAACCCGCCAAGTGCGAGTCGTACTCGCGCACGAAGGGTTTCGTACTATTATCTAAAAAACTACAAAAAAATCACGTTTGTTGTATGGCAGCCCCCCTTAAATATTTATATTATTCTGTTTTTAGTATTTGTTGTCAAAGCGGCAACAGAAATACATCATCTGTGAAAATTTCAACTGTCTAACTATCACGGTTCATGAGATACAGGCCTAGTGACAGACGGATGGACAGACAGACAGCGGAGCCTTTGTAATAGGGACCCGTTTTATCCATTGGACGGAACCCTTAAAACGGAGTCGAAATGTAATATTGAAGACCTTTTATTTGACGTCCCACTTGACCTAATAATCTTATTTTCCATTATTTACCCCTCTTGAACCCCAATATCTTAACAACCCCCTCACACTTTTTGTTCATTTAGTCACACTGAAATTGTGCCATCACTTTCTACCTATGTATCAAATTCCACGATGATCGGATCAACGCTTTTGTACGCTTTTTACCCTTTGAGTACGGAACCCTAAAAGCTATTTAGAATAAATTCTGGATTTTATAGAATACCGCTGACAGCCCAAATCGAAAACACCTAATCCCGTAAAGAATTGTAAGATGCTTATCGGAACCCTTTTGCTGTTTATTTTAGTACTTTCATTTTGGTTTTTCTTAGAAACCTTGTTTTATTGGTTGATACAAAATACATATCGTTGATTTTTACCTGTAAAATATATATGTGTAATTTTCTATTACAGAATCATATTATTTATTTAATACTTTCACATAAAACAGAATAGTGTTAGGAGGACTTAATGCTAACAGTATTATCCTGGTCGTGCTAACAGATGGTAAAGACTTCTTCTCTGTAAGGCGCAAATCTGGCCCCACGTAGAGGACTGCTGTCATTTATAGGCAGGAGCATCTGTGTATCAATTAGGGTCGTTTGACTCTGTTCAAAGATGAGCTGCGAGAATTGTTGACGATCCCATTCTCACAAGCGGTATTGAGCCCCATCATGACATACTCCTCAGTAGTATTCGCCCACTCTCGTCAAGTTGCTGCCATTGAATTAGTACAAAATCGTTTCTTGCGAAAAGCCACAGGCTCGCCTTAGTATTTTCGCAATAACGATCTGCATCGTGATTTGAAATTAGAGTCAATAGCTAAGTTCATCAAGCTCGCTTCCAAGCGACATTATGAACTTGCCACTCATCATCCGAATCCTTTGGTACATACCATTCCGGACTATTCGATTGAACCGTCCGAACACAGAAAAACCCTCCGTCGTCCGAGACACGTTCTCGGAGACCCGGATGACGAAATCACTTCCGCTAATGCGGGTGAGTCATCCACATTAGACAGAGTAAACACTCCACAAATACACCGACCTCGCCGGCGAGGTCGACGAGTCCCTGTAGTCGCCGCCTACACGAGGTACAAGCACGTACCCGGGCGTTTCTCTCCTATCCCCGTCCCGGAAACAGCCCAAGCTGAGGTTCGTACCTAAGTGGTGCCCTTGCGCTAGTTGCCTCATCAAAAATAAAATTATAGGGCTGAGCGCCTTCTGCGCTCGCCAAAAGCTCGGTTAAGCTGCAACGGCCTCAGAGGCCAACAGCGAGATAAGACCATTCGAAAAAAAAAAGCTGTATTGAGCCCTTAAGGCACAGACTTCAGACACACAGATTTCAGATTTCACCTCCACTTTACCCCGCACGCGCCACTATATTTACGCAAAAACAACAACTAGAGACATTATCACAAATAAAATTTACGGAAATTTGCGGAACTAAACATATACAAAGTACTGTTAGTTACTCTATACTAGAGCCATCTGTTTAGGAACGCGGGAACTACGTAGCATTGCAAATAACTCAACAAAGTGATCTATACGCCATCTATACATTCGACACACGATACGCTGGTTGGATGTTGTTGTCAGTGTGTCACAGTAAAATAAATATAGTAAGTTAGAAATTCTCTCTCAGTCTCAGGAGAGATTTTGCCTCCCTGTGTGTGTTCTACCGCTTGTATAATGGGTTGTATTCTGAGGAGTTATTTGACATGGTGCTTACAGGTTCCTTTTATGATCGCACCGCTCGCCATCGGCAAGGAATCCATCCACACACCTTGGAGACGATGTGGTCGTATACCGTGAGGTTCAAGAGAAATTTCCTTCCGCGAACACTTCCCTTGTGGAATAGTCTTCCTGCCGAATTTTTTTTCCAGGGACTACAGTATGGGGTTCTTCAAAAAAGAGCTTTTTAAAAATGTTCGTGGTAAAAACGTCCATAGGCTACGGTAACCGCTTACCATCAGGTGGGCCGTATGCTTGTTTGCTACTTTGGTAGTATAAAAATAAAAATAGGTAAGGCGTGATACAAAAAAAAACCGGCCAAGTGCGAGTCGGACACGCGCACGAAGGGTTCCGTACCATTATCTAGAATAGAATTAGAATTGAATTAGTTGATTGAATGAAAGGTAAATTGCGGTTTACGATTTATGACGTATTAAAAAAAACTACTCACTAGATCTCGTTCAAAACAATTTCGGTGAAAGTTTGCATCATATATTTACTATTTTTCATTTTTATTTTTTTATTCATATATTTATTGTACATCATATATTTTTTTTTAGTTTTATCATTCTCTTATTTTAGAACACACATTTTACCACTTTGAAAGTGTGTCAGTTTAGAAAAAAATGATATTAGAAACCTCAATATCATTTTTGAAGACCTATCCATAGATATCCCACAGGTACTGGTTTGATGAAAAAAATTTTTTGTGTGTCAGTTCTAAACATGGGCAACCCCCAAAATTTATTGTTTTTATCTATTTTTGTGTTAGAATCATAATTCAGTTCACAGAATACATCTATTTACCAAGTTTCAACAGTATAGATAGATAAAAAAACGCTTTATTGTATACCACACTTAAATTAACAAATCATAATTAAAACACTTAAAACTAGACACGTGATAGTACTTTTGGCGGTCTTATCGGTAAAAGCGATCTCTTCCAGACAACCTTTGGATGGACTGGATTTTACGAGAACGTTAAAGGACGGTAGCTTTATAACATAAGCTTTTTATTTAATTGTAGGTATACTTACATAAGCAAAACAGAATAAATAGATACCAGGGTAGGTAATATTAATATAAATATTATACATAAACATTATATGATATTAAATATACTAACAATAAATAAAATATGAAACAGCTGTAATACAAACAGTAACAACGACATATATGATAACAAAATAAGATTACTCAGCTCTCTGATACAGACAAATAGTGCTTAAACAATAGCGTTTTAAAGCTAAAAAGGGATTTGGCAGATCTAATAAAAGAAGGATGAGAGTTCTATAAACGGATAGCTTGTACAGTAAAGAAGTTGTCATAAAAGTTAGAAGAGTGGATAGGAATTTTAAGTTTCAAGGGCTTAGAAGAGCGCAACAGACGAGGATTAGATAGATGGAGATATTCAAAGCGTTTTCTTAGATAAGAAGGACTACAAGGATTGAACAAAATACTGTACAAAAGAGTGAGGATATGAGTATTTCTGCGGTAGCGAATGGAGCTTCTTGCGAAAATCAGAAACGTGGTCATATTTTCGTAGTCCGAATATAAACCTGACTTTTAGGTTTGTCAAAGTGTTTCTGAGTGAGATCCGGATAGCAGTATAGTTCTTATAGTTTCGGAAAAAAGTGGCTGTGACATACGGATGGATAGACAGACCGTTTTTTGCGTTTTGGCTAGGGAACCCTAAAAAGGCATTTTAACGCTAATAATAACAAAAAAATCTAAATTATTAAGTAGAACATAATACATAGTAATGCATAATAGAATATTCAAGCCTACATTGAAAGAAGATGTACAAAATGTACTGCTTTCCCTTTTATCATCTTTCATACTTATTATCATAGCATACGAGTACCTAAAAATGCCATAACAAAGCTTGGCAGTTTTAGATCTCAAAGCACACTTTAGTACATGACGTGCTGCTTTTTTTTAAGTTTATTGAATATTAGATAAATGTCCTATCCTCATCATCATCCACAGCCCGACTTCACCCACTGCTGGGTATAGGCCTCCCCAAGTTTGTGCCATCCGCCACGATCCTGCGCTAGTCCCGTTGACTGTCGTCCACCCATCTCGCTGCCGGACGTCCTACCCTTCTACAGCCATTCCTCGGCCACCATTAAGTTGCTACCCTGCTTCACCTGTCATCACTACGTCTTGCCAAGTGTCTCGCCCAAGACAATTTGAGCTCTATAACTCGATTAAATGTCCCATTTACCAAAATTTACAAAACGCAGTTGCTCGTAGCGTCGAAGCTCGTAGCTGTCGTAGCGTTTGCTTCCATAATAATAATTAGGTCTTGCAACTCCTGTATCAACGAGTAACAGCCTACTTACTGACACTTGTAGACGTTAGAGGCCAATGTTGAGAGCATACTTAAAAATAATAGGGACCAGAACTACAAAGAGAATAGAAGTACCAAGTCTAGTGTTAGTATAACAAAGCTGGTTTTGTTAAAATAAATCCTACTAATATTATAAACGCAAAAGTTTGTATGTATGGATGTTTGTTACTCTTTCACGCCGGAACGGCTGAACCTATTGCAATGAAATTTGGTATGTACGTAGATAATAACCTGGATTAACACATAGGCTACTTTTTATTGGCAAACCACGCGTGCGAAGCCGCTGGCAACAGCTAGTCTTACTAATATTATAAACGCGAAAGTTTGTATGTATGGATGTATGGATGTTTGTTACTCTTTTACGCCGGAACGGCGAAACCGATTGCGATGAAATTTGGTATCTACGTAGATCATAACCTGGATTAACACATAGGCTATATTTCATTGGCAAACCACGCGTGCGAAGCCGCTGGCAACAGCTAGTAAATAATAATGAAATAAATATTGCTGGACATGTCACACAGCGCTATCCAGCCCAAAACTAAGCAGAGCTTGTACTATGGGAACCAGTTAGCTGAAACTAAAAGATGATAACTAAAAGGCAATGATTTGTCAGAAAACCGAGTGTCTTGAGAATGCCAATAGAGTTCATTCCAGAATTTTTTACAAATTCAATATAAATCGCTCGGCTCAATCTCGATATGAGTTCCACGGCTCGTTAAATACGTTAGCTCGAATTAAACAAGATTAATGGTGTTTCGCTGTCTAACCGAGAGCCTGACAGATTGACTCTACCATTTTTGAATGTCACGGTACTCGAGGCGTAATTTTATAATGGTATTAGGATGCTTTTTATAAAATACGTAGATTTTCTTAACCGTTTTGCGAGATTTGTTTAGATGGGTAGGATTTTTTGATCGAGTGAAGCGAGATCTCTATGTCAACTTGGGCAAATCGGCGTTGTATGTATGTATGTATGTTTGTCCGAGGATAACTTTCGAAGCGTTTATTCGATCACCATGAAATTTGATATATAGATAGGTAGTGTTGGCACAATTTTGGTGTGACCAAATTGGGGTTCAAGAAGGGTAAAACAAAAATAAAATTAGACTATCCGGTCAAATTATACTTCTAATAAAAGGTTTTTGAGAGTACATTTCGACAACGTTTTTATTTTTAGTTTAAACCTTGTAGTTTTTAAGTTATTAGCCATAGCGAAAACTGAACTTTGATAAAATTCACAGCGTACACCAGTGACCCCACAGTGCTGTAATTTGATATACGTGCAGCTTATGTGACACAAATATAGGAAAGTTTAAAATCCAGAATAACTGCAATTTCTACCCCAAAAAAAGAACCAAAAGACATGAACCTGTTCCCGTTACCTGTAATTTGAATGAAACTGTAGGTCAAGTTATTTGGGTTTTCATTTCGTGGCACTATTTTATTAGTCAAAGAGCCGGCTTGCACTATGATCCCTAAACGTATTTAGCGACTAAACATGTTTAAGTTTTACGTATTTGTATGATTTGACAACTCCTTAAATCATATTTAGCCACTAAATACGTTTAGGCATCGTTGCGAGATATTTAATAAAAAATATTTTTTTGTGTTTTGGAAGACTTGCGAGATCTCAGTTCGGGGCGAATCACTAGTGTAAATATAAGTGCTGACAAATAACCTTAAAGGTGTACTTACTATTTAACTAAAAAGTTACGAGCCTCCTTACAAGAACTTAAACTCAAAATTGCCAATGCGCGTGTATTTTTCAATGAATGGTTTCATGCCAATAACTTAAAACTCAACATTAAGAGGACACAAGCTATCCTATTCAAAACAACTACGCGTACGAACGAAACGGTTCACGCAGCATGTGAGGGGCTTGAAGTTGAATTTGCAAAGAGTGTCAGATTTCTAGGAGTTCATATCGACCAGTTCTTGAACTGGAAAACTGAGATGGATAATATTGTTAATGCTATCAGCTCAGCATGTTATGCTCTTATAGTGTGACCATTAGTGCTGTGCACTCCCTGAGGTATGCGCGCGGCGAGACGGGGGGGAGAATCGGCTGCTGCGCTCTGTCAGTTCGCCGTCAACGCTCGTGGCGGCAGGTAGTGTTATTTGTATCGGACTGTCTATGTCAGACGCACATGAGATATATATTGAAAAAAACGCGCGCAAAGCTGCGGATTGGTCAGTTTATTTCTAAATAAAAGTTAAATGCAAGTTTATGTGGTTCTTACTTCTAAGATTTTGTAGTAAAATGTTAAGGGCATTAAGTTTTTAAGTTTATGATCAAAACATTGACTTAACAGATGTCCATGGAGAGTTTTAATAAGATAACGTAGTAAACTTTCTTTGTTTAAATACATTCTAAAGAACTCATAAAAATAGAATGCAAGGGTTTTATTGCTTATCTATAATATAAAAATTAAACGCAAAATGTGTTGGTAAGCGCATAACCCAACAGCGCCTAGACTAATTTGGCCAATTCTTTTTTTGTTGTATTTCTTATTGTCAAAACAAGGTTCTTATGAAAGAAAAATTAAGAAAATTGCGCGCAAAATTAGAAAATTTAAGAATAATTAACCACCATATAAAATTATTTATAATCTAACCTTAGCGCTTTTATAATGTAACCTTATGACGTTTGACATAGAATTGACAGAATGCATGCTGCAAATATCGTCAAAGAGGATGTAAAACAAATGAATATCGTTTAAAACAGATGCTTCGGTAGGAGTTATCCCGAGATATATTGTCTATATAAATAAAAATTAATTGCTGTTCGTTAGTCTCGCTAAAACTCGAGAACGGGTGGAGCGATTTGTCTAATTTTGGTATTGAATTATTTGTAGAAGTCATTCATTTTTTCATACATAATGATGGCCGGGGACAACAATTGACAATTCTACCAGGATGACTTATATTGACAGCTGGCGTTATACCTATGCATGTCAAGCCGATACGAAGTTCGGCGGGACCACTAGTAGGTAATAAAAATTAAAGATTATTAGTTTTCTACTTAAGCGTAACAAGAGTACCTCTTGTTTTAAACATTACTTTTTATTCGTAAATTATTCTAAGAGGCTTCATTTTTTATTAATATAAAGTCCTAGAAAGCCTTCACGATACATGATATTAGCCCTTTGGGAAAGTTTTCTTGTTTGTATCCCAGTTTTCTATTAAATTATATTCATAATATTCTACGAGACTATAATAGTATTATATCCTAGAACAACAAGGTACCTTTTAGGAAATTAGTTTTGGTTTGTTTTATAAGTCAAACAAAAACATAAATAAGACTGAATTGAGGCAAAGTTTGAGCAGTGGGCAGGGCATATTGACGACCTCCGTGGCACAACGGGCGATCAGCCGACTGAGACGCAGGAAGTAGTGGGTTCCATTCCCGCCGCGGAACAAATGTTTGCATGATCTACAGATATTTGTTCCGGGTCTGGTTGTTTTTCTATTTATTATAAGTATGTATTTACAAAAGAAAAGTATATAAGTATTCTATCAGTTATCTGGTTCCCATAGTACAAGCTCTGCTTAGTTTGGGGCTAGATAGCGCTGTGTGAAATTTCCAGCAATATTTATTTATTTATTTATATAGCTTGAAGATCTAATAGCCGTTGGAGTAGAAGGGTATTGAATTGAAACGGCGCATTGGAAACCGCAGTGTAGGACCTTAAACTAGGAGGAAAGATTACCTAATAAATATTGCTGGGAGCAGTTAGGTGCAGACCCCACAAGACCGGTCGCTCTGAAACCCTTAAGGGGAGGAAGTCTAATTGATCAGTAGACATACTTTGCCCTATATGATGATGATATGATAAAACAGATGTAATTAATCGTTTATCGTTATCAAAACAATTTTTACTTTTAAATGTTCATCGAGTTTAGTTCTAAATTACAGGCAAGAAAATTGACAGTTTTTTTAGGAAATTTAGTTAGATATAAACTGAATTTAAAATATACCATAAATGTTATACTCGTATGAAAAAGCTACCGTTAAATATATGCATATCCGATAAAAAAAACATAACTCTTCGGTTCGGACAATTACATGCCATAAGTAGCATTCTGAAATATATTAAGTTTAACTTATAAAGATTTTTAGTTGTTATAGCATTTCAGCTTATCTTCCACTAGATATGAAATACTAATCTCCATCCATATGTTGTCTGAAGAGCGATAAAACCGCCCATTTTACATCTTCCAGTGCCTCTTCAATCCTGAAGGTTGGCCGTTAGCTTCCTGTATTCATCTCTATCAGCAGCCAGCCGGAACAGCTGTTCGACGGAGGCAATACCGGTCCACTCCGTGAATTAATTCATTCTTACAAAAAATCATCGTTAACAAACTTACGTATAAATAATTATAAAAAGGGTTCACAGTATTCAGTTACAAGAGTAATTAATCTCTTTAGCGAAAACCCAGTATCCACTCCAACTGTTCATTAGAACTGCCCATGGAATAGAGAAGCGAGAGAAATGTGAAAGTGGCATCAGTTAAGTCGGAAAACCCAATCCAGTCAGATTTTATACGTATATAAAATACTTGCATTGATTTAGATCATAATTATCCTGTACAGGGTTTGACGTGAACAGTGGCAATATTATAACACAATATCGTATTGGGTTTTTAAAAAATCAGTTAAAATGTCTACTAAAATGTCATTACACTTTGTAAGGTAATTTGGAGAAAACATAGATCCCTGTGCATAACTGCCTTAAGCTCGTTCTCACGTTGCGTTGAATAAATAAGGTAGTTAGGAAAGTAGGTAAACAGTATGTTTATTGAAATATGACGACCTCCGTGGTGCAGTGGGCGAATAGCCGGCTGAGACGCGGGAGGTAGCGGGTTCGATTCCCGCCGCGGAACAAATGTTTGCATGATCTACAGATATTTGTTCCAGGTCTGGTTGTTTCTCTATATATTATAAGTATGTATTTACAAAAATAAATGTACATAAATATTCTATCAGTTATCTGGTTCCCATAGTACAAGCTCTGCTTAGTTTGGGGCTAGATAGCGCTGTGTGAAATGTCCAAAAATATTTATTTATTATTCCAATATATCCTTCGGTTAAACTTCGGATCGAAAAAATACCTAACTTTTTTATGCTCATTTACGCCTAAGTGTGTTAACTATTTTTTCTACAATGCCACATCTAATTGTTTATGCGTTGCTTAACTGCTTGACTGAAGCATAGTACAATTTGTAAGAGAAATGGACCATTTGTTTCGACCCACAGAGGCATAGACCTCGTGATGTATGTGAACTCTATTTTAGTATCGTATTTGAATGAATGCCTGTAGGCATGCTATGTCTACGAGTACGTTTAAAAATAGATATCCATTAGTTTTCAGTTGAGCTGACTTACCAATTCAATTGTTCCTTCGTGTGTGTGTTGTTTCACAAAGCGTCATAATCGTATTAGGCAGGCATACCACCCCCCGGAGTGCGTCGAGATGTGGCCTGCTCCATAGAAAAATATAAGCAGGAGCATGACAGTCGACATACTTTATATATCCATCAAATTCCACAAGGCCGCCTGAAAAGTCGTAAGAGTTTTCAGCGTTCCACGCAGGCCACCAGCGACGACACATCCGTTGCTAAACGCGCACTGTGGATAGATAGTAATCCCCCACCACCTGACTTCATTCTCCCTCAAGAACAGCTTCCACCAGGGCACGACCTGCCGTGGCCAGTGTGGAAATTTTTAAATAGGCTTCGCACACAGGTTGGTCGCTGCAGAGTCAATAGTGCCAATGGGGGTTCAGGGATCCCAGACTAACGCAATGCGACGGTGGTGACCCTGCACTGTTGATGAAACACCTGTTAATGTGCCCTTTGTGCCTGAACACCTGCACAATGGTTGACTTAAAAATGGCTTTTGAAACCGTCAATGTAGCCAAGTACCTATCTAACACAATATAAGTAGAACTATTGACACGCTCAGAAGAAGAAGAATCGTATTATACGCTGGATCTGTGCAAATTAGTCGTTGTTATCATAACTGCCATAGGAAGGTCACTAAAGAACAAAGGCCTCCCCCATAGATTTTCGGAGTGACTAAGCGTGTGCGGAGTTATTTTTAAGACTCCCAACGACTCCCAGTGAATAAGTTCAATTTTCACGTTCTTTAATTTACACAGAATAATTATGAGCTGTACCCTCATTATACCTAAAATACATTTTTCAATAAGTAAGATACAGCAAATCATTTTTATATTGACGAATACGTCTTGTAACAAAATCAAATTTCTGAAGATTCTGTGTGAACTGAACATCTGATACTCGAACAAAACAATTTTTTTTGAGAATTCACGAACTTCTCGATCTGGGATGCTGCGGATGCAGATTTGTGACATTCGCGGATGCGGATGCAATCGCGAATTTATGAAGGCTCACATCCGCGGATGTGGATGCGGATCTAAAGTTTTTTTTAAATAACTTCGTTTTGGTGCAGAAATAAATAATAAATAAATAAAAATTGCTGGACATTTCACACAGCGCTATCTAGCCCCAAACTAAGCAGAGCTTGTACTACGGGAACCAGATAACTGGTAGAATACTTACTTACTTTTTTTTTGTAAATACATACTTACCTATAATAACTAGTCATAAATTCTGTCACATGTTTAATATAAAATAATTGAAACAAGTTTATTCATTATGTAACCATTTATATACCAAAATGAACTTAACAAAACATAGATTCTTATGACACTAAAGTTTATTCAAAATGACCTCCGTGATTTTGAATACAGGCCTTCAATCTGCGCGGCCAGTCGTCTATCGCAGCACGAACGAGGTCCATGTCAATATCGGCGGCTGCCTTAATCAAGGATGTCTTGAGTGACTCCAAATTGGGATGAGGCTTTGAGCACGCCTTTTCCTCCAAGTGTTGCCATATCTTGTATATATATATATATATATATATGTTGTTATATATATATATATATGTTGTTATATATATATATATATATTTGGTGTATATGTTAGTCTTAAGATATGGACTCTAGTTGTCTGAAATAAAATATATATATATTTTTTTTTTTTATTTATTTGAGCACGTTTTTTCTTCTAAGTGTTGCCATATCTTGTAATCTAACGGATTCAAATCTGGTCTGAAGGAGGGCCAGTCTTCGTGCCGGATGAAGTCGATTTCACGCGCCGCCAGCCAGTCTTGTGTGCTCTTCGCTCTATGAGCTGGCGCCGAATCTTGTTGGAATACCCAGTGCCTGTTATTGAACATGGTATGAGAAACAGGTTCCACAAGGTTCGTCAGGACTGTATTTTGATACACAACTGCATTAGTTTTTACACCTTTCTCACAAAAATGTACCTCTGTTAAGCCCCAATAAGAAACTCCCAACCATACCATGTGCGAGATGGAAAATGACCTCGTTGGACACGCGGAATACAGTAGCTCGCTTGTTCACTACTGTGTGCGTACACCTTATCATTTTGTTTGTTGTAACTCTCTTCTACGGTAAAAAATTTTTCATCCGAAAAAAGAATTTCCCGATATTTTTTTCCCGCGTACCGCTTCAACAAAGCGCGGCATCTCTTCAGTCTCAGGTCCATTAGACGAGCATTCAAACGATGTCCTGTTTTTCTTCGATATGCCCGAATCCCTAAGTCTTCATTTAACACCCTTTTCACCGTGGTTCTGTTTAACCCCATCTGAAGGGCCAACAGTTTCTGCTTACGTTTGGAATTTCTTTGAATTCGCGCCTTCACAGATTTTATCACTGCTAGAGTCCTAACAGACAGAGGGCGACCACTTCTTGACCTGTCATCTACACTAAAGTCTTCATTGTATCGTTTGATGGTGCGATAAACGAATCTTTTGGTTATTTCAAATTTTACAGTATGTCAAAAATTTGAATTGGCGCGTAACCGCAACGATGCAACGCAATAACTGCAACACGGTCTTCTTTAAGCGTCCACTCCATATTTAAAAATGAGTAAAATTCTAAAAAGTATTCATATTTATTTTCATGAACAATTTGAAATTGGAATTCTATAATCTTTTTTGTGGCCAGCATTCTAAAAGAAAAGTTTTTACTGTGTGACAATACTTATAACCTGACTAGGTATATAGAAAAACAAGCAGACCCGGAACAAATATCTACAGAATATGAAAACATTTATTCAGCGGCGGGCACTACTGCAATGAATAAATAAGCGCAAGTAAACAATTTATGATTGATGTGTGAGATACAAATGATAATCACTAACAAACGCGTCGGATCTTATCACCGAAATCTTCGCTCCTATTGGTCAATCAGTACGTCCCACGGCACGCGCCACTCGCAAGCCCCCCCCCCCCCCCTTAATTTTTATTTCGTCGCGACCTGCGCTGCATTTGCATCCGCATTGATTATTACGGATGCGGACGTAGATGCAGATATTCAAATCGTTGCGGAGGCTCCGCATTTGCGGATGCGGATGCGAATATTCGCAACATCCCTGTTCTTGATATCAAGTACCTCCGTACTTGAAAGTTAAGTGCTCATGCTCAATTCTGAGACACGCGTTATGTTTGAGGAACTTTCTACATGTTAGAGACTTGCAGAATACATTTTATAATGTTTGTTCTCTCGCTATAAAAGACCTAGTTGTTAGCTAAGTTCATATTTACGTTAATGACTTTAAGAACCTAATATAGGAGATACAGCTCGGACTGCATTTTTTGCAGATGTTTGTAGTTGGTAAAAGAACACTACCATTCTGATGTCCCGCGTGCGCTTCTGAGACAAAATATTTCTGAAAATATATCTCGAAACATTTGAATCAGTTAAATCAAAATAAGTTTAGGTACTTTAAGAAATCGTTTGGGTTTGTTATACATTTTTTTAGCGGTTCTATTTTATCATTTGCCCGAGATTATGAGAGACTATAAATAAATGAATAAAATGCTAACAGCTTAGTACTAACGATCGACGTAACCTTTTCAAATAAATTTAAAGTAATTGGTCCGTATATGGTCCGTATAGATTGAAATAAGGACCATTAAATAGCGCTAAATATCATCTGCGATGTTATTAAAACTTTATGTTGGCTTTGAACATCCCTACTAGAATATTCATACAAATAATTACGTTGACATTTTCATAATGAAAACATTGGAGGTTTTTATTTTCAGAATTCGTTTAACGGAAAAGGAAAAATCTTTATAAAACATTTCCTAATTATGTGCACGTTTTTAACTTAACCTATAGTGTCCTACTAATGAGCAGAAATCTCCCCCTTTCCTTTTACACCTCACGATCCTCCTGGCCAGGCCTGCCATTGGGGCTCAAACGCATTCAGATAGTCTCGCCATCTTTTTCTGAGCCTACCGCAGCGTCTATGTCCGTGGTCATCCAATGGGAGACAATGTTTATCCGGTGTACAATAAAGTGTTTTCATTCATTCATCATGACATGCCCAGTCCCCGTTTAATCGCCTTTTACGGATTTCAATGTTTCAGACTCTATTCTGTCTATTCTTCTTATTTCGAGGACGCTGCACTTTTTGCATAACATAACTTTTGCAAATTTTAAGGCGGAACTTTGGTTAATCGGTCAAAGACTACAAGTAAGAGCAGCGTAGCACAGACTGCTATCAGCATGCCCTTAGGTGACGTACGTGGATAGTTCCGCAAGCGTCTTGAGAAAGTGGTGAGTACCACCCACCTAGATGGAGGAGCTCACTTCATCGACGAACTCTTGCAGATATGGCATTTCTTCATGGTCTATGCAATGGTCATATGGATTGCCCTGAACTTACGGAAAGAGTTTTGCGCTTCTGTGCGCCGAAATACCGCACTAGACATACAAAGTTATTTGCTGTATCACACTCATCAACTAACTATGCACAACATTCAATCGTTAACAGACTACAAAGAGTTTACAATAAGGAGTTCTTCTCGATTGATATTTGTCATAACAACAAGGGAACTTTTAAAAGTGAAACCTTAAAATTAATAATGGAGGATGACACATATGCATGATAACAACGCAACAAAATACTGGTTATTATGGTATATATATATATATTTATGAATTTATGATGTAACTACTTATATATGTGTATTCAATGTATTTTATCAACCTTTTTGTGTTCTTACACGTAATTTGTTTTGTTCGTATTTTTAGTTTAATTAGACTGTCTATTTATAAATTATTTTTTATATAAATTAAATCCGTTTTTGGCCGTATGCTACGCTTAGTATAAGTTTGTATCTGACATAATAAGGGCTGTGGATTTTGTGAAATAAATAAAATAAAAAAAAAAAAAAAAATAAAGAGCAAACACCGAGGGGGCCGTGAAAGAGTGCTAACGCGTACGCCAAAATGTATTCCTAACAGATGGTGTTCAGAGCGAACCACGTGAGGTTTTAGTCAGCAACAGAGACTGGCATAACATTCCGCCAACACCAGCCAAAAAAAAAGGATAGCCTAGACCAAAACTAAGTAAATTTAAAGACGAACTAACAAAGGTTGCTGGGAACATTAGGCCTCAATGGATCGAAAATATACGAAAAATGTATGTTCAATGGTAGACGAAGACGTATAGAGAGTCAAAGTCAAAGTATAAATCTTTTATTCGTTAAAATCACAAGGATCACATTGAAACGTCAATTATACTGCCTGTTCCTTCGCGACCGAGCCAGGAAAGAAAGGCAAGAAACAAGGTTCGTTGTTTTTTTAATGATCCTTTTAGAATACATTAAATACAGAAAATAAATTACGTCTAAATTGTAACATTTTGAACGAGTTGGAGCAATTTTAATCCCAAGCTTCTCTATGATCTAATTATTTCGATATTTTATAATAGGCTTTTTTATAAAGATTTCGTTTAATTGCTTTTTAAATTTGTTAATTGTCAATTTTTGTACATCACTTGGGAGTTTGTTATAAAAGCGAACACCTTGCCCTTTAAACGATTCACTAACTTTATGGAGTCTACAACGGGCAACAGCGAGTAGATCTTTATTTCTAGTATTAAATTTATGATTATCGCTATTTTTACTAAACAAATTAATATTTTTGTGAAAATACATCATACATCGCACATCTAAGAAAAGGGTGTAGTCGATTTATGAAGGTCAATTCCCGTAATTAAATCGGGTAAACTTCAAGTTTTGAACTAATTTCGATGCCGGTCTATGCAACATTTGACATACTTAACTGAAAGAAGATACTGTCTTACGACCGACAATGTTTCAGTTCAATTCCTGAACATTTATTCATTTCTAAGAGGAGTAGAGTTCCTTGTGAAAGGGCTCGCCCGGGGAAGTGCTACCATCATACCTATTTCTGCCGCCAAGCAGCATTGCTGTGTTTCGGTTTAAGGGTATGGTTGCCAGTGAAATTGGCAGGCACATGAGGCTTTACACTTGTATGCCTCAAGTTGATGGACGCAGAGCAGTGCATAGCGTCTTTCTAGAGTGCGTGACCAACGAGGCAGTACTTTGTTATTGGTGATGGTTACCACTTATCGTCTGGTGGGCCATATACTTGTTCTATCTCCATATTGTCGGTAGCAACACGTAAAAAACGAAACGTCATAAATAAAACTCTTACTTACAATAATGAATAAAGTTAACATTTCAAGAATTGGGATACTGGCTATGACCATGCGCAATGCAGGGAGCAAAATAAAAAACAGCGTTGGAATGTGTTTAAATATTCTCTTTCAAAATACTTAGGTATTCAGGTTTATTATTTTTTCAATCTGACCGAATACAGAATAAAATAAAATAGCATCTGGGAATATAAAATTAGTGTTTTCTAGAAACGATTAGGCTCTATACGCACGGCAATATTATTATTTGAACAGTGACGCAGTTGTACAATAGTCGCTATGTAGCAGATATTTTCCTAAAGTTTCGGCGCGATGCGGGGAAGTTTTAAGGGTGACGACTTTTAGGTTTCGTTTAACAACTGTATCTCTACTGAAATATAAAATATGCACAAAATAAACATATTTTATTAAAATTGAACATATAATCTACCGCTTTGTGAAGATAGAAACGGGAATAATAATACTTTTCTTGATAAAAAAAATATCATAAAGTTGACACTAAATTGATTTTTAAACGGTCGATTCTAAGAGGGGTTTACCTGAAATCATGTCAAATTTATACCAAAAGATAGAGCTTATTATGAACTAAGGAATTGTAAAAAAACAATATGTAGGCGGGGCCTGAGGTAGCGTAAAATACCTAAAGTTCCAAAACAAGGCCGCCTTGACTACGCAAATTAGAAAATATATTTGGTAAATAATTCCGTTTGTTTAATAGAGCTAATAAATTTGAAAATCAAGTATTGAAAATCAAGTAGGTACATTTTGAATGAATTTATTAAAACATTTCATCATCAACCTTAATAACAAATCCTTTTGAGACTATTAATTTAATTAATAATTAATTTAATATACGAGGTAGGTACTGTTTCATTGGAATTTCGTTCCAGACACATTTCATAATACGGAGACTATTCAAAATTTGGGTAATCTTGACGTTCCTTTGTAAATCGTCTTAATTAATACGAATTCCATGGTTTGTTACAAAATATCAATCAAGTAGCATTATTAAATTACTACACGTCACAAAACACTTCAGTGTATGCGTGCTTTTTAGACCTGAGTCGTGCTTTTGACCTCGTAAATTATGACATTCTCTGGGTCAAACTGATTGAAGCAAAGGTGCCAAGTCATGTAGTGAATCTGTTGAGATACTGGTACGGAAACCATACTAACTGTTAGGTGGGGCAACGCGACCTATAGTGACTACAGACTAGAATGTGGAGTTCGCCAAGAGGGGTTGACCTCTCCTGACCTGTTTAACCTGTATGTTAACAGCTTGATCGGGGAGCTGCGGGGCACCAGGGTAGGCTGTTATCTTGGCGACGTTTGTGTCAATAACCTAAGCTATGCCGATGACATGGTGCTCCTGAGCCCTTCGATTAAGGGTTTGAGAAAGTTGCTTTTAGTCTGTGAGCAATTTGTTGTTGCTCATAGGCTAAAGTACAACGTAAAGAAAACCGAATTGATGATATTTAGGTCAGGACAAGGTCCAGGACGTGTGCCCGAGGTACACATGAACGGTACAACCATTAAAATGGTTAAACAGTTAAAGTACCTAGTAGGTCACTTACTGACAGAGACGCTGAGAGATGATGACGACATCGAGAGAGCGGAGAGCGCTCACCGTCCGGGGTAACATACTCGCACGCCGCTTTACAAACTGCAGTCCAGACGTAAAACACACCCTATTCCGGGCATATTGTCTGGGTATGTACACATGCCAACTTTGGTCTAATTTTACTAGAAAGACTATCCACATCATAAGGGTCCAGTACAATGATGCCTACTGGGCTCTTATGAGGTTGCCGAGATACTGCAGTGTGTCGAGAATGTTCTCCGAGGCGGGTGTTCCCGACTTTTTTGCTATCAGCCGAGCTCGCGTAGCGTCGTTTTGGAGTAGGCTGAGTCGCTCCAACAATAGCGTACTGAGGGCTGTCTCTGACCAGATTTATAAAAATGGAATTTATAAGTGTTGGATTTCCGTCCACCTGGACAGAAATAAAAAATGACTACACTGGAGCATCTGCTCCGTTGCATATTCAGTATTTTTAACTGACTCCAGAAAATGAGGAGGTTCTCAATTTTGTTGTTTTTAGTGTATTTTTCATTTGTATGTGATATGGGTCGTATTTTTGTGCCTGAAATAAACGAATTTTATTTTATTTATTTTTATTTTTTATTAGCTTCTCCCACTTTAATCTTCTATTTAGTTTTCTGGTAGAGATCTGGTAACACTCAGTCAGTCAATGACCTTTGGTTGTGTGGTGGGTGAATATATAGATAAATTTATTCGTTAAATTTGCTTATGATTTGATACATCTATTGGCGCGCCTTGAGAGTAAACAAACTCGTATGCCGACACTCCGTGACGGCATGCGTTCATTAGGTGATATCTTTTATACACGGTGTCCTTTAAATCACTGTTTTCCCAGAACAAACGTTGCTCAGCTATGGCATAATAACTGTTTATAGCATCAAATAAGAGAATACAAAAAAACGAGTGTGCTTTAGACCACACGATTAAAGTAAAACTTCTATTTCAAAATATTAATTTATAATATTGTTCGATTACAAAATTGTCCACACGTCTGTAGGTCGAACAATTTATGTAATCTATAGCTCATAGGTAACGATGAGCTAGTTGATGCAAGGCTCCTCAGCCTGGAGCATCGACGAAAGGTTGCTAGCCTCTCGGTTTTTTATCGAGTACATTTCGGGGAATGTGCGGCGGAACTTTTCAACCTGATCCCACCATCTCCTTTTTATCAACGGACAACCAGACGCTCTGCAGTACGCCACCGCTATATGGTAGAAATACCTCCCATTCGCACGAAGCGGTTCTCTTCGACCGCCGACCTTATGCGCACCGCCAAAGAGTGGAACGACTTGCCAGAGTCTGTGTTTCCAGATAGCTACAACCTGGGTATCTATAAGTCGCGAGTGAATAGGTTTCTTCTAGGCAAGCGTGTACCATCGTAGACTGCATCATCGCTTACCATCAGGCGAGATCGTGGTCAAACGCAAGCCTATAATATATAAAAAAAAAATGTGTATTCTGGACAGACGCAACTCGCACTAGCACATTATCGTTTAAAAATATACGAAAAGTTACTCTCTCTCTTTCTATCTTCACTAACTTATATCTCCCTCTCAACTTCCGTTCGCACTTTTCGTAACGCATTCACCAGCTTACTTCCCAAGTCAAGCGTGCGTAAAGAAGTTTTACTTCAAAAATCTAGATATTCTCAAATAAGTCTAACTTTGTTCAAAAACTAACCGTGACATATAGTTCATGGGTACGCCAGCCGTAGCGTATTACCTACTATTTAGTTAGATAGGTACCTAGTTGCTACCGGTCAGCGCGCTGACTATATTGTAGGGCGTAACGTTAAAATAACGTTCGAAACTTTTTATATTTTTCAAAGTCCGATTTTGTTTTTACTTTGATGTTATAGACCATGGTCTGAACAACATTTTTTCTGGGAAAACATGTCGGATGTTCCAAATTACAGTGGGCCGTTGGGCCATCAAGTCCCAAGTGCATTGCGCCATTGGGCTGTTGGGCCGTTGGGCTGTTTTGCGTATGATAGGATAACAAGATTAAAAACGGTTTTATTTAATTAAAACGTATTTCAATAACTGTCAATTTAGATGTTTCTCATCTCCCGGGTGGCAATATTTTCTTATTGACATAATACAGATGTATGTACATCTTTATATTGAATCCATTGGATCCATGCTTTGTTGTACATCCCACTTAAATTAACAAACCATATTAAAATAAATACCTAGACATGTCATGCGATAATACAATTGGCTGTCTTATCAATTTCAGTGATTTATTCGAGACAAACGACAACGAGCAACGAGCTCATCCACATATTGTAGATGCGTGGAAGTCTCACACGGTGCGTTTGACCCGCTCGTTTCTTCCACGCACCTGCAAGATGTAGAATAACTTTCCTCCGGAGGTTTTTCCGGTGGGCTTCAAAATGAACGCCTTCGAGAGACTTGTAAATAGGGTATTGAGTGCTAGGCAACGCGACTGCTGTACCACGAGTGTTTCTGGAGTTTATAGACGGCGGTGACCACATAATATCAGGAGGCCCGTCAGTCCACAAGTTTAACATAAAAAAAAACTTTGTAACTGGCTGAACGCGCACGCAGAGCTGCAAGTTCCGAATCCCGCTGCTGGAAATAAATATATATACAATGTTTTATAGTTATAGGTATACAAAGTATGGAAGTATGGATGTTACGGTAGGGTGGTCCTTCGGTCGGCTACGAAGCACCGACACCAAAGATGGCCACTTAGCTTATCCTAAAGGAAATAAAGGTATGAAGGAAGGAAGAATATATTCACGCGTTTAAACGAATATGAGTTGGGATAAAATGTCCATAAACTTTCAACGTCGGAAGTAGCAATAAGATTCAATAATAGCGTAGATATTATTTCAAAATGGCTGCCTCATAAAACAAGCTTTATTGAGTTGAGTGGTTTACCCCTAATCTGATTTAGCTTAGAGGCATGAAAGGCATTCGGAAATATGGATGAACTGCTGGAAATGTATGAACTCTTCAACAAACACATCAATGCGGAGAAAATGCACATTTTGACTAAACTTATGAAATACCTAGAAATAGATAAGATACGTTAATGCATGATCGATAATGGCTCCATTATTCACCTACAATGAATGCCAACCACAGTGAATTTTGTAAGACATAAGGGCAAGAACACATCGCTAAAATGTGGTGTCGTACACTGAAAAACAAAATAGGTTGTTTTAACCTTTTTCCAATCTATATTTTAGGTTACTAAAGCACCTAAAGACATGATTTGTTGAATTAACAAACTAAAAATAGTTGAACTATAAAGGTAAATTTGACCTGATTATATACTCGTATATTTAACTTAGTTATTTTGTTGACTCTAGTTAGTTAACATGTTGGCTTTACTAAATTATCAGTTAGACTTACTTAGATTCGAATATACCAAAAATGTTGTGTTGTAAAGTCAAAGTAAAAAACTTTTATTCATTAAAATCACATGGATCATTTTGAAACGTCAATTTTACTGCCTGTTCCTTTGCGACCAAGCCAGGAAAGAAAGGCAAGAAAACAAGGCTGGTTGTTTTTTTAATGATCCTTTTAGAATACATAATAATACAGGAAATAAATTACGTATAAATTGTAACATTTTGAACAAGATACAGCAATTTCAATCCCAAGCTTCTCTATCATCTTATACTCCATAGGCTTTTTTATAAATATTTTGTTTAATTGCGTTTTTAAATTTGTTAATTGTCAATTTTTGTACATCACTTGGGAGTTTGTTATAAAAGCGAACACCTTGCCTTTTAAACGATTTACTAACTGTATGGAGTCTACAAGGGGCAACAGCGAGTTTATCTTTATTTCTAGTATTAAAATTATGATTATCGCTATTTTTCTTAAACAAATTAATATTTTTGTGAACATACCCACATCAGATTTTCATAGATGTATTGACAAAGGAATGTCATAATATTTATTTCTTTAAACTTATTGCGTTATTATTTAATTATTTTCTGGGGCCCATATTATAAAATGCACGAACAGCCCTCTTCTGTAGCACAACAACGGTGTTTACCTAGTCAGGTCATAAGTATTGTCACACAGTAAAAACTTTTCTTTTAGAATGCTGGCCACAAAAAAGTTTATTGAATTCGAATTTCGAATTGTTCATAAAAATAAAAATGTATACTTTTTAGAATTTTACTCATTTTTAAATATGGAGTGGACGCTTAACAAAGACCGTGTTGCAGTTATTGCGTTGCATCGTTGCGGTTACGCGCCAATTTAAATTTTTGACATACTGGAAAATTTGAATATAACCAAAAGATTCATTTATCGCACCATCAAACGATACAATGAAGACTCTAGTGTAGATGAAAGGTCAAGAAGTGGTCGCCCTCGGTCTGTTAGGACTCCAGCAGTGATAAAAGCTGTGAAGGCGCGAATTCAAAGAAATCCCAAACGTAAGCAGAAACTGTTGGCCCTTCAGATGGGGTTATGGCACACTTGGAGGAAAAGGCGTGCTCAAAGCCTCATCCCAATGTGCAGTCACTCAAGACATCCTTGATTAAGGCAGCCGCTGAAATTGACATGGACCTCGTTCGTGCTGCGATAGACGACTGGCCGCGCAGATTGAAGGCCTGTATTCAAAATCACGAAGGTCATTTTGAATAAACTTTAGTGTCATAAGTATCTATGTTTTGTTAAGTTTATTTTGGTATATAAATGGTTTACATAATGAATAAACTTGTTTCAATTATTTTATATTAAACATGTGACAGAATTTATGACCTGACTAGGTATATCTGCAGCATTTCCCAACTTTATACTGCATACCGACATAATGCTATGGAAGTAGCTGAAGTAATAACCTCTTTTAGTGGTTGGTTTAATCTTATAATTTTTAACAATTTTATCTTTGTAGAAATAAATGTACTATAATAGTTGTTTAAACATACTATTTAGTTATCGTAACTAAAATGGAACCAACATTATGGAGTTCAACCTATTCGGTTTTTCAGTGTACGGTGTACGACATTATCTTTGTGCACGTTACGGCATCGCTTTGTTTTTTTTGTGGTATAATAATAAGGAATTATTTACCGTGGTTGATTTTAACCTACCACTGTACGGCGTCGCACTGTTATAGGCTAAGTACGAAGCTTAATACAAATGGCCAGCGTCAAATTTCTGGTAAAGCCAGTTTTAGTTTAGGCTATTATTGGATGGTAATAACACTTAAAAACACAATAGTATAAATATTTAGGTATTAATCTTCATTCTTCTACTGAATCCGGTATGAATATAAGTTACATACGCGGTCAAAATGATATCACCACTTAATTGATCGAGCGAAGCGAGATCTCTAAATCAACTTGGGCAATTCGGCGTTGTATGTATGTATGTATGTTTGTTTGTCCCAGGATAAGTTTATCTGATCATCGTGAAATTTGATTTATAGGTAGGTAGTGATGGTACAATTTTGTAGTGACTAAAGGAGCTAAAAATGTGGGTGGGTTGTTGAGATATTGGGGTTCAAGTGTGGTAAAAAAATAACAAAATGGGACTATTCAGTCGAATGGCATGTCTAATAAAAGGTCTTTGTAAGTATATTTAGACCCCATTATTCTTTATGGTTTAAATTTTGTAGTTTTTAAGTTATTAGCCCTCATAAAAACTGAACTTTGACAAAACTCACAGGGTACACCAGTGACCCCACAATGCTGAAATTTGATATCCGTGTAGCTATAGTAACACAAATATAGGTAAAAGTCGGAAATTTTGAATAACTGCAATTTATACCCCAAAAAACCAATTAAATGAGCACCTGTAATTTAGTTTGAAACTGTAGCAAGATGGTTCCGCATTCCGTGGCGCTATTTTATTAGTCAAAGATAAGGGCTGGCTTGCACAACAATCCCTAAACGTATTTAGCGACTAAACTCGTTTAAATTTTACGTATTTGTATGATTTGACAACTCTTTAAATCATATTTAGCCATACGTTTAGGCATTGATTCGCGAGTCGCCCCAAGAATATTTTTTTTGTGTTTTGGGAGTCTCGCGAGATCTCAGTTCGGGGCGAACCACTAGTATCAATAATTTTAATCATTACTTTAAGTACGGGATTAATCATGTAACGTTTTATCGGTGTCACGACCGACAATGTTACGGTTCAATGCGTTTTGTCCATCAATCGAATGTACACAAGGCTACACATCAAGCTATACATTTCCAGTATAAGCTGACCTCTCATTTTACGAAAAGCCTACACAATGCGAGGTCAGCTTATACTGGAAATGTATAGCTTGATGTGTAGCCGTGTGTACTAACTAAATCTAGTTGATATACACGCCTATTAGTTTTCTTTAACCACAGACTTGTCAATAAAGTCTGGTTCACAAATTGGTTGCTAGGCTCAAATTGAATATGCGTCACGCGTGACTAATCTGGCCGAATGTATTGATCAAACGATTGTATCGTGCGTCCCCTCACGTTCAATCATGGCATGACCTTACGGTGTTTCGGCTAAAGGTGGTTTTCGATTGTTTGCTGAAGCGCTTGTAACTGTTTGCAAGGGTTTCATTGTCTAGGTATTGTGAATGAATAGTTGAAATATAGAGTTCAAGAATAGTTTAAGCCCAGAAAGAACTTAAAGTTTGTTATTTTTGGATGGAAGAATTTGACTTATAAACACGTATATATTATAGTTCTCAAGTAAAATAATCAAATGTATCATATTTTAACGTGACGACCACGACCGCTCCGCTAAGAATGATGCAATCATGACTAACGATACATTTATACAGGTTGTTTGGTAATATACTGACGATATTCAATTTACGGTTTCTCAAAACATAAAAAAGACTTCTCGAAAAAAGAAGTACTAGTTAAATTATCAACTTTCCAAGAAATTGACTAAGTTAAGTTGATTAATTCGATATAAAACTCACTGCCGACTCTTGCAATCGACATCCAAAAATAAAGGCTGATTTGATATCTCTTTCGGAAATGGCTACGGGTTTTGGGTTAGAAAGGGACAATAAGAGATATATCGAGACGTCACCAATACAGTACCTGTATTTAAATGGCAAGCATTATGCAATAGCACAGCATAAGTGCTTGTTTTTACATGCAAAAATAAATTTTACATTTCTATGGATAAGCCTTTCATTTTTGTGCGTATATGTATTAACAAACAACCTATATACAAAGTGTTTTTTTTTACTGTAACAGTACGGCAGCACCCATAACCAGAGGAGATACAGGTGCAGTTTCTTTTAAAACATCAGCTCGCTTTCAAAGAAAACATTTTGGCATTAAAATTTTTTTGGTCAAGTGTGAGTAGCGCCTTAAAATGAATCAAGTTGGTAATTTTTTTTTGATGCCGATCGATGCAGTCTTTTGTAAGGATAATTTTATTTTACAGGATGAAAAAAATCTGAACAGCGGAAATTAGTCAAATTTGATAAAAAGTATTCTCATACAACAAGACAAACAAAATTCCTTCTACAAACATTTTGTTCGATTCTAATTGCACATTAAAGAAGTATTAATACCGTAGCGATTAAGAAGTTTAGGAACTCCATGCTCTCATGAACAATTCTAAAACATTTCGTATTTCAGAACAATTTTGAATTTCGAACATGGTTCTTGCATCTGTCGGTATTTTATATAAGTCATTGCATCATCTTATTTGTCCTATCATGGCATTGTTAATATGCAAAAAGTAGACTTAATTGAAGCATACTTCCTTAATCGCGGTCTGGGTAGCGTTCATGAAACCCCTTCAGCGCATTAGTTGGGCTTCGTCGGTTAAGGAATCTTCAATTAAGTCTACTTTTTGCTTATTTGACAATGCCATGATAGGACAAATAAGATGATGCAATGACTGATATAAAAGTGCGACAGGTGCAAGAACCATGTTCGAAATTCAAAATTGTTCTAAAATACGAAATGTTTTTGAATTGCTCATGAGAGCATGGAGTTCCCAAAACTTCCTAATCGCTACAGTATTAATACTTCTTTAAGGTGCAATTAGAATTTAATAAAATGTTTGTAGAAGGAATTTTGTTTATCCTGTTGTATGAGAATACTTTTTATCAAATTTGACTAACTTTCGTTATTCAGATTTTTTTTTATCCGATACAATAAAATGATTTTTACAAAGGACTGCATCGATCGGCCCCAACAAAAAAAATTACCAACTTGATTCATTTTTAGGCGCTACTCAAACTTGACCAAAAAATATTAATGCCAAAATGTTTTTCTTCAAAAACAAGCTGATGTTTTAAAAGAAACTGCACCTGTATCACCTCTGGTTATGGGTGCTGCCGTACTGTTACAGTTAAAAAGAAACACTGTATAACAGCTTTTGTCATACAATACTTTTTGGTATAATAATCAGGTGTTAATCTTTTGGTTCCTATTTTCCAAAATGGTATGTTTCAAAATCTATTTCAATTATGACAGGTGATATCAATCATCACTTCAATAACATCACTTTTCAAAAGGTTACCGATTGTCGATTAAAAAAGTACAGCAATACGTAAAATACTGGAAACATCGATTTAATAATTTATCGCTGGGAGTGTATGTAATATATCGGTCAGCTATAATTTGATTTATTGTATCTAGGTCGAAGGGGACACGTATAAAAGGTCTTGTCCATTGTAGAGAAAATGATGTCATGATGGTATAAGTATTTCAGAGACTTGTGGAAGAAAAGTGCTTAATATTGACAAAAACGCTCTCTCGAAAAACCTTAACCAAGACAATAATGTATTTTTCACACCACCTGCTCGACAATGTCAAATTATGTCATGTAAACCTCACCGAAAGCAGCTGATTAAATCCCTACGGCTGTGCCGGGAGTAAAGTTGTACTGAATTTTATTATGTCCGCGAGATTTTATTTTGAACCTCATGTGAAATAAAATTTGAACTTAAGAGACCCACACAATAAAAAACTTATTCTTTAATCAAACTTACCTCTGCACAGAATGCACCAACCTAGATTTGGTATTTATTGTCTCGCAGAAAGTATCAAAGTAGATTATTCTCTACGTTGAAAAAGCTGTCTGCATCTTGGGCTTGCTTATGTCACTCAGAATTCTAGTAACTCCCTCGTTCCGCTCGTGAGTTAACTCTAGAATACTTTGTTACGTTTTGGATTCAATATAGAGCACATGACACAAGACACTGCTATATACCCTAATTTAATAATCTACTATTTAACACCACTTGCTCGACAATGTCAAATTATATGTCATGTAAACCTCAACGAAAGCAGCTGATTAAATTCCTCCGGCTGAGCCGGGAGTAAAGTTGTATTGAATTTCGACTAAGTGATTTGAATTTGAAACCTCATCTGTATTAAATTTTTAACAAAAGAGACCCACACAATAAGAACTTATTCGTAAATCTAACTAACCTCTGCACATAACGCACCAACCTAGATTTGGTTTTCATCTCGCAGAAAGTGTCAAAAGTAGACTATTCTCCTTCTGGATAAAGTTGTCTGCATCTTGGGCGTGCTTATATCCCTCTCTGCACTCGGGATTCTAGTAACTCCCTCACTCTGCTCGTGAGTTAACTCTAAAATCTTTCGTTACGTCCGGGATTCAATATAGCGCCTGTGACGTAAGACACTTTATCCCCTTGTTTAATAATCTACTATTATGCTACATTTTACATGTGAATGTAGTTTATTTTATTAAGGAGCTGTCCCACTGCAGAATATAGGCGTCTCTTTTCTCTAATCTTCTACGTTTTGGGCCACTGTGGATCAATCCTTCAAATAATAATGAAATATTTCGTTCATTTATCTCTGCTGTGTTTTCCACTACTACACTATATTTTTTATGAATATTGTATTATAGGTGCAAGCCTAAGTTATATTCAATGGCACTGTAAAATGTGTTTGGTTTTCTTTAGGAGAGGCCTGACAGAAAGGCCTTAAGGCGAGGACGAAGCGCCCCTTCAATGTACTTTCATACAAATTTTATACATAAAAGACCGTTATACGAAGAAGGCGGGACACAGGTGGGATCCTTCTATATATTTTGTATGAAAGGGGTACCACGTCTTCGTGTGTCCTCGCATTGAACTTTGTACATACCCCATATATCATTATTGGGTGGGATTCATGAGCATAAAAATTGTATTTTGGAATATTTTTAACGTTTACAGTGCCTTTTCAATAAGCATTATTTTCGTTACGAAGCGTTTTATCTTTCGTGTCTGGTAGGACTTTACAGAAATGAATATAAACACAAAAATTATTAGATGACATTTCTGTTGATAGTGGAAAATATCCTTATATCATCAAATATCTATTACTTTCAACATTGTAATGGTGACAAGCGAAGTCTTTAAAAGGTTACATTCTAAGATCTATTAATATACATTGTGGGTGGTACACGCTTATCGATTCTAAAATAAAAAGTTATAAATTCTCTTTATGTGAAAAGCCGGTGCCGAGCTACTTCGACCTTTGGATATCTTTAGAATCTATATATCGCAATGATCGGCACAAGAAATATCTGCGTTAATTATTGGTCGACGAAACGAGATCTCCAAATCAACTTAAACAAATCGGCGTTGTATGTATGTGTGTATGTTTGTTTGAGAATAACTTTCAAAGCGTTTATCCGATCGTCGTGGAATTTGATACATAGGTAGGTAGTGATGGTACAATTTCAGTGTGACTAAATGAACAAAAAGTGTTGGGGGGTTGTTCAGATATTTGGGTTCAAGAAGGATAAATAAATGAAAATGAGATTATTAGGTCAAGTGGGACGTCAAATAAAAGGTCTTCAATATTATATTTCGACTCCGTTTTTAGGGTTCCGTACCCAAAGGGTAAAACGGGTCCCTATTACTAAGACTCCGCTGTCTGTCTGTCACCAGGTTGTATCTCAAGAACCGTGATAGTTAGACAGTTGAAATTTTCACAGATGATGTATTTATGTTGCCGCTATAACAACAAATACTAAAAACAGAATACATGATTTTTTTGCTCGTTTTTGGTCGATATTGATAACACCAACGCTTAGGCAACGCAAAATAGACGCTTGAATTATTCACAGAATATTTAGTTATATATTCACTTTAAAAATAAATAATTAAATTATAATAAAACAAATATTTAAGAGGGGCTCCCATACAAATAACGTGATTTTGTTTGCTCGTTTTTATAGATAATGGTACTGAACACTACGTGCGCGAGCCCGACTCCCACTTGGCCGGTTTATTATTTTTAGTAAAGTCTTTGTAGTTTTTGAGTTATTAGCCATAATACAAACTGAACTTTGACGAAATTCATAGGGTACACCAGTGACCCCACATGGCTGTAATTTGGTATGCGTGTAGCTTAGTGACATAAATATAGGCAAAAGTCTGAAATCCCGAATAACTGCAATTAACCCCAAAAAACATGAACTCCCGTTACCTGTTTTTGGAATGACACTGTAGGTCAAGTTATATGGATATGCATTTCGTGGCACTATTTTGATGTCAAAGTTAATGAATAATATATTTTTGTATTTAGGGGAAACTCGTGAGATCACAGTTCGAGGCGAAACATTAGATTATTATAGGGGATGATATTGAAGTCATACCTATATTATGGCCGAATAGAAATTCCCGCTTAGCCTTTTGTCCTTACCTGTTCCAAATAGGCTTCATATCAAAAATAGACTTGGAAATGGAAAATACAGTTGCCATAACGACCTCCGTGGTGCAGAGGGTAAATAGCAGGCGAAGACGGAAATACGACATAGTTAATGGGTCAGTTAATCTTTAACTTTATAAACTTTAAGTTAACTGCTCACCACAACGACGGCATCCAAGGTGTACGAGTCAGCAAAGCGGTCAAGAGCCTGACCCTTGTTATAATTTTAGACGTCAGAATCTGAAGTACCGTCGTGTTTGAAAGTGTTACGAGTGGACCCTACTCTAATACAGATCTAGCATTTTTAAAAGTGAATCAGAGAGACTTGTTAGTGCCAAGGTTTCTGCAAGTGTTATATAGTTTTCGGTCAAGTTCAAGTCGTTTTGGAACCAGTGAGCTGAACTTGTTTCATTTTTGCAATGTATAATAATATTTCTTTTTACACCTGGAGATGGTACAGGCAATATGGTCCACCAGTTGTAAATAAGTATCCATCCGTAGGTGCATCATAGGGCACCTAAGACACGTGCCCTATAATGCACTGCCCTGCCACCATCAACTTGCGGTATACAGGTGTAAAGCCGCATGTGCTTGTAATATCACCGGTAACCATACCCTTCAAACCAAAACACAGAAATGCTGCTTGGCGACGGAATAAGGGATGGTTGTAGTGCTTCCCCTGGTGAGCCCTTTTATAAGAAACTCTACTACTCTTTAATGAAATTGCCTTTAGTTTCAAAAAAAAATATCTTTTCTGTTGGATCCATTGTCTAGATCCTTTTTTGTTTTATTGAGAATAGTTTTATTAAGGAGAATGAAATTTATAAATATGACTCAACTGAGGTCTGTTTGATCCAATTTAAATGGAAACATTTGGGAATTATTGTTTGTATCGTTGATGACCTCCGTGGCGCAGTGGGCGAACAGCCGGCTGAGACGCAGGAGGTAGTGGGTTCGATTCCCGTAGCGGAACAAATGTTTGCATGATCTACAGATATTTGTTTCGGGTCTGGTGGTTTTTCTATATATTATAAGTATGTATTTACAAAAAAAAAGATATAAGTATTCTATCAGCTATCTGGTTCTTATAGTACAAGCTCTGCTTAGTTTGGGGCTAGATAGCGCTGTGTGAAATGTCCAGCAATATCTATTTATTTATTTATTTATTATTGTTTGTATCATTAGATAAACAAAGAAACAAAAGAAACAATGTAATGTAGGTGTATACAGTGTATGTTGGATTGTGGCCATCACTGTTTTTCGAGTTTTAGGCCGTTGTGAAGTATATATGAAACAAAAAGTTAAATTACTATTTCCATTTCTTTATTTTCTCGATGACAGCTCGTCGACGTATGCATTATTTTATAAAAATATGACGCTTACGCACGTACAAGGTTACACCAGAGTCGGAGAAACTGATAGGGATGGAACTATCGATAAACGTAACACGATAACAGACCCGACATTTTTATACAAAATGTAAGAAACTTAACTACTGCCGGATACTTTTGTACAAATTTATTAATTAATATTATATTTTATTAAAAGATTTTACACGTATTAATTCTGGATTGATAATGGCAACTTCTTTAAAATTTTCGAAGCTGTTGTAAAATAAGTAGGTATAGGTACTCGACAATCAAACGAAATAATTATAATGACAGGTAATCTTTATTTATTTATTTTATTCAAAATCTGATGAAACGTCACTGTCACTCGGTGAGCTCTTCCCATGAGGTCACAATGCTACAACTATCAAATTAGACCTGTCATCGAGTAAATAAAAAATGGAAAGACTATAATTATACACAACTGCACAATACAATAACACATCATATACAATACATAATATAATATACATAATATTTGACGACCTACGTGGCGCAGAGGGCAACTAGCCGGCTGAGACGCAGGAGGGTGCGGGTTCAATTCCCGCTGCGGAACAAATGGTTGTATGACCTACAGATATTTGCTCCAGGTCTGGGTGTTGTTCTTTATGTATTAAGTATGTATTTACAAAAAACAATTATATGTATTCTGTCAGTTATCAGGTTCCCATAGTGCAAGCTGTGCTTAGTTTGGGGCTAGATAGCGCTCTGTGAAACTTTGCACTATTATTTTTTTTGCCACTCGTTTCAAATTGACTATTTTTCATCACATTAAACAAAAAATAAATACAAAAATACTGCAGGCTGGTCATAACGGATGGCTCCCAAATCTAACCACACCGGGATGGGACTTCCACAAAGGGACTAGTTATGTTAGTTAGAATAATTCAATCACATATTTATATAAATTTTGCTAATCTCTGTACATTACAAAGGGAATTAACAATTTGAAATAATGTTCACAAAGTTTTGGTCAACTGGTAGCTTCAAAATACAGTGTAAACTCTATATAACGACACTCAAGGGACTGAGCATATTTTGACGTTATAGAGAGTTGTCGTTAAATGGAGAGAACTTTTTCGTCAATACACAGTGATTTTCTCTTACTAGCCATGTTTACAATTTGAAAGTTTGTGAGCTACTAAGAATATGACAACGTATAGATAAAATCCACCACTCCTACTAACAACAGTCTGCAGCTACACGTGCAAGCAATCCCATTTTGTAAACAAAAGAACGGATTTCTTAGAAAGTTTGGTGTGTATGATGCTGACAGTCGAGTTTATTATGGTCTAGAATAATAAAACGACAAAAGGATATACACAGCTGCGCAGTTTTTACGAATTTGGCAACTTAAAAAGAACTTTTTATTACAAATTGTTGTCGTTGTTGAGAGTGGGCGTAATGCTATACAGAGTGTACCATTGTATGCAAGACAAGCTAAACCAACCAAAGCCGAGTGATTTCGACGCTTTAGAGAGTTTGTCGTTAAAACGAGTGACGTTACATGGAGTTTACACTGTATGTTAGAAAGCCTAGTTTAAGTGTATGTTATTGGATAGTGCATCCTCGTATCAAGAGGAAGGGGCGTGTAGAAGTTCCGTCTAGTTTTGAAAATGTTTGAGGTGGTTTTAAAACGTTAAAAAGATGTTGGTAATGTTGCTTCAATAAAAAATACGATAATGTTTAGTTAAAAATTACAGGATCGATCGCTGTGGAAATCTATTGGAGAGGCCTGTGCTCAACAGTGGACATCTTAAGACTGATAATTATGATGTTAATGGAAGACAATGTGTATAGATTTTGCTTGTGCCCCATATTCTTTTTTTTAACCACTAAGTTAGCAAAGAAGCATACGTTACCGTAGCCAATAGACGTTTGTAACACCAAAGGTATTACTCACGCGTTGCCGACCCTTTAACATTTTCGAAACGGACATACTGAAGAACCCCATACTGTAGTCGCTGGGGAAATTCTCGGCAGGGAGACCATTCCACAAGCGAAGTGTTCGCGGGAGGAAATTACTCTGGAACCTGACGGTGCGCGACCAGATCGTCTCCAATATTCAGTGCTTAACTGAGAAAAGACTTACGTTTTAATAAGCCTCAAACTAGATTTATCTCTAAGTCTTGCATTGGCAATTCAAAATACTAAGCAAAAATAAATATACAAGGACGACACCAGAATATTAATTCTGTCCTGAAAGTAATACATATACATACTAACGCCACTTTTATTTTCAATAACTTTTGTCATACAAACATCATTAATTATTTCTAATACTCGAACTCGAACATTTTGTACATTATTGCCGCATAATTCACAAACGTGTAGGTATATCATAAATGAATCAACCAGCAGTTCAATATTTTTTTTCTAAATATAAATATTCTAAAATATATAAAGAAAACTATTCATTATTATTATTGTTCATCCGTGACGCACGGTTACACGTTCAAATCTACTGCGGTTTTTACTAAATAGTAGTCATTTGGTAAATGTCTATACCTAAGGCGAATGACACACTGCCACGCTCCACGCTGCATGTTGCGTGTCGACGCAGCTACGTGCAGATCTGCATCATCGTGCGTATTTGCGTTTTGTGGATTAACGCCTCTTACTCAAGCCCTTCAAAAATCACGCACGGCACGCGGGACTCGGTGTGCCATACCTTGCGTCTCGCCCCGCACCCACGCGCGGGGTGCATAAACGCGCGTGGATGCTTTTTCTGTGTGTTGGATTGTGCGTGTTTTCTATACAAACGGATATACTTACAAGCAACGTTAGAAAACGCATTCACGCAACACGTGGTGCGTGGCAGTGTGTTGATCGCCTAACAGTACTTATGTGTTCATATTTTATAGGTATTTAATGTTCAAGTCTCTTTACACTCTTTATAGAATGTAGAGTGAACGTTAGGTACTGAATTATCTCCTTTTTTTTAACGGCCGGCCGGAAAGTTATCTTAATTGCGCATTTCGGAATGAAGGTTGTTTTTTTTATTAAGTCGTTCACCCACATGGGCCGACGGATTTAAATAAATGAGTCAGGGCTCACGAGCCACGTTTTATGCTGAAAAGAGGGTACATAAAAAATAACCAATGCTCAGGTGAGTATAGGCTGAATATGAATATGAATTAAACGTGAAAAACCGGCCAAGTGCGAGTTGGACTCGCGCACGAAGGGTTCCGACCATTATCTAATAAAACGGGAAAAAATTCACGTTGGTTGTATGGGAGAGAATATCTATATAACTAATAAATATATAACTAAACTAATCTGTGAATATTTCATGCGTCTACTTGTTGCAGTTATCAATATCGAGCAATAATGAACAAAAATCACGTTTGTTGTATGGGAGCCACCCTTAAATATTTCATTTATTCTGTTTTTAGTATTTGTTGTTTGAGCGGCCACCGAAATACATCATCTGTGAAAATTGCAACGGTCTAACTATCACGGTTCATGAGATACAGCCGGGTAACATACACGCAGACAGACAGAGAGCGGAGTCTTAAGGGTCCCGTTTGACCCTTTGGGTACGGAACCCTAAAAATGAGTAAATTCAGCGGCCTTCCATATAAATACCTCGCTAAACGCTACCGCAGGGTCTTGCAATATACAATACAGCATGTGGCTTAGACGATCACTAGCTATTGTTCGACTATTCCAAATCCAATATCAACGTAACAGGCGAAGCTTAGGCAGCCACGTTTCCGAAACAAAGCCAGATTACCTAAATAATATAAACTTCATAATGAGCACGTGTTTCAATTATTATAGGCCTTGTGTAGTTTAACTAGGAACAATAGGTTCTTACATAATCGGGTTGGAAGGAACAGTATTCAGGAAATAATGTTCTGATAACCTCCGGCGCGAGGAAATTGCAATATTTTACCCGATAAGGAATCTTCTTGCTAGATATTAAATTTGTAGGAAGATTTATCATCATCATCATATCAGCCGTAGGACGTCCACTGCTGGACAAAGGCATCCCTCATTGATCTCCAGGAACTGCGGTTGGAAGCGGCCTGCATCCAACGCCGACCTGCGGTTCTTAACAAGTCGTCTGCCCACCTTGTAGGTACCTCCTACGCTACGCTTGCCGGTCCGTGGCCTCCATTCGAGAACTTTCCGGCCCCATCGGTCATCTGTTCTGCGTGCTATATGGCCTGCCCATTGCCATTTCAACATGCTAATCCGTCGGGCTGTCATTTCTGATTCGATCAAGTAGAGAAACCCCGAGCATAGCCCTCTCCATAGCTCGTTGAGCGACGATTCGTTGTAGGAAGATTAATAAGTAACAAAAGGGTTAAAAGCATGAAAAAATATCTGAATTTATATAAGGCAAGAGCTCCGGTTTTGGCCAATACCCCAGTTTTGGCCACTTGCAACTTAGGGAGGTAATGAACAGGCATATAAAACCAGTTTATTAATAGTTTAAACTTACCGAAACTCTTTTTCTATGGTCTGATTGGACCAGCAACAGTTGTAACGCGGTCTCGAATTTTTTTTTATAAAATTGTGAAAGTAAAACTAATAATTTCTTACAATATTTGACAAATATCTTAACTATCTTTTTAGATTTTGCTTTGGATTTGATTGAAGCCAACTAAATCAATGTATTGGGCTTGGTCTTGCGGGTAGTTCGTCAGTTAATTAATTCCTAATTATAGAACTTGGCCATGCTTGTGGCCACAACCGACTCCTATAAATATCAGCAGTTTTGGCCACGTAGTTTCTTATGGTTTTAAGCTGCCTAACAAATCAATAAATATAATGAACTAATTTTATTTTAAAAACTGCAAATTTTCCTTTTGAATTCGATAAAATTATACCAACATAAACAAAATAAAAAGATGTCGGCAAAGTTACGAGAAAGGTTTTTGCCTATTCGCTTTCTAAAGTAATATTGGTTTTGGAGAAAGGTGTCCAAAACTAATGATTACACACCGTTTAATTTTGTCCTACTTTATTTAGAATGTATTTTTGTTTAGTTGAATCGAATCTATAGGATATATAGGAATATAATCTAGTTTAAAGCTACATCAAATCTTATTGTTAATTTCTGATTATTTTAATATGAGTTGTTAACTTAAAATTACCAATATAATTAGACGACCTCCGCGGCGCAGCGAGCGAATAGCCGGCTGAGACGCAGAAGGTAGCGGGTTCGATTCCCGCCGTGGAACAAATGTTTGCACGATCTACAGATATTTGTTCCAGGTCTGGTTGTTTCTCTATATACCTAGTCAGGTCATAAGTATTGTCACACAGTAAAAACTTTTCTTTTAGAATGCTGGCCACAAAAAAGTTTATTGAATTCGAATTTCGAATTGTACATGAAAATAAAAATGTATACTTTTTAGAATTTTACTTGTTTTTAAATATGGAGTGGACGCTTAAAGAAGACCGTGTTGCAGTTATTGCGTTGCATCGTTGCGGTTACGCGACAATTTTAATTTTTGACATACTGAAAAATTTTAATATAACCAAAAGATTCTTTTATCGCACCATCAAACGATACAATGAAGACTCTAGTGTAGATGACAGGTCAAGAAGTGGTCGCCCTCGGTCTGTTAGGACTCCAGCAGAGATAAATCTAAAAAAAAGGCTCGAATTCAAAGAAATCCCAAACGTAAGCAGAAACTGTTGGCCCTTCAGATGGGGTTAAGCAGAACCACGGTGAAAAGGGCGTTAAATGAAGACTTAGGGCTTCGGGCATATCGAGGAAAAATAGGACATCGTTTGAATGCTCGTTTAATGGACCTGAAACTGAACTGAGTTGCCGCGCTTTGTTGAAGCGGTACGCGGGAAAAAAATATCGGGAAATTCTTTTTTCGGATGAAAAAATTTTTACCGTAGAAGAGAGCTACAACAAACAAAATGATAAGGTGTACGCACACAGTAGTGAAGAAGCGAGCAACCGTATTCCGCGTGTCCAACGAGGTCATTTTCCATCCTCGCTCATGGTATGGTTGGGAGTTTCTTATTGGGGCTTAACAGAGGTACATTTTTGTGAGAAAGGTGTAAAAACTAATGCAGTTGTGTATCAAAATACAGTCCTGACGAACCTTGTGGAACCTGTTTCTCATACCATGTTCAATAACAGGTACTGGGTATTCCAACAAGATTTGGCGCCAGCTCATAGAGCGAAGAGCACACAAGACTGGCTGGCGGCGCGTGAAATCGACTTCATCCAGCACGAAGACTGGCCCTCCTCCAGTCCAGATTTGAATCCGTTAGATTACAAGATATGGCAACACTTGGAGGAAAAGGCGTGCTCAAAGCCTCATCCCAATTTGGAGTCACTCAAGACATCCTTGATTAAGGCAGCCTCCGATATTGACATGGACCTCGTTCGTGCTGCGATAAACGACTGGCCGCGCAGATTGAAGGCCTGTTTTCAAAATCACGGAGGTCATTTTGAATAAACTTTAGTGTCATAAGAATATATGTTTTGTTAAGTTCATTTTTGTGTATAAATGGTTACATAATGAATAAACTTGTTTCAATTATTTTATATTAAACATGTGACAGAATTTATGACCTGACTATGTAATATAAGTATGTATTTACAAAAAAAAATGTATTTAAGTATTCTATCAGTTATCTGGTTCCCATAGTACAAGCTCTGCTTAGTTTGGGGCTAGATAGCTCTGTGTGAAATGTCCAGCAATATTTATTTATTTATTTTTAAATACACATTTGAGTATATATATAATATAACTGACGAGCATACTATGATTGTTACCCAAAATTTCAACCAAACAAGTACCACCGTTTCAATTACAATAATAATTCTAATCAGAGAGGCGTATACAATATGATAGACTTTCCATATTCATTTTCAAGACAGGATAAACTGAGAGAACTCAGATTCCGGGAATTATTAAATGCGAGGCGATACATGGAGCGGATCGCAGTCCTGATAAAAGCCTTCATTAGGAGTGCGATCCGCTCCCTGTAAAACAAATTAAGCACAAAATTGACAGCCGCATCTACGATGAAATTGTTCCTGCCCTTTTCCCACATGAAGCTTGGTGGCTCTATCAGCTATCTCTATGATGAAATGGTTCCCATAGTATAATGCACGATCTGCCGTGGCCAGTCTGGAAGTCCTTAAACAGGTTCCGCACCCAGGTTGGCCGCTGCAGACTGAATATGTGCAAATGGGGATTCAGGGACTTAACGCAGTGCGACTGCGGTGATCCCGCGCAGTCGATGCAGCACTTGCTAATGTGCTCTTTATGTCCGAACACCTGCACGATGGAGGCCCTAATAACCGCCTCGCCTAATGCTATTGTTGTGGCTGAACACCTGTCCAACATAGAATAAATGAAAACGTATAACCCTTGACACGCTTAGAAGAAGAATGATTGATGTCCTTAACTTTTTGATTACAAAACAACGAACACCTTCTTCGCCTTACTTCAACTCCTATAGATCACTTAGTGACCAGTTCATTACACAATTGCAATAAGTACTATTCTTGATACCATATCATTAGATTCGTGATAGTAAGTTTCGGCAGTTGGTATGCGTAAATTCATCGGTTGTTGGCTGATTCACCAGATACAGAGTTAGGAGTCAGTCAACAAAACCTATTCACTATAAACTTCGAGTTTTTTTTTAATTTATATTATAGGCTTGCGTTTGACCACGATCTCGCCTGATGGTAAGTGATGATGCAGTCTACGATGGTACACGCTTGCCTAGAAGAAACCTATTCACTCACGACTTAAAGATACCCAGGTTGTAGCTATCTGGAAATAAGAGTTGATAGAAAGGAGATGGTGGGATCAGGTTGAAAAGTTCCGCCGCACACTCCCCGAAATGTACTCGATAAAAAACCGAGAAGCTAGCAACCTTTCGTCGATGCTCCAGGCTGAGGAGCCTTGCATCAACTAGCTCATCGTTGCCTATGAGCTTCTTGGCTCTTCTCTCAATTGAGTTGCATTGGTTCGCGTCTTTTGTTTGCTTTTTCAGCGTCAGGTAAATAAATATTCCAGTGTTCAAGAAACTGGCAGTAGGAGTAGCATAAGAGAGGGTTAAACAAAACGTGACACGAATATCATAAATAAGGCCACAGATTTATAAATAGTAAGTATAGTAGCTAACTATGTCAGGATTTAGGGCATATCAGAGCGAAATGGATCAGTCCGCCCAAGATAGCATAACGGCTGTTATGGTACGGCTTAATATGTTCTATATATAGTAATCTAGTAAAGTAACCCTTGTCTATACAAATGCATATAGAAACATTATTGTTGACATGTTAAAAGCCTTATTAATCGTTAAACGCCGGCTGCACGGACGAAAAAGCATGACTCATTGTCACGTTCCGTCTGAGCTGCGCGTGCAAACAAGAGCGCGGAACAAGCGATAGAGAGACACGATCGGTCTAGGCGTTCGGCTTGTGACGCAGCTATCTACCTCGTTATAACGTAAAACTATCGTCAGTGAACCAACTTTACAGACAACCAATTTTTTTATGACAAAATTTCGTTAACATGTCGACTCAGTGGTGTGCTACAGCATAGATAAATATTTAACTATATTGTATTATACTATTTTAACCATGTTTTCAGTGTTATAAGAGTCAGTATATAAAAAATACTAGGAGAACGACTTTCAGCTACATTTTTTTTTATCTAATAAATACTTTGGCTGTCGCCTATAGTATCATAATGTCATCCTATATATATTGTTTTAGTAATATATAGGTATATTTGTTCACAGATCCTGTTCATCCAAAGGTTGCCTGGAAGAGTTCGCTTTAAGCGATAAAGCCGCCCATTGTACCTTCGATTTAATTGTGTATTCTCTTTTGTTTGTTTTATTTTTATTGGTGTGCAATAATGTAATTATCTAATCTATAGCTACAGGCCATGCCTAGTTTGAGATAATATAAACTTGGATGATAACACCCGTTCAACATTAAGATGCACAAAAGCAGTAACTGAATGTTGGCCACGCGAAGTAACACCCACTAGTATATTGGGCGGATGTCATTACATCCCACCGTAATGATATCATATGACGATAAATCCAAGGGATTCGATTGGCACAGGATCGAAAATAATGTTGAGCAAATAAGGAATACTATCCCAAGTAATGAATGGATGTAAGATGGATAGATATTTAAAAATAGTATTTTTCAAGCTTTCGCGATCACTGTACATAATTATTGATTAAAACTGGTATTTATCGCGTGTATACATTAGTCAATCAGTAACCACGATTGTTGCAACATATCCGAAACGTCGGGATAACAAATAAAAAACCGGCCATGTGCGAGTTGGACTCGCGCACGAAGGGTTCCGTACTACTATCTAAAATATTTATTCAATTCTGTTTTTAGTATTTTTTGTTGTAGTAATTTTTGTTATAGCGCCAACAGAAATACATCATCTGTGAAAATTTCAACTATCACGGTTCACAAAATACAGCTTGGTGACAGACGGACAGACAGACAGCGGAGCCTCAGTAATAGAGTGCCGTTTTACCCTTTGGGTACGGAACCCTAAAAAAAGTCATGTATTTGGTTTAGTGGATTTTCTGGGAAATCATAATCAGTGGGAGAAAAGCGGTATTACGGGTTGATCGTGTCGAAAAATAAACTGTTACTTATGAGCTCACGACTTTATTTATATAACAATGTGCATCTTTAACTCAGTGCGCGAACCCGAGAAGGACAACGCATTTTTTTTGATCGATCGAAGCGAGATATCTAAATCAACTGGGGCAAATCGGCGTTGTATGTATACTATGTTTGTTTGTCCGAGGATAACTTTCGAAGCGTTTATCCGATCATCGTGAAATTTGGTATATAGGTAGGTAGTGTTGGCACAATTTTGGTGTGACCATCATCATCATCATCATCAGTCGGAAGACGTCCACTGCTGAACATAGGCCTCCCCCTTAGATCGCCACAACGAGCGGTTGGTAGCCGTTTGCGCCCAACGGCTCCCCGCGATCCTTACCAGATCGTCGGTCCACCTTGTGGGGGGCCGGCCTACGCTGCGTCTTCCAGTCCGTGGTCTCCACTCGAGAACCTTTCTTCCCCAACGGTTATCGGTTCTACGAGCAATGTGGCCTGCCCATTGCCACTTCAACTTGCTAATTTTGAGAGCTAATGGTGTGACCAAATGAGCTAAAAATGTGTTGAGATGTTGGGGTTAAAGAGAAGTAAAAAAAAGGGACTATCCGGTCAAATGACACGTCTACTAAAAGGTGTTTGTGAGTAAATTCTGACACTGTTTTTATTTTTAGTTTAAAATTTGTAGTTTTTAAGTTATTAGCCATAACAAAAACAGAACTTTGACAAAACTCATAGCGTACACCAGTGACCCCACAGTGCTGAAGTTTGGTATGCGTGTAGCTATAGTGACACAAATATAGGCAAAATTTTTAAATCCAGATTAACTGCAATTCGGACCTCATAAAAAGAATAACGAAATACATGAACTCCCGTTACCTGCAATTTGAATGAAACTGTAGGTCAAGAATTTGGTTTATAATTTCGTGGTATATTTTATTAGTAAAAGATTAAGGCCGGCTTGCACAATGATCCCTTAACGTATTTAGCGACTAAACATATTTAAACTTTAGGTATTTGTATGATTTGACACCTCCTTAAATCATATGTAGTCACTAAATACGTTTAGGGATCGTTGAGCGAGTCGCCCTAAGAATATGTATTTATGTGTTTCGGAAGACTCGCGGGATCTCAGTTTGCGGTGAACGACTAGTATATTATAAATAGAAAAAGAAAATGACCATCGGTCATCGCTCAGCATTTTCTGCAGATGCATGGTAGCTGCTGCAGTGCTTCTTTTCAATGGCACCGCAATTTGTAGCAACAAGGCTGCAACAAAAATGTAATCAGAGACCTGGCGCATTCTGGATCAACGCATTTGCATTGAAATTCAACGGGGCAATGCAGCTAGTGTATAAACTTTTGTCTAGTGATCTCGAGCAGTTGAGCTATCTATAGTTCGTTTATACGTTCTTTAGATAACAATAATAATAATATAATAATAGTGCTAGACATTTCACACAGAGCTTTCTATCTAGATGGCTCAACTTTGTCGTTTTCTTTTATAGATTACTAGCTGACCAATCCGCAGCTTCGTGCGCGTAGCTTTTTAATAAAAACATTACCCTTCTTTTGCGTAGTTTGGTAAAAAGTAGTGTATGTTGCTCAAGCTGAATGTTGCTTTCCAATGGTGTAAGATTTTTTGAAATCAGACGAGTACCATCGCTAACCGTACAATCAGTACAATATTGACAGATTGCAAACTGAAATCTGTTCTCGAGGATATCGGCCTAGAAACTGTTCAAACCAACAAACCCAGTATACCACCATTATGAAGTAACTCAGTGGATCTACTTAGAGCCTCTAAAATACAAAAGAAATGTATCCGAGCTGTCTGCGGAGCCTGATTCATAGACAGCTGTAAGCTTCTGTTTAAAAAAAGAAAGAGTACCTTCGCCGTGCATGTACATATGAGGAATCTGTATTTTTGTAACAGTTTCCTAGCTATTTTGCCAGACATGAAACAGTGTTAGCCAGACACACTAGACATAAAAATAGAATGTATCTACCAAGGCACTACTCGACATATTTTAACAGTTACACTCATTGCATGGCTGTAAAAATATTTAATAGATTACCAGACGAATTAAAAGATTTACCTTTGACTTTATTTAAACGCCGAATTAATAAATAGTTATCATCAAAATGGTTTTATACTATTGCGGAATATTTTAATTATAAGTACTAGACATGACATTATTTTATTTTATTGTCATTTTTTAATATTGTGCATGAATAGTTAATTTTAATTTATAATTATTATATGTAATATTTGCTCACCTCATAATATTTTATATATTATCTGGTAGAATGTTAAGAGCTTAAATTGTACACAATAAGACCAATGTAAAATTGTACCCACTAACTTCCTGCGAATAAATTATCTTTTCGTACCACTTGCTCAAAAAAGTGACATTCTATGCCAGAAAAAGCGAACATAACAATAGTCATTTTTAATCTGTTAAAAACAGGGAAAGAAAATTGTACTGAATTTCATTCATCCTCTAGGGGGAGAATGTGATTTAAAGGAGAACGGGCATCCTGGTCTACAGTCCAATAAAAATGAGCAGCACATTTTCGAATTGGCATACAATAGTACATCAAAATATACTATTGGAACTTTCCCCAAAAGTCTGTCCGTTTTGAGTTACAGCCATGCAAACACCAGCATTTTTTGTTTTAAAGAACATAAAATAACGGTTTCACGATTACTATATCCATACATAAAGGCTCCTATACAATGCAGTAGCAAGAGCGAGAAGGGAGAAGAGCGATGTAAGGGCCGTGGGGAGAGGGATGCGTACGCGGGGGAGGGGAACGGTTGTGTACGCGCCGCGCCGGACGGCTACAATAATCAGCCGCATCGCATCAAGTGAGTGGCTACGTCACGTCTTGTTACGATAGTGCTGTGTTTGAACTTCTTTCTCTGTTTTTACTGACCCTGGCTTGCTTTTGGACCCTGTTTCTTTCCCTAATGTGTTAACTTTGGCTCGACTTATTGACTTTTGAACTGCCTACCGATAATGGAAGTTTTTCGAAACTGTGTGATGTGTCGTCGAGGACTTTACCGCGGACGGTACCAGCAGCATATCTTGGCTGATAACCTGCAAAGGGAACGATCAGAATTCGCCGCGTTTATACAACAACATGCTGTGTTGGAGGTTAGTTACCTTTTATTTTTATTATATTGAGTAGTTAGGCATAGGATTTATTTATTTTAAGTATTAATTGTTATTATTTTCAGGTGGTGTTCGACAGTACTCGAAGCTTGTGTCACCGATGTTGGCAGAAGACTGAGCGTGATCATAGACCTGCACAGCAAGCGGCGCGAGCGCCTGGTACATTGCACTCTCAAGAATACACGAAGGCACCGAACACTTCGGTGCATTGTATTTACAACAACTGTGCTAATATTACCCGTAATCATATACCAAACGCGATAAGAATTAATGTATTTTGTGAGAGCAAGCTTTTTATTCCTGATAGCGCTAGGGTGTGTACAGAACACTTACAAAATAATGAATGGAGCAACCTGCCGCAAATGTGTAATGTGACACATGATTTTAATGACGCTCAGTTTACATCGCTCTGTGACTTGATGAGAATGGCTGCTAACAACCAGCCCAGAATCGACTTCGAAAGCAGAGGCACCTTGTCTAATGAAGAGATGCACTTATGGACTGGGCGCACTTACGATCAGTTCGAAGCTATATTAGAACAAACTCCGTCACTAAGTGAACGTTGTAACCAGCCTAGAACTGCATTAGGCATCTATTTAACAAAACTTAGAACTGGAGACTCTGATGAGAGACTGGCAACGTTATTTCATATGTCTCGTCGAAAACTAGAACGTTTTTTGCCTATAGTTCGAGAATGTCTGAGCAACGATTACGTTGTGCTGCATCTAGGTGTGGACCACATTACCAGAAATGATATCCTTCAAAGAAACTTAACAATTCCAAGGGCTTTATTTGGAAACGATGAAAACATCAAAGCCATAATTATATGTGACGGTACATATATATATATATTAACAAAAGCTCCAACTTTTTGTTTCAACGGCTGTCATACAGCTTACACAAATATCAAAACTTGTTGAAGCCGTTTTTAATGGTATTCACGGACGGCTATATATTAGATGTCAAAGGGCCATTTGCCGCTACCAGAACCGATGCCCAGATCATGAGTGAAATAATGAATAACGAAGATGAGCCGCTGCATTGGTTACTCGAACGTAATGATGCGTTTATCCTAGACAGAGGATTTAGAGATAGTTTGCAGGATATAGAAGCTTGTGGCTACGAACATCATGTGCCACCAACTAAAGACAGAAGAGAAAATCAACTCACTACAGAACAAGCTAATCAGTCTCGTTTGGTCACCATGTGCCGATGGGTGGTGGAAGTAGTAAATGGGAGATTTAAGCGAGATTTTAAACTTTTGCGTCAAAACTATTTTAATAAAACGTTGCCAAAAATGTTTGTTGACTTCAAAATAGCTGCAGCCATTCTAAACCACTTCCACGCCCCCATCGAAGATAGTTCACACGCAGCAGCCTTTTTGAATTCAATAAGAGCTAAAATACACATACCAAACACATTGCACAATTATGTGGAAGCAAAGAGATTGAATTATAGGAGAGCAGACTTCATGCGAATCGAAGCAAATGAAATAGAAAACTTCCCAAGGCTTAGTGAAGAACAAGTCATACATTTTGCCTTGGGAACTTACCAGTTAAAACTCGCTCGATCATATTGTAGCGAGCACTTACAAAATGGTCTTTATATAATCAAGACGTATAGAGATAACGCTCTAGAAGACTTGGCACAATATGATATCAACGAAGAGGCTTGGCTATTACGTGGACGTATACAGTCTCGACATGTCCGAGCCAGGAAATATTTTTGTTATATATTAATCAATAATATTAATAACAATATTACACAATATTATTGTACCTGCTTGACAGGGCGACGTACTATAGGTACTTGTGCCCATGTACTGTCAATTATATGGTACGTAGGTTATGCCCGTCATGAAGGGTTCAATGAACCTGCATTGTTCCTTAACAGTGTTCTCATCGATGATGATGATGATGATAATGTTTAATAACATATTGTTTTGATTTTTTAAGAAGATGTTGTTTTTATTTGTATTACTACTTACCTAACTTAAATAAAATCATTACATTACACAAAATGTTTTTTTAATTACCACGATATTCAATGTTTGGCACTAAATATTATCAGATTCAATTTTTAGTAGAACTCAGATCGGACAATACTTAGAGAAATGCGACTTTCTACATATGAAAATACATAGAATTACCTTTATATTGACATATGACTCATTTTTATTGCAAGGTAGACCAGCTTCCATACACTTATGCCCGTTCTCCTTTGGAATACTTACCGAAATTTATACTGAACTACATCTGTGTTTACACCATTGAGTTTTTATATAAAGCATTATACATCTTTTTGAAAAAGGAATACGCATTTATTATGCAGTTATGATTATTAAATAAAATTACGAAAACCGACGAGGCCGTATGAGCTTGATGCCTTTGCTTTTCCGACAAAAAAATATTAGTCTAAGAATTTGCCGCGTGTTTGTTTTCTTCAAATACATAAACGTTAAGTTTTTATTTTTATAAATAAGTTAATGTTCTAAAATACTCATATCAACTCATCAACAATAAATGTACCAAGCAAAAATGTAACTCTCTCTATCAATAATTGGACCAATGTTTCGAATGTTAACTTTTACTTTTAATTGTCATTATTTTTAATAAATGCTTATCTCATATTATTATTGTGTTAATTTTTTCGCAAATGGTACGAAAAGTAGAGTATTTTCCTCGGTGATAAAGCTGTCTTAGTCTTTGGTGAACTTAAATCCCTCGCTACACTCAGGACTCGTTTTAAATCCCTCGCTTCGCTCGTGATTTAAGTTTTTAACACCCTCGCTACGCTCGTGAGTAAACCTCGACTCCTTCGTTACGCTCGCGATTGAAATCGTCACCCGCGACAGAAGACACTGCTTTATCCCCTTGGTTAATAATCTACTATTATCTTTAGCCAGTTCTTAGGCCGATTATGTCATTCCAATTTGCTTACATACTGGGTGAATGTGTAGACTTGACGTCACACTCCAGTATTTGCATGTAGAGTAGAAGCCACCAACAGTTCACGCTTGATTGGTTGACATCCTAACGCTTCTACTGATACAAATAATAGACGTTGCGACGGCACAGGATGCCAACTAAAGTATTATAACTAGGCTGAACATTCGCAGGACCTCTTCTCTCCTCTCTCCTTTTGCGCAGTGGGCGAATAGCTAGCAGGAGGTTGCGGCTTCTACAAATATTTGTTACAGATCTGGTTGTTTTTTTTTTACATTAAAAGTACGTATTTACAAAAAAATAATATATGTATGATAATAAAGATCTGGTTTGTATAGTACAAGCTTTGCTTAGTTCTGGGCTAGATAGCGTTGTGTGAAATGTCTATCATCATTATTATTATTGCGATCTGGTGATTTGACAAAATTAAGTACATATTTTGTAGCATCTTTTATTATGTAACAAGGTGCTACGAATCCTTATTTATGTGAAGAATTTTTATTATAAAATTATTACCCGTGCGCGATAAGTTGGGACCTGAGCGCGGTGACGTCATATTGGCGTGTTTGTACCGCTCGCAAAAAAGCGAACAAAACAAGCAGCCGCCCGCGGCTTCGTCTTTGTTTTTTTTAACCTAATGTATTATGTTACTCAGGGAGGACGCTGCTTTCTTTCTAATATTTTTTAAACTATTTGAATAAAATAAAAATACTATGTTTAAGTTTATACATTTATTTTATCTATTATTTACATTATCTCATCTTCGTCACTACTTAGTGGACAGGTAAACAAAACTGTTTGTTCCGTTTTTCGTTTTCAAAAAACTCTAACACTTTTAGCACGAGGTTTCTTTCTCCGCTATGCAAAGGTTTAACCTTCATAATGATAACAAAAACACTTAACAAGAACTATAACAACAAAAACTACAACAACAAAACAATGACACAAACTATAACAACAAAAACTACAACAACAAAACAATAACACAAACGAAAACTAAAAGAATTCCAGAGCGCGTCGTTACGTGACTTAGGCCAGTACGAGACTAAAAACCCTAGTAAAAAATAGTGATGCGAACGGTACAATACGGGCGCCATCGGGGAAATACAGGGGAAGCGGTCGGGGAGTCGCATTCCTAGCAGGTCCCAAGTTACCGCGCACGAGTAATAGATGTTTTTATTTAATTGCAGAAAGCAATGGTAAAACTAGCTGCTTTCAAAGAAAATTCAAATACTTAGAATTAGGTTTAGACGTTAACCACATGTGAAATTTTTTAAACTGCCTTTATGGTTTTCTTGTAATAAGGCACATAAGTAATCCATGAAACAGTTGATTTTGAGGGCGAGCTACAAAATCTATGACTTTTTATTCGAGTATATTTTTAGGAAGATTTATTCAATTTTTTGAGTAAAATCACCCCTATTCGAAGCAAAATACATATTCGGAATATCCTGTATTGCGTTCCTTTTTAAACGCAGTATTATAACCAACAGTTATCGAAACCGAATATATCCAGGGGGTAATTACCTAAAATCGGTGATAGCAACGAGATAGCAATCGATCGCGAAACGTTAATTTGGGCGTAGAACTTAGCCACCAGCAAAGAGACTGAATATTTTGTAGTAAATTTGATGTTTCGTGACCGATTCTTGTCGTCTTCCTGTCGCTGATTTTACGTTATTAAGTGGCGAAACGTTTTTTTTTATTATAAGCACTTGATCTTTTCCAAATATTTCTTCACACGTGTATAATCATGTTTCCCGTCATATTTTACGCATGAGCACACTTAATTGTGCGGTTACAAAATAGAAACGTCTTGTTATTTTAACTATATTCAACTTTCGGCTTACATTATTGAAGCATTACCTTTCTTTAACGTCAAACGTTACATTGGCAGGTATCGAGATTAGATCCATTACACTAATTTAATTAGCCAGGCTAGAATTACCAACCTAGGGCGTAGGGCTTTTAGGCTTAAAGCTGAGCAATATATGGCGGAGACAAAGACCCAAAGTCACGAACACCGCCGTACAGTTGCAAACCTATCGATCTTTTACAGAATACATTTCGGGGATAGTGCCCAGGAACTTTACGATCTGATTCCGCCATCTTCTTTCCATCAAAGGACAAGCAGGCGCACGGCTCAGTACCATCCGTGCCTAGTTGATATACCACCCATTCGCACACACCGTTTTGGTTCTACGTTCTTGATACGCACAGCTAAGAGATGGAACACTTTGCGGTAGTCTTTTTTTACTAAAGAATACAATCCGGGCCTCTGAATAGGTTTCTTATAGATCTTCGTGCTTCATCTTAGACCACATCATCGCTTACCATCAGGTGAGATTGTGGTCAAATGAAGAGCTTTATAGTTTAAAAAAACCTAGAAAAGTCTCTTTCAGCGTAAAATACAGAAACATTCTACGCGAGACCGTACAAATGCTAGACTGGTAGATCTAATTTCGGGAATTTATATTCTGAGTTTTATTCATGACCAGATACAAAATATTTATTTGGGGTTAGTCTAAAATGTATCACTTTCTTACACAATCATCATCATTATAGACATATCAGCTGCATAGCAGATGATTTTACTGGTGGTAGAGCTTTTGTGAACGGGCTCGAGGAAGTTGGCACCACCGCCTTACCTTTATCTGCCGCCAAATAGCAGTACTTCTGCTGCTGTGTTCCGGTTAGATGGTAATGGTATGTTCCTGTAATTACTGGCGCATAGGCATAACAGCTAAGTCCTACAGTATGGCAACGTATCCACATAGAGATCAAGACAACATAATAGTTTGTTTTGAATTCTATGTGGATATCCATGGGCAGCAGTAGCCACTTAACATCTGGTGGACTGCATGCTCGTTTGCCATATACGTAGTATAAAAAACAGCATTATGACGTCTACTGATGAACAAATCACAGTTAAAGTATCGGGGTACCTAAGTATGAAATCAGCTCCATAGATTTCATACTTAGGTACACACTACACACTTTGGTTAGTTGTGATTTGTGACATATTGCAAACACATTATTTGCAAACAACACGTCTTTGGAACACATTACCGGTCTCAATACGGCAAGCTCCATCATTATCCACATTTAAAACAAGATTGAGAAGATTTGGTCTCTCAGAAACGTCGTTGTATTGCTATAGAGATGTGTGTATTTTTATGTACCTATATATATATATATATAACTAGCTGACCCGTCAAACGTTGTTTTGCCATATAAATAATTGCTATTAAAAATAAGAGTTGATCGTAGAAGGGTGAAAATTGAGGATTGTATGTATTTTTGTATGTTGTATCATAAAAAAATTGAAATTAAAATTTTTGTCTAAAAAATAAAAAAAAAATTAGGGGTGGACTACCCCTAACATTTAGGGGGATGAAAAATAGATGTTGGCCGATTCTCATAGATACCGGATATGCACAAAAAATTTCATCAATATCGGTCAAGCCGTTTCGGAGGAGTATGGCAACGAAAACTGTGACACGAGAATTCTATATATTAGATTTTTATTTAATTTATTTGTTGTAGGTATATTTATGTATATTGTTTTATTATATTGTAAGTGTTCAGCGCTCTCCTAAAATTAAGTTTTTGTTTTGTTAATGCAGGTACGCCCCCCTCCATTATTCTAATGTCACAAAAGTCCTCTCCATACAAAGGTTCGCCCAAAAATGGCCCATTGTACTTGTTACTTTGTGATTTTTTTATTTTTATGTCTGTTTCTTATGAAGTATACAATAAAGTATTTTCATTCATTCATTCTGAGGAATGAACTCAAGTCACCGACATAGCCCGACGGATTAGCACGTTGAAGTGGCAATGGGCAGGCCATATAGCGCGCAGAACAGATAGCCGATGGGGCCAAAAAGTTATCGAATGGAGGCCACGGACCGGCAAGCGCAGCGTAGGACGTCCACCTACAAGATGGGCAGACGACTTGGTAAGAACCGCGGGTCGGCGTTGGATGCAGGCCGCTTCCAACCGCAGTTCCTGGAGATCAATGAGGGAGGACTTTGTCCAGCAGTGGACGTCCTACGGCTAATATGATGATGATGATGATTCCTTTATTCATTAATCTGTTTTGGAACATCAAATGTATACCCTTTTTACTAATTACGTTTGTTTTCATATTTTCTACATTACTACGGTATGGTATTCTAGGTTACCTTATTAGATTATAGAATATTTTCATGTATTGGCTTATACGATACGTTTGCATGGAGCACATGACAGAGGTTAGTTTTTTAAGTTATACACGAATGTAAATTTACAGTTTCGCTTTATTCACTCAAAGCTTTTTCGGACACTAATTGACTCTTTTCGTTTTTAAATCTTCAAAAGACAAGCTGAGTGGATAGTCCACGTTAAGTCTTTTTTAACAACCTAGTTACAATTTACAGACTTGTTTTCTCGTTACTCCATTTCCTTTTTTAAAACAAGCTTGTTGTGGGCTCAAAACAGAGTTTACATGAAATGCAAGCGCTCAGAACGAGTATGCTGTTATGAAAAGGCTCTGGGGGATATTTGTCCCTGGAAAAATGTTTTAATTTTCACTCAACCACGATCCTAACTTTTTTTATTTTATTCATTCATTACAGTATCAACAGCACTTGATATCAAAGTATACACACTTATCTAAAGCTTGATTATCATTTTATAGACATAATGAAAACGTTAGTCATTGGCTCTATAACTTAAACAATCTACAAGTGAATATTATGGCAGGCAACTCTAACGATAGTGAACTTAGACAGCGTTCAACTTTGAGTTAAGTTTTCGTAAACAATCGAAAAAGATCGTTATGTATTAATGAGTGAGTACTACAAAATCCGCAATGAGGAAATCCGCAGAACTAAAGTTGCCGACATATGTAGCTGTCAAAATTAGCAAGTTTTAGTGGAAATGGGCAGGCCACATCGCTCGTAGAACCGATAACCGTTGGGGAAGAAAGGTTCTCGAGTGGAGACCACGGACTGGAAGACGCAGCGTAGGCCGGCCCCCCACAAGGTGGACCGACGTCTAGTAAGAATCGCGGGGTGCCGTTGGGCGCAAACGGCTACCAACCGCTCGTTGTGGCGATCTAAAAGGGAGGCCTATGTTCAGCAGTGGACGTCTTCCGGCTGATGGTGATGATGATGATGGCTACATAAATAAATAATTGGTCAACCACGTGTTGGACCACACTAAGGCGTTCCATAGTTTGTACACACATACAGCCGTGCGTACAAACTACGAGTATGTACTGAGTCATTTTAGAGTACAACGTTAATTTTGGTTATATCGTATGAGCATGTATGAGCTGTTTACAAATCTAACTACAGACATAAGTTGGTTGACTACTGCTCTTATGCTAGTAGAGACTTTTTAGCTTTGATAATTTTACTTGCAATTGCAGAATTTAACTAGAACAAAATTTCGTAAACGGGCTTTTTCTATCGAAACGTGTTAAGAAAACATAATTATTGACTAAAAAATGAACTTTTATTTGTTATCTCGACGTTTCGGCTGTGTTGCAACAGTCGTGGTCACGGGTTGACTGGAGTATTTGAAACTACAGTCGAGAAATACAGCCGAAACGACGGGATATCAAATAAAAAATGTGCATACGCGATAAATACCCGTTTCAATCAATAATTATGTACAGTGATCGCGAAAGTTTCAAAAATGTTAAGAAAAACCTCAAATAGTGTTTGGATCCTACACGCTGGGGTGTATGAGTAAATAACTGAATTTTAAAAATTACTTAATTACTGTTAACCAAATCATTTCGTAGTGCAGACTACGAAATGATTCGGCTAATAGCAAGCAAAGGGGATGCCCTTGTGGCATATCCACCCGCCGCAATTTTGAGTTTTTTTTTAAGTTTTTGCTCACGATGACCACGTGGTATGTATGGGTAAAAGACATTTAAACAAACAAAACTTATCAAGTTTGTACCCTGAAGTGTCACGTTCCTGAGATATTTGGAGGTAAAGATCGCCATATAAGAATAAAGACAATCATCAAAAATGCAGTAATTACGTGTACACTTTCAACTGCATTCAAATAATATTTCCCGGGTTGATTTAAGCGGTATGCTTATTACGGTCTGGTTACCACAAACGTAGGAATTTCTTCATAAGTATACGCTCTGTTAACGCTTAAAAAGTACTTAACTTTTATTTCTAAGTTAAAATTCAAGTCTGCATTCTACCAAAAATAAAAGATCCTTTCTTACTTTTTCAGTTCAAGTGAAATTAGCAGGTAGGTAGTAATTACGCCCGTAATTGCCACTTGTTTGTTTTCCCGTGTTTTCTAGTTTTTTGTGTTTATCGATACAAAAATCGTGCGGCCTTAATACAAATTAGGGCTAAAGGTACACACGGCTACACATCCAGCTATACATTTCCAGTATAAGCTGACCTCTCATTCTACGAAAAGCATAAACAATGCGAGGTCAGCTTATACTGGATATTCATAGCTTGATGTGTAGCCGTGTGTACTAGTTCTCCGTCATTTATACCGTTTAATAGGAGTATTTTATAACATAGTCCATTTCCATGTTATATATGTAGTAGGTATATTATATGTATATATGTGTTATGTATGTAATATATTATATGTTACCACACCCACACGCATAACAAACAATACAAATTATTTACAGGGGTAGGTAGGTGCTACACATACCTACCTTCACTCAATCCCCGAGAGCAGTGCAAGCTTCTGACGTCCGTGACGACACTATCTGGGGTCAGCAGTATACCAGCGTTAAGTAGCTAGGTTCTAGCCTACCTACTTGGCACATGCTGAGCTGACGCCATTTTGGCATGACTCGACCTTGTTATTATGATGGAAGTTGCGTGAGATATTCCTGTATGTTTTGATTAACCTGTAGTCTTCGACTTTTGGCATTCTTGTCCTTTTATCCTTGTATTTACACCCATCTACTTCTTAGCGCCAGAAGTAAAGATTCTGCATTAGAACTTTGTCGCCATCTTCTTATGTGTTTTTATTTGGTACGTGTGTCGTGTCAAATAAATGTTTTAATTTTAATTTTTAATTTTTCTTGTTTTTAGTGCCACAGACAATGTGGAAAAACCCAAATGATTCAAGACAAAGAAAAAAGCAAGGAATCGTTATGCAGCAAAATTCTGTTTCAGTTTCAGTAGAAACAGTCAATATTATAATGTCTGGATAGCCTCTTTTGGTTATAATATTAAGCTCCCAATAACTAAGTGCTACGTCATCTGTTACCCAAATGAAGATCCTAGATATATTCAACTTGTTTGAACATATTAGGCGAGAGATCAGCTGAACAAAAATATCCTAAAAACTACTCACATAGCCTTAACACCTGAACAACCAAATAGTATGGGCGCCGACCGCAACATTGATACGTTATTTGATACAAAGATAAGCCGCGTGGCACAAGTGTGGTATGCTAAAATACCACTTTTTGTGTTCAGTAAATTTAAAATGAATTAGAGGCTATTTTTTTAATGAATAATAATAAAAACTGTTGTAAATCAATCCAGTCCTAGTTGAATCTAGTCAAACTCAAGTTTCGATCTTATCTCGATGTCTGTTACTGCAACGTTTAAAGTAACTGAAGTTAATTCTTCCTCTAAAGATCGTATCGCCACAAAAATTGACGAAAGTATTAACTTTCGGTATATTAATACCGAAAGTTTTGGTATAGAGCGAGAACCAAAATACTAAGATACATTAAAAAAAGAAACGATTGTGACTGAAACTCAGAGCATACCAGTGAATCTAAGTCAACCACATAATCGTTATAATAAATCACTTAGATCCACACATAAGCTCCAAAAACCGAGCGCCACATGCTCATGCACCATTTATCTTTATCAAACCCAAAGTAAGATTGCCAACGCGGAGTATATTCGTTTACGAAATATTCTAAGGTACAGACTTTGACAATAGTAGCTGAGCAACTCATTAGTCAAAATATATACTATACTCACTGGAATTGATACTACCCTTAGTTAGGAAGTATGTAATTAAGTATGCATATATTTATTTTTATTAAGTGTAGAAGTATGTAATTAAATCCTATAAACGCCACCGTCCTATATCATGCTGTAAATCCAGTATATCTTAAGGTATATAAGATATGTCTATCGGTCGGTCATAGCGATTGCGATTAGCGATAGCGATCGCCGATTGTTCGTCAAGATTTTATTAAGTATTAATTTTGTTTTCATGTGGTATACAATAAAGTATTTTTTATTCTATTCTACACTTAACGTCAAACGTCTTAACGTTAAAGTACTCGTAAGTATGCCTTTCCTAAAAACTATTCCCCGTTAAAAAAGTATTTAATGGGGCATAATTTTATACGTAGGCACACCTTTTGCGCCTATAGCTCTGCTTATTCTGTAAATAATTATTTTAAAACTATCTAACTAGGGTCAGTAACCACCCTTACCATGGTAAATTAAGTAGATATGTTTTAAATAGCGATTATTGCTGCTAACGTCGGCTTTTTGTTTGTATGGCTTAAAACTTGAAAGATTTATGAATATCAAATGCTTAGCTGTACCAAATTACATATGTTGCTAAGGTGATTTTGACTGCATTATACCTACACATTTCTGTAGGCTATTATGTGGTTCATAAATAGCGTAGATTGAAATAAATTATGAATAGGTTTAAGCAAATATTTGAAGGTGAAATTGTGAAGAGGGCGGAAAAATAAGAATTCTGAGCTTTACCTGGATTTTATTTATAATGATAAGAAGGTATTAGCGAGTTCCTTACAAAAATGGAAATTTTATCATGGCCGAGTCGCCTTGAGTTTTCTTTCAGCGTTTTCTTCGGTCGGTTTCAAGGCTATGGTGTCTTAAATTTAGACCGATTGTTACAAAGTTAGCGCGGAGGCAAAAATCTAACCTAGATTTCCATTCAACACTTAATTTAAACCTCGCAATTTATTAAGTTACTCGTATATACAGGGTAGGGGAAAATTTCACCTCATTGACGGCATTTACCTATTTCAAAGTTAAAAAGTTGTGTTCTTAGGGAACAATAACATTTTTTTATTATTAGAAAGCTTTAGAATAGCCGCTCAGCTTAACGTTACTACTGACGAATTCAAAAATACGAACCATCGAATATGGATAAAATTGCGCTGTAGTAATTCAGAACCATACTAATGGTTTCTCGTCAGATTTCATAGAAATTGTGAGATAAACTTTTTATAACTTTTAGTAAAATCTTAATGTTTTTTATGGAAAAATAATGTTACATTCTGGTAACATATATTTTTTTTAAAACTTTGTCTAGGCCAGTGATTCCTAAAAAGTGGTGCGCGGAACCCTCGGGTTCCGTCGATGGGTCACAGGGGTTCCGCGGTCTGAGAATTAAAGTTGAATTGTACTTAAAGATGAATTGGCAATCGTTGAGAAAGCTGTCCTGGTTCTGATTAAGTTTGTGAAGACTTACCGATGCGAGATTGGTTACGGCTATTATAAGAAATAATGTGAAGAAATTTCATTCTTCACAATAAATTATTACCTAGGTACATTGCATTTCTTTGTGACAATAAATTATTTGCAATACTTATAATAATTATTTTCATTTATAATTTGTTCATTCATCGAGGGTAAAATATTATTATATATATTCAAACTACAAGGTAAACACTTTAGTTATCAAAATAGCCAGCAAGCGTTCCACCAAAAACGTATGATCAATTAAGGTTCCACGGGCAAATAAAATTGGGAACCTCTGGTCTAGGCACACACTAGGCACCGGCAATTTGCTTGCAACGTAAATGCGGCTTATTTATAGGTATTTTAATAGCCACGATGATTTGCATAACCGCGTTCCCTTTCATGATGATTCGAACTTCAGTTGAATTCACTTAAGATTTATTTCCTTTTCGTTTCAAAAATATCACCGCACGCTTTATCGCAACGTAATCTCTATAATATAAAAATGAATCCCTATTTCCCTTGGTCACGCCATCACGCGTGAACGGCTGGACCGATTTCGCTAAATCTTTTTTTGTTGTATTTGTTATTGTAGAAGGTTCTTATTAAAGAAAAAATAAGAAAATTGCACGCCAAATAAGAAAATTTAAAAATACTTAACCACCATATAAAATTATTTATAATCTAACCTTAGCGCTTTTATAATGTAACCTTATGACGTTTGAGACAGAATTGACAGAATGCGTGCTGCAAATATCGTCAAAGAGGATGTAAAAAAAATAATATCGTTTGAAACAGATGCTTCCGTCGGAGTTATCCCCAATATTGTATATACCTAGTCAGGTCATAAGTATTGTCACACAGTAAAAACTTTTCTTTTAGAATGTTGGGTACAAAAAAGATTATAGAATTCGAATTTCGAATTGTTCATGAAAATAAAAATTTATACTTTTTAAAATTTTACTCATTTTTAAATATGGAGTAGACGCTTAAAGAAGACCGTGTTGCAGTTATTGCGTTGCATCGTTGCGGTTACGCGCCAAGTCAAATTTTTGACATACTGAAAAATTTGAATATAATCAAAAGATTCGTTTATCGCACCATCAAACGATACAATGAAGACTCTAGTGTAGATGACAGGTCAAGAAGTGGTCGCCCTCGGTCTGTTAGGACTCCAGCAGTGATAAAAGCTGTGAAGGGGCGAATTCAAAGAAATCCCATACGTAAGCATAAATTGTTGGCCCTTCAGATGGGGTTAAGCAGAACCACGGTGAAAAGGGTGTTAAATGAAGACTTAGGGCTTCGGGCATATTGAAGAAAAACAAGACATCGTTTGAATGCTCGTCTAATGGACCTGAGACTGAAGAGATGCCGCGCTTTGTTGAAGCGGTACGCGGGAAAAAAATATCGGGAAATTCTTTTTTCGGATGAAAAAGTTTTTACCGTAGAAGAGAGCTACAACAAACAAAATGATAAGGTGTACGCACAAAGTAGTGAAGAAGCGAGCAACCGTATTCCGCGTGTCCAACGAGGTCATTTTCCATCCTCGCTCATGGTATGGTTGGGAGTTTCTTATTGGGGCTTAACAGAGGTACATTTTTGTGAGAAAGGTGTAAAAACGAATGCAGTTGTGTATCAAAATACAGTCCTGACGAACCTTGTGGAACTTGTTTCTCATACCATGTTCAATAACAGGCATTGGGTATTCCAACAAGATTCGGCGCCAGCTCATAGAGCGAAGAGCACACAAGACTGGCTGGCGGCGCGTGAAATCGACTTCATCCGGCACGAAGACTGGCCCTCCTCCAGTCCAGATTTGAATCCGTTAGATTACAAGATATGGCAACACTTGGAGGAAAAGGCGTGCTCAAAGCCTCATCCCAATTTGGAGTCACTCAAGACATCCTTGATTAAGGCAGCCGCCGATATTGACATGGACCTCGTTCGTGCTGCGATAGACGACTGGCCGCGCAGATTGAAGGCCTGTATTCAAAATCACGGAGGTCATTTTGAATAAACTTTAGTGTCATAAGAATCTATGTTTTGTTAAGTTCATTTTGGTATATAAATGGTTACATAATGAATAAATTTGTTTCAATTATTTTATATTAAACATGTGACAGAATTTATGACAGTTATATATAAAAATGAATTGCTGTTCGTTAGTCTCGCTAAAACTCGAGAACGGGTGGAGCGATTTGGCTAATTTTGGTATTGAATTATTTGTGGAAGTCATTCATTTTCTCATACATAATGATGGCCGGGGACAACAATTGACAATTCTACCAGGGTGACGTATATTGACAGCCCGCGTTATAAGCATGTCAAGGCGGTACGAAGTTTGGCGGGACCACTAGTATTACATAAATAACTGGTATTTGAATAAAATATACGCCTTTTCATATTTAATGCGAGAGCTAGTAACATTCACTGTGGTATATACGGAACCAAAACAAGAAGACCGTTGCATATTTTTGAATTAATTCGTTTAACCATTTTTAGAATTATAATTTTTAAGTGTACAAGTCTAGACTGAACAGTGTATTTCTTGGCAAGCGTGTCTCATCTTCAAACGATTGCCAATTCAAATGAAAAGCCTTAGTCATTTATTTATTTTATATTACAAATGGAGGAATGTAGAGTTAATGCTTACAGAGTTCTAAGTTATAAGTCTAATAAAGTTCTAAGTCAGAAAATAATAGTTAATAATAATAATAATATTCTATATTAATAAAATAGCTTAAAAAATATTGAAATTAACTTAGTTTTCATACCTGGAAGCCAATGTTATTTTATTTTGGCGTACCCACGAAACTTTCAAAAGACTATTCAAGTGGATAAGACTACGAAGTTTCACTAACTATATATCTAGACTAGCTAGTTAGTGGCTTCGTTCAGAGCACTTAAACTAGGTTACTTCAATGCTTGCTAACAAACTACTGTCATCTCTTAACATAAGCTCAAACGTGTGTTAGATGTTGTTAGATTGTTGTGTTTGCCTGTTATTGGTTTCACATGGAGCATGAAGCGTTTAGTTAATAAGTTTTTTGTTAGTTAGTTAGACATAAATAAATTAAAAATAAATAAGTATATACTAATTGTGATATAAAAACTAATTAATAATAAGTTTTTTGTTAAAAAATTACTTTTTCAAAGCAAGGTTTTATAAAATTCTTAATAAGAACCGCAAGCAGATTTAAATGAGCCCAAACGCTAGTAGTCTACTACAATCCAGAAATTCAGAAATTCCATTGTGTAGCATCGGTTTCCATCATCACCTACATAATACTATATTATTGCATTGTCATCAAAGTTAAATATGTGTTCCAAATTTAAATGCGTATACAAAGTTTCGTGTCTGTGCTGTTGACCATTGAGGAGTTCCTTCTTGGAAGCCAACCCTGAATGCAGCAGTAATGTCATGGTGGAATTTAGAAGAGGCTATTATAATTAAATACGTACACTAAAGTTTGTATCTGTGCTGTTGATCATGAAGGAGTTTCTTCTTCAGAAGCAAACCCTGAGTGCAGCAGCCATGATATAGTGAAACTTAGAACGGACTAATACTAAACTTTGTATCTGTGTCGTTGGCCGTTGAAGAGTTCCTTCGTCTGAAGTCACTCCAGGTTGTAGAATCAAGTCATGTATTAATTGTTACAGCTTCGCTGTATTAACCCTTTTTTAAACCTATCTCGCCAAATTACACAAGTCAAAGTATGAAGTCGACCATGGGATACTTTTGTTAAAAAAAAATCAGCTGTTAATAACTTCAGAAAACCAGAAAACATCCTCCGCCATCTTGGAGGTCCCGCCATATTGGATTTATAGTATACATATTGTCCCCCATATTTTGGATTTAGTGTGACGTTGTATTAGTTTTCGTATTTTCGTCAGCAAGCCCTTTAATTTGATACCCATACTGTGTTAATGCAAAAAAAAACAAGTCCGCTATCTTACTCCGACTTTCTACGTTTAAAGTCACTTTACTCTATTTTTCTATTGTTAGGTTTCCGAACCAAAAACGGAACCCTTAAGATACGTAACTAACAGAAAGGCTGTATGAACAAAGTTCAAAATCGTAGATGTTCTTTTTTACTGACGTCTAATAGAAAGGATTTCGAATACCAATTCTTATTTTGTACAGCATTTTATGAGTACCGACAACGATTTGACTATAGTGTGACCATTAGTGCTGTGCACTCCCTGAGGTATGCGCGCGGCGAGACGGGGGGGAGAATCGGCTGCTGCGCTCTGTCAGTTCGCCGTCAACGCTCGTGGCGGCAGGTAGTGTTATTCGTATCGGACTGTCTATCTCATGTGTGTCTGACATAGACAGTCCGATACAAATAACACTACCTGCCGCCACGAGCGTTGACGGCGAACTGACAGAGCGCAGCAGCCGATTCTCCCCCCCGTCTCGCCGCGCGCATACCTCAGGGAGTGCACAGCACTAATGGTCACACTATAAGACAAATGTTAGGAATGTAAGCATTATGTACCATAAACGTACAATACAAGGTTCAATATTGTATGTAACACATAATCACAATTCGATGAATCAAACAATTCATCGTCCACTAGCCCATGTCTATTTCAATTTTTAATTTAATTCATTCAAAACAATCATTATAATCGTATATAAAATAACATTATATGGTGTCAAATATTTTTTCTAAATTTTAATGCAAATTCATATTAAAATAATACAAATATATACATTATATAAAAATAAAGTTAAAAAATTAATACAAAGGAAATAAAAACGAAAATAATTTGGAATTATTATATTATATACTAGTTGTTGCCAGCGGCTTCGCCCGCGTTGTTCTGGGATGCAAAATACATATATAAACTTTGTCCTCCCATTTTTATCACATGGAAACTGATTTATGGGATAAATAAATGAATAAATATAAATAAATATTGCTGGACATTTCACACAGCGCTATCTAGCCCCAAACTAAGCAGAGCTTGTACTGTGAGAACCAGATAACTGATAGAATACTTATATACTTATACATATTTTTTTTGTAAATAGTACATACTTATAATATATAGAAAAACAACCAGACCCGGAACAAATATCTGTAGACCATGCAAACATTTGTTCCGCGGCGGGAATCGAACCCACTACCTCCTGCGTCTCAGCCGGCTGTTCGCCCGCTGCGCCACGGAGGTCGTCATAAATGGTAGCCTATGTGGTGATCCAGGTTATAATCTACGTATGTACCTAATTTCATCTAAATCGGTTCAGCTGTTTTGGCATGATTGAGTAACAATCAAATAAACATCCAAACTAACATCCAAACTTTCACGTTTATAATATTAGTGTGATGATAAGTTAAGTTGTATAATGAACTTACTTCAACGTACTAAAATAATCACTGCTATGTTTTACATGAAATCCTAAATGTTAGTCTGCTCGCAAAAGCCCTTGGCATTTATATGTAACATTTATGAAACCTTCGTGTTACTCAAGAATGTTAGAACAGAAATGAATGGTTAAATATAAAATGCTGGCGTTTTCAACTTGTTTTTGACTTTATTTTGACAAACTAATATTACAAGATTTTTAAAATCATCTCAAAAATTTCAAGCCTAGACGGGACTTGAACCCGCGACCTTTCTCTTGATACAAGAACGCACTACCATCTGTGCAACCAGGCAATTCACGTCTAGGTCGAAATTAGTGAGATGATTCAGAATTACGACTAAAGCGCCGTTAGGTCCATCTACAGGAAAACTTATATAGTTCTTTGTACCTGCCCAATGCCAAACGTTGCAGTTCAGTACATTGACAAGAGATGTCTCGTTGCTTATTTCAAATAGTATTTTTATTTATAGTGTTATCCGAATACATGCGGAAAATTCCAAGATTTTTAAAATCATCTCAAAAATTTCAAGCCTAGACGGGACTTGAACCCGCGACCTTTCTCTTGATACGAGAACACACTACCATCTGTGCAACCAGGCAATTCACGTCTAGGTCGAAATTAGTGAGATGATTCAGAATTACGACTAAAGCGCCGTTAGCTCCATCTACAGGAAAACTTATATAGTTCTTTGTACCTGCCCAATGCCAAACGTTGCAGTTCAGTACATTGACAAGAGATGTCTCGTTGCTTATTTCAAATAGTATTTTTATTTATAGTGTTATCCGAATACATGCGGAAAATTCCAAGATTTTCAAAATCATCTCAAAAATTTCAAGCCTAGACGGGACTTGAACCCGCGACCTTTCTCTTGATACGAGAACGCACTACCATCTGTGCAACCAGGCAATTCACGTCTAGGTCGAAATTAGTGAAATAAGCAACGCGACATCTCTTGTCAATGTACTGAACTGCAACGTTTGGCATTGGGCAGGTACAGAGAACTATATAAGTTTACCTGTAGATGGAGCTAACGGCGCTTTAGTCGTAATTCTGAATCATTTCACTAATTTCGACCTAGACGTGAATTGCCTTGTTGCACAGATGGTAGTGCGTTCTCGTATCAAGAAAAAGGTCGCGGGTTCATGTCCCGTCTAGGCTTGAAATTTTTGAGATGATTTTAAAAATCTTGGAATTTTCCGCATGTGTTCGGATAACACTATAAATAAAAATACTATTTGAACTTAAATTTTATTAGAATCTTTATAGAAATACATTTTTATTATTATTATTTTAAAATACCATTTTATGTTGACCATATTTGTATTTTAATTGACATATTAGCCAATTATGAAAGTGTCCTCAGGGTACAGACATCAAAGTGTTACTACAAGAAATTGTACAGGGTGGGGCAAAAGTAATGTCCTAAGAGAATTGGCTGTCATTTTGTATGAAATGAAAAAAATTAAGCTCTGTTTTTACGGAAAGTTTATTTGGAGGTGTAAAATTGAGGACATTAAGTTGGAAAAATGGTATCAGTTAATGACCATATCCAGAGTTGTTGCATATTTATTCTCGTTTTTCGGCATTTTGAATTGGCCTCCAAATTAGTGATTTCTGTACAATGTTTGCTTTGAACTTACAAGGATGGTTGTGGTAAACATGAGATTTCCAAGGTCCCAAAGAAAGAAGTCTGCCGTCGTGAGATCTGGCGATCTGGCTAGCCAGTTCAAATTTTTTATTTTTTTTATTTTTATATTATAGGCTTGCGTTTGACCACGATCTCGCCTGATGGTAAGCGATGATACAGTCTACGATGGTACACGCTTGCCTATAAGAAACCTATTCACTCGTGACTTAAAGATACCCAGGCTGTAGCTATCTGGAAACACAGACTCTGGCAAGGCGTTCCACTCTTTGGCGGTGTGCATAATAAAGGTCGAAGAGAACCGCTTTGTGGAAATGGGAGGTATTTCTACCATATAGCGGTGGCGCACCGCAGAGCGTCTGGTTGTCCGTTGATAGAATGGAGATGGTGGAATGGAAATGCCGTCCCTTAACTTATCACAAATGTGCATACACTCACACAGTATAATTTATTTGCGATATTACACCGCTGACGCGTGACACGTTATGGTAAGTCCCCAAGTGTGCACACACGGCTACACATCAAGCTATACAATTCCAGTATAAGCTGACCTCGCATTGTGTAGGCTTTTCGTAGAATGAGAGGTCAGCTTTTACTGGAAATATATAGCTTGATGTGTAGCCGTGTGTACATGCTCCACGTTTTTACGTCTAATTGAGCAAGATTGAACGTATAGACCGATAAAACTTAAGACTAAAGGCAACTTGCGTAACGATGTCTAAACCTTAGTGGCTTAATATCGTTTATTCCTCGTGGCACAACTGCTTGGCTTAACTTGTAGTGCCATAGATTTTTTTTCTTTCCCGTGATACTATCATTCTCGATACCTGCTTGAGTCCGTACACACGGCTACACATCAAGCTATACATTTCCAGTATAAGCTGACCTATCATTCTACGAAAAGCCTACACAATGCAAGTTCAGCTTATACTGGAAAGGTATAGCTTGATGTGTAGCCGTGTGTACATAAAGATTACCCGTGAACTCGATAATTTTCCGTGACACTACTGTGATTCAAAATTAAAATAAAATGGTATGTGAAGAGCATCAAATATGTGAAAATGACGGCTTAATAACAAAGTGACAGCTTATGTCAAATATAACATAGATTTTTATTTCGGATGACAGCAGTCAAACTTTAAACAGACATATCTTGGCAACTAGACGTTCTAGGCTAGCGGTGTATTGAAACAAATGGTAGGTATCAATGAGATCTGCATATCTGATGACAGTTGTCAAACTTTAAATAGCCGTATCTCGGAAACTAGATTTAAATAGACGGTATTTCGACCAACAATGTTTCGGTTCAATTCGTGAACCATAATCAGGGTGAGTGCGATTCGCTTCGACTAACGTCTCGCCTCGCACTCATACTCATCATACTCATCGCAGTCATTAGATATATGTATATAGGCTAGCGGTGTCTGGAAATAAATTATAGATATCAATGAGATCTGCATTTCTGATGACAGTTGTCAAACTTTAAATAGCCGTATCTCGGAAACTAGATTTAAATAGACGGTATTTCGACCGACAATGTTTCGGTTCAATTCGTGAACCATAATCAGGGTGAGTGCGATTCGCTCCGACTAACGTCTCGCACTCATACTCATCATACTCATCGCATGCATTAGATATATATAGGCTAGCGGTGTCTGGAAATAAATTATAGATATAAATGATATCTGCGTTCCTGATGACAGTTCTTCCCGTAGTTTATGATATTGTTAATAATTTATATCATAAACTACCGTACCGTTTTTGGGTCCAAATCAAAATGAAACCAAATAAGTACACAAATACTTGGCGAGTGCTTGACTCTAGACACTCAATAGACACGTTTTAATCAATATCAACTAGTTAGTTAAAAGGTACTATTAATCCTTCCAATAAGTTTATATTTCAAACCGATTTAATATAAGACAATGAGCAGGATATGACACAACTGGAATTATAGTAGTGTCACGGGAAAATATTATTTACTGACACTATCGATAGTGTCACGGGAAAGAAATAAATCCTATGGCACTACTGGTTCAGCCAAGCACTTGTGTCACGGGGAATAAACGCTTAATATGATAAGAGAGTAGTCAAATTATACTAATACGTCAAATCGAAATATGTTTAGTCGCTAAATACGTCTGGGGATCGTTGTGCATGCCGCGCTTAATGTTCGAAGTCGAACCGAAATGCTCACAAAACGTCGAGCAAGATCATACTATCTCATCGAGCATATACAAACGTGTAGAGGCACCATTAAATAGTGTGTGTCTTGAGTAATAAAACTCCATTTTATCTAATTTGATACACAAAACTGTGCAACCGCTATAAGTATTGCTGAACAGTTTGTTTGGAGAATCGGTTTGAAAATGCCGTATTGAAAAACATTTTGGTTTATTTCCATTACTGTTGCCATATTCTTACTGCTAATCGAACTTGTGATCTATTCTTGACCCTTCAATCTAAACAACAAATCTTAAAAATAAGCTTTTGACTGCGTTATTGACTTTCCTTACCAAGTATATAAACGTGCGCCTATATTAAGTTTCCTAATGTTCGTTACGCTGCCATTAGTAAGCTTGTTACAAGAAAAAACTGTTGGCGAACCACTTACCTTATAAGGGTGAAAAATCGATATCAATTAAGGCTTCGTTGTCAGGAGTTGAAATGTGTAGGTTTCTACACAGAATCGTTTGTTTGCATAAAGTAAAACTATTTTATACACACTATGCACTAAACTTTGCATCTAAGAATAGTCGAAAAGTTTGGTCCATTCACCAACACACTTTCTAAAATATTTACAGTATCTATAGATATGGGAAGTTGATATTTGATATTGGGAAATCTATAAGTCACAGTATTGGTCCGAAGGGTAAATTGATATTAAGAGGTATGGATTTGGTTAAATATTGGGAATGCTTACACACATCCACGAAACCAACGACGAAAATAAACTTTGTTCATCAAATCCATCACTTACACATTCACTTAACGGAGTGTACATACATTCAACTGATTAGCCGATAATCGTTCTAAAACCAAATTCAGTTCGCTGATGTTATTTTGGAAGTAAACAGCTCTTACGAAAGAATCTGATTATTTTATAAACCACGGCAAGTTATTGGCGGCAGAGTAACACCACCGCTTTTCCTGCCGCCTGAACGCGAACTGAAGGATTTTCCAACACTTCTTACGGCTGATGCATGATTGAAAATGCTCGTGATATTTCAAATACCAGTAGTGGGAGTGAAGGAGACAAGTGTAGTTTTATAATTGCCGCTGGAAGTATTGTCTCTCAGGAGGAAACGCGAAGGTATCAAAATAAACATGCAATGAACCGTTCAACCGTATGGCTTTCTCGCTGGAAATAATTTTAATTTACGATTTAATATAATTGGTTATATTTATGAGCTTGGTTTTTTTTATTGATGATAGTCACGCGCTTGAACACTACCTCACCTGGTGGTAAGTGATGTTGTGATCGAAGATGGAGCACGCCTAGAAATAACCTATTAACTCTGGACTTGAACACTCCGAGATTATACTGGATTAATATAGAACAAGCTTCTATCCGCAGCTTTGCATGAGTGGTTTTTCAATAAAAACCAAACACTTATGGACAAAACACCCAGATGTGCGAACTTTCATGGTGATCGGTCAAACGGTGTCGGAGTTTATAAATGTTATGTATATCAACATCCATTTTTATGTAAATAGATTTATAGTGTTACTTTTGAAATCATTGGGTGGTAAAAATACTGTGAAACCAAGACAATAAATGTGAAAAAAAAATCAGATTATCCATATTTTTGGCCAAGTATGTACCTTGTACGTATTGTCTATAACTTTCCCGCAGATTGACGCTGACTAAAAATATAGGTGTAGGTGCTGGGCAAAATATACTGTTAAACTCAGACATTACGCAGACGTGTAGTGACATTAGTATGGCATCATCTTATCCTACTAATATTATAAACGCGAAAGTTTGTATGTATGGATGTTTGTTACTCTTTCACGCCGGAACGGCTGAACCGATTGCGATGAAATTTTGTATGTAAGTAGATCATAACCTGGATTAACACATATGCTACTTTTTATGGGCAAACCACGCGTGCGAAGCCGCTGGCAACAGCTAGTCTTACTAATATTATAAACGCGAAAGTTTGGATGTTTGTTACTCTTTCACGCCGGAACGGCTGAACCGATTGCAATGAAATTCGGTATGTAAGTAGATCATAACCTGGATTAACACATATGCTACTTTTTATGGGCAAACCACGCGTGCGAAGCCGCTGGCAACAGCTAGTCTTACTAATATTATAAACGCGAAAGTTTGTATGTATGGATGTATGGATGTTTGTTACTCTTTCACGCCGGAACGGCGAAACCGATTGCGATGAAATTTGGTATCTACGTAGATGATAACCTGGATTAACACATAGGCTACATTTCATTTCATATGCTACTTTTTATGGGCAAACCACGCGTGCGAAGCCGCTGGCAACAGCTAGTAAAATATAACTCGAAGTTTTTCAGATTATTAGAGAGAAAAACCTGTTTTTACCTTTTTTGTTTTAACAATACTAATATTCATACACTGAGGTCGTTTTATAATTGTTAGTGAAAAAAATGTATGACCTGCAAAGATGAGAAATAGGAAAACATAATAAATTACACAGCAAATATAACTTCAGACAATTACAATCACAGTTTAAAAATACAAAAAATATTTTAATATAAATATTTTCTAAAAATTTAACCTAAAATATCTCCTCCAAAGATTGTCTGAAAGAGAATACTGTCTTTAACGATAAGACCACCCATTAGTTTGTTTAACTTTATAATTTATTGCTTGTTAAAATTATAAGTTTCTAAATATTCAAATATTTAATACTGCATAATTTGACAGCGGGATAATGGAGTCTTTTCAAAGTTTTTAGAACACAAAGCCTGTATTTCCAAGTTACGTACCCTTAAATAATACCTACGACTTTTAAGCTATTATAAACTTCGGGACATGTACTGCAAGCTTAATTAGAAAGTTATGAGTAAAGGCACTTAAAGTGTGAAGTTATACAATTAACAGGCTCTTGCGGCATTTATAAGATACCTCAAATTTCATGGTATTTTAACATAAATAGACCTTTATTTGACCATTATCTCACCTGATGCAAAGTGACAATTGTGATCATAAATTAGAGCACAAAGATCGCGGTAGCGTGTCAAGCTAAGTTCAAGCTAACAGAACTGGCGAGCAGCATCGTGTGTAATATTACACGAACCATTTGGAGCCGCTTTTGACCATCTCATAACTCAAAAACTATTTCACATAAATTTGTCAAATTTGGCTCATATATTGAGACTTGCGAGATACGTATGTGCTCCAAATTTCATAAACTCACCTCAAACGGTTATTTAGATATTAACGTCTAAAAATAGTAATTTATAACACTGACTGACAGACTGACCTATAGATCAAAACTCTAACCCAGTTCCAAGTGACCTAGAAAGTTCAAATTTGGCAGCCAAATAGGTAGTTGGGAAAATAAATCAAAAACTAGTAAATTTTTATCATTTTATTATAAGATTTCAATTTACAGATACAGATTTCAATCAAGACGACCTCCGTGGAGCAGTGGGCGAATAGCCGGCTGAGAGTCAGGAGGTAGCGGGTTCGATTCCCGCCGCAGAACAAATGTTTGCATGATCTGCAGTTATTTGTTCTGGGTCTGGGTGTTTTTCTATATATTATAAGTAAATATTTACAAAAAAAAATAGTATATAAGTATTCTATCAGTTTTCTGGTTCCCATAGTACAAGCTCTGCTTAATTTGGGGCTAAATAGCGCTGTGTGAAATGTCCAGCAATATTTATTTATTTATTTATTTGATTATATTAGGAACACTTCCTTATAGTACCTTTAATGTAAGAATCAGCAATCAAAATTGATTTTTGATAGAAAATAATACAAACAAGACAATTACACCCCGCCAACGTAGGAAAATACAGTACATTAACAAAAACTATTTGGAATTAGTTTTATTATGAAACCAACTAATAATTTCTGGACAAAAGTAATGATATCCTCAAAACATAAATTTAAAATGAAAGCCAAGTTCAATATTAAGATATGTACCTTGGTGTTGACTGCAACAACAAAAGATGTAAGATCTAAATGGGTCCCTAGTTTAATAGTCCTGAAATTTATTTATAACAACATAAAATATTTTTCGTACCACTTGCTCAAAAAAGTGACATTCTATGCCACAAAAAGCGAACATAACAATAGTCATTTTTAATCTGTTAAAAACAGGGAAAGAAAATTGTATTGGATTTCATTCATACTCTAGGGGGAGAATGTGATTTAAATTTGGAATACTTACCGAAATTTATACTGAACTACATCTGTGTTTACACCATTGAGTTTGTTTATAAAGCATTATACATCTTTTTGAAAAAGGAATAGGCATTTATTATGCAGTTATGATTATTAAATAAAATTACCGTATTAAATAAAAGGCCGTATGAGCTTGATGCCTTTGCTTTTCCGACAAAAAAATATTAGTCTAGGAATTTGTCGCGTTTTTGTTTTCTTCAAATACATAAACGTTAAGTTTATTTTAATTGTCATTATTTTTAATAAATGCTTATCTCATATTATTATTGTGTTAATTTTTTCGCAAATGGTACGAAAAGTAGAGTATTTTCCTCGGTGATAAAGCTGTCTTAGTCTTGGGTGAACTTAAATCCCACGCTACACTCATTTTAACACCCTCGCTACGCTCGGGAGTAAACCTCGAGTTCTTCGTTACGCTCGCGATTGAAATCGTCACCCGCGACATAAGACACTGCTTTATCCCCTTGGTTAATAATCTACTAATATAACAACTTTAAATATCATTTCTTTTTATAACTTGAGATAATATATTAATATATTGAAGCCTAAAAGTCTAACTAGGCTAGTTTTCATATACGAATTATATTATAGCCTTCGCAAGTTTCAAAATAGTAAGTTTTTTTTTCGTCCGAAAATTTGGCCGCTGGTGGAAACCAGCCATCGAACATAGGGCTCTTCCACAACTGTTTTAGTAGATACTTATTAATAATTCGTATATAAGAACCAGCCAAGTCAGACTTTAATATATTATCTATTAAAATAATTTAAGATATAAGTAGAAATGGTATTTTAAGTGGTTATAAAATATTGTATGTTGTTAGGAATAAATTTCAGGACTGACCATTCAACTTGGCACCCATTTCGATCTCTCTTCTTTTGTCGTTGAAGTCAACAACTAAGGCTCTCATTTAAGGCATATTGAACTTAGCTCTCATTTCAAATTTATGTTTTTGATGGGATTCACATTACCTAAAGAGACCCAGGTTGTAGTTCTCAAAAAAGATATGGGACTGTATGGGAACGCATTATAAATGTGGAATTGATGAGGTGCGTATTCAAGTTAAATGTTAAAACAAGTGCCTTTATTTATTGAAATCACAAGAATTGTGATGTAGTAAAATGTACTGAACTATATTGTGTAATCTATACTTAAATAGATAAGATTTGTATATTTGTAACGAATAAACTCAAAAACGACTAGTCGGATTTAAAAAAATATTGCATCATTAGAATGCTACATTATCCCTGATTATCATAAGCTATATTCATAAATATAAAAAATTAGGGAACCCTACTAAAACTTCGATAATGTTACTCAAGATGTAAACATAATTTTTTTACACCTTGTATCTAAAACTGTTAAAAGCATAAAAATATAAAAATAATGTCCATCCATGCGAAACCGGGACGGGCCGCTAATATATTACATTAGAATTATAATAACGTATAAATATAATTATTCTGTAAGTGTGTTTGTCACTTAACTCCTCCTAAACAGCTGGACCGATTTGGATGAAATTTTGTGTGTTCAATTGAAATTCAATGTGTTGAATTTCAATGGGTTTCTGGATGGTTTAAAAACACAATTGAACCCGGTAGGTGCTGTTAATGAGATCCATAAAATCTAGAAATAGTATTGATAGAAAACAAATACGTGTTGAATAAAATTTATCATCTTTTGACTTCCAAATAATTTTTCTTAAATTGTTAAGTATTTATTCTTCAAGCGTGTTACATTCAAAACTACTGCTTGCCTGTATTGAACCGTATTTAGGAGTAAAATCAAGAAATAAATATTGCTAGACATTTCACGCAGCGCTATCTAGCCTCAAACTAAGCAGAGCTTGTACTATGAGAACCAGATAACTGATAGAATACTTGTATACTTTTTGTAAATACATACAACAAATATCTGTAGATCATGCAAACATTTGTCCTCCGGCTTCTCAGCTGGCTGTTCGCCCACTGCGCCACGGAGGTCGTAAGTGCACTCTTTGATGAAAGATGAGACTTTTTTAGTAATTTACTACTGCCGGCATTGTCATTAGGGATTGTAACGGTGCCTCATCTCCTTATTTTGCTAAAGTACATATTCATAATTATATTTAAGTACACAAGTCATTATGCAAACAATTATACTTAGTATAAATATAAATAAATAATATAGAGAAATATTGATATCATAAATAATAGACAATAAGATTGAATGTACTATTATGATATTAATTTTGTGTGTATGTTTGTAATGAATAAACTCAAAAACAACTGTGCCGATTTTAAAAATTTCTTCACTATTGTAAAGCTACATTCACCCTGAGTAACATAGGCTATATTTTTTGCTAGAAAAGATTAGGAATCCTTACTAAACCTTAATAAGTAAACCAAAGGTATAAAAAAGTGCCCTAAAACGTCGTTCGTCGCATGCGCTGCGGAAACTATTGATGTTAGAACAAAAGTGTGTTCTACAATATTAAAGAACATATCAATATCTACAAAAACTTCGTTATATTATAAAGAGGAAGGATTTGTTTGTTTGTATTGAATAGGCTCTGAAACTACTGGATCGATTTAAAAAAAATTACCTGTTGTGAAGCTACACTATCCCTGGGTGACATAGGCTACTTTTTACCCAACTGCGCAGAAGGAGGGTAATGTTGTTATTGAAAAACTAAGCGTGCAAAGCTGCGGATTGGCCAGCTAGTTATTATATAACCTCAACATGGCTAAAAACCTATTTTTTGTATGGAAGGTAAAGCAGTGCCTACAGCACAAGTCCCGTACTTAGCTTTCCGCTTTGCTACAAAAATCGTAAAATCCTACAGATTTCTAAAGCCCATCCATTCGCGTTTTTGCAAAATCAATCGGTGTGTACAAAAAACTATTATCGATGAAAAAACATGCAAAAAAGTAAAAACCGACTAACGACGTGTCCCAATTTTTCCCGATAATACAGTCGGATACAAATTCACGAAAATATTTTATTTTGTTTTCTTAAAATAGTGGAATTATGGGAAAAAATATTAAAGTGTAATTTTTATCTCTTTCTCTCCCGGGTCACATTTTAAGGGTTCCGTACCTCAAAAGGTAAAAAAGGAACCCTTATAAAATCACTCTCTTGTCCGTCTGTCCATCTATCCGTCTGTCTGTCCGTGTGTCACCACCGTTTTTCTCAGGAACAAGCGGACCTAGCAAGTTGAAATTTATATCAGACTAGCGCTGAACAATCCGCCGCTTCGCACGCGTAGTTTTGCAATAAAAACATTACCCTCCTTCTGTGCAGTTGAGTAAAAAGTAGCCTATGTCACTCAGGGCAAATGTAGCTTTCCTACGGAGAAAGAGTTTTTGAAATCGGCAAAATAGTTTTTGAGATTATTCATTACAAACACACACACACAAAAATACAAAAATACAAATCTTTCCTCTTTATAATGAGACTAGTATAGATACTGAGGTCTATGGTGGTCTTAGGTGTATAAAAATCGAGGTCCTGAGTCAACACGATAAAAATATATGGGCAAATTTAGATTTTCGTGAAAACTTGTGAGTACCAAAATTTACCTTATTTTTTATATGTCGGTATTTTCCCTTTATTTGTGCTATAAGACCTTGCTTTTAACCAAAATTGACAATTCTAGATAAACCGGAAGTATCCTATAGGTTTTGGGTCGAAAACCTATATGGTAGTTCTCGTAGACCTAAGAGCCACGAAATTTGGCAAAAAGCAATGTCTTACAGCCGAAATAAAAAAAATATTCCAAAAAATAAAAAAAAGTTGTCAATTAAAGGGTGTCCACTACTGTCCACATACATACATAGTTGACGCCAATTAAGATAGTCCTCTGATCATTATTATACATACAGGATTTATCACGTACCGTTTTATCGGTGGTTCGACCGTCAATGTTTCGGTTCAATTCGTGAACCGTTCACTTTCGTGATGGAAATCAATCACAAAAGTTTTTTAAGTAAAATAGTCCTGTGAGTTGTATGGGCGCTCATACAATTTATAGGACTAGCTTAATCGGTGCTACTGAATAAAATAAATACTTAAGTGGGCTCCCATACAACATACATGATTTTTTTGCCGTTTTTATAGATAACGGTACGGAACCTTTGGTGCGCGAGTCCGACTCGCATTTGGCCAGTTTTTTTCAGTTGAGGCTGCCTGTGGCTAATAAGAATTAGTGTGATAGAAGGATTTAGAGTACCTACCCTATTCCCCGCAGAGAATCTCGTTTCATAGAAAAAAAGTAGTATTCAATTATACTTTCATTGTTCCGACTGTTTGTATCGTGTCGGAAAAGCAACTTCGCCGTTTTGCAGTGAATTCCCCAAAGTTTTCCAAATGATTGCAAAACCGACTTACCCGCAGCTTAGTAGAGGTAATGTATAGCATCACAACTTGTGCCATTCTAGTCACTTAACATCTTGCACTTACACATGCCCACTCTATTTGTGCGTCGTGTCCCTTTCTTGACCTGACCATAGACCAGTAATATTTAAATAGACTGACAGTCTCAAACAAGATAATGTAACTCGATATTTTATTACCTGCTAGGACGCGAGATGTCGCTAAGAGTTACAAATCGATAAATATATGCCAACCCTTAGCTTACTACCGCTCATAATGGTACGAAGAAAAATAGATGGCGTTATTTTCAATTACACGTGCGCGATAATCTTATTGCGATGTTGTGACCTCTACGTTGTGCGAAGTTGCCGCTCTTCAGTTTCGTTAAATTTTTAGTCTAGCAATTTTTAGAAATTTGCGCACATTTTCTCAGAATTGCCAGAACATGAAAGTTTCCATCAAAATAGGGATTTTTTTTAGGAAAGGAAAGGATAGATATCTTTTGTTCATTACATACGTCTATAATCGTACCATTATCACTTTAATGCGGAAATACCTACATATTTGTAAAATAAGAATACGTATTTATAGTGATGTACAGATAAGTAGAACACTTTTTAAAACAAAATAAAATCAGTGCGAGGCGAGACGTTATTCGGAGCGGATCGCACTCACCCTGATGAAGGTTCACGAATTGAACCGAAACATTGTCGGTCGAAACACCGTTAAGCTAAGACGGTACGTGATAAATCCCGTATTAATAATAATGATTTAAATTAATCACGAAAGTTTTCTAAGTAAAATAAAATTAATTTGTAAGTACCCGGCAAATGCATACCTTCTACAAGATAATACGTTCTATTAATTTTAACTGGAAACATAACTACTAAAATAATGAACACAATACGTACCCACACAATATGTACATACATTAAGCACAACAAAGTATCGACTTGCTAGTCGCGACTTTTGAGAATTGAGGTTTGGCAACACAGCATGTAAGAAAATTAGGTATGAGCAGCGTGACTTTGCTTGCTTCCCGGCTGTCAATGTCAGTCAGTTCACGGTTCTCTTTCGTTCCCTTTGTTTCGGACTTTGTGTTAATTTTGTGTTAAACGCCATCTAGGTAAAAACGATGTGCTACCTTCCCACGCCATCTGTGATTAAGCATATGAAAGTGGTAAATGATCAATATAGAATAAAATCGTTAAATCTTATTTTATGAACAATATTACTTATTCTAACTAAACTAGAAATATTTTGGTTTGTTTTAGTGGAAGTTTATTTTTATTTATTGGTTGCAATGGCCGCTATGAAAGTTTCTAGACTATAAGACAGCGCCATCTACAAATAATACGGGATTTTGAGCTTTTTGCGGGTTACGATTTCTTATATGGACATTGATAGTCTATTGATATTACTGGTCTCTGACCTGACATAAGATCAGTGACAAGTTTGAATAAAGTGAACCTGAAAAGCTCTTGTCGTTGATAGTAAATGTTGGTGTGCTAAAAATCTATAAGTTTTAGCTTTATTGATCCAGCGAAGCGAGATCTCCAAATCAACTTAGGCAAATCGGCGTTGTATGTATGTATGTTTGTTTGTCCGAGTATAACATTCGAAGCGTTTATCCGATCATCGTGAAATTTGGTATATAGGTAGATAGTGAAAACACAATTTTGGTGTGACTAAATGAGTTAAAAATGTGCGGGGGGCGGGGCTGTTGGAGATATTGGGGTTCAGTGACACGTCTAATAAAAGTTCTTTGTGAGTACATTTCGACCATGTTTTTGATTTTAGTCTTAACTTTGTGGTTTTTAAGTTATTACCCATTTCAAAAACTGAAATTTGTCAAAATTCATAAAATACAACAGTGAAGACACAGTGCTGAAATTTTGTATGTGTTCAATATGTATCAAGAATAACTGCAATTTCTATCCCAAAAAAAGCATCCACATAACATTATTTAACATTAAATTACACCTGTAATTTAAATGAAACTGTAGGTCAAGTTAATTGGATAATTATTTCGTGACATTATTTTGATAGTCAAAGATTATTTTTTTGTTTTAATCGGATACTCGCGGGAGCTTCTTCAGACAAAGCTTTGTCGCCAAGACATGGATGGTGAATAACTAAAATCAGCTAAAATAAAATATCAGGTAGTAAGTATTTGGTCCACTGTATTTTGGTTCTGCGTCACTAGTTAAGCTTCCCTAGCCGACCTGATTTGGAAGCATCATGTGCTTGTCACGTCTACAGCTTAAAGTGACAGACCGGTTGCAATCTGGCTCGTGCAGGTTGAGATAGAGCTGTGTAAGTTTGGAGAGCCGAAAAATTCAGTGAAACTGGTATATATGGACTAACTACGTACAGTTACCTACAAGTGCTACCGCACACACTTAACTTATTCCGAAATACTTTCTAAACACAATCTATTAACAATGGAATCTAGACGTAACTATCTCGAGACTAATACCCTGTACAACATCATTCAGAACAACTATGACTGCATTGAACTAGTGAAAAAGCTGTGTTATGTAGTTCCCAGAACGTGCAATCTAAGAGCAGTTCGCTGCCGTTCTCTGTTTGCAGCTGGCACCTGCCGCACTAACTCAGGACTATGCGCGCCCATCTGACGTATGGTTGAGTCTTACAATAAGTCATTAGAGACTGTAGACATATTAACATGTTAAACTTAACAATTTAAGAACTAAGTGTCTATAATACTTTCGAAACACGAACTTACAGTCGCTTCTATAATAATAATTCTTCTTTATTGTAGACACATCCATATTATATAATCTACACTAAACTAAAATTACAAAAAGCAAATTTAAACAATTATACAATAATTAAAATACAATATAAAATATTTAAAAATTAGGTATTTAGGTTAGGTGGCTATTTCCACCCAACGTCGATACGCTGCCGTCAGCATCAGTCTGTCCGCCAGATCTTGATGATTGTGTTTCTACACATGTCGACTCTGGACATGAAGGAGGCGATCTTCTTTCTTTAGATCGCATTGAAAGAGTCAACCTCAGCCTCTGCGTACATTTTCGAAGCGCTACAATAGCGCCTCAGACTCATCATGTGTCTGAAGACGTTATTGTAAGCCACTCGTATACCGCTGTGCGACTTCTTAGTGTAATCTGTCCAGAGTTGACATATGTAGAACGACTGAAAGAAGGATCTGAAGAGGGTTATTTTCACGTCAGGCGATGATAAATAACTTTCTGGTTATCATATTTCCTACTACACACAAAGCCCTACGTTGACGCTCTATGCGCGTCCTTTAAGTTAGATGTAACGATGAGTCCAATGTACCTGAACTGCTCAACTGTTCTTACGGGCTGTCCGTTAAGGTAGACCTCGGGTACTATTTCAAGTCCCTTTCCCGATCTGAAAATCACCATTTCCGTCTTTTTTGAGTTGTATATGAGATCATGCTCTTTTGCGTACGCCTCACAAATCGAGAGAAGTTTTCTTAATCCTTTAATCAAAGGACTAAGCAGCACCATGTCATCAGCGTAACTCAGGTTGTTTGCGTACCTGTCATCCAACCTGAGCCCTACTGGGGTGCTGCTCAGTTCCACGATCAACCCGTTCACGTAGGCGTTGAACAGATCGGGAGAAGTGAGCCCCCCCTGCCTCACGCCACAAGAAAGCCGATAGCTCTCCGACAGCTCTGCGCCCCACCTGACGTTATTGGTTTGATTCCGGTACCAATACTCTAGGAGATCAACAACCTCAGCTGGGACACTCGCGTCTGAAACACGCAGCTTCCTCCAAAGAAGGTCGTGGCTTATGGTGTCAAAATCACGGCTAAGGTCTTAGAAACAAGCGTACATAGTAGTGTCGTTTTGTTTGTAGCTGAACTGACATCCTGTTTTAATGAACATATAGCCTTATCTGTTGAGACTTGAGGCTTCTGTCTTAGCGTAATTACATTCTGTGCTTTTCCTTTAACTTTTTCTTTTTCCTATAAAATGTTAAATTTACTTTGTATATTTTTAATTAACTTATTTAGTTATAGTTTTGTCATAAATAGATAAGGCCCTTCTGGCCCTCTAGTTGCATCTAATTTTTGACTCTGTCTTACCAATATGTGAATAACGTAGTGGGTTACGTTATTAATACTTCTATCACATAAATACTGTATCTTACCTAACGTTTCTAGTGAAACTGTTCGTTGTTCTGAAATAAATTAAAATAGCATATATAATAAATAACTGTCTAAAGTCTGATTTCGTAAATGACTGTATGGCGGTGACAATATAACGATAAACTTACTTTTCAAAATCAATAACAACTATATCATTTGTTTGAAGAATATTATTTAACTGTAATATCACGGTATAAAGATAGACTGTGGTAATATCATGTTGTTTTTGACGCCAATTTATGACGTCTACGTTTCGAAATCATGGCTTCAGCTAAACAATTATTATGAATAAGATTCAGCACAAAATGTTTTAGAAGATATTGTCAGAAGTGTTACATCATTTGGCAGTTTGAGTATACATATTAAAAACATTACCCCCCCCCCCTTCTGCGCAGTTGGGTAAAAAGTAGCCTATGTCACCCGGGGATAGTGTAGCTTCCAAACAGTGAAATAATTTATTAAAACGGTCCAGTAGTTTCGGAGCCTATTCAATACAAACAAACAAATCTTTCCTCTTTATAATATCATACTAGCTGACCAATACGCAGCTTTGCACGCGTAGTTTTTCAATAAAAACATTACCTTCCTTCTGCGCAGTTGGGTAAAAAGTAGCCTATGTCACCCGGGGATAGTATAGCTTCCCAACAGTGAAATATTTTTTTTAAATCGGTCCCGTAGTTACGTAGCCTATTCAATACAAATAAACAAATCTTTCCTCTTTATAATATTAGTATAGATATAATATATACGAGTATATAAATAATATTATGTGAACAAATCACCATCATAAAAAATTTATACAAAATTTTTCTACAATACAAAACACTCATCATATGAATTCAGGTAGCCAGCAATTTTAAACAGGAGCTTTAAATTGCTCGGGTAACAATTATTACCCGAGCAATTTTAATACTTGCTATTATTATAATTGTCCCAAAATGCGTGAGTTTTGATGTTTGTTACCAAATTATTATTATTAATATTAATGCAGCACTAACAACTGTGGTTCATAAAATATCAGAGATATTTGTACAGAACGGTATACATTTTTTTTCCTAACCTATCTCGTCCCACTGCTGGGCAAAGGTCCCAAGTCCTTCCAAGCTAAGGTGTACATAGATATGTTTATTTGTATATTTCTGGTCTTCACGATACAGGCTTGCCTAGTGTGAAGGCCGCTGCTTAATTGTGATCGTAGGTAGTGCCTTCTGCCTATAACTGTATAAAATGTATATTGCTATTATACCAGGCATCTTAGGTAAATTACAAAATTTATCCTCATGTTACCTAGTCTTATTGGTAAGTTTTTGGCTGTAAATAAATATTTTTCTTTTTCATTTTTATTTTTTTTTTCATATAGATACTTCTTATCCAATGTTGCTAAGAAAAGATCCCTATTAGCAACAAGGACGCTTAATTCGTTTCTTTGATTTAGATATCTTTTGTGATTTATTTCAATCATTATTATAAATACGGGATTTATCACGTACCGTCTTATCGGCGTTTCGACCGACAATGTTTTGGTTCAATTTGTGAACCTTTATCAGGGTGAGGTGAATCACACCGATAAAACAATACGTGATAAACCTTGTATTTGTATTAATATATTACTTCTGTTGTCAACAATGTTTCTTTATAATGGTGCGCAATAAAGATACACCAGATCTGTTTACAGAAATTCATAAATTCCTGTAAATATGATTTTCAACAAATGACTCGGTATGTCTTTTTTATTCGAGACTAATTTATCCGTGTACCCAACCTAACCTCAATCGCAGTGCAGTTAGATACTAACCAAGACCTTAGTTAGTTATTATATCATCAGCGCGTAGAGTCCCACTGCAGGGCAAAGGCCTCCCTTCCCTCCTTCCACGAATCCCGGGTGTTGGCTTATTAAAAAGTTAATAAATAAATATTGATGGACATTTCACACAGCGCTATCTAGCCCCAAACTAAGCAGAGCTTGTATTATGGGAACCACGTAACTGATAGAATACTTAAATACTTTTTTTTTGTAAATACATACTTATAATATATAGAAAAACATCCAGACCCGGAACAAATATCTGTAGATCATGCAAACATTTGTTCCGCGTCGGGAATCGAACCCGATACCTCCTGCGTCTCAGCCGAGTATTCGCCCACTGCGCCATGGAGGTCGTCTTGCGGCCACTCTTTCTGGAATGCATCCAGTTCATCCCTCCATCTCCACCTGCACTACCACGAGGCCGCCGCCCGTTTGGAACCGATTCTGTAGTGGCTTTCGCCCATAGTTCCTCTGGCATACAACAAACGTGTCCTGCCCAGTCCCACTTCAATTTTGCGGATGTCAGAGCCACGTCAGCTATCTGTGTTTTGGAGTGCATTGTTGAGATTTTTATACGGTCTGTGAGCCTGACTCCGAGGATGCTGCTCTAGTTAGCTAGTACCCAAAATTATTTTCAGATAAATTATGTCAAGAAGTAACATTTAGGCCTCAATCACAGCTCCACCTATTGTTTTAAATATAGGGTTTCAAGGACTCGTTTCAACGAGCCCGTAAATTGCGTTTTGGTGTCAACATTATTTATGTTAGTATTTATCTAACTTTCGCGATCACTGAACATAATTATTGAATATAACAGGTACTTATCGCGTATGTACCTTTTTTATACCGACGTTTCGGCTGTGTTGCAACAGTCGTGATCACGGGTTGACTGGAGTACTTGGAGCTACCGTCGAGAAGTTATTTAAGTTGTCAATAACTCGTGATAGTCATCTTATAAATATATTTTCTTTTGATATTCTTCTTCTTCGAGTCAACAATTCACTTCTCAATCACAATAAGGATGAGTAATAATGAAAATTGATATTTGGAACACGTGATACATGTACAAATGATTTTTTCATCCCCCCATCTTGAAAAGAGTATTTTTGCTCTTCGATATCTGAGTGCAAAAACCGTTTTTATCCACTAGAGGTAAATTGAATTTAGAACATCGTGTGCACTAAGTTTGTGAATTCAAAACATCATTAAACCTATTAACTTCTACCTCCATGGTGCCAAATTTATCATACAACCTTTTTTTATTTGTTGAAAACTTAAACTCGGAAACTTCTTGGTGTATTACTTTTTTTTGCATTTAGTCATTTCCTCACTGAGGTGGGATGAAAAGTTACGTGTTGCACTCGAGTGCAAATATTTTAATAATTTTAGAATCCTTCGCTTGCTCGGTCATCAAAATTGAGCACGCGGTTAAAAGGCAATTTTGCACTCTTGTATAACAAATAACTATTTTTATTTCTACACAAAACATGAAGTAGATTTCTTATAACTATTGAAACATCATAGATCGTTACTAATTTCACTTATAACAAGATTTTTATTTTCCAGGTACTCTAGACACGCCTATTTAGGTTTTTTTATTGTGTAAATAACGTTTTTATTTTTTTAAATGACTTCATAAAAAGAAGGAGGTACTCAATACTTCAAAATATTTTTGACGTGATAAAGTCTTATAAATCGATGAACGCCAGCTGTACGTACAAAAAAGCATGACTCATTGGCACGTTCCGCCTGAGCAGAGCGTGGAAGCGAGAGCGCGGAACAAGTGATAGGGAGACACGATCGGCCTAAACGTTCGGCTTGTGACGCATCTATCTCTCTCGTTATCACGTAATATTATCGTCCGTAAACCGACTTTACAGACAACGAATTTTTGGCAACCAATGCGCTGGTTGTCCAATTTCAATGATTATTTATTTGTTAGAAAGGGATGGTCCCATATAAATCTGGTGATAGGATCCATAAGAAAATCATCAAACTCTTCAACTTGCATACAAATCATCAATGTTTTTATTGAGTTTATGTATATCGAGGTCGGTTGTATACATTTAAAAATGTTACTTGATGTTAATTTTATTTTAGTTTACTTACTCGTACCTTTCCTTTAGTATTCCCACGTCCTATAGATATTTTATGAGTTCGCGAAAACGATTGAAATAGGGCTTCAGAGAAATTGTAGAAAATCACTCAACTGAACTAGACTCGGTTTATACGTGAGAATATTCACTTGAGATCCTATTCATAGTCGCTGCTGCGTCGCGTCGCTAGGACTCGATAGGTATTCTGTTGAGGACAATGCATACCCAGCTACTTTTGTTCATTGTATGACAGGTCATGACTTTTTAAAACTGGTGAAATGCCTGCTTTTACATAAAGTATTATTTTCATCAACAAAATTTAACAAAAAAAATATTTTGTGTGATTTACGTATAAATGGTACGTATGGTGGTATGGTCGAAAAAAGAGCACGCTCGATAGAAAAGACTTGAAATGAAATAATTAATGAACTGTATATATAATTCTATACAATTTATAACTGTTTTTAGGTGCTTTTTTAGGTTTTTTTACTAGCTGGCCTGCCGAACTTCGTGCATATGACGCGGGCTGCCAATGTCGCCATCGGCCATCACTAGCTGCATCTATGTATAAGAAAATGAATTTTGTTCATTTTTTTTGCATGAGTATTCCGATATTTTATTACTTATTGAGACAAATCCAACAAATCAAAATCGGTCCAGCGGTTCTTGAGTTATAAATGGTGTAACTAACCCGACTTTGTATATATTTGTATATAAACTAGCTGACCAATCCGCAGCTTTGCACGTGTAGTTGTTCAATAAAAACATTACCCACCTTCTGCGCAGTTGGGTAAAAAGTAGCCTACGTCACATGGGGATAGTGTTGCTTCCCAACAGTGAAAGAATTTTTTGAATCGGTCCAGTAGTTTCGGAGCCTATTCAATACAACCAAGCAAAGAAACAAATCTTTCCTCTTTAAAATATTAGTATAGATTTATATATTTTTATAAGTAAGAAAAAGTGACCGTCACGGGACTCCCAGCATTAGGTAGTAGAAACTTCATCAGCTTAAACAATTTAAATTCCTAGCAAAACTGTTAATAATTCCTTCAAAACATTCAAGTTCCAACTACCATCGTTAAAAAGTACTAATTTATTTAGCACAGTTTGAGTTTGCAAGGTTAGAAAGGTTATGAGAGAAAACTTTCCCCTAAGAGAATTGTCGCCAATTGTTCATGATTTATGAAAGAGAGTTTAAGACAATGAATTACTTTATAAGCAGATCGTTGTAATACAAACTTGGTACTAAGAGTCTTATATTTAAAATAGCTGTTTAAATACTTAGATATTTAGTCAAAGCGTTGTTCAATCGAAACTGATGTTAGAGACGTTACGAAACTGAAAGTGAATTTGAACGTTACGTAGCGCCACATCTTCGACTCACTCTCACCATACATCTCTTCTGTCTGGCTGCACCCTCTGCACCTTTGCGCTGTCATATGAATCTATAGTGTGACCATTAGTGCTGTGCACTCCCTGAGGTATGCGCGGCGAGGTGGGAGGCAAAGAAAAAACTGCATGAGTTCACATGAGATCAAAACATGTCACGAGATAACGCACGACCCATCTTTGAATATTTATCTCATGTGCGTCTGACATAGACAGTCCGATACAAATAACACTACCTGCCGCCACGAGCGTTGACGGCGAACTGACAGAACGCAGCAGCCGATTCTCCCCCCCGTCTCGCCGCGCGCATACCTCAGGGAGTGCACAGCACTAATGGTCACACTATAGCTATAGCAAACGTTGCATTGACAGGCATCGAGATGAGATCGAAACTTGAATTCAACTAGACTTATTACAGTAATTGGTTTTCTGATGTTAAACAAACACGTCAATTTTCAAGTCAGTAAGATACTAGTAAACCAGTCGCAATAAAACGAGGTGTAAAACAAGGGGATCCGATACCGCCAAAACTATTTACGACTATCCTAGAGACACAATGTTCAGAGCGCTCGATTGGTCAGATTACGCCATTAACATAAACGGTGAACTACTTACCCATCTTCGTTTCGCAGACGACATCGTTATTCTCGCTGAAAATCATGACCACATCCAAAAAATGCTGAGCTCATTGGACGCAGAGAGCCGCAAAATAGGTTTATGCATGTACTTGAGTAAAACAAAAGCTATGTCAAATGGACAACTTAAACCTATTACACTTGAAAGCGGCACAGGGGAGTACGTCAGCGAATATATTTACCTAGGACAGCTAATTTCATTTCAAGACGCCATTGCGAGAGAGGTGGATAGAAGAGTCGCTATAGCATTGAAGAAATATTGGTCACATAAAGACGTCTTCAAAAGCAAACTTCCAATCCACCTGTCAAAGTTGGCTTTTGACCAGAGAAATAGTCAGAAAAATAACTTCATTCCAATGCTGAACCTGAAATTAAAAGATAGAGTCAGGTGCGAATATATCAGAAATACCACGAAGGTTACTGATGCAGTCAGTATGCTCTGTAAACTTAAATGGAAGTGGGCGGGTCACATTGCCAGATCACATAAAGATGAGCGCTGGAGTGAGCAGATCTTGCACTGGTACCCAAAAGATGCTAGACGAGCGAGAGGCAGCCCGAGGAGAGGGTGTTGTAACGATGTCGTGGAGGCAGCGGGAATGACTTGGACTCGTCTAGCACAAGATCGATTACAATGGAACCGTATGGAGGAGGCCTACACCCGACTTTGGGTGCCAAAGTGTACGAAAGAGAGCACGTAAACTTAGATTCTAAGACATTTTGGAAATAAAGGCTTTTTTTTTAATTTCTTTACGATACTAGTATTCGAGTTTTTTTGACTTTGAAGGCAGCCATAAAGCTCATATTACATTGATAACCCATTTGCAGCGACACAAGCTTTGCTGAAATTCAAAATGGCATCGTAATAAGATCATTAATAATGCAGCTGCAGAGAGCGAATCATTCTCGTTAAATCTTAAAGATTCATGCCTTTATTAGGTTGTGAGATTCGAGACGTTCTTAGCAGAGTTGGAGAATTCTAAACAGAATTGCGAGGAACTCTTACGAGCAGTGATCGTGAGCATCTTGAATATTTGAACATCCAAAAGCGAGATCGGTTTATGTAATACAAGATAGTAATTTATTAATAAGTAAAATATACTAGTATTTACATCACAGAAAAAGAAACAGTTGCAAATCTGAAGACCGTTACAAACATCTATAGCTATCTTAGATCACCGCCATACAAGCTGCTATAGCCATACAGGCTGCATTGCGTCCTTGAATGTCAATGTTTATGCGTAATTTGATATTTATTTATTAGTCAATATTTATAATTTATCAGCTTAGATAGTAAGTAGCTTAAGGAGTAAGTACATTTACTCTAAGGGCACTGCAAGTTGGGTTTGAGCCGTTTCAAAAAGTACAAACAACTCATCAAATAGAATCAAAAAATTAAGGAAATATTTATTTATTTATGTTTAAAAAACACATACTCATAAAAATATTACACTTAAGGCGGGGAAATTTGAAGGGTGACGACTTTTGTTTTATTTAACGACTGTATCTCTACTGAAATATAAAATATGCACAAAAAATTTTATTTTATTAAAATTTAATATATAATCTACCGCTTTGTGAAGATAGAAACGCGAATAATAATACTTTTCTCGAAAAAAAATCATAACTTTGACACTAAATTGATATTTAAACGGTCGATACTAAGATGTTTCTTCTTGAAATCATGTCAAATTTATACCAAAAAATAGAACTTATTATTAACTAAGGATTTGTGAAAAAACAATATGTAACTCAGTTATTATTAATCTCTGTGAAAGAAAACTATCAAAATATACTCAAACAGGCGCTTGCGCCGGGCGGCCAGTGCCCGTCGAGACGTCTTCGAGGTCGGACGCACGCCGTTTGTCTCCCAAAAATTCCCTCGCATTTCAAATTCATCATCATCATATCAGCCGTAGGACGTCCACTGCTGGACAAAGGCCTCCCTCATTCATCTCCAGGAACTGCGGTTGGAAGCGGCCTGCATCCAACGCCGACCTGCGGTTCTTACCAAGTCGTCTGCCCATCTTGTGAGTGGACGTCCTACGCTGCGCTTGCCAGTCCGTGGCCTCCACTCGAGAACCTTTCAGCCCCATTGGCCATCTGTTCTGCGCGCTATATCGCCTGCCCATTGCCACTTCAACGTGCTAATCCATCAGGCTATGTCGGTGACTTGAGTTCTCCTACGTATCTCCTCATTTCTGATTCGATCCCGTAGAGAAACCCCGAGCATAGCCCTCTCCATAGCTCGTTGAGCGACTCTTAGCTTATTCATAAGGCCAATAGTGAAGGACCACGTCTCGGTTCCATATGTCATCACTGGTAACACACACTGATTGAAGACTTTCGTTGTTTCAAATTAGTGCAGTGCAAATACGTTTAGATTGGCGGGGCCTGAGGTAGCGTATAACACCTAAAGTTCCGAAACAAGCCCGCCTTAAAAAACCTTAGTAGATTTGTCCTAAGTGCAACTTCAACATTCTTTTTTAGTATATAAATATTTGTATGTAAAATATGTGTATGTACGAAATTATAATTTTTGACTTTATATTAAAAGTTGTAGACACACAAACTGACGGGCCTCCTGATGTTAAGTTGTCACCGCCGCCTATAAACTCCTGCAGCACTCGTGGTACTGCAGTCGCGTTGCCTAGCACATAATACCTTATTTACGCCCCTCTTGAAGGCGTTCATTTTATAAATATGTAGTTAAATATGTCAAATCAAACAAATTAGTATTAATTAATGCTGCATAATATTTCAAATAATTACAATAGAAGAACATGTATGTCGAGCTATCGGGTAATAATATTCATATAAAATGGAAAATATAATTATAACCTCAAGTAATCTCAATGTATAAAATTTATACATCTAAATATGCTTACATCCTACCTAAGCACCGACCTATTAATGTTTGCTAGGGTCGTCATTTTGTTTGTGATATCCGATAGTTATTCGTCAACTGAACCGAGACGTGGTCCTTCACTATTGGCCTTGTGAATAAGCTTAGAGTCGCTCAACGAGCTATGGAGAGGGCTATGTTCGAGGTTTCTCTACGGGATCGAATCAGAAATGAGGAGATACGTAGGAGAACTCAAGTCACCGAAATAGCCCGACGGATTAGCACGTTGAAGTGGCAATGGGCAAACTATATAGCGCGTAGAACAAATGGCCGATGTGGCCGGAAAGTTCTCGAATAGAGGCCACGGACCGGCAAGCGCAGCGTAGGACGTCCACCTACAAAATGAGCCGACAACTTTGTAAGAACCGCAGGTCGAAGTTGGATGCAGGCCGCTTCCAACCGCAGTTTCTGGAGATCAATGAGGGAGGCCTTTGTCCAGCAGTGAACGTCCTACGGCAGATATGATGATGATTCGTCAACTGAATAGTAATATTTATTTATTAAACAATGATTTCAGATTCCTATAATTTTTATTTGATTAATATATTTTTTTATGTCCTTCTTTGTTTTTAGATGGTCAGCCAATTAACCATATATTTTAATCCTTCGGAAGTTCGGGCTTTTTTCTACGGATTGTAGTTAAGTGATGGGCGGGATAAATTTATTTTTGTTTTGTCTGTTGTAATTTATTCAATGACCTTGAAAAAAGTTACATAATGGAGGGTTTGACTCAGTAGTGGTAATATTAATATTAACTATTTCCAGCTGTTATTCTGTTGTAAAAGTGCGCAGGAGCATAAAATATGAAATTGTGGTCTTCATTACCTGAAAAATATACATTATTTTTAATAAAATCTTTTAAGTCAAGATAATTTCCTATGCAGAAGTTCAGGTATAATCTAAAATAGTTTTTACACCAGCCATAGTTTGAACTCCAATAGGCACCATACCACATACGTCACATACGACATACGTCATTTAATGTCATAGGTTTTTCAAGATTTCCGTGAAAAAACAACAATATTTTTCGATTTTTTATATTCATACATTCCCATGGCATGCTTTAAACTAAGTCTTTAAGTAAGGCACTTGCCTCACCACCAGTGATGAGTGAGAAGCGAGTAGAGGTAGAAACTAGTAACGAGGTGGCAAGCAGCGAGAAGCGAATGTGTAGTTCATATAGTTGTCTCGCTGGACTATAAAGCGAGTGAGCGAGTGCGGCGGGCGATACTCACGCCACTCGCTGAGCGTGTGGCGATAGCGTAGTTCATCTCACGGCGTGTGTTCTGACCGCCAAGCGAGCATCGCTGAGCGAGTGTTGTAGTCGCTGCGACAAAAGAGTGGAGAGCGAGTTATCGCCAGCAGTGTGAACGGCCAGCGATCAACTATTAATATACGTGTCTCTTTTACTCACACGGAACCTATATCTTTTGTTCGTTTCTTGAGCGAGATAATAGTTGATAGCTAATCGCTTACTCTCCGGCGGTGAGACAAGTGCAAAAGTTTAATAACAATACAGTAACATCAACAAAGCGAACAACAAAACATTTAAACTAAAAACTCACTTTCATTATACACAGATCATCGTAACAAAAATAATTAAATGCATAAAAAATTCTAAAAGTTATGAAATATTAGCTTTAAAAAGATATAAAAACCACAACCAAAAAGTTTTAATAAACAATGACAACCGTAATAGACCACTATAAATCGTTACCACCAACATATCAGACAAAAATAACCCACTGCTGGGTACAGGCTTCTCTTCCTACTTACCATCATTTTATTAATTTTATTTTATTTATTAATCCACATAACAGATTATAATCCACTTAGCACTAATTAAACCAAACATACAATATTATATCTAGATTGTTATCAAATATGTGAATACGATAAAGAAGTATAGCATGCATTAAAATTAAATTACTCTAAAACAAGAAACCGCAAATTAAGATAATACATAATGAATTTTTCAACACACTTGCACGTAAAGTGCGCTATACTACATCGTTATTAGGGCCTTAAACCGAACTATAACACACGCGTGCGGAATAATATAACACACTAGTGCATAATAGAATTATCCCTACAAAGTTAAGTTAGTACCTAACTGCAAATTATATGCGAGTAAACAGAGCATTTTCAACTTAACCGAGTAATACAGTTATTGTAACAACAAAGAGGTTTTATCGAGTTTTATCGATTTTATCTTATGAGGTAAATCCTATTACATTTTTGGAATAAATACGGGATATATATCGGTGCTTCGACCGACAATGTTTCGGTTCAATTCGTGAACCTTCATCAGGGTGAGTGCGATCCGCTCCGAATAACGTCTCGCCTCGACGTTACGTGATATTAACCCGTATTTATAATAATGATTGGAATCAATCACGAAAGTTTTCTACATAAAATTTTTGAAATAAATAAAAATATCCCTAATTAAGACGAAAAAACATTTATTATTATCAAATTACTTAAAATTCACAATAATTTGTTATAAATTATTTGCATTTTATCACAAAATATATTTTGAGTAGGCTATATGTATGGGTATATGTAATCAATCAACTTACATTTGGCGCATGCAAAAAAAAACTTGCGCGCCATTTCCCCATTTTTTGTTTGTATCGCATTTGTTGCTCTGTGGTAAATAATTGTAAAAATGTCAAGTTTTAGTACAGAAGATTAACAATTGATAGATTTAACCCCGCCAGAAATACTAAATGCAGCACAAAATGCAAATGAAAGCCTAATACCTGCAAAATCTAGAGCAAAGTATTTAGCTGCTTACGATAGTTTCATACGATGGAAAAGCAACATAAAACCCCAGTCATTTTCTGAAAATGTGTTTTGGCTTATTTCTTTGAACTCGCCAATACATACAAACCCAACTTCCTGTGGTGCATCTATTCCATGTTAATAAGCATGGTTAAGCTCAAATATTGTGTTGATATCAAAACGTACTGTAACCCACAACCATGTACATTTCGTAGCATGAGCTATTTACATGTTTGTTTTTTTCCTCGCAATTGTGTTAAAAAAGTGCGTATGAAATTTGTGAGCAATTAGCTCACTAGATACTTGGCTTATTTACGCCCTCGCCTACGGCTCGGGCTGCAAACCATAGCCTCGTGTATAATGAGCAACTTTGCTCACTTGTATCATAATATACTATAGCAAAATCATTCAGACAATTAAATAATATTACATATTATTGCTATAACAAAGAAGCAGGAATTTATAGATGTACCGTTTAAACCTAAGGGGATTAGTACCAAAATATATCCACGTCATATATAGCAACCATCTTGTTAATTAGACGACCTTTTCTGTCACCATCTAGATTTTTCTATAATAATAGGTATTATCATTGACCGAGCGAAGCGAGATCTCTAAGTCAACTTGGGCAAATAGGCGTTGTATGTATGTATGTATGTTTCTCCGAAGATAACTTTTGAAGCGTTTGATCTGATCGTCGTGAAATTTAATACATTGGTAGTGATGGCACAATTTTGGTGTGACTAAATGAGCTAAAAATGTGAGACGGTTGTTGAGATATTGGGGTTCAAGATTGGGTTAAAAAAATGGAAATGAGGCTAACTGGTCAAATAGGACGTCAAATGAAAAGTTTTTGTTAGTAAATTTAGACTCTATTTTTATTATTCGTGAATTCTTCATAGTTTTTGAGTTATTAGCCATAATAAAAACTAAAATTTGACAAAATTCATAGAGAACACCAGTGACCCCACAGTGCTAAAATTTGGTATGCGTGTAGCTTTACTAACATGAATATAGGCAAAAGTCTGAAGTCCAGAATAACTGCTATTTGTACCCCCAATAAATTTAACACTCATGAACTCCCGTTACCTGTAATTTGAATTAAATTGTAGGTCAAGTAACTTGGTTCTTTTCATGTCTAAGGCTTGCACAACGATCCCTAAACGTATTTAGTGACTAAACATGTTTAAATTGTACGTATTCGTATGATTTGACAACTCTTTAAATCTTAATTAGCCACTGAATTCGTTTAGGCATCGTCGCCCTAAGAATATTTTTTATTGTTTTGGGAGACTCGCGAGATCTCAGTTCGGGAGAACAACTAGTTATCATTATTATAATAGTAGGTGGATAATATTGACGACCTCCGTGGCGCAGTGGACGAATAGCCGGCTGAGACGCAGGAGGTAGCGGGTTCGATTCCCGCCGCGGAACAAATGTTTCCATGATCTACAGATATTTGTTCCGGGTCTGGTTGTTTCTCTATCTATTATAAGTAAGTATTTACAAAAAAATATATATCTATGTATCAGTTATCTGGTTCCCATAGTACAAGCTCTGTTTGGGGCTAGATAGCGGTGTGTGAAATGTCCAGCAATATTTATGATGGATAAATAAAATAAACAAACAACTAGGAATATTCAAGTATACACTCGGGTTAAAAAAATATATATTACCGCCGTTCCTAGAAGTTCAACGACAAGTGAACTTTGAATGAGTTGTTCATTAAATGCGCTTGTAAGTGGTATGTATTGGGACATGGCATTTAAGTCCTTAAATAATATATATGATAATTTTAATTTGCTATACCAGTCATCATCATCATCAGCCGGTAGACGTCCACTGCTGAACATAGGCCTTCCCCTTAGATCGCCACAACGAGCGGTTGGTAGCCGTTTGCGCCCAACGGCTAACCGCGATTCTTACTAGATCGTCGGTCCTGTCCGGATGTGGCCTGCCCATTGCCACTTCAACTTGCTAATTTTGAGAGCTATGTCGGCAATTTTAGTTCTTCTGCGGATTTCCTTATTGCGGATTTTGTCACGCAGAGAAACCCCGAGCATAGCCCTCTCCATAGCTCGTTGAGCGACCTTGAGCTTGGTCATGAGGCCATGAGTAAAGGACCACGTTTCAGTGCCACAGGTCATCACTGGCAACACACACTGGTTGAAGACTTTAGTCTTCAGGTTCTGGGGAATTTTGGACGAGAAGATATCGCGAAGTTTCACGAACGCTGCCCAGCCGAGTTGAATTTTTCGTGCGACCTCTTTGTCGAAGTTGGACTTACCTAATTGGACAGTTTGTCCTAGGTATACATATTGGTCGACAACTTCGAGAGTATCGCCCCCAACAACTACCGGTACGGGCGCAACATGGATATTTGACATGATTTTCATCTTATCCATGTTCATTTTAAGACCCACCTGTTGGGAGATCCTACTGAGTATACCCTACTGAGCTATACAAGTAGAGACACTAAAATAATTACTTGTCCTGTTTTTAAGAATCATCATAGTCATAAATAAAAGCCTCTCCAATAGGTTTTCAGAATGACCATCTGTCAGTTTTTCCATCTGATACCTATACTGCTGTGTCAGTTATGGAATTAAACTAAGGAAATATAAATATTTGTTGAACATTACCGAACGAGTGCTTTCAAGAAGAATTATATTAATAAATTTATTTGTTTTCTCTCGACAAAGGGTTTATAAATATCACTTATATCTAAGGGTTCTTATGTTGAAGTACACCTGTTTTGCGAGAGACTGGTGTCTGTGATAGGTTTATAAAACCTGTGATACAGGTCATCAGTGCCTCCCCCTCCCCCCCCCCCCCCCCCACTCCGCTGGCTAACTTACATTTATTATTATATTAAACAGTGATGCGTACGAATATGGGTGTGTGTTTATGAAGATGTGTAAGGGTGTGTCTATGCTGTGTGTGTGTGTAGGTCAGTGTGTGTGCAAACTTTTGGTTTGATTTTTTTTTCTAGGTTCATATTTATAGAATTTAGTAAGGAGTCTTATTTCAGAGGGGTCATGAAACCTTCAGTTTCTTCGTAGTTTAGAGTTTTAAGCCATTCACTTATAACTTTTTTGCATTTATATTTAGTGAGGGGGTAAATTGAGAGTAAGTTGTTTATTTTATAATATTTGTAAACAACTTACTAAATGTAATGAATGCTTTCATAGACTAGATAAAACACAAGAAATACGCAAAAAGACAGTCAAAGCGTTGAAGAAGCTTTAGCCATGAAACTGAAAACATTAATTAGATTATAAAACACATCTCAGTCTACAAGAGCGTTTAATTTAACAAGCCTGGAATTAAACACCGACTTTAATACTAAGACTTACTTTTGAATCAATCTATCAAATGTTTATTTTGAACAGTTCAGTCATCTTATTATTTTCTTCATCATTAAACCACGAGTATTTTCAATTGATCTAGATTGACGTCCTTGCATTTCAGGGTCAGGAAACCTGAAAATAGACATATATATTTTAAAACAAGCAATTATGACGACCTCCGTGGCGCAGTGTGCGTATAGCCGGCTGAGACGTAGGAGGTAGCGGGTTCGAGTACATGTTTGCATGATCTACAAATATTTGTTCCGGGTCTGGATGTTTTTCTGTATATTATAAGTATGTATTTACAAAAAAAAAGTATGTAAGTATTTTATCAGTTATCTGGTCCCATAGTACAAACTCTGCTTTGTTTGGGTCTAGATAGCGCTGTGTGAAATGTCTACCAATATTTATTTATTTGAAATAAATGTTAGAATATAACTGAAATTATGCCCGTTATCTTATCTTGCCAGTCTCGATCTAATATCGTTTGATAACCGTAAAATGTTGCTAACATATAGATCGATAAATAACCTGTTTGGTTATGTACGACATTAATTGAAAACACACATCCGAAATTGGGTAAACTGATTTTAGAGATGGCTTTAATACCTGTAGGTATTAAATCTACCCGCCAAGCTTGAATGGATTTCTGGATAAATATCCAGAAATCCACACATCTATAATATAAAAATGAATCGCAAAATGTGTTGGTAAACGCATAACTCAACAACGCCTGGACCAATTTGGCCAATTCTTTTTGTTGTATTTCTTATTGACAGGATAAGGTTCTTATGAAAGAAAAAATTAAGAAAATTGCGCGCAAAATTAGAAAATTTAAGAACACTTAACCACCGTATAAAATTATTTATAATCTAACTTTAGCGCTTTTATAATGTAACCTTATGACGTTTGACATAGCATTGACAGAATGCGTGCTGCAAATATCGTCAAGAAGGATGTAATAAAATTAATATCGTTTGAAACAGATGCTTCGGTAGGAGTTATCCCGAGATATATTGTCTATATATATAAAAATTAATTGCTGTTCGTTAGTCTGGGTAAAACTCGAGAACGGGTGAAGCGATTTGGCTAATTTTGGTATTGAATTATTTGTGGAAGTCATTCATTTTCTCATACATAATGATGGCGGGGACAATAATTGACAATTCTACCAGGGTGACTTATATTGACAGCCCGCGTTATACCTATGCATGTCAAGCCGATACGAAGTTCGGCGGGACCACTAGTTTCCAATAAACTCCTACGTTGAGTCTCTCAATTTGGCTCCTAAATTGAGACGAAAGCCCAGCTGGCCGCTAAAAAGCTTGGTATACTTGCAAAGGTGAGGCAATACTTCGGTGTGAAGTATTGCCTCACCTTACGCACGTATTGCGCACAATTGCTCAACTTATACCAAGCACAAGTCCGATCATGTCTGGAGAACTGTTCTCACCTCTGAGACGGATCAGCGAAATACCAGCTAGAGGCTCTAGATTCTATTGAGAGAAGAGCCAAGAAGTTCATTTTCAATGACGAGTTAGCAGATGCAAGGATCCATAGCCTCGAGCATCGTCGAAAGGTTGCAAGCCTCTCGGTCTTCTATCGGATACATTTCGGAGAGTGTGCTGCAGAGTTTTGCTACCTGATCCCACCAACCCCATTCTATCATCGGACAACCATACGCTCCGCGGTACACCACCGCTACATGGTAGACATACCTCCCATACGCACAAAGCTGCACTGTCTAACCTTTATTATGCGCACCGCCAAGGAGTGGAACGCCTTGCCTGAGTCTGTGTTTCCTGATAAGTACAACCTAGGGGTTTTCAAGTCGCGAGTGAATAGGTTTCTTCTAGGCAAGCGTGTACTATCGTAGACTACATCATCTCTTACCATCAGGCGAGATCGTGGTTAAACGCTAGCCTATAAAATTAAATTACAAGAATAAATAAAACTAAACAATTTTTAACGTAAATCGGCGGCGCTTTTGCGAAGATACCGCTTAGTCAGTTCAACAGGTACCAACTTACATAATGTATTAATATGATTTGTTTACCTATTTTATACAGGCTGTCTCATTGATATTATAGGACTAGATATTAAGGTTGTTTGTAAATTTAAACTTTTATATTGTAATAAATTGTAAAAAACTATTTTAGAACAATATTAGCCATTAGCCCTACCAGTGTTTTCATTTATTGTCGTACATAAAAATACTCGTAGTATACTACCAAGAGCTAACTAAATCTAAAATAACGTGAATGAGGGTACAGGTTCAGTCGCTACCCTGCTCTACCTGTCATCTCCACGTCTTGCCAAGTGTCCCGCCCAAGACCATATGAGCTCCATAACTTGATTCCCAACGTCATGACCCTTCTTCTACGGATCTTGACGTTTGGAACTCGATCTAAGAGTTTGATGCCGAGCAAAGTACGCTCCATGGCTCTCTGTGCAACTCTTAACCTGTACATAGCCTCAACTGTACATAACTGTACATGTTCAACGAATTCAATAAAATTATATTTAAGGAAAAATTGAAAACCTTATTAAAACATTTTAGCTTCGCCAAAAAAATGTATATAAGATAAGATAACTCTTTATTGTACACCAAAGTAAAATACAGAACATAAGCCTTACAAATAGATTTAGTACAATGGGCGGTCTTATCGCTAAAAGCGATCTCTTCCAGACAACCTTTGTATGGACAGGATAAAAATGTAACACATGACGGCGGTGCATCTATATAAATTTAAAAACATATCTACATACTATAAACCTAAATTACCAGTATATATACACGGTGTCCTTTAAATCACTGTTTTCCCAGAACAAACGTTGCTCAGACCATGGTTTACTAACAGTTTATAGCATCAAATAAGAGAATAAAAACATAAAATCTAGACTTTCTCAAATAAGTATAACTTTATTCAGAAACTAACCGTGACATAAAGTTCCAATGAACTTACGGTAGCCGTAGCGTATTACCTGCTCCTTAGTTAGATAGGTACCTAGTAGCTACCGGTCAGCGCGCTATGCTGTAGGGCGTAACGTTAAAATAGACGTTTTAAGTTCGCAACTTTTTATATACAGTGTAAACTCTATATAACGACACTCAAGGGACTGAGCATATTTTGACGTTATAGAGAGTTGTCGTTAAATGGAGAGAAGTAAAATCTGTATTAGAAAAAGAAAACGTTTATTTCTGATTTGTCTTATTAAATAGTACCTACAATAAAAATCTGTTTTAATTTTCTCTCCCGCCTCTATCGCGCGTATCATCAAAACTTTTTCGTCAATACACAGTGATTTTCTCTTACTAGCCATGTTTACAATTTGAAAGTTTGTGAGCTACTAAGAATATGACAACGTATAGATAAAATCCATCACTTCTACTAACAACAGTCTGCAGCTACACGTGCAAGCAATCCCATTTTGTAAACAAAAGAACGGATTTCTTAAAAAGTTTGGTGTGTATGATGCCGACAGTAGAGTTTATTATGGTCTAGGATAATAAAACGACAAAAGGATATACACAGCTGCGCAGTTTTTACTAATTTGGCAACTTAAAAAGAACTTTTTATTACAAATTGTTGTCGTTATTGATAGTGGGTGTAATGCTATACAGAGTGTACCATTGTATGCAAGATAAGCTAAACCAACCAAAGCCGAATGATTTCGACGCTTTAGAGAGTTTGTCGTTAAAACGAGTGACGTTACATGGAGTTTACACTGTATTTCAAAGACCGATTTCGTTTTGTTTTTTTTAATTAGAAGTTATCTGTTAGTAGACCATGGTCTGAATAATGTTTGTTCTGGGAAAACAGTGATTTAAAGGACACCGTGTATATTAATAAGTTTCGTTCACATATTCAGCACCTTATAAATATTTATAAACACACATGTGACTCATACTCAACTCATATTACTTTTCCGAGGAAAACAGCGTTACCTGGCCTCGATGTGTCATTATCTTAAATAATTGCGTTTGCCAACGAAACTAGTCCTTCGGGAAATCACAAACATATCCCTACCTCTGACCTACAACTATTGACTACTGTCACCGATCCATTAACAGTGTTAACGAGGTTCACAGAAATGATAGAGGCATTCATACACACAATAACTAGCGAGATTGTGATAAATTAACTATGAGATATGTAGTAGATAGATGTAACTCATCATCATCATCTAAAAATCAATTGCCAGTATAATATTGGTAATCAGTACGGCTGTATATAAACGGTGTCCTTTAAATCACTGTTTTCCCAGAACAAACGTTGCTCAGACCATGGTCTAATAACTTTTATTAATTGTGCATTTGACCAGATACTTTGGTTTTTTTATCCCTCTTGAACGCCAATATCTCAACAACGCCCCAAAGTTGTTAGCTCATTGAGTCACACCAAAGTTGTATTATCACTACCTACCTATATATCAAATTTCGTGATGATCGGATAAACGCTTCAAAAGTTATCCTCCAACAAACAAACAAACATACAACGCCGATTTGCCAAAGTTGATTCAGAGATCTCGCTTCGATCAATAATCATTATTCGAAATCAATAATTATTATGTTAATTTTGATCAGTTTCTATTAACATTATATTGAACTGTATAGAAACCTATTACCCGTGCGCGATAAGTTGGGACCTGAGCGCAGTGACGTCATATTGGCGTGTTTGTACCGCCCGCAAAAAAGCGAACATAACAAGCAGCCGCCCGCGGCTTCGTCTTTGTTTTTTTAACCTAATTTATTATGTTACTCAGGGAGGACGCTGCTTCTTATCTTATCTTTTTTACACTATTTGAATAAAATAAAAATACAATGTGTAAGTTTATGTATATGTTGTTTTTTTTTCGTTTTCAAAAAACTCTAACACTTTTAGCACGAGGTTTCTTTCTCCGCTATGCAAAGGTTTACCCTTCATAATGATAACAAAAACACTTAACAAGAACTATAACAACAAAAACTACAACAACAAAACAATGACACAAACTATAACAACAAAAACTACAACAACAAAACAATAACACAAACGAAAACTAAAAGAATTCCAGAGCGCGTCGTTACGTGACGTGGGCCAGTACGAGACTAAAAACCCTAGTAAAAAATTGTGATGCGAACAGTACAATACGGGCGCCATCGGGGAAGTGCAGGGAAAGCGGTCGGGGAGTCGCATTCCTAGCAGGTCCCAAGTTATCGCGCACGAGTAATAACTACAGGCATAACTTGGTGAACTACTGCTCGCAAACTAATAAAGTCTACTTGGCTTTGATAATTTTACAACTGCATCATAAATTATGTCCAACATACTAACGTAGACATTTTTAAGTATACAGCTAGTAAGTTTGTACATGTAAGATACAGATTTTATCTAACCACACGACGTGCAATAATAACTTTAGGGAAATTTTTGTACTACAAGTTTTTATTTAAATCTTTTAAAGTATCAAAATATATTGCTTACATGTTGTTTTACATATAACTGTTATTAATATTGTTGTTTCTTTCCTGTAAGGATACTGTAATTTTTCGCTAGGTGGAGAAATATTTTTTTTAAAACGTTTTTAAAGCTCAAAAACTATATAAAAATTAAAAGAAAATCATCAAAAGTTTTTATTTTAATTGCTTATAGTTAATATTTAATTGCTAGATATTTCACACAGCGCTATCTAGCCCCAAACTAAGCAGAGCTTGTACTATGGGAACCAGATACTCGTAACTGATAGAATACTTATATTCTTTTTTTTTTGTAAAAACATACTTATAATCGATAGAAAAACATCCAGACCCGGAACAAATATCTGTAGATCATTAACACATTTGTTCCGCGACAGGAATCGAACCCGCCTAATATACCTCGTTAAATTTAAAGCCATATGAATTACGAATGCACCTCATTTGTCAAATTTCATCAAGCCGCTTACCCTACAAGATGCGCCCTAAGAGTATTACCATCCTTCTGCGCAGTGGGGTTAACATAAAAAATAACATAAATGGCTTCTTTACTTAGAAAACTTTCGTGATTGATTTCAATCATTATTAATAATACGGGCTTTATCACGTACCGTCTTATCGGTGTTTCGACCGACAATTTTTCGGTTCAATTCGTGAACCTTCATCAGGGTGAGTGCGATCCGCTCCGAATAACGTCTCGCCTCGCACCAGGTTTTCGGTCGAAACACCGATAAGACGGTACGTGATAAATCCCGTATTTATAATAATGATTAAATGGCTTCTGTTTATGTTTGACACCAAAACACTAAGTGAGCGGATGAATAATTACTTGTTGAATATGTTGTTTAAGATTCGATATGCACTTTCGAATGTCAAAAGTTGATGACCAAAAAAAAATCTAGTAAAAAGAGTAGTAGAGATCCTTGTGAAAGGGCTCGCCCTGGGAAGTACTACCACTATACCTACTTCTGCCGCCAAGAAGCATTGCTGTGTTTCGGTTTGAAGGGTATGGTTGCCCGTGAAATTACAAGCACGTGAGGCTTTATTTACACCTGTATGCCTGCCTGATGGACGCAAGGCAGTGCGTCGTAGGTTCCATTATTGAGGACCTACGAGGCAGTTCTCTCTTATAGGCGATGGTTACCACTTAACATCAGGTGGGCTATAAGTTTGTTTAATCAACAAGTAACATAAAAAGCAAAAAAAAACGTTACGTACAACGTACGTTAAATGTCAAGTTACAAACTTCATTTCACCAAACACTCACACGGTTCTTCTGTACGATGTCAAACTTTACACTCATATGCCACGACATCTAGCGGTATGGCGGCGTACTCACTGACCGAACACTCGATTTTCAAACATCGATATACAAGCCTCTTTCAACGCAGTTCGCCAAGCCTGCCGCAGATGGCGTTGCATACTCGTTGTAGATATTAACACGTATCTTCATAATGGATAATCAAATTTTAATTGCTCATGCCAGCTTTATTTATCTAGTCAAATAATCATTCTCTTATATTTAAAAACAAAATAATATATAAGATCTCAAATAATAAATCAATAGTTCAATCAGTTGTCTATGACCGATGAATGCTGTATAGCAAAAGTTGTCTTTGCCTAGTTTGACGGAAGATAGGTGTCAAGATTTTTACTCTATGGTATGATGTAAAGGAAATTACATCATTTTTTCTAGAACGAGTTGGAAAGAATATTTCGTTTTAATTTATATGGGGTAGGTAGTTTTACTTGGGCTATAAAAGGGGAATTTCGTCAGTGCTTTTTCTCTTTCACCCACCTGATTTCAACTGAAGAACTTCTCATCTGCGAGCTACAAAAGTTATTTAGTTTGGACGATACTTCCTCGCCTTTTGATCGTGATAAAATCGAGTATTTTACTAGTTCGCGAAATCTGTGACGGGCTATCCAATTTACCGTGGACCCTTACACCTGACGCCCGCCGAAAAACACTTATTGGAGCCGACGAGAAGCGTGGTGTTTTTGAGTCGCCGCGTAGCTGAAACACTTTCACAAATCGACCGCCGCGAGCCGTCTTCTCTAGACAACCTGTCTCCTGCCTCGGTTGACACCAAGACCACGCCTGCGCAACTTGAAGCCCATTCCACCACTCCGAGGCGGACTCCAGACGTTCGGCGAAAATACCACCAGGTGCATCTTATCCAATCTATGATCCGGGCTGAGCCCCTTCCAAATTTTATTCTTTTTTTCTGACGCTAACGTCAGATGGCGCCCAATTCTCTATTTTAAACGTTACTGCTGTATTCTACTGCTCAAGTAATTCTGTAAATCTCTAATTCTAATTCTTTTTTTTTAATTGTAATCTCTAGCCTTAAGCCCTAATTTAAGAAATAGATACACCGTTGAACCAAGTCATTTTTGATATAGCCTATATTTATCTTGCCACATGTATAAGAAATAATAAATAAGTACCTACTCGCTCTACCGACCCTAGCTCCTTGATTATATATATTTAAAAACTTAAACTAATTTTATTTTATCCAACTACCTCAAATATCTGTTACAAACTACATTGGGGATTAGGCAACCTTCTTAAAGGTATTTATGACTTTATCAAGTTATCTGGCATTGTTATCAAAAGAAATCGAGCCTAATGCCCGTATAATATATAACGATGATTATAACAGTCTAAGTGTTTTGCTACCAATACTATGAATATTCCATAGCAACACCAACAAGCCCATGGTCACTCTTGACAAACGGTATATTGTTTATCATCGATAAGTGAGCAATCAAGCAGCCACAGATTAAATATCGCACCATCACGTGTAATTAACGTTCAGTGAACCGTAGCTAATTGCGAATATATAGGTATGAGCTTCTAGTTGATCGTTGATAAGTTAAGCCCGGCGCGACTTTACTGATAGGCACCTACCACTAAATAATAAATTTATAATAATTATTTAAGGGTGCACCGGAGGGACAATCGCCCATACAACACGTACTACCAAGATCATTTCTAATTGGAGCATATTTCTACCTTAATAAGGTATTATTTTAATTTTAATAGTATTTATCTAGGTTCCCAACCATATATTAGATCAAAATACTTACCTAAAATAAAATAGAAGCGTATCGCATTCTGCATGTTTTTACGTCATAAAAGACCTGTTTTCAACTTAATTGTTTCGTATTAAAAACAACAACATCTTACATATCCTAGTCATGGGAACATAGATTATATCGTCTAGTTACATAATAACAACACAATGAGAAAAATACAACACGTTTTCAGTCATCATTTTTGGTATTACGGAACACGGTCAAAATCGAATCAAATTTAGAATCATTCTATTGCTATCACTGTCACTCTGCGTGGCTAAACTTCGTCAGTAAACAGGGATAGCGATATTCAGGCCGAAGTTTTTGACGTGGCCGAATTGAAGTTGCGCTCAGTGTTCGCCGGCGCGTGCCTACCAGAACGTATAAAAAAAGCAACCTATTTTATCTGCCCTTAGTTTCTAGGAATTCTCGCCAAAAATGCTTTTATGTATCGCGCAAGTAAAATATTCAATCTATTGAGCAATGAGCATTAACTTGACTTATTCAACTGCAGTATTGCATCTCTTGCAACCAGTATTATTTATAGACATAGACAATCAGTTTTTTTTGCTAAATAACACACATAATACATATACAAAAGATGATTTAAAATATTTTACATAATAATAACCATTATACAGTCATCATCATCATCATATCAGCCGTAGGACGTCCACTGCTGGACAAACGCCTCCCTCATTGATCTCCAGGAACTGCGGTTGGAAGCGGCCTGCATCCAACGCCGACCTGCGGTTCTTACCAAGTCGTCTGCCTATCTTGTGGGTGGACGTCCTACGCTGCGCTTGCCAGTCCGTGGCCTCCAATCGAGAACCTTTCGGCCCCATCGACCATCTGTTTTGCGCGCTATATGGCCTGCCCATTGCCACTTCAACGTGCTAATCCGTCGGGCTATGTCGATGATTTCAGTTCTCCTACGTATCTCCTCATTTCTGATTCGATCCCGTAGAGAAACCCCGAGCATAGCTCTTTCCATAGCTCGTTGAGCGACTCTGAGCTTATTCATAAGGCCAATAGTGAAGGACCACGTCTCGGTTCCATATGTCATCACTGGTATCATTATACAGTACTTACATGCAAAACAGATACAAACAAATAATATAATATATCTATTAATTTGAAAACATGAGGTAGGTATGTTGTGTGGTATAGCAGCAAAAGGGTCTCGACTCAGCATTATGTCAACTTGGTTTGCAGTAGACGCTGTTATTTTACCGAGACCGCTTAATCACCCACTAGACCCTGTGAGAGCAAATTTATAATAACTGTGTGATGTCAAGGATGAAATATGTGATGTGTATCTATACTAATATTATTACTATAAGGAGAAAGATTTATTTGTTTGTAATGAATAGGCTCCGAAACTACTGGACCGATTAAAAGAAATATTTCACTGTTGGGAAGCTACACCATCATAGACTACTTTTTACCCAACTGCGCAAAAGGAGGGTAATGTTTTTATTGAAAAACTACGCGTGCGAAATTGCGGATTGGTCAAACACAACAGTCATAGACAAAAATATAGTAATTTCAGGTGAATTGATAATACAAATTATATGAATAAATTACAAAAACAGTAAAAAACTAAAAAAAAATGAATTGAATTATAACAATAAATAAAAATACCCTAATACTAGCAGGTAAAGGGGGCGTTCGCACCAGGCAACCCAGTTTTCGGCCTATCTATACCACTCTTTTGAAATGTTTTTTAAACGTGTATTTGGATTTCAAAAGTCGTAGTCGTAGTACCTTCTTTGGTCGATGTAGGACACGTGTGACTGAGTGAAGATGAGTTTTAATGACTAATCTTGTACTAAATCTACTAGTACATTGAATGAATGGCACTTGATCTGGTATCGTGAACGTGAGTGACCCGTACAGTGTTCAGTTAGATTTCGTCTTTTGTATTGTGTTGTTACATATTAGTATAATCTGATTCTATCAGTGGAGATCTTTAAATGACCAGTTTATAACTGTTGTTTAATATGTGCCGATGGTTTTCCTATATGGTTTAATCATTTATTTCCCAAACCAATTACAAATTCACTTACAGAGAAACTTACAATTTATCTTAAAAATAAAGAGGATGTGCCATTTAGCGTAGCAAACAATTTTATACACATAACTGTTTGTAAGTTAATACTATATTCACATTATAAAAAATATTGATGTAACTGTTTTAAAAAAATATTATGTGGGTAGTTCTGTATTTGAACAAACAAGAATCGGACCAGTGCGTAGAAGTGTACCGCACCGTGCATGCACCATTAAAGGAATGTGTAATGTTCCGGCTTGATGTCGCACTGGCCATACTGCCGGGTGTTCAACCACAGCATAGCTGTCACTTTGTTTCAAACGTCAATGTAAGTGTACATGCTAATCAGATATTCTCTTAACCTCAAAAGAATTCACTGATTTTTCACCACGCGACGCGGTCAACATTGTAAATTGCATTACACAATAATGCAGATAAAACGTTTTTATTTTGGAGTCAGATAACCCATTCATAACCCCATATGGAACATGTACTAAGGCGAATGTCACAGTGTATGAGCGGATTTATTCCTAAAATAAATAAATTATAATTGAATAGAATGTACTAAATACGCTAAATAAATTAAAATAATTAATTATAAGTTATTATATTGACAACCTCTGTGGTGGGCCAGTACCTGACAAATTCGTAATTTTTTCGAGTTCGATTCGAGACTTACTACGGAAAAAAATGTCAATATGATCTACAAATCTCTGTTTCAGGTTAAGGTGTTGTTTATCACGAATAGATCATCATTTGGCCACAATCTCACCTGATAGTAAACGGTGATCTGGTCTAAGATGAAGCACGAAGATCTAGAAGACATTCACTCTTACTTAAGAGGCCTGGATCGTAATAGTATTTTTCAAACGTTCGCGATCACTGTACTTAATTATTGATTAAAACGGGTAATTATCGATTTTTTACGGTTTTTTTTATTTATGGGTTTTTAACGTCGGGATAACAAATAAAAAAGGTACATATGCGATAAATGCCCGTTTTAAAGCGCTAACTGTAACCTTGAGCGAATGGGCGTAGCTATTATTTCGGCCCCGCACCAACCGCAACTTCCACCACACGCATCTAACCGACCAGAAAATAGGTGAGCGCGAGGCAGACGAGCACAACCCTCCCGTACGACAGTCAGCGGTAAACTGCCGCCCGTCGCCCGCGCAACCACTTTCTAAGGATACGCTCGCTAGTTATTCGGAAAAATTAAAAATAATTAATTGCTACATGAAAGACCGTCGCAGCACAAAATCATATGTTTAACTTGAGGGCTTTCGCCCACATTTAGGTGAAAGAAAAATTACAAAATGTTACGTCGTTTAAAAGTTGAATCAAATTGAAAGCCCAAAACAGCTACATTTTGTTATTTTTTTTCTCATAGTAAAAAAACAGGTAGAACTTTTTTGTATGTTCACTTTGCAGATAATATATCAGTGAACGACATATATTTTTTGAGCACATAAAAGTGATTCCTCTCTGAAGAGAAAGCCTCCAAATAAGACCAATCGGCTACTGTATTCGATTCGCCAGGAAAAACTTATAACTCCATAACGTACGAATTAAAAACGTAGAATCAATACGGTGAGTGCGACTGGTAATTAACGAGGTATGTATGGTAGTGAGCCGTGCGTCTGCTACGTATGTGATGTGTATTTCTTTTTCTTTTCACTAGACTCATCTAGTTCTTGTATATCTATGACTTGACCTAAAAACCGACCGAAAAGAAATGTCTCTAATTAAAAATTGACAGTCGCAAGCCATTGTAGCAGTTGGGACTTGGAAGTGTGAAAACGGATGAGGGTTTTGATATGATAAGATCTTTTTCAAACTTCAATATCTGAGCTCCTAAATGTTTTCATTTTCATTTTTGTTTCACATAGAATTCATCTGATATTTTTCGGAGAGGCTTTCTATTTGTAAAAAAAAACAAGCCACAAGTTTAGGAAACAGGTATCGCCGTCCGGTATTTAGATGACTAGATTTTATGATCACACCACGTTATAGATGCAAAATTTTGTAATAATATTGTGATGTTATAAATTTTGCAATAGTTTTATTAAGTAGTCCTTTATGTAGTCCCTTACTGTATTTAAGTATGGGAAGTTATCCCTAGAGTGGTATGTTATAATGACTCTATGACATGGAGATCACATTTCTTATTATCCATCTTTGAAAAGTTAGATATATTATACCGTTAATTATTGTGTATTACTTTTATTAAATTACTAGCTGTTGCCCGCGGTTTTGTACGCGTTATACTATTAAATGTGTAGGTAACCTAGAAATAAAGCTAAACTCACTGTTGCAACTTGACTTGACACCCCATTTTTATCATATGGGAACTGATTTATGGGATAAAAGGTAGTATATGTGGTAATCCAGGTTATAATCTACGTATTTACTCAATTTCATCGAAATCGGTTCATCCGTTATGACGTGATTGAGTAACAAGCAAACAAAATTAGTGTGATTTTTAATTGGAGTGTAATTATGATAAGTAGAGACTGAGAAATTATTATTAAAATTATTTTTCTTCTATAGGTTTATGGAATTTTATGATAGATTAAGTATTATTTGCATACACAAGATCCAAAAATCAACCCGATTTTATACAAAACAACCTTTTCAATCCAAAGCCTTCCGAAATGGCTATGAGCCGGATTCATCCCATAGCTAAGCCAGATTACAAACAAGCCTTCGGTAACGAGAATGTTCGGAGCCAAACATTGCTAGTGGATGAAATTCGATTATTTTCAGCCAAAATGTACATTTTTGATATCTGGAAATGCTTGTAACGATGTTTTCACCGGGCCACACATCAATCGCGATTCGATGTAATTTTATTTAAAATAAATTATATTTTTTATATAAAGTAAATCCGTTTTTGGCCGTATGCTACGCTTAGTATAAGTTTGTATCTTACATAATAAGGGCTGTGGATTTTGTGAAATAAATATGTTCGCGATTACGCTGAACTCAAGGCTCAATTGTTCTTCTTTACGATGTTGTAATTCTACCAATCCACGCAAGCCACCATCACGTGATTATATAGAACTTATTTCTATTGGTAGTTATATTTATGTTCTGTTTACCCGCACCTCGAATAATGTAAAAAAGATATACGCCATTACACGCATTGTGTTAACCAGACAAAGATCTCTTTTAATTTAAAAATATCCTGAAATCCATCAAAAAAGTATCCAGTAACTAGGCCAATCGTCGAAATAAGTACCTGGCAATGCACAGTAGGTACAAAATAAATAAAAATAAAAAAAAAAGTCTCAAACTAAGCAGAGCTTGTACTATGGGAACCAGATAACTGATAGAATACTTATATACGTTTTTTTTTGTAAATACATTCTTATAATATATAGAGAAACAACCAGACCCGGAACAAACACCTGTAGATCATGCAAACATTTGTTCCGCGGCGGGAATCGAACCCGCTACCTCCTGCGTCTCAGCCGGCTATTCGCCCACTGCACCACGGAGGTCGTTATTTAATACTTTCACACAAAACAGAATAGTGCTAGGAATACTTAATGCTAATAGCATTATCTACCAGTCATCCTGGTCGTGCTAAAAGAAGGTAAGGCATGATACAGGAAAAAAGGTATTTCAAAGCTACAAAAGATACAGACATACAGAATCTATGAATACAGACCCTAAATGACTAAATAAGAAAATAATAATAAATGCTTAACATAATTATTAATATATAAATATATATATATATATATATATAGTTATCTTACGTAAACTCCTATAAATAAGTAAAAAAAAAATAGAAATTACATTGCAAACCTAAGTCATACACAATGATGGTGTCGGTGGCTAAATTGTCTTTAACTTTTCAAGGAAGCGCTGACACACCAATCTCATAAACGACTCTCGTGTTTCAACCTTTTTAATTTTCATATGTATTAACAATTTTATTTTAAAGTCTCTATAAAATTGTACATTATGCCACTGCTAACATTCATTTGAATTGGGATTCCTTTACGCACGTTAGTTCTTACGTTACAAACCAATCCAGTTTATTGAGCGTTTACCGACAAGAATACATTGCTGAAGTACTACAATTTTATATTAGTGACCAAGTCGTAAAGTCAAGCACGAAGTTCCTAGGGTTCGTAGCTCATTTAAAGATAATTCTTCAAAGTTTGGGAATGAATTGACTGATCTCACACCTTAACTTCAAACATTGGCTAAAGTAGGCCAGTCAATTTGTCGTGTAATCGGCGAGTTTGTAAGTGATGTCCAAACTAATGTAAGTAACTTTGCGACAACTTCACCCACCATCTTCATTCTATCATCGAACAACCAGACGCTCTGCGGTGCGCCACCGCTAATTGGTTGAAGTACCTCCCATTCGCACAAAGCGGTTCTCTTCGACCTTTATTATGCGTAATGCCAAAGAGTGGAACGCCTTGCCAGAGTGTGTTTCCTGATAGCTACAGCCTGGGTAACTTTAAGTCGCGAGTGAATAGGTTTCTTTTAGGCAAGCGTGTATCATCGTAGACTGCATCATCGCTTACCATCAGGCGAGATCGTGGTCAAAACGAAAATGAATAAAATAAAAAAAAACATGCCTTATATGGAACAAGCATACGGCCCACCTAATGTTAAGTGGTAATCATCGCCTATAACAAAGTAATGCCTTACAGATCATACACCTTTTATAAACTTGCCCTAAGATGCAATGCCCTGCGTCCAACAACTTGAGGCATACAATGTGCCTGTTATTTCACCGGCGACCATACCTTTCAAACAGAAACAGCAATGCTGCTTGATTTCAGCCGTAAAACGTCCACCACTGAACACAGGCCTCCATGGATCTCCATTATGGGTAGTTGCCATACTCACCACGCTTGGCAGACGGGTTGGCGAGCGCAGTACGGGATGTTGATACACGGAAAGACGCTGCTGCCCATCTTCCGGAGGTATCCCTTAGCAGGCTCTTACTGCATCCACGGGCATGAGAGGAGGGGTAACATTCTACTGCCGGCACTCCACGGCATAATGCTAATCAATGCTGCTTGCCGGCAGAAAAAGGTATGTCGGTAGTAGTTCCCAGGGTAAGCCCTACACTTAAGAATTGCAAGCAATAATCACGCTTTTAAGACTTGCTAGATTACATTGAAAAGGTGATTTGAAGATGATGCTTTTAGACTGTAATTAAACTGTTAAATAATAAATAAATAAATATGGCTCGACATTTCACACAGCGCTATCTAGCCCCAAACTAAAACTAAATAGAGCTTGTACTATGGGAACCAGATAACTGATAGAATACATATATACTTTTTTTTGTAAATACATACTTATAATATATAGAAAAACATCCAGACCCGGAACAAATATCTGTAAGTCATACAAACCTTTGTTTGATAAAACAACAATAAAACATATTCCACAAATGGTGATAATATTGATCTGGGTTTTTAAGCAAACATTTAAGTGATTTAAATATTAGCTTTTAGCTTAGATAAAGACTCGTAATTGTTGTTATTGCATAAAGAATAATTTATTTTCTGGGTAATGGAATTGGTGTTACAACAGCCAACGACTGTTACAACCACAATACTAGAACATAGACTACGTATTTGAATACTAACTGTTGTCGGTATGAGTTTGGTATTAGTGTTACATACGTCACTTTGAGACACATTCCAGTAGTTGAATCCGAGCAAGGGTAGTCAGTAGAAAACTTTAAGATTAAATTTCTATCTATGTCTAACTCAGCCTACATCCACCCATTGCTGGCTGGGTAAATGTCTCCTTGTTACCACGCCTCTCTCCGGTCTTGTGCCAAATGAAATTTAGTATTATACCTAGTCAGGTCATAAGTATTGTCACACAGTAAAAACTTTTCGTTTAGAATGCTGGCCAAAAAAAGTTAATAGAATTCGAATTTCGAATTGTTCATGAAAATAAAAATGTATACTTTTTAGAATTTTACTCATTTTTAAATATGGAGTGGACGCTTAAAGAAGACCGTGTTGCAGTTATTGCGTTGTATCGTTGCGGTTACGCGCCAATTCAAATTTTTGACATACTGAAAATTTTTAATTTTTAATAATCAAAAGATTCGTTTATCCCGCAGCCCCTAATATTTCAGTTCATATGTTTGCTAAGCACGGCCTGGATAAACACAGATGATTCATTATGTATACCCACGCTCATTACTGTGTTGGCGCTCTAAACACATCCCACCCGATTCTGTCTAGGACCCACTGTAGTCTGGACGTAATATACAGATCAAGCAGAGTTATTATCAGAAAGAATACACAATTATTTTATTTTTATTTATTTTGTTCCGAGAGCTGGCGCTTATCTAGGTCAACGCATAAGCATTGCAATTCAGCGGGGCAATGCAGCCAGTGCCTTGGGGATACTTCTGCCTGGTAGTGATCTGGAGCAGTTGAGCTACCTATAGATCGTTTGCAACGGTCTTTAGATAAGTCAACTGTTTCTTCAGTATTTTAATTTAAATAATTGAATATTATATCTGATATTAAAGAGTATATTATTTAAAATACTATTAAATACAGAAGAAATTGCATAATTATCTAAAGACCGTTGCAAACGATAGCTCAACTGCTCATAATGCCCCGCTGAATTGCAACGCTTATGTTGACCCAGATAAGCGCCAGCTCTCGGATCACACGTCGCTTCGACCAGCCCCCAAAAAGAATTTTACATAAATAAAGACATCGATGATCTCTTGTTTTTGAAGAATTATCTTAATGCCATGTTAAGTATTATACAACTTTTTGACTAAAAACACTATGTGAGGTTTTAAATCTTAAAAGTTTAGAGATATATCTAACGACAACGATACGATATATATCGATAGATCTAACTTAAAACAAGTGCACTATATTCAATGCAAGTTATTTTTTTTCCATTTGTTGAATTTTCATAGATCCCCATGAAGTTCGAAACTCTTTTATGCCCGCAATCGATATTTAGGTCACAAAATGACTGTATGAACAATCGAGGGACTGCATCAATTTGACTGCAAAACTACGATTGGATATTAACTTTAGTATGTTTGATCTAGAACGTTCAATATCAGTTTATGGTCGCACAATTTCTATAATATCCTGCAATTTTAACGACACAATACTTAAAATAAAACGTGATATTGCATACATTTCTCTATCCTCAATTTTATGCTTTAACATTTTCTCTCGTTATAAATACATGAAACTGGATCTTTCCGTGTTTTCTGTACAAATTAATATCTCATCCAAGTTTTTTCTTCCTTAATAACATTGAGCTCGACTCACTCGAGGCTTGAAGTGGGACGTCCAACAATGGGGACAAGGGCCGTTGGAGATCTTCACGACGAAACATCTTTCCGTATACATGGAAGAAATATATTTACATAACATACAATATTTATAGATTTTAGGTATACTACACTTTTATAACTAAATTTTTACACTTTGATGTTGGCTAGATGTATTTAAGTTATAAAACTTACACATAACAAACTGACTTTTATAAAAAAAAAACTAAAAAAAAATACTTTCAAAATTTGCATTAACGGTAAAACTTGTTCAACTACTCAGTTATAAAGTTGACTGGGCTAAGACACACACTCACAAACACACCCACAAATATACATACACACACGTATGTACAATTCTACCACATTCTACCCATATACACCCACCCGCCACCGTATGTGCTCGCTACTGTTGGATAACCTATTCCATGTAAAAATCGGTATTAAATAAATAAATTATATGGCTATTGTAGAGCGTGGTCTTCTGACACAAGTATAATATACTTAAAAGAAGATCCCAACAACCTTGATAAAGTTCTATATTTTACAGAAATAAAAACATTTGATTTTTTTTTAAGACAACTTGATTGGCTTTAAGTCAATCAACATGGAAAGTTTGAGTTACCCGTAAATAGTGCTCAAATAGTCGACAACCCGAATTTTATATCGGATAGACAATTAATTGACGACCTCCGTGGCGCAGTGGGCGAACAGCCGGCTGAGACGCAGGAGGTAGTGGGTTCGATTCTCGCCGCGGAACAAATGTTTGCATGATCTACAGATATTTGTTCCGGGTCTGGTTGTTTTTCTATATATTATAAGTATGTATTTACAAAAAAAATGTATATAAGTATTCTATCAGTTATCTGGTTCTCATAGTACAAGCTCTGCTTAGTTTGGGGCTAGATAGCGCTGTGTGAAATGTCCAGCAATATTTATTTATTATTTATATTTATTTTTTTTAAATTATAATGCATATTATAATTTCCTAGAAACATACGTGTTTATGTATTCCACGTAGTTTCTTTGGAGTGAGAATCGATATTGATAATTATAGGCTTGCAGACGGTGAATGACCGATGGTGAACCAGATTCAAGAAATTACCTATGGGCTAATAATATATGCTTTTTTGAACTTAGATACCAAACAGTTCATATGTTTTTGTGGTTTAAAATGTGTTTATATTGAAGGTTTATTTTACTAACGAAGAAAAATAAAGGAAATTAAAAGAGATTTTTTTAGTTAGTAAGTAAAAAAACTTACTATACAATTGACGAATATTTTAATGCTAAATTGAATGAAAAATGACAAATTTTAGATACTTACCTACTATCTACTTTGACACTAGATTTGAGTGTTTTCTTTTTTAAAATAAATATAACCTAACAAGAACAATGACGTCCTCCTCTCTCCATAATATTGTTGTGCCCAACAGGGTCCACAATGAACATGTACCTATTATTTACCGCCTATTATGTCATAGTCATGACTGTTGCAACACAGCCGAAACGTCGGGATAACAAATAAAAAAGGTACATACGCGATAAATACCCGTTTTAAACAATAATTATGTACAGTGATCGCGAAAGTTTGAAAAATACAATACTCAATCGTTTATTGTATTCCACAATGTAATAATAGGTGGTAGATAATAGGTACATGTTCATTGTGGACCCTGTTGGACACAACAATATCATGGAGAGAGGAGGACGTCATTGTTCTTGTTAGGTTATAGTTATTTTAAAAACGAAAACACTAGTGTCAAAGTAGATAGTAGGTATGTATCTAAAATTTGTCATTTTTCATAAAATTTATCATTAAAATATTCGTCAATTGTATAGTAAGTTTTTTTACTTACTAACTAAAAAAATCTCTTTTAATTTCCTTTATTTTTCTTCGTTAGTAAAATAAACCTTCAATATAAACACATTTTAAACCACAAAAACATATGAACTGTTTGGTATCTAAGTTCAAAAAAGCATATATTATTAGCCCATAGGTAATTTCTTGAATCTGGTTCACCATCGGTCATTCACCGTCTGCAAGCCTATAATTATCAATATCGATTCTCACTCCAAAGAAACTACGTGGAATACATAAACACGTATGCTTCTAGAAAATTATAATATGCATTATCATTTTAATAAATTAACGGTCTATCCGATATGAAATTCGGGTTTTCGACTATTTTAATCAATAATTATGATTGAGTATTGAGTATTAAAAGAGATTTTTCCAATAAGTGAATTACAATTAAGTTGAGCTCGTTATTCAAATCACTCGATCAGTCAATGACGATCTGCGCAGTTCTGATTATACTATTTTTAGTTTATCTTGCATTTTCATAATGCACTACGTTTTAACGAGATTTTCTAACAAAAAAGATGTAAAGATAGATATAGAATACTTCACCGGAGAAATTAAATAAATATACTCAATGAATCATTTATTTGCATCAAATAAAGTTTTAAACAAATTTCTTAAAATTGCACATACGATGGGTTCAACTTATTTCTATCACAGAGGTATACATATTTAAAGACAACGCAAGTTTGCTAAGAAAAAGCCGGTTTTCCACCGCAGTAATATACAAAATTATACTGTTACAATTTCCGTGGCGGTCGCGGCTTAAGAACCCAACTCAGCCCATGGATGTCGTAAAAGCCGACTAAGGGATCTCACCAGAAGAAAGGCAGCAGCTTCGTTCTGTGTATTATCCACATCTTTATAATCCATAATACATTATAATCCTGTCCATACAAAGGTTGTCTGTAAGAGATCGCTTTTAGCGATAAGACCGCCCATCGTACTAAATGTATTTGTAAGAACTATATTCTGTATTTTACTTTGGTTTACATAAAGAGTTATCTTATCTTATCTTTACTGCGATCACCAATCCGCCTGCCAAGCGTGGTGATTATGGCAAAACCCTCCAGTTTTGGAGAAGGCTCTGTCTAGCAGTGGACACTAATGGGCTGTTGATGTGTGTTGATATGTGTGCGTGCCTTCTGCCACATCTACTTGAAGCTTACACACAAAACAAAAGCGTTTTAAATAAATTATAAATAAATAAATATTGCTGGACATTTCACACAGCGCTATCTGGCCCCAAACTAAGCAGAGCTTGTACTATGGGAACCAGATAACTGTTAGCATACTTATATACATTTTTTTTGTAAATACATACTTATAACATAGAGAAAAACAACCAAACCCGGACCAAACATCTGTAGATCATGCAAACATTTGTTCCGCGGCGGGAATCGAACCCGCTACCTCCTGCGTTTTAGCCGGCTGTTCGCCCACTACGCCACGGAGCTCGTCGTGATTTTGAAATGATCCCCAAAGTAAAAAAAAATTAAGAAGTAAAGAAAGATAATGGTTCAGAGAAACGCGATATTTTCGTCTGGAATCTTTATTATTAATATTCTGTCATCACTATAACCAGATGATATGAGCAACTAGAAAATATATATAAAGATACACTTATAGGTATGTGACGTACCAGAGTTGGCCTAGTTTCACCTTATAAGGTGTTTCCGCATAGAACCGCAAACACACAGTACCATCGCCGCAGGTAGGCCGGAAACATGCAATGTGTCGGGTGCTGTTATAAATCACTTTGCATTCGACGAAAACTCCACGGCGAGTTTCGTCATTTATATGACAGAGTTAGAACTTTATTTTTCATTTTAGATTCATATCGTAAAGATACCTTAGCCGAATATAAACTGTTATAAAATACCGATTAAACACATATATACCGCTGTTTTTCATTTATAAATTACTAAATCTATTATTTTTTTTTTATTTCCCGGAAGAGATTGTTAATAAGGCCGCTTATTGCATTTTTTTATAAACCTTCTTTCAATAAAATGAGTTACTTATTTACATAATAGTTAATACTTATTGTTCAAACCGATTATCTTATCCAATCAGTATCTATATCAGTAAAACAGTGTATTCTGAACATTTAAATATTTTTCATCACTTTTCATCTGACTGTTAGTCATTGTAAAATCGATAAAGGCTCCATAAAATGCGATTTACGGCCCTAGGGTCGCAAGTCAATTTGAAAATAGAATGAGGCTCATTGCATTCATAGTATTCTATTTAAATCCTTAATTATATTTAAAAAAACTGGCCAAGTGCGACTCGGACTCGCGTACGAAGGGTTTCGTACCATTATATATTATACAAAAATCGGCAAAAAATCACGTTTGTTGTATGGGAGCCTCCCTTAAATATTTGTTTTATTTTAATTAAATTATTTCTTTTTAAACTGAATATATAACTAAAAATTTTGTGAATATTTCAAGCGTCTACCTGTTTCCGTTATCAATATCAAGCTAAAATGAACAAAAAAATCACGTTTGTTGTATCGGAGCTCCCCTTACATTTATTTATTTTATTCTGTTTTTAGTATTTTTTGTTAAAGCGGCAATAGAAATACATCATCTGTGAAAATTTCAACTTTCTAACTATCACGGTTCATGAGATACAACCTGGTGACAGACGGACAGACAGACAGCGGAGCCTTAGTAATATGGTACCGTTTTACCCTTTGGGTACGGAACCCTAAAAATTAAAGGCAAGATACCATAGTCAAGTAGGGAAAAATAAAACAATGGATACCGGGAACGCAAATTTTCCAACAAACTGTTATAAAAATACTTTATAAATTGCTGCAAATTCGTGATGAAAACCATTAATATAAATACGGGATTTATTAAAATAATGATTGAAATCAACCACAAAAGTTTTCTAAGTAAAATCGTGATGAAAACTTATGTATTATACTCGTATATAAGCAAACAATAACCCTTGATTAGCGTCCAGACTCGCAATAATTCGCTCACAGCCCTGGTATAACAATGTACACACGGCTACACATCAAGCCAGTATTCATCATTTCCAGTATAAGCTGACCTCTCATTCTACAAAAAGCCTACACAATGGATCAGCTTATACTGGAAATGTATAGCTTGATGTGTAGCCGTGTGTACTAATTGTTTATGTATAAGTATTCTTGAATGACCATACCTATTAGCATTCTCCGTTCGTCCAATCCACCGTTTTGACGCAAACAGAGTGAGCAAAAGTTACTGTCAATCATGAGCTAGCTACTCTTTTTAAGCTGTGTCACGAAGCCAGTCGATAACCGACACTCGAATCCATGAATAATTTATGACGAAAATCTCACCTAAGTATCGAAAAACCGAGAACCGGCGGTGGTAGCACGAAACGTGTGTTATTGCTTTATTGAAACCGACAAATAGTACAAAGGGATATGAAACTGGATACACGATTTTCACAATTCAGGAGGGGTAAGGAAATAAAGCGAAAGAGTACAATTTATGGCTAACAAGAGTTTTTGAAAAAAAAAGGTTTGTTTTTAGAGTTCCGTACCTCAAAAGGTAAAAAAAGCGGCCAAGTGCGAGTCGGACTCGCCCATGGAGGGTTCCGTAGCAGCAAGTAACATAAAGTTCTTGTAGTTCGTTGTAACTTTTTTTATATTCGAGTTGATTGAATGAAAGGTAAATTTCGGTTTACGATTTATGACGTATTAAAAAACTATTTAATAGATCTCGTTAAAACCAATTTTCGGCGGAAGTTTTTTTAGTTTTATCATTCTCTTATTTTAGAAGTTACAGGGGAGGGGGACGCATTTTACCACTTTGGAAGTGTCTCTCGCGTAAACTGTTCGGTTTAGAAAAAAAATATATTAGAAAACTCAATATCATTTTGAAGACCTATTCATAGATAACCCACACGTATGTGTTTGATAAAAAAAAATTAGTTTCCGTTCTAAGTATGGGGAACCCCCAAATTTATTGTTTTTTTTCTATTTTTGTGTGAAAATCTTAATGCGGTTCATAGAATACATCTACTTACCAAGTTTCAACAGTTCATATAGTTTCGGAAAAGAGTGGCTGTGATATACGGACGGATAGACAGACAGACAGACCTGATGAATCCATAAGGTTCCGTTTTTTGTCATCTGGCTACGGAACCCTAAATAGGAACCCTTAAAAGATATCCTTCTGTCCGTGAGTCACCACCGATTTTCTCAGGAACGGGTGGACATATCAAGTTGAAATTTATACCTATTATTTATTTTTTTAATTTTATTTAATTTTTTATTTATTTAAATTTATAAATATTTCAAATTTATACTGAGGTCTATAGTCCCTATTAGGCAAAAATCAAGGTCTTACACCACAATAAAGAAAAAAAGGTGAAAATTAAAGGATGTCGCCATAAATACATAGCTGACGCCAATTAAGATAGTCTTCTGAGTTATATGCGCGCTCATACAATTTAGAGGACTAACTTAATCGGCACCAACCTCAAATAAGATGAATAAATAAAATTGTGCTATTGAATAAAATAAATATTTATGTGGGGCTTTCATACAATATATATAATTTTTTTTGCCGTTTTTATAGATAATCGTACAGAACCCTTCGTGCGCGAGTCCGACTCGCACTTGGGCAGTTTTTTTAATCTGTTCTTTTTTGTTTGGTCTTGAGATTTTATTCCATTTTTAGAAAAAAATCTTAAGTACCTATGGCGTGATTAACGTGATATCATTAATATTACTTTGTTAATGAATAAATTTTAACAATAGATTAAAAACACCCAAAATCAACAACAAAACTTAACGTCATTATTATAAATACGGGATTTATCACGTACCTTCTTATCGGTGTTTCGACCGACGATGTTACGGTTCAACTCGTGTCGGTAAGAAGATCGATGAGAAGGTACGTGATAAATTCCGTATTTATATTATTGATTGAAATAAATCACGAAAGTTTTCTAAGTAAAACTTAACGTATATTTCTTAAAAATATATATTTACTGAACAAATATCACGTATAAGTTACATTAATCCTTATAATAAAACCTCATTATTTGAACACATGAAAATCCAAGCAATACCAAGAGATATGACTTGTTTTCATTCTCATTACTTAGGTACATTTATTTAATATAAGCCAACGACTGCATGTTTCATGTTTACGAGTAGAAATCTCTTAGTTTTATTGCTTGGATAAACTTAAACGCGTTTGTTTACTTCATCTGCATAGTAGAAAGAAGGAGCGTAGCTTTTTGATCTCATTTAATGAACCGTATTTCTGAGCTATATAGTTTAAATTTAGCTAGTATATTGGCAAGTTAGGCCCTGAGTACATAACGCGGGAAACTTACGTGCTGCATGCGGATCTCAAGCGTCACGAATTTGAGAGAAAATTGTTTCAATATAATTAATATTTCTTTATAGATACCACGTTTTATTCGGAAAGTATTAATTACTATTATATATTAATCACATTAAAAGGTTTTGTGACCCGCTCAAACCTGTTTTGTACGGTTTGTAATATTTACGACGACGAGAGCGTATTAGACTTAACTCGCTGTCTTAACATTTTTTTATAAAAATTAACACTATAACCAGCATGTATCTTAAATCAGAGTGTACACTTTAGTTCTTAAAACTGCTAGTTACAGAACAATTACAGTTTAAAGATCTCAAATTATTGGGCAAGTGTTGCATTAGCTACGATTTAAGATTAACCGAAAAGTATAGACTGCGGTCTAATACTACATATTACAATTTTGTACTCATCATAAAACTAAACTCCTGACTATCTACTCGTATAAAGCATTTTTTTTTATTATAAGCTAGTGTTTGACCACGATCTCGCCTGATGGTAAGCGATGATGCAGTTTACGATGGTACACGTTTGCCTAGAAGAAACCTATTCACTGGCAGCACTGGCTGTCGTCATGTAAACATTGGCTTCGTAAATATATTTGTTAAATAAATATTTAAAGTAAATAATCAGTGTCAAAAACTCACCAAAACATTAACAAAAGTTTAAATATAATGTACAAACGTTATCAAGTACAAACGTTATTGGAATAAAACGGAAAAGTGTCAAAATTAAAAAGTGTAGGTACCTAAACAAGATCACTCGTAGCCGGTTCTATCTATTGAATTATCAAGCAAGACCTACCAGAACCATTTACCATTGATATTGAAGTGCATATTATTGTGTTATTTGTGTGGAAATAGTGCTGAATTGTTATAAAACAAATGTAAGTACATAGTTGAGTACTGTTACTAAATAACCAAAGACGGTAACCGAACATGTAGATACAATTCACACCCACATTACAAAAAAAAAGAAAAAAGTGAAAGAGAACAACGACGCACTTTGCTTAATGCTTAATTTTATCGACGATAATAACCGACAACTGGACTAGCGTCCATGCGTCTTACTGTATCATTGCGTTCCTAAGAACTGCGAGTTCAAATCTCTGTGGATGAAAGTGTTTTTTAAATATATTTTATTTTTTTTAAATATTTTTTTTGCAATATTTTATTAATTTATTTGCAAAAATGAATACACGATCAAAGGCAAAAAAAAAACTTGGAATGCAAGGAAGAAGGTGCAATTGGATTTAGCACTTATAGTAAAAACATGGAATATATGAAGAAACAATTAGACTCCAAAGATAAATTAAACACTGCACTTTTAGAGGAGCAGGAAAATAATTCTAAGGAATTTGAAAAGATGTGTAAGCAAATCAGCACACTAAAAAAAAGAGTCTTTGAAGAGGAGACAAAATATTTTGAACTCCAAGAGACAGTCGACTCCTTACTCCAGGAAAATAAATTGCTAAAGATGGAACAGAATGAATGAGGTAATATGATAAAACATACTGATTTAATTAAAAAACTGGAAGCAAAAAATGATGAACTAGTAGAACTCCAACTCAAATACAGTGACCTTCTTTTAAAATCTATTAACTCGTTCTGCATTAAGAAGGGATATAATACTTGTCTAAAAGAAGATATAATAATAGAAAACATATTATGAACAACAAACAAAGAAAGAACAAACACAAAATAAACATATTAAGCGAAAAAATAGGCTTATGGTAGAAGAACTACAACGTAGAGATCAAACTGTACTAGCTCTTCAAATGGAAAGTGACAAACTACTAAGCTTTATACTAAATTATGAAGAAGATTTAAAAAACAATGAAATTTCTTTGGAAAAGATCTCATTTGTAGAAAACAAACTCAAAAAACTACAGCATATTATAAAGTACAAAATAAACGATAAGACAGTAGACGAAACCACAGCTGGTGCTAAAGGAAACCATCAGATGGAAAGGATAAATGATCTAGAAGATGGAGCAGCTACGCTCAAAGAGAAAAGCACGGGAGTTAGAAATAATGCTAATAAAATAACATAGTAAACAAACCGAAACATGTAATAAATATGTATTCTGACAAGTCTGGAAAGGATATGGCTAGCAAAATAACAAAACTTCTCCCAGGCTCACTAAAAGTAATTAATAATTGTAAACCAGGAAGTTATTACACTGAAATAATTGACGAAAGCTCTAAAGAAGAAACTAATAACTAGACTATCATATTCATGATAGGAAACTACAAAAGTGTAAAAGATAATCCAATGGAGTATATATCTATAATAGAAAGATTAGCAAGAGAGAGAATAAGTAAGAAAGTAATTGTAACTAGGATTGTATACGAACGATAACATTTCATACATATGCAGATCATGAAGATAAACAGTAAGCTATATACTCTCGCATCGCTACTCAACAATGTCAACATAGTGGAGCTAAATAATGACAAGGACACGAAGCAATATTGGAAATACCAGGAAGCATCTGCTAAATATATAGCCACTGCATGTCTGTACGGTGTTAATAGAAGTAATCTGACAAAAATAAGTAAAGACCAGTCCTACACCAAAGAAGAAGTCATGACAACTTCCCAACAAAATTTTCTTCAGGAAATGTCAATAAGGGCCGTCAAATAAAAGTATGTCATCAGAACGTCGAAGGTGTATATCATAAAGAAAACGATCTCAGATTATTTTTAGCAAAGGAACATATTGACATTATGTGCATGACCGAGACACATTTTAAATGCAGTAATGAATCAATATTTAATATAGATAATTACAAAAAAGCATCTGTTTACTGTCGGACAAAAATTGCACGGGGTAGTTGTCTTGTCTTAATAAGAGAAAGTATTAGGTATAAAAAAAGGGACGACATCAATAAAATGTCAATAGAGCAACACTTTGAAGCTTGCTGTATAGAATTGTGTAATGCTATAATATTGGTTGTATTCAGATCACCATCAGCCGACCTAAATATATTCACAACGAAATTAGAGCATTGTCTTGATAAAATTACAACAAATAATAATAAGACTATAATTTTATGCGGCGATTTCAATGTTCATTTTTCACTTAAAAGAGATTCTAAGCACAGTTTGTCTGATGTTCTTGATAGCTTTTTACTTAAACGACAAATATACGAGTATATTAGAGTTAGTAAGCTTTGTATGCCGTCGTGTATTGATGATATTTTTACTGACTCAGACGCAGTAACAGGTGTAAAAGTAATACAGGGTATTAAATCAGATCGCTACGCACAAATTGCTGAGGTCAAAGTTAATTTTAACTATGTGGCTACAACCCGAAGCATAAGAAAAGTAACAGATTCCAAATTTCTAAGATTAAAACAAAACCTGGGCACATTATTATATAGCCTCCGGTGTCTTAGTAATTACGTGTTATATTTTGAAGGATTTGTTAAACAAATTGACGATATAATACCTGTAACTGAAATTATATAAAAAAATAGTCTTCAATTCAGTACATGGGCAACTAAAGGCATTTTAATTTCTAGAGAAAGACTATTTGAATTGTATGCTCTTCTAAAAATGGATGATAATGAATCGTTGAGAACTCGTGTGTCTAACTATAGTAAAAATTAAAAAAAAAGTTTGCATTGAAGCTAAGAAAATGCACGTATATAACAGAATTAAAAAGGCAGATAATAAAATTAAATGTGCGTGGCAAATCATAAATTAGCAAACTGGCAAAGTGACAAAATGTGATACTAACTGTGATAAGATTTTAGATTGTAACGGTAAATGTATTTATGGTATTAATGAAATTTGTAATTCTTTTAATAATTATTTTGTTAATATAGCTATTGACCTAACTTGAAGTCTTGAGTGCTCGCTTGTTAAATCACAATTATATCTCAATCAATTTATTCTTAAGCAAATTAATAGTAATAATTTCAAACTAAAATTAATCAATATGTCTAGGGTTATCCGAATTATCAGGGCCATGAAGCCTAAGAAATCTGGTGACTATTGGATATAACACCATTGTTAATAAAAAAACTAGAGTTTGAATTGGCGGCATCGTTAGTAATTATCATCAATAACTGTATTGAGCAGGGATATTTCCCTGATCAAATGAAAATTGCTAAAGTAGTCCCAATTCATAAAAAAGGTAGTACAAACCTTTGCAACAATTATCGACCTGTGTCAATTTTGCCTAGTTTTATAAAATTCTTGTAAAATATGTTGCAGAAGAACTTATGGACTATATGATTGACCAAAAACTACTTAGCACAAGGCAATTTGGTTTTCAAAAAGCTAAGTCTACCAAACATGCGATTACTAGACTAATTGAAGATGTATTTTCTGGTCTAGAGAGTAAACAGAAAACATACGGAGTTTTCTGTGACCTCTCCAAAGCATTTGACTGTGTTGCTCATGAAATACTTCTTGGAAAATTACTTCATTATGGGGTTGCGGGAAAGGAACTAAGCATACTGCAATCATACCTTAGCAATAGGTATCAAGTAACAGAAGTAAATAATGCTAGATCTAGTAAGTGTAAAATAAATTTAGGAGTCCCACAAGGGTCAATCTTAGGACCTCTTTTGTTTATCATTTATACGAATGACATATCTGTACTTTTTAAGGATATTGACATAACTTTATTTGCTGATGATACTAGCTTAATTATTAACGACAAAAATATCAAATTACTAAGTGAAAAGCTAAAAAAAAACAATATTTAATATTAATGAGTGGTTTTCAGTCAATAACATGCTGTTAAATGTTGACAAAACGAATGTAATTGAATTTGCATTAGGTTCAAGACCTAACAAAGTTACATCAGAATGCCTTCAACATGCTTTAGATGATTTTAATATATCTCCGACGAATAATGTGAAATTTTAGGCATAAATTTAGATAGTAAGCTGACCTGGGGCATCCACATAGATGTAGTTGCAAAGAAGTTGTGCTCTGCAACATACGCCGTCAAAAAAAATTAAAGAGTTAGGAGGGATAAAACCCGCTAGAGATGTATACTTTGCGTATTTTCACTCTCTAATGATTTATGGAACATTATTTTGGGGTACTGCGACTGATGCAAACAGAATATTTATATTACAAAAACGAGCAGTAAGATATATATTAGGTTTAAAACAGATGGACTCCTGCAGACAGCGTTTTAAAGAACTTGGCATTATGACGATGATTGGTGAATTCATCTTTCAAAGTTTAGTGTCTGTTAGAGAAAACATAGGTAATATTAGAACTAAGAAAGACATACACAATGTTAACACTAGGAACAAGGATCGCCTGGTTGTCCCTATGACACGGCTTACAAAAGTATCTAAAAGTTGTTACTGTACTGGAATCAAGTTTTACAATATTTTACCGATGGATATTAGGAAAATGACAGAAGCTAGCTTTAAATCTTACATAAAAAACATATTAATTGACCAAGGTTATTATAATATTGATGAAGCTTTTGCAGATAAGGACATGTTTAAATGTATTTAAAAATAGATAAATAAAGTAGATATAATTAATTGATTGTGACATTATTTCGTTTATTAGTCAGGCTGAATCTAATATTCATGACATAATATTGGAAATACGACTTATTACTTTATGAATTTTAATTATTTTAATTTATACAATCTGACAATGCTTTTGCTGCAACCAATTAATTAATTTTTTATATACTTAATATTGTTATTATGTTAAATACCTAATAATTTGTTAATTTTGATTATTTATAATTCTGTTTATATGACTAGTCTAAGTACATATGAATATGTCTATGGATGAATAAATAAAATACAAAAAATACAAAATACAAATACTCGCGACTTGGAGACCCCTAGGTTGTACCTATCAGGAAACACAGATTTAGGCAAGGCGTTCCACTCCTTCGCGGTGCGCATAATAAAGGTGGAAAAGTACCGCCTTGTGCGTATGGGAGGTATATCTACCATACAATGGTGGCGTACCGCGGATCGTCTGGTTGTACGATGATAGAATGGGGATGGTGGGATCAGCTTGAAGAGCTCCCCAGCTCACTCTCCGAAATGTAGCCGATAGAAAACCAAGAGGCTTGCAATCTTTCGACGATGCTCGAGGCTGTGGAGCCTTGCATCTGCTAACTCGCTATTACAAATGAGCTTCTTGGCTCTTCTCTCAATTGAATCTAGAGCTTCTAACTGGTACTTCGCTGATTATTTTTCTTAGCGTGTCAAGGGT